>CM069155.1:33453769-34074112 GCA_035221665.1 Okamejei kenojei
GGGGTTGGATGATATGTGGTTGTTGGTTATGGTTGGTAGTTGTTTGATTTTTTGTGTTTTTGGAGATTGGTGGGGTGGGATAGGGGTAATTTGAATGTTGGTGTGGTAGGGGATGTATGGGATGGGTATTGAAGGATATGTTATATTGATGTAGTTGTTGGTGTTATATAATAGAATATATTATGAAATGGGGGGGGAAGAGGTGAAGAATTGAAGGTGTGGGGGGTTTTTGGGTGAGGTAGGGAGGAATATGGTGGTGAATTGTGATGGTGGGGGTGGGTGGTATTAAGGTGATTGGGGAGGATGAATGGGGAAATGGGGACTGAACTTCGAAAATTGTTCTCTCTGATAATGAGCGCTTGATGTCTTTTCATGGATGGGAAAACCCTCATGTAGGTCTCCCCTATTGTACTGTCGCGTTCTTCATACCTGCGCAGACACGACGGCTGGTGTTTTTTTGCAGACATCTTCAACCTCTCATTACTGACAGCCTGAGGTTTCCACACCTACTTTAAAAAGGCAATCCATAATAACCGTGCCGCAAGAAGAGTAATTGAATTCCGTATGTCAACAAATACTCTCGTGAACTTCTACAGGTGTACGGTCGAAAGCATATTGACTGGTTCACCATGGCCTGGTACAGCAACTTCAATGCCAGGAAACGAAATAAAATGTGAAGATCGCTGCCCAGACCCGCATCGATACTGACCTGCGCATACCTACAACGGGCTCATTTCATTTCTGCCAACAAGAAAGTTAGGAAAACTGACACTGTAATGCCAGGTTCAGAGCAGTTTCTTTCCCAGCAATCCAATCAGGAAGGCTATTGAACACTAAAAACTCCCACATAAACAAGAGGTCTGCTCCTGGATTGCACGAGGACTTTGACTTATTTTTGATTTAGCACATATCATATTTTATTTAAGAACTTTATTTGTACAGTGTTTACAAACCTGTTTTGTGCTGCCTGCAAGTAGGCATTTAATTGTTCCGTGTATCGGAACATATGATGAGAAAATACTCCTGATGTCTCTTGACTGCCATGACTTTGTTCAAATGTAAGCTCATCTCCCATTTGGAGGTCACCTGCCATAAACAGCTAAAAACAATGCAAGCCGCTCATAACATTGGGCTTCTGGATATTCACTAAGGCATCAGGCACATTGATGCAGCAATCAGGATAACGAGTAGGCAGCTCAAATGTCACATTTGATGCCACTGATCACTTTCTAGAGCTTTAATTTAACAATTTTTCAAACGTAATTTGTGAAGTAATGTTGAAAATGAAAAAAATGCATGCTGAGGTGGGATTAAAAAGTAAATCGTATTCAGAACAGGCAGATCGACCTTTAGCAATCCATCCCGTATCATTATCTGAGATCTTTATAAGTATATAATTATTTCCACCTCAAATAAGACTGGTTTGAATTCATCTTAAACCAATAAATGATGCCCTTACATAAAAAAGGCAAAGGCAACAGTTTCAACACAGATTTTGTTGTATTAACTCAGAATAACACATCCTGCATGGAATTTTGACATGCTTTTAGTACAAATTGCATCTTTAATTTAACCTAGAAACATAGAAACATAGAAATTATGTGCAGTAGTAGGCATTTCAGCCCCGTCTAGCCTGCACCGTCCATGTTCAATATGATCATGGCTGATCATCCAATAACCTCGGTTTACAGCTCGGCACTAATCTTAAGCCAGAATTATCCTTCTTGTTTATGTTTTTCCACCCTTCGCAATGCACTTACATCACTAATTTGTGCTGTCTGTATGTTCCGATTCGTCTGTCATAGAGTCATAGTGAGAACAAACAGGACCTCGACCCAACTTATGGCAACACCGTACCAAACCAATCATGTCCCATCCATACTATTCCCACCTGCCTGCATTTTGCCCATATCCCTAATCTTTCCATGAACCTAGTCTAATGTTTCTTAAACAATGCGATAGGAAACCTTGCTTCAACTACCTCCTCCGGCACCTCGTTCATACAACCGGCCGCCCCTTTGTGTAAAACAAAGTTGCCCTCTTGTCCTATTAAGTATTTTCCCCACCACTCACCCATGCACCCTTATTGTCTCGATCCCCTACACTGAAAGAGACATCTGTTTGCGTTTACCCAATCTATTCCCTTAATAATTTTGTACACCTCTATAAAATCACCCCCTCATCCTCCTTCTTCTTCTTCTTTTCGTGTGTCACTGCGCAGCCAAATTGTTGGACAACTGTTTCTATCTGATCTTCCGTTTGGCACGTCCGAGTTGATTGCATTGTTGAAAACGGGGCGACCACGTGAAGGTTGCAATCTCCACCCCACCCTCATCCTCCAGCTCTCCAAAGGAGTAGAGCCAGCTTGCTCAACCTCTCCTATAGCTTTCTGCCTTCAATACATGTTTGTATTTAAAAAATAATCTTTGCCGACAATCTCAGGTTTGTCCATGTTTACATTTATTAATTATCTTCTTTCATATATGATTGAACATGTCACAATCCACTGGACATCATAGATCGATCGTAATGCAATAATCTTGCGATTTATTTATTGTGTTCTCTTAATAGCCTTTGCATCAGTTTAATGAACACCCAACCTCTGAACCTGCCTGCGAGAAACTGATAAAATGAACTTGCCCAGGTGGGCCTTCCACACATACAGGAATAAATATCCAGCATCAATGTCAAATTCACAAGCAATTAGAATTAAAATATTTTTTAGATGGCTTTTTGGCGCCAAGGAGTATTGGTATTAATGAGGAAGAACGATAAGGGTGAATAAGACTATACTTTAGACTTTAGGAATACAGTGCAGAAATAGGCACTTGGGCCCACCGTGTTGACACCGACCAAACGCATTCCCTGTCCGGTTACACTAACACACTAGGGAAATTTACCATTATACCAAAAAATTAAGTACAAACCTACGTCTTTAGGAGTGTGGGAGGAAACCGGAGCACCCGAGAAATTTTTAACGCAGTCACAGGAGAAGGTACAAACTCCGTACAGACAAGCTCCATAGTCAGATCAAACCCTGGTTCCTGGGGCAGTAAGCAGCAACTCTACACGTGCTCTTCTGTGCCACCGAATATTGTGGGCTGCAGATTATTTGTGACCGGGCAAACTGAAAAACAAATGTTAACATATATCAGTTTTCATATGTTTGTTGTGCCTGTAGTTTTTTTTCTTGCAATACTTTTACAGAATAAGTGCTTTCTTGGTACCAAAGGATCCCACACCAGGGCTCTCCCTTGGAAAAGAAAATAAGATAAATTGGGAATTCGAGCATCCTCCACTGGCAAACCCTGATTTTTGAAGACTGCAGACTTCCACGGGAAAATGTATTGGGTGAAACCATGACTTGGATTCAAAATAGCCATGGTATGAGCTTTACTATTGAACATCTATGTATAAAATTTGTTCTGATTGAAGTATGGAATACCACAAACTGACATTTGAACCTTGAATTTCACCTCATAATCTACGGTTGTGAACACAAAACAATGTATGTTGAATCATTGCGTGTGAGCACCCATGTACATGAACTAACCGATGTTAAAGCACAAAGTGCTGAGTAACTCAGTGAGGTAGCAACATCTTTGAAAGCATAGGAAGGCGACAATTTCGGGAAGCACACTTTGGCCTGCCCCCCATCCTCTCTCCCAGCTTTACACCCCCCCCCCCACCCCCCCCCTACAATCAGTCTGAGGAAGGGTGCCGAACCCGAAATTTGAAACATCACCTATCCATGTTGGGTTCTGCACCCTTCTTCAGGCTGATGGAGTAGAGGGAGTGGTTGTAGAGGAGAGGTGATGGAAAGGGATGGTGCAAGAGCTAGGTGATAGTTGGTTCCAATGAAAGGTGGTGAATAACTTTCCTCTTTAATAAACTTTGTATGAATGGCAAGAAAATACACAAATATATGCAAAAATGTGTAACAGAACGCATTGGGCTCGGGACTTGATGCAATGAGATTTAACATCTAAAGGAAAAAGCATCTACAGTTTCTCATTATTATTTCAGTTTAGCTATAAAGATTATTAGGAAAAACAAGAAGAATGTAAGCAAAGGTATGCAAACTTTTTCCCCTGAATCTCATGCTTGGAAAAGGTGAGCAGGTTAGAGTATCAAATTGAATATTGAATGTCAAGTCAAGCTAACCGAGATTAGCTGATTTTTTAAAAGCAATACTAACGTGTTACATGAACATTTTTCTGAGGATGATAATATAATGCCTGACTGATTATAGAGTAATAGAGTGATACAGTGAGAAGCCAGCCCCGTTTCGCCCAACACGTCCCACACCGCCAACAATTCCCAGCTACCCTAGTTCCCACTTGCCTGCCTGTCATAACCCTCCAACCTGTCCTATCCATGTACCTGTCCGACTGTTTTCATAAACGATGGGATAGCCCAACCTCAACTAACTCCTCTGGCAGCTTGTTCATCAAACGCCCACCACCCTCTGTTGGAAAATTTACCCCCCTCGGATTCCTATTAAATCTTTTCCCTTCACCATAAACCTATGTCCTCTGGTCCTCGATTCCCCTATCTGGGTAATAAGACTGTGCATCTGCCTGATAATTCCTCTCATGATTTAGCACGCAGCAAAAGGTTTTCACTGTACCTAGATTCCATGTGACAATATACAAAACTAAACAGTTACTGTATAAATTCACATTAGTTGTTGATAAAAACTGGGAGGGCCTTATGAACGGTTCCACTTGAAGAAAACAGAACAAATCATGAGGGACAGAGGGTGCAAGTGGGTTGTGGGATTGTGAGTGGGGTGGGCTGGGGCAGGCAGAGGAAGAGAGGAAAGAGCAGAGGGAGTGACGAGAAGTGGAAGTATGGACAAGCGGTGAGAGAGGAGGAAGGGGAGAGTCCAGGAGATGAAATAGCGAGGGGAAAAAAAATGGGAAGAGTGTGAGAGCGGAAGGTGTCAAGCTGAGATGTCACCCGTGGGAAGGAGAAGGATGGGGGGAGCTGTAAGAGAGAAAAGAAAAACGGGGAGATAATAGGGGAGCCAAGAGGAAGAAATTGACAGTCTTTCATTTTCCTCTCCTCATGGTGGCTGAATGTTTCTATTTTGATGTTTTTTTTAATTTTTTGTCTCCAGCTGCCAGTTTTTAGAGTTATGTTTGAGTACTTTGATAACGTTTGTCTTCACCCTAACTACCACAGGCATTTTCTTTGCTTCTCTCCACATCCCCCTCCTAAACAGCTTTAAAATCACACTTGCTTTCTCACTTTGCCTGCTGAGATTAAAAAGCTTCTCAACGAGGAGAAACGTTGTCTCTGCTTCCGTCCCCACGGATGCTACTTGAGCACTGAGCTTTTTTTGTGTTCTTGTGATATGTTTCCAAAGCAATTTGCTTTTCCATTTGAACATTTTGTGAATGTGTAATTAACAAACGTGAAAGCCTCTGAGTTATAGGTTTGAGAGCATAGTTAGAGAGAGCACGTTACCCCTGCCAGAAATTAAGAATATTTTTTCAGCACTTAACTATAAATTAGGCTGTTCACTCGTCCAGAATGCTGTTAAGTTTTTTCAGTTGAAAATTTCAGGACTGAATTTCACAAAGAGTATTGACAAACAGCTCTCTTTGAGATATATCCAATCATGATTTATTTAAATAATGGGTGATATCTACAGCAGTCTGATTATTCAAACTTGTGGAACTATTAAAAAAAACGCCAATAGTTTAGGTTAGAGAAACAGCCCCCTTCAGCCCACCAAGTCCGCACCGACCAGCAATCTCCATGCACATTAGTTCTATGCTACACATTGGTACAATTTCCAAAGCAAAATGAACCTACAAACCTGCACGCCTTTGCAAAATGGGAGGAATAATGGAGCGCCAGAGAAAACACATGCAGTCACAGGGAGAACGTGCAAACTCGGAACAGACAGCCAAACCTGGTTTCAAGCGTGTATGGCAGCAGTTCTACTGCTCCGCGACTCTGCTGCATGCAATAGGGCTCTGCAAATGGCCTCCATGTTTTTGCTGCTTTAAGTGAATGAATGTGGGTTTACATAGAAATATAAGAAAATAGGTGCAGGAATAGGCCATTCGTGCCTTTTCGAGCCAGCACTGCCTTTCAATATGATCATGGCTAATCATCCAAAATCAGTACCCCGTTCCTGCTTTCTCCCCATATCTCTTGATTCCGTTAGCCCTAAGAGCTATATCTAACTTCTCTCTTGAATTACATCCAGTGAATTGGCTTCCCACTGCCTTCTGTGGTAGAGGAATTCCACAGATTCACAACTATCGGTGGGTGAAAAAAGGTTTTCCTCATCTCAGTCCTAAATGGCCCCTACCCCCTATTCTTAAACTGTGACCCCTGGTTTTGGGTCGTCCCAACATCAGGAACTTTTTCCTGCATCTAGCCTGTCCAAATCGCTTAAGAAATGTATATGTTTCTATAAGATCCCCTTTCATCCTTCCAAATTCCAGTGAATACAAGCCCAGTCGATCCATGGTTGGAATAATAGTGTGGTTGTCCAGTTGTTTGAATCTTGCAAATCAAGCACGTGTAATTGAGCATCTGAGAGGAACAAGTGCATGCCCTCAACAATAGGTCACAGTCTTTATTTGGACCTGAATAAGATCATTAATTTCAAGAAAAAGCTTACATCAAGATGTTTATACATGAAAATGTTGAGGGCTTCCTGGTAAAAGAAAACAAACTTCCTCAATTTTGAAATAATTTTCTTTACACCAGCAAACCTCATGTAGGCATATCCTGATCTACCCTCCAAATAAAAGGCAAGGTGTAAGTGCGGACACAAGAAACTACAGTTGCTTATTGGCAGGAAAAAACACAAAGTACTGGAGTAACACAGTGGCCCGAAACATCACCTATCCATGTACTCCAGAGATACTGCCTGACCCGCTGAGTGGATACTCTACCAACACTTATTTTTTTTTCCAGGTATAGATGTGCTACTTTAAGATGAGCTTGGTCTGATAATTTTACAGAGTACAATATTATAATGCTGTAAAAAAGCGTGCTAGAGCAACTCAGTGGGTCAGGCAGCATCTCTGGAGAGGCATGGATAGCGTGTCGTTTTGCTTTGGGTCCCTTCTTCGGGCTGGTGTAATATAATGTTGTTACTTGTTTGTAAAGGCATACTTTTAAATTATATTTTGCTTCATGAAAGCTATGTTTTAATTTTTTTCTTTTGCTACAAATTGTTTTTCTGGTTAATTAACCTGAGGTATAGAAGTTGGGAGGTCATGTTGCAGTTGCATAAGACTTTGGTGAGGACGCATTTTGAGTATTGTGTGCAGTTATGGGTACTATGCAATAGGAAAGATGTTGTCAAGCTGGAAAAGGTACAGAGAAGATTTACTAGGATGGTGCCAGGACTGGAGAGCCTGAGTTATAGGGAGAGGTTGAGTAGGCTTGGACTCTTCCTTGGAGAGCAGGAGGATGAGGTGTGATCTTATAGAGGTGTATAAAATCACGAGAGGAATAGATCGGGTAGATACACTGAGTCTCTTGGCTTAGAGTAAGTGAATCGAAGACCAGAGGACATCGCTTGAGGAGAAGGGAAAAGATTTAATAATCGGAACCTGAGGGGTAACTTTTTCACACAAAGGGTGATGGGTGTATGGAACAAGATGCAGAGGAGGTAGTTGAGGCAGGGACTATACCAACATTTAAGAATAGTTAGACAGGTACATGGATAGGACAGGGTTGAAGAGATATGATCAAATGCAGGCAGGTGGGACTAATGTTGCAGGAACATAGACAAAGGTGCTGGAGAAACTCAGCGGGTGCAGCAGCATCAATGGAGCGAAGGAAATAGGCAACGTTTCGGGCCAAAACCCTTCTTCAGTTGTAGGGACATGTTGTCCGGTGGGGGCATGTTGGGCAGAAGGGCCTGTTTCTACACTGTATCACTCTATGACTCTATAACTCTTTGCCTATATGTTCCGTCAAATGGCTTAAGGCATTTCTTGGGTTAGACAAGGAATACAGTGAGCATAGCCATGCATTCAGTGATCTATCCTTGGCGTGAGAATGTGAGTTGGAGCCAGAGACCATAAACAAAGTCATGCTTGGTTGGATTCTCCATGTAGCAACTGAATAAATACATCCGTAATCTCTGGATCATAATTCAAGGCATTTAATTGTCATGTTCGAAAGATTAAAAAGTGTTCAGTACAGCATGGCCTCTGTGCTCTTTTTAACATCCTATTTTTATTGAACACAAAACCTTTTTTTTTAGAAAAGCATTTTCTTTTGGCCCCATGAAAGCTAGCTAGTGGAACTGAATTAATTCACAAGTTTTTTACATTAATTACCGTTTTAATTTTAGTCGCCTGGTGAAGGTATGGGCTAAGACACAGGGTTTTATTGTTTTAATCTGAGATTGGTGTTCTATTTTTTGCTTTTTTCAGATTCTTTGTCACTTGTGAGTCATGCACAGTTCATACTATCAAGGTCTATACTTAGACTTGTTCTTGCTTTATAATGTGTTATTTGTTCGCACCCTCTTCAAAGATTTTTCAGAGAGAGAAATTCCTTGCCTTTCACTATTCCCTTCCATTAGACTCTTTCCAATTTTAGAAACCCAATTACTGCATGATGCAATGAGCTTTGTATGTCCTGCAAGTCTCTCTTTGTATAAAATATGGGTACAGGTACACCATGGATTTTCCAACACCCTTGGTTCCAGAGCCTTGCCGGATGCTCCATTTTGTTGGACCAACAGAGGTCACGTAATAATAATTCAACAATCTGACCCACTAACTAATTGTACCTCTCCCGTGTCTCTTAATCACCATTGGCTGTTAGAAACCTAAATAAAGGATTACTTATTTACTGCCTATTCTGCCTCCTGGCATGTAGGGCAGCAACGAAGGTCCTCCACTCAGTAGTGTTGATTCCTTCAGTTGCTGTTTCTGTAACATGTGTGTTTTAAGAGACGTGGTTGTTAGTCCTGTCCTCAACCTCCAACCTTGAGGACCAGTGGATCGCTCTTCGTCTCGCCTCTGCCTTCGACCTGTCCAGCATGGCAGACCCTAACAGGAGCGAATCTCCCGCTGGCGTAGTCCGGGGGTCACTGAGACACACAAACTCCCCCCCCCCCCCCCCCCCCCCTCCCCCCCCCCGACCACGACAAGGGGCTGCAATCCAACGGGGAGAAATAGAGGATTAACAATTAACAAACAAGTTAACAATGAACTCTTTCAGCATGGAGGCACTCGACCCAAAAGGAAGTGCGCCACACAAAATGCTGTCGTAATTTTGTCTGGAATAATGGAGGTGCCTGACCACCATGCGCTGGAAAATCAGTGGTGGACCTGTATCTAACCATGGGTCCATTTTTGTTGCAGAGGTGTACAGTTCCAGATTAATATTTGCAAGGGAGAGAGGAGGGAAGGTGGCGATCTGCAGGAGACTTTCTTACCCATATTCTATTTGATGCCATGAGATTCATAGGATCTGGAGTTGATTTGGTGGATCCCACATCTTATTTCCCACTGTACAACCATTTCTGGTAGGATAGGACGTGCCTTGTGGTTGTGATGGAGGAGTCAGGTACATTGTACGGAGGGTATCATTTTGTGAGCAGGTTGACAACAGTTATTTCAGTTTAGTTTAGAGATACAGTGAGGAAACAGGCCCTTTGGCCCACCAAGTCTTACCAAACTGCCCGGATTCCGACCAAAACAAACCTAAATACGGTGTGTTCGATCCGGAAGAGGGCGGGAAGAAAAATGACAAAAATACAATAAACGGGGAAGGGCGGGGGGGCTTAGGGAGCGGGACGGCGGGCCCCCGCCCCCCCCCCCCCCCCCCCAAAAGTGGTTGGGACACAGCGGGAACGAGCGGCGGTATCCGGGAAGGGCGGGAGCGGGTGCACACAAGGGCGGGCAGCGGGGGAACGAGCATTAACAGGGGACAATTTACACACATACACCAAGCCAATTAAAACCTAATACCCTGGACGTCTTTGGAGTGTGGGATTCAGTAGAAACGGGAAGAATCTCAGAGAAAAAAGAGGGAAATCCCACGCGGTCACGTGGAGAACAATGCCAAAAACTCTCCGTACAGACAGCACCCGTAGTCAGGATCGAAACCGGTTCTCCAGCGCTGTCAGGCAGCAACTCTATCGCCGCGCCAGCGTGCCGTCCACGATTGCGTTAATGTTGTCGACTCTGTAGAGGGATTGCATCACGTCTTACAACAGTGCATTTTTGAAAAATCGAAGGCAGGTCGCTTGTTATGAAGGAAGTCCCAGTTAGAGATGGTGGTTGGCAATGTACACTCTTTCTTTCATTACATAGCCTTGTTTTTAATTCAATGTCTTACTATATTACAGAATCTTAGATAGTTAATAAAGGAGATACTGAGATAATGGCCGCATGATAAAGCGCTTTGGGGCATCATCTCCCGTCAATATCTTTTTTCCTCTTGCTTGGCTCCTTTTAAAAAAAACACACAAAGACTATCTCAACAATGTTTTGATGATCTGTCCTAATAACGTCTAATGTGGCTTGGTGTCAAATTGTTATTGGCAATGCTCTTGTGAAGTGCCAAGAGTTGTTTTATTGCATTGAAGGGAGCGAATAAATGAAAGTTGTTGATGTGGATAAGACGGGCACAGTTTGCCACACAGGAACATCAATCCTGTAGTGAAAGATTGCTGCTTTGAAGGGGGTGGAGGCAACCTGGAACTGTCCGTGAGCTGTCACGGGCGGTGGCTCCGTGGCGCAGCGGTAGAGCCACTGCCATACAGCGCCAGAGACCCGGGTTCGATCCTGACTATCGGTGCTGTCTATACGGAGTTTGTACGTTCTCCCTGTGACCTGCGTGGGTTTTCTCTGAGATCTTCTGTTTCCTCCCACACTCCAAAGACGTACAGGTTTGTAGGTTAATTGGCTTGGTATGAATGTAAAATGATCCATAGTGTGTGTAGGGTAGTGTTAATGTGCGGGGATCACTGGTCGGTATGGACACGATGGGCCAAAGGGCTTGTTTCCGCGCGGCATCTCTAAACTAAACTAAACTAAGTTGCTGGTGTTCATACAACAGGTGGCACTTTCTCCCTTTTTGCTGATCCGGAGCTTGTCTCGAGAGTTTATTTTATAGTTTGATCTCAATGGTTTAATGGTTCAGTAGTTCTTTATTGCCACGTGCACTGCACAGTGAATGTTTTTTGCGTAGCTTACACATGCACGGGTCGCCATATTTTAGCGCCATTTGCAAAAGTCCAAAGTCCGTCCGACACGCTCTATATACTGGAGCGACTCCCGATCCAGGTAAGGCCTAGGCTGCTGCAGGGCCTCCTCCGTTGCCCTCGACCAAGATTCAAGATTCAAGAGAGTTTATTGTCATGTGTCCCAGATAGGACAATGAAATTCTTACTTTGCTTCAGCACAACAGAATATAGTAGGCATGAATACAGAATAGATCAGTGTGTCCATATACCATTATATAAATATATACAGACTTGAATAAATAAGCAGATAAAGTGCAAATAAGCAGATAATGGTCTATTAATGTTCAGAGTTTTGTTTCAGTTGACTTTAATAACCTGATGGCTGTGGGGAAGAAGCTATTCCTGAACCTGGACGTTGCAGCCCTCAGGCTCATGTACCTTCTACCTGAAGGTAGCAGGGAGATGAGTGTGTGGACAGGATGGCGTGGGTCCTTGATGATGCTGCCAGCCTTTTTGATGCAGCGATAGATCCCCTCGATGGTGGGGAGGTCAGAGCCGATGATGGACTTTTTGAAGTATTTTCCTCTCCTGGGCGCTCAAGTTGCCGAACCAAGCCAGCATGCTCTCTAGTGTGCACCTGTTCAAGTTAGAGAGAGTCCTAGAGAGAAGAAGAGGTGCTGATGTGCTTTCTTTATAATTGCATCAGTGTTCACGTTCCAGGAGAGATCTTCAGAAATATGCACACGCAGGAATTTGAAGCTCTTGACCCTCTCCACCATCGACCCGTTGATATAAAAGGGACTGTGGGTCCCCATCCTACCCCTTCCAAAGTCCACAATCAGTTCCATGGTTTTGCTGGTGTTTCACCATTTGGTCAGTCGGCCGATCTCTCTTCTATACTCTGACTCATCCCCATCAGTGATACGTCCCACAGCAGCGGTGTCTCCTGCTGCCGTCCTTGCAGACACCGGAGCAATTCCCCGGTCGGTCCCTCTCCTACGCCTCGCGTCCGCCGTCGTCAGCGTTTCCCTCCTCCTCAGCTCTTCTGTCTTCGAGGCCGAGCTCGATGGCTACCGAGCTTCTCCCTTGCAGGCGGCGGCCTGCCGGGTCCTCCTTGGCAGCGACGAGCCCTATCCTTATTCCTAATCATTTTTGCAAACCCGCTGCACACGGGGCATTACTGACCGAACACTTAATGCAGCCGGCAGACCTAAAATGGCTGTGTCGGAAAAGAGAAACAAAAACATGGGGGGGGGGGGGGGGGGGGGGGGGGGGGGGGGAAGCAGACTTGCATTTATTCCGCATCTATCTGAGGTACATAAAATCTGGGAATCTTGAGGTTAATAATAGATGCTTCAATCTCCAAGCACCAGCTCTCACACAAAGAGAACAAATGAAAAGCACAGTGCAGAATGTGTGTGTGTCAAGGTGTTTGGGGGAGGGGGATCTATGAATGGTCTTTAGCAGCTGCCATAGATTTTCACAGAGTAGGCCCATTGTTAGCAGTTGAAAATGGTGCTAGTTTACTTTGATATTTTGCTCATGCTTTTCAACTGTATATATGTGACCACAGGGCTGAAGGAAAATAAAGAGTTTGGCAGCAAAGAGCCAAATCAACTATTTTTTAATTCTGTTTCATCAAAGGGAACTATTCAGTGGATTCTCAACCATCAACCCTCATCCTGCATTTTTGTACTATTATGTGATAGTAACCTTTGGTACAGAAATCAGACCTTCCTCTTGCTAAGTGTTACCACCCCCACAATGTAGGTTCTTCTCTCTGAAGTAGAACCTGCTTATTTCTGTGTTCTTGCATAGAGGGGCTCCGAAGTGAATTGCAGAAATCTTGTCATTAGTGTTTTTTGTTTAGACTTGCATCGTGTGCTTTAGAGGGCCATTGTACAAATTTTTACCAGCTGGGACTCATTAACATGACTTCAAAAGCATGACCTGCGAGCGCTAAAAACAAAAGCAGAAAAATGCTGGAATTACTCGGAACATGCAGCATTTTTGAAAAAAATCCAACAATGGTTAAATCAGATCAAAATAATCTTCAATGGCGAAAATAAAATTTTCAGTGCCAGCAAACCTGTTACCTGTAAATACAACACGAATCAACCATTTAAAAATGAAGAGCCCTTGAATGCATCAGCCCTCATGTTTACTGGAGCATTTAGCTGGGGAGTGCAGGTACTTCATGCCATTGTATGGGTTTTAATGTCGGCCTTTCAACTGTTAGAATGGAAACAATAAAGCAGCAGGGGAGCTTGGACTAGTTTTCCTTTTTTCATTTCATCTTGTTTCCATAATAACATTGAATGCTGTTAGTCCCACATTATTTTAGTTTAGGCTATTGTCATGCGTACTGAGGTACAGTGAAAGGCCTTTGTTGCATGCTAACCAGTCAGCGGAAGGAAAATTCACGATTACAGTCGAGCCATTCTCAGTGTACAGATACATGATAAAGGGAATTTGAAAAGCATTTAGTGCAAGATAGAGCAGGTAAAGTCCGATCAAAGATATTCCGAGGGTCTCCAATGAGGTAGATAGTAGTTCAGGACTGCTCTCTAGTCGTTGGTAGGATAGTTCAGTTGCCTGATTACTGATGGGAAGAAACTGTCCCTGAATCTGGAGATGTGCGTTTTCACACTTCTGTACCTTTTGCCTGGTGGGAGATTGTGAAAAGAGGGAATGGCCAGGGTGCGATTCATCCTTGATTATGCTGGAGGCCTTGCCGAGGTACCATGAGGAATAAATGGAATCTATGGAATGTAGGCTGCTTTGTCTGAAGCACAATAGGATACATTTATTTGTAAAACCATTGTACATATATAGTCATACAGCTGTCGAAACAGACCCTGTGGCCCACTTCTTCTTCTTTCGTGTGGGTGCACAGCCTAAAGTTGTAGGACAACTTGTTCTCTTTGATCTTCTGTTTGTGCACATCGAGCTGATTGCATTAGTCGAAACGGGGCGGACCACGTGAAAGTTGCAATCTCCCACCCCCTGTGGCCCACTGAATCCACAGCAACTATTGGACACCCATTTATGCTAACCCCACACTAACCCCATTTTGTTCTGCCCACTTTCCCATCGAACTCCTTCCAATTCTATCACGCACTAGTGGCAATTTACAGTGGTCAATTAACAGACCAACATACACATCTTTGAGACATGGGAGGAAACCAGAACATGCCGGGTAAACACCTGCAGTTAAGGAGAGAACATGCCGGCTCCACATGTACAGTACCCAAGATCAGGGTTGAACAGATGTGTAGGAAAGAAGATAGACACAAAATGCCAGAGTAACTCAGCGGCACATGCACCATCTCTGGAGAGAAGGAATGGATGACATTTCGGGTTTGAATGTAAATTGACCCTAGTGTGTGTAGGATAGTGTTAATGTGTGGGGATCGCTGGTCGGTGTGGACTCGGTGGGCCAATGGGACTGTTTCCGCTCCGTATCTCTGAACTAAACAACACTAAAAATTATATACCTCTTCTGCATTCGTCTCAACCTGTAGTCCAGCAACTCCTGATGGGCCCAGATCTGCAACCTCCCAGCAGTATTATGCATTTATCTGCTGAATGCATTTTTAAAATACAGTGTCCTAATTCTGTGCTTCAGTTTACAGGTTATATTCATGTGTATTCGTCGTCAACGTGGAAGGTGATAGAGTAAAATGTTGATACCATATATACCATCCAAACAGATCAGATATACAAAACATAGAACCTCCCTGCCCTTGTACTCAAATCCTTTTGCTATGAATGCCAACATACCATTCGCTTTCTTCACAGCCTGCTGCACCTGCATGCCTACTTTCAATGACTGGTGTACCATGACACCCAGGTCTCGTTGCATCTTCCCTTTCCCTAATCGGCCACCATTCAGATAATAGTCTACCCTCCTGTTTTTGCCGCCAAAGTGGATAACCTCACATTTATCCACATTATACTGCATCTGCCATGCATTTGCCCACTCACCCAACCTATCCAAGTCACCTTGCAGCCTCCTAGCATCCTCCTCACAGCTAACACTGCCCCCCAGCTTCGTGTCATCCGCAAACTTGGAGATGTTGCATTCAATTCCCTCATCCAGATCATTAATATATATTGTAAATAGCTGTGGTCCCAGCACTGAGCCTTGCGATAGCCTTCTGTGCCTTGAGCCAGGGATGTTCTACTGCAGTTGTACAGGGTCTTGGTGAGGCCACACCTGGAGTATTGCGTACAGTTTTGGTCTCCTAATCTGAGGAAAGACATTCTTGCCATAGAGGGAGTACAGAGAAGGTTCACCAGACTGATTCCTGGGATGGCAGGACTTCCATATGAAGAAAGACTGGATAGACTCGGCTTGGACTCGCTGGAATTTAGGAGATTGAGGGAGGATCTTATAGAGGCTTACAAGATTCTTAAGGGTCTTCCTTAATTCTTAAGGAAGAAGGGTCTCGACCCGAAACGTCGCCTATCTCCTTCGCTCCTTAGATGCTGCTGCACCCGCTGAGTTTCTCCAGCTTTTTGTGTACCCTCGATTCTCCAGCATCTGCAGTTCCTTCTTTAAAAAATTCTTAAGGGGTTGGGCAGGCTAGATGCAGGAAGATTGTTCCCGATGTTGGGGAACTCCAGAACAAGGGGTCACAGTTTAAGGATAAGGGAGAAGTCTTTTAGGACCGAGATGAGAAGATCTTTTTTCACACAGAGAGTGGTGAGTCTGTGGAATTCTCTGCCACAGAAGGTAGTTGAGGCCAGTTCATTGGCTATATTTAAGAGGGAGTTAGATGTGGCCCTTGTGGCTAAAGGGATCAGGGGGTGTGGAGAGAAGGCAGGTACAGGATACTGAGTTGGATGATCAGCCATGATCATATTGAATGGCAGTGCAGGCTCGAAAGGCCGAATGACCTACTCCTGCATCTATTTTCTATGATTCTATGATTCTATATAATAAACAAGAAAACTGTGCGTGCGTGTGTGTGTGTGTGTGTGTGTGTGCGTATATATATATATATATATATATATATATATATATATATATAGTCTAGAAGGGTCTCGACCCAAAACGTCACCTATTCCTTCTCTCCATAGATGTTGCGCATTTTGTGTCTATCTTCGGTGCAATAAATATATTACACCGAACATAAACACAAAATGCTGGAGTAACTCAGCGGGAAGTAATGGGTGAAATTTCGGGTTGAGTCTGAAGAAGGGTCTCGACCAGAAACGTCACTTCTTCCCTTCTCTCAAGAGATGCTGCCTGTCCCGCTGAGTTACTCCAGCATTTTGTGTGAGTGTGTGTGTAAATATATTTGTGTGTGTGTGTGTGCGCGCGTGTGTGTATATATATATTTATGTACACTCATACATACATTTGAAAAAAAAGAACAATAATAGAGCAAAAAGACAAAGCCAGTGCCCCCAAGTCTATGCAGTTCAGAGTTTATTTGGAGGTTGTAGTAATAGCCTGATGGCTGTAGGGAAGCAAACTCCTAAGTGTAGATGGTGTTGAGTCCTCTTAGCAAGTACCCTAATTTGTTCAATGTGTTCAGACAGCAAATCGTCTACACAAACCTCAGTGAAGAAACATTGCGTAGATGTCCGTGCTTGACGAAGGCTCCTTCATCTTACTGCAGCCATACCTGCAATCTCATTACAAGGCATGAAAGACACTGCCAGTAACTTGCAAGGCTTCTGTGACTATGACTGTTAAAGTTTGGGTATTGCCTTCCAATTTTGCAGGGGGGATTAATGGCATTCTCCATCCAGCGATGTTGCTTTTTGTTTTCTCTTGTCGGAAAACAGCAGATGGAGCAGCCACATGGCTTAGTGAGGATTGACTGCTTCTCCATGGTGCTGGAGCCAGCTAGTGCGATCATATAACTTGCAGGCACCACATGCCAACCCTGGAGATGCACCACAAGTTAAAGCCATTTCAATCCCATCATGTCCATCTGGTATATGGCTGTAGGTAGACACACAAAGCTGGAGTAACTCAGCGGGACAAGCAGCGTCTCTGGAGAAAAGGACTAGGTGATGTTTTTGGTTGAGACCTTTCTTCATATGGCTGTACTTGGTACCTCATGCTCAGTACAGTGACAACAGTCATGATGCCTTGGTTTTGCAGAAGTCCACCTCAATGACCACAGCAAACTGATGATTGTCTACAGGGCAACAAGGGCAATTCACCGATAACACACCCTAGATTCTGGTATCTTCACTACCTTGAGTACTTTGGAGGACCCAGCAGATTTATAACTAAAACCAGACCTAATTGAAGACTCGCAAGACACCAACTATTATAATGCTCCTCTGAGTTGCTTTCCAACCTACAATGCTGAGAACTACAGAAGTAGAAACAAGGAATTGCAGGTGCTGGTTTACACAGACGGACACAAAATTCTGGTGTAACTCAGCGAGTCAGGCAGCATTTCTGGAGAACATGGATAGGTGACTTTTCGGGTTGAGACCCGAAACATTACCTATCCGAGTCGAGACCCGAAACCGCTTTGAGACCCGAAACATTAAAGCATGAATTTCATTGTCCTATCAGGGACACATGACTACCCATGTTCTCCCGAGATACCCCACTAGTCACTGCCTGCCATTCTGAAAATGACCCGTTTACTCCTATTCTTTGCTTCCTGACTGCCAGCCAGTTCTCTATCCACATCAATACTGAACCCCCAATACCGTGTGCTTTAAGTTTGTATGCTTATCTCTTATGTGGGACCTTGTCGAAAGCCTTCTGAAAGTCCAGATATAACACATGCACAGGTTCTCCCTTATCCACTCTACTAGTTACATCCTCAAAAAATTCTATAAGATTTGTCAGACATGATCTACCTTTCATAAATCCATGCTGACTTTTTCCAATGATTTCACCGCTTTCCAAACTGACTCTAGCATTTTCCCCACTACCGATGTTAGACTAATTGGTCTGTAATTCCCCGTTTTCTCTCTCCCTCCATTTTAAAAAGTGGGGTTACATTAGCTACCCTCCAATCCTCAGGAACTACTCCAGAATCTAAAGAGTTTTGAAAAATTATCACTAATGCATCCACTATTTCTGGGGCTACTTCCTTAAGTACTCTGGGATGCAGCCTATCTGGCCCTGGGGATTTATCGGCCTTTAATCCATTCAATTTACCCAACACCACTTTCCGGCTAACCTGGATTTCACTCAGTTCCTCCATCTCATTTGACCCCCGATCCCCTGCTATTTCCGGCAGATTATTTATGTCTTCCTTTGTGAAGACAGAACCAAAGTAGTTATTCAATTGGTCTGCCATGTCCTTGTTCCCCATGATCAATTTACCAGTTTCTGACTGCAAGGGACCTACATTTGTTTTAACTAACTTTTTTCTCTTCACATATCTATAAAAACCTTTGCAGTCCGTTTTTATGTTCCGTGCCAGTTTTCTTTCATAATCTATTTTCCCTTTCCTAATTAAGCACTTTGACCTCCTCTGCTGGACTCTGAATTTCTCCCAGTCCTCTGGTAGGCTGCTTTTTCTGGCTAATTTGTATGCTTCATCTTTAGTTTTGATATTATCCCTGATTTCCCTTGTTATCCATGGATGCACTACCTTCCCTGATTTATTCTTTTGCTAAAATGGGATGAACAATTGTTGTAGTTCATCCATGCAGTCTTTAAATGCCTTCCATTGCATAACCACCGTCAACCCTTTAAGAATCACTTACCAGTCTATCTTGGCCAATTCACGTTTCATACCCTCAAAGTTACCTTTCTTTAAGTTCAGAACCCTTGTTTCTGAATTAACAATGTCACTCTCCATCCTAATGAAGAACTCAACCATATTATGGTCACTCTTGCCCAAGGGGCCACGCACAACAAGACTGCTAACTAACCCTTCCTCATTACTCAATACCCAGTCTAGAATAGCCTGCTCTCTCGTTGGTTCCTCTACATGTTGGTTTAGAAAATTATCCCGCATACATTCCAAGAAATCCTCTTCCTCAGCACCCCAGCAAATTTGATTCACCCAATCTATATGTAGATTGAAGTCACCCATTATAACAGTTTTACCCTTGTTGCACGCATTTCTAATTTCATGTTTGATGCCATCCCCAACTCCACTACTACTGTTAGGTTACCTGTACACAACTCCCACTAGTGTTTTCTGCCCCTTAGTGTTTCGCAGATCTACCCATATCGATTCCACATCCTCCAAGCTAATGTCTTTCCTTTCTATTGTGCTAATCTCCTCTCTTAACCAGCAACGCTACTCCACCTCCTTTTCCTTTCTGTCTGCACCTCCTGAATATTGAATATCCCTGGATGTTCAGCTCCCAGCCTTGGTCACCCTGGAGCCATGTCTCCGTGATCCCAACTATATCATATTCATTAATAACTATCTGCACATTCAACTCATCCATCTTGTGAACACTTGTACAATCATAGGAAGAATCAGTTGAAATAAATTAGAAATTAACCTGCCTGGATTTGATAATGTATAAATTGGCCTGCTGAACAGCTCCCCCCCGTGTTCAGCTGTGCAGGGTAAGAGTTCAACTGGAATGTTAGCAGATAGCAGTGGTGGTACCTAGTCAATGTTGCGCAGTTGTTCACATCAAACCTGTCTTGATTAGTGCGGGTGTCAGAGGTTATGGGGAGAAAAGCAGGAGAATGGGGCTAGGAGGGAGAGCATCAACCATGATTGAATGGCGGAGTAGACTTGATGGGCCGAATGGCCTGATTCTGCTCCTATCCTATGATCTTCTGATGATTTCCTCCAGTCTGAAGAAGAGTCCCGACCCGAAACGTCACCCATCCTTTTTCCCCGGAGTTGCTGCCTGACCCACTGAGTTACTCCGGCACTTTGTATCTATCATGGTTTGGTTTCTCTGGTTTAGCCACGCATGCCCTAACACCCTCAGTGATAATGGTCCAGTGTAGCATGTGTTCAAATGTGCCCAAATGTTGGATACAATATTGGAACCGATCTAGTAATCCATTACAAATGCATGCTGTGGGAGTGAATGTTTCAACCCGAGTATTCTATTTTACCTGTTCTAAATTGGCTCTTTATTTCTCAAAAAGATAATCTCATCTATAGAAATGTAATACAATCTTTCATAATGTGAACTTTTAAGTATTGAAGTAGATTTAAAACAAAACAGCTCATTCTAGTATTTAGTATACTGATCTCTAAATACAATTATACTAATGAAAAGGTAAATGTAAAATGAAAAATAATAGTGTGTACAGCAAAGAGGATTTCATTTACAAAATGTGTATGTCCTGTATTATTACAGCTGAGCTTTTGATTGTTTTCAGGTATTTTTGCCAACTAGATCCAGAAATCCTTGCTGGATTACCTGCATAATAAGTGAATCGACTTCAGTATTAACTAAATTACTTCCTGTGATTTTGTTTTCCCATTCCTGTTTTGATAAATGCCCTGCAACAAATTGCTGAATGTAATTGCGGCTCAGAAGAGAGATTTGTGGTGTAGACTTGCTTATATTAAATTGGATGTTCTCTTGTAACAACAGGAGTATTATCCTATTTAATGGACCTGTGCGTTTTCAATTGCTGCAGTGGATTTGGCCAAGCCTTTTACCGCTGCACAGTTTAATTCCTGCAGGTAAGCGCAGTCTGGGACCAACCCATGCTTAATTAGTGTTTAGGGAGAGAAGTTTGCAAATGTAAACATATTTTACCAGTTTTCAGACCAAAACAAGAGCTTGTGCCATTTCATTTTTAAACCTTTGAAGCTTCAAAGATTACAAGTGTGTTCAACCAGTTTTTTAATTAAATTTTTAATTTTTTTAAAATTTGTTATTTTTGTTAGAAGTAAGTACTGTAATGTGGTACCTAAGTGCCTGATGCATACAGACACATTACCATTCTTGTACAACTTCTTATTTTTAATTTAATAATAAAAGAGCAGTGATAGAAAGAAGAAAATAAAGAGAGTCGAGATAGATAGACAAGAGAGTAGAAACGAATAGCGAGAGAGACAGAAAGAAGAAATAAAAAGATAAAGAGATTTAAAAAAAAGAGAAAAAAAGGAAAATAAATTAGGAGAGATATACCTATTTAATATCTTTACCCACCTGTCACCTGGTTCTGAATCATTTAATTTCTAAGGTTATGTTGTACCGTATGCTTGTAATGGTGGTCAAACAGTTTTAGTTGTAGATTTGATAAATGATTTTACATTATATTTAAACCTATATTTTCTGTTCCAAATTCTCTATGAACCGTCGGTATTCTGGTATATTTTCAAGAATGATCCCAGCGTGCTACATCTTTTAAATTTTTGTGCTGCTTTCCTGAAGTCAAATAGCCTGTTGTGTTCACTACAACAGTCTTCACTCTTCAGTGACAGCTACTGTATATAAATGGGTAACTGGAAGATCAGTGTTTATGGAACCATATCCAACCATTATGGAACCATATCTAAGGGGGTCATTATTTTAACATGTGTAGGGTGCAGAACACGGAAGAACAGTACTTTTTCAGATAATTAACTTGTACTGATAGTATGTAGTGTGACTTTTCATTTAAGCAAGTTTAGATTAATTTAGTTTAGAGATACTGTGTGGAAACAGGCTGTTCGCCAGTCTGTGCCACCGAGCTGGTACTGACTAGCGATCCCCCCCCCCCCATGTTAACAATACCCTACACGCACTAGGGATCATTTTACATTTACAACCAAACCAATTAACCTACAAACCTGTACATCTTTGGAGTGTGGGAGGAAACCGGAGATCTCTGAGAAGATCACAGGGAGAATGTACAAACTCCGTACAGACAGCTCCCGTAGTCAGGATAGAACCTGGGTCTGGTGCTATAAGGGAGCGACTCTACCACTGCGCCACCGTGCCACACATAGGTGTGCCTGAATATTCTGCCTCAATGTTAGCACCTTTTGCCGTGCCTACAGTTTGCATGCACTGATCCGTTTCCATATTACTGAGCCATTTCTGACATCTCACTCAGATCAGCTTTACTCATGAATCTGTCTCATTTCATCTTCTGAGTGAATGGAATGGCCAAAGTAGCTATTCATCTTGCCCAGGTGACAGGAATGTAACTTCAAAGTGTCTAAACTTGCTTGCCTTTAAATTAAGGAAATTAAGTTTGTCAATTGTCCGGACATTCCATGATGGGGTGATCATCTTGGCTGTGGCAGGCCACGTGAACCTCACACTGCAAAGTCTGCCCGCCCACATTAGCACAGTTACGTTTACAGCTGGGCTGGTCATTCATGCCCAAGAGTTATCCTGTGAAACAGAATGGACCATGGGAGTTGACACATCCTCGGACAACGGATCCTGAGGCACCTCTAATAATTCTTAAGCCAACCATCATTGACACTAATGGAGCGTATTTTGCCTCTCAGCTTGACGTGTTTGTGTTTAGTGGTGAGTCCAGCAGTGGAGAAGGAGATGGCGTGCATTGGCGTCTGACCTCCAATTCATCACAGACATTTAGGTTTAGATCAACCAACCATCCCCCGTACACCAGTTCTATCCTACTCACTCGGGACAATTTACAGAAACCAATTAACCTACAAGCTTGCACATCTTTGGAATGTGGGAGACCGGAGAAAACTCACCTGGTCACAGGGAGGCATACAAATTTGATACAGATCGAACCCAGGTGTCTGGTGCTGTGAGGCAGCAACTCTAACACTGTGCCACTGTGCTGCCCCTTCTACAGTTCTATAGGCATACAACCTGGTGCTGACTAAAGGCATGTATGATCCAGTCCAGCAATTCTTGTTCTTAGTGCACAAATGAACAACAGTGTTTCTCGTTTTGACGTTTTTGCGACTTGTCTTTCAGCAAACACTGGATGCTGGTCGGATTGGTATTGCCTCACAGGCCCTCGGGATCGCACATGCAGCCCTGGACTGTGCTGTGGACTATGCTGAGAAAAGGATGGCGTTTGGCTCACCTATTTCCAAACTCCAGGCCATACAGGTAAAATCAGCTCGAGTGTTCCTGAGGAAGGTCACCCACTTCTCTGTTCGTAACTTCTCGGAGCAGAATTAGGCCATTTGGCCCATCAAGTCTACCCCACCATTCAATCATGGCTGATCTATCTTTCCCTCTCAACCCCATTCTCCTGCCTTCACAAAAACATAAATTTGGAGAAACGACTATCAGACCCGCTCCCTCGCTGTTCAGAAAGTTGTCCAAAATAGGATGTTCAGTGAACACGGCAAGAGATTTACCTACAGATTTTACTTTAAACCCTCTAGTAGTGGATAGGACAGGTTTTAAGGCATATGGGCCAAACCCAAGTAGGTGGGACTAGTGTAGATGGGACATGTTGCTGGTGTGGGCATGTTGGGCCAAAGTTAGACTCTAGTATTACTTAAACCAAAACATTTACATTTTGGTGACTTTTTCTAATGTTGGCATATCTTCTTCAAAACAATGGCAAAGCTTACATTGGATCGCAGCGCTTTAGTTCTTTGTTTTGCTCTACAATATCAGTGGTTTCAAAACTCGTGGAAGTAATATGCGGGGAGTAAAAACATATTCACGTTGGAACGATGAATTTGGTTGAAACATTGCAGACATAATTTCATCCAAAGAAATATGAAATTTGTAGGAACTATGAGAGAGGTTAAAAAAAAGTCTGGCAAAAAGGTCACAAGAGCATAAAAACTCTAAAGTCTGTTCCAAAATCCTTAGTGATGGAAAGACAAGGGACCCTGGTCCTCAATAATAAAGGTAATGTATGAAAAAGCTGATTTTTTAAAAAAAGATTCCAAGACGATTGTGTTAAGTTTTGGGGGCTACATATTAGGAAAGATGTCTATGTCTTTGGGAAGGTGCAGAAAAATTCAGACCCCAGGAGGGATGAGGTTAAAAGTTATAACAAGCGGAGTCAAGTTTAGGAGCAAAGAGGTCCTTCTGCAGTTGTTCAGAGCCCTAGTGAGACCACACCTGGAGTATTGTGTGCAGTTTTGGTCTCTTAATTTGAAGAAGGACATTCTTGCTCTTGAGGAAGTGCACGTAGGTTCATCAGGTTAATTCCTGGAATGGTGGGACTGTCATATGCTGAGAGAATGGAGCAGCTGGGCTTGTACACTCTGGAGTTTAGAAGGATGAGAGGAGATCTTATTGAAACATATAAGATTGTTAAAGGTTTGGACACGCGAGAGGCAGGAAACATGTTCCTGATGTTGGAGTCCAGAACCAGGAGCAACAGTTTAAGAATAAGGGTTAAGCCATTTAGAACGGAGACGAGGAAACATTTTTTCTCACTAGAGAGTTGTGAGTCTGCGGAATTCTCTGCCTCAGGGGGCGGTGGAGGCCGGTTCTCTGGATACTTTCAAGAGAGAGCTAGATAGGGCTCTTAAAGATAGCGGAGTCAGGGGATATGGGGAGAAGGCAGGAATGGGATACTGATTGGGGATGATCAGCCATGATCACATTGGCTCGAAGGGCCGAATGGCCTACTCCTGCACCTATTGTCTATTGAGATCACGAGGAGATTTGACGATCAAAACTCTCAATTGTTTTGTTGCAGTTTAAAAAAGAGAGCCTGTGCTCCAGACTTGTATGGTTATTGGCAAAAGAATCTGGTGGAAAAAGAAGTCTTATTTGAAGCTAGTTACGAACTTGGAACGTGTCTCTGAGAGGAAGTTGGAAAGCGTGTCTAGCACTGTCGTTCAAAAAGGAAGTAGATAATTGCTAAAAGCTACAAATAATACATGGCAGCTGATTGTGCTCATTAGGTAGCCCCAGCTAAAGAACTAGCACAGGCGCAGTGGCCCAAATAACATGCTCTGCGCTGCGCGTTCCACTATAATACTCTGTTCACAATTCCTTCCAATTCACCGTAACCCACTAACCTTTTGGGAAATAACTTGCGATTTGACTGAAAGATCGATCACTGAGATTCCAGGCTTCCATTCCTGTTGCGAAAACTCAGCGCGCAAATGCTGACCTACATCTGCAAAATCTTTGATTAAATAAAACAGTACTTTGGAATAGTCAGTGAGGGCGATTTAAATTTTATTTTGTTTACAGTTCAAATTAGCTGATATGGGCCTGGCGCTGGAGAGTGCACGCTTGTTGACTTGGAGAGCAGCTATGCTGAAGGATAATGGAAAATCATATATAAAGGTAATACAAGAAACATATTAAATCATGACATGGCTTTGATCTTAATAAGGACAAGGGATAGGAGTAGAATAGGCCATTCGGCCCATCAAGTCTACTCTGTCAATGATCTAACTCTCTCTCCTAACCCCATTCTCCTGCCTTCTCTCCATAACCTCTGACACCTGTACTAATCAAGAATATCTATGCCTTAAAAATATTCACAAACTCGGCCTCCACAGCCTTCTGTGGCAAAGAATTCCACACATTCACCACCCTCTGACTAAATAAATCTCTCCTCATCTCCTTCCTAAATGAACCTCAAAACTGTTATCTCTCTTAGGTAGACAAAAAGGCTGGAGTAACCCAGCGGGTCAGGCAGCATCTCTGGAGAGAAGGAATGGGTGATGTTTCTGGTCGAGACCCTTCTTCAGACCTGACCTGAAAGGCCCTTCTTCTCACCCATTCCTTCTCTCCAGAGACGCTGCCTGTCCCTCTGAGTTACTCTGGCATTTTGTGTCTGTCTTCGGTTTAAACCAGCATCTGCAGTTCCTTCCTACACGTCCCTCTTAGGTATTACCTTCTGTGGAAAGGAACTGCAGAACAGCAGCACATATTTTGCATGGCATCCTACAGCCCAATGGTATGATCATTGATTTTTCTAATTTCATGTAACCCCTGCATTCCCTCCCTCTCCCCCCTCACCCATCCTAGGCTTCCTACTAGTTTCCCTCTGCATCGTTGTATGGCTTTGTCATCACCTCTCCCTCAGCCAACAATGGGCCATTGTGGATGCCCCCTTCCTTGGTCATCTGTAGCTGGCCCTGATTTGTTCTGACCTTTTCCTCCCTCTAGTTCCCTCCCCTCTACTTTCAGTCTGAAGAGGAGTTCCGACCTGAAACGTCACCCATCCATTTTCTCCACAGATGCTGTCTGACCCACTGTAAACCCGTCTCGCACCCAAAGCTGCCTTTTCCTTCAGATAGACACAAAATGCTGGAGTCAGCGGGTCAGGCAGCATCTCAAGAGAAAAGGAATAGGTGACATTTCGGATCAGAACCCTTCTTCAAACCCGAACGTCAACCATCCTTTTTCTCTGGAGATGCTGCCTCAACCGCTGAGTTACTCTGGCACTTTGTGTCTATCTAGAAAAGGGATAAACAAAATGATATGCCCTTTGGTCTCATACCAGTGATGGAAAATTATCTCAGCTTATTGTTAAGCACAGAATTATTTATTATTTGGGAAATGATGGAATAAAAAGGTATGGTAGAGATTCAGCAAAGGATAATCATGTTCGAGTAGACATTTGAGTTATTTTGATAAGATTATTGAAGTGTTTATATGTTTAATTATTTATATATATAATGTGTGCGTTCTCAAAGAGTATTGCATTGGTAGCATAAAGTGAAGAATTTATAAAATAGAAGCAACTAATTTAGTTACTCAATTTTTCAATTTGCAGATGGAATGATACTACAATAAATAGTAGCAGGTTGCAGTGGAATAGAGACAGATGGTGTAATAGGCCAACATATGGCAGGTGTAATTTAATGTGAATGTGAAATGATGGACATTTTGGAGAAACAAGGTGGATCATTTAAATGATGCTGTTTGGATGGGGCTGCCAGTATACTGAGACATGATACGCATTCAGTAAAGATGGAAGGCGGCAGAGGGAGGTGATAAGGACGTTTTGAAAGCATATGAGAATCATATATTTTTTTTTAAATGGGGCATTCAACACCAAAGGCATGATATTTATATTAAAACTTTACCAAGTTAGCAACATTGTGTATAATTCTGGGGCAGCACACTTTGTTAAAGAGTTGGAGAGAGGGTATTGGAGTTGTTCTCAAGTAATATTGAGCTGAATGATTTCACTTGTGAAAGAATGGAGAAGCTGGGAATGTTCTCTGGAACATGGAAGATCATTGAGAAGCTAAGTATTTGCACTCAGTCAAGAGGAGCTTTGACAGAAGAAAACTGCTTCTTTAGTGGGTTTGGTCTATTTTGAGATAAAGTGCGGAAAAAAGCCCATCTGGGTTCCACGTTCGACCAGCGATCCCCACATATTAACACTATCCTACACACACCAGGGACAATTTTTACGTTTACTAAGCCAATTTTACCTACATACCTGTACGTCTTTGGAGTGTGAGAGGAAACTGAAGATCTCGGAGAAAACCCACGCAGGTCACGGGTCTCGGTTACAGGCAGCACCGTACCGGATCGAACTGGGTTCTCTGGCGTGTTAGCATTGTAAGGCAGCAACTTACTGCGGGGCCACGTGCCGCAACCAAGGTTGATAACCAGAGCTCGTTAGAAAACGATGGCAAAAGAACAGGAGTGGAAATGAGGGAAAGCTTTTTCCTCAGAGAAGGTTGTTATGATTTAAAACGCACTCCTTAGAAGATTGATGAAATGGGATTCCATGGAAACTTTCAAAAATCAATTGGAATAATTTTCAAAGGTAGGTAACTTGAAAGGCTAGCAAAGAAACAGAGGAGTGGGATTAAATGATGCAGAATGCATACATTTCATGATTCTGCATTTGATGTGGCAATGAGTTGGGCTTTGCAGTCTTTGCTACGATATGATGAGTTAGACCATGCAGCCCCTAGCGTGGCAACAAGATGGGCAGTGTGACCCCTGATGGTGGCTAGAATGACTGCACCCCTGTGACTGTGCACTGCCTGATGTAGTTTCGAGATGGACTGTGCAGTCCTGCGGTGTGGTAACAATAGAAGAAGAATGCAGTCGCTAGCTGTTCTGTAGATAGTCAGACACTTCATTGTCGCATGTACTGTGATGGTACAGTGAAATTCTTTGTTTCTGCATGCACAGTACACAAAAGAGGTCTCCACAAGGCGCAGACAAAGTTCCTACCCCCCCCCCCCCCCCCCCCCCCCCCCCCCCCCCTAAGTACCCGTAAATATTACATAGAAACATAGAAGAAAATAGGTGGCAGGAGGAGGCCATTCGGCCCGTTGAGCCAGCGATGCTCCGCCATTCATTCTGATCGTGGGCTCTCCAACGTTTTATCCCCTATCAAAATAACCCTACTTGCCTTCTCCCATATCCCTTGACTCCAAAAGCCCCATAGCAAATATTTTTTGTTGGTTCCTCCTTCGTCCTGGTTCTCGGCGGCCCCCATCCCTCCCCCCAACCTCCAGGTCCCCTTTGTTGTTCGTGACCTCTGGCCCCTAGGGACTCGCCGACTTGTTCCACTTCCCTGTCCTCGATTTTGGTCATTGCCGGTGGCCTGGGGCCCGTGGGCCCCGGGTTCGGAATAGTCTGTGGTGTGCGGGGCTTACCATTCTCCAACAGTCCCGCGGCAAGTGATTCTCCGGTCCTTGGCGGGCAGTCCTCTGCCGACCGTTCGTCGGTCCACGGCGTGCCGGGCCTAACCAGCGGCTTCCTCTAGTATCTTTGACGGCCTGCTGCCGGGGACCAAACCGTTGCCGCGCCGCCCTGTGGCAACGTTAAGGGCCTTGTCCACCAGCTATGCGACTCCATGCGCCGTGAGCGTGACCAAACTGGAAGCGGGGACGCACGGAAGTCGGGTGATGTTCCCCGTACGGGCCGGTCCCACCAGCATGCGCCAGCATGCTGCGGCGGAGCACGGCCAAACCGGGAGCGGGGGCGACGCCCGCGGAGTCGGGTGAGTCGGCGTGACGTGGCGCGATGTTGGAGCGAAGTACGCGGTAAAGTTCGCAAAGGACAGGAGAAGGACAAACACAGAGATAAAGGGCTCATGGAGGCACACAGAGTGGGTCACGGAGGCACACAGAGGGGGTAACGGAGGCACATATAGAGAGGGTCACGGAGGCACATATAGTGAAGGATCACCGTAGCACTAGAACGGGGACACAAAGAGGCACATATAGGATGGGGGACACGGAGGCACGACGTGAGGCGCTTCGTGCGTAATGCGTCGAGGCGGCTGCGGGCCGGATAAAAGCCGTTGCCGGCAATTATAATGACTATATAACCTTCAAAGCTACAATGCTGCGTTCTACAGAAACACAGCGCGCTCTCAATTATATAATTCACAAAAAACAAACAGCCTTTTTTTTTGAAAATCTGACAAATATGCGTAAACTAATACTCGAATGCCGGGGTGCGGTGTTTTTTTCCCCCTCCGAACGGAATTGCTCCTGATCTGCCCTGTTCATGGATAGTAACAAAACACTCATTGCTGAAGGAAACACGACCCCGATCAATTTCAAAAGTTGTGACATTGCCAAAGTATGATCACATCTTTGATCACTGGCCCTTCCATCGCCGTGGGAGGTCTCTGGTGCTTCACTGTGATGAAGGTTTGTGTCAATCTCCGTCCCTGTGTTGTGTCTTGGTTCTTTTTCCCTGTTTGTATGACTGCAGAAACTAAAATTTCGTTTGAACCTCAATGAGGCTTCAAATGACAATAAACGGCATTGTATTGTATTGTATGATTGAAAGCTATTTCTGTAAATTCCGTTATTGTTCACACGTTGCTGGTGGAGACAACTTGTTTCCCCTTCGGTTAAATGGCTCGAATAAGAAATTTCTACTTGATGAATGATGGAAAGAGAGAGAGAGAGAGAGAGAAAGAATTGACTTCTGGATCAATATGTTGAGGAATCATCTAGGTGCAGGCTGTGTGGGTCTAATTCTGTAGCAACTAGAAAGAGTTAATTAATGATCTTGATGTAAAGTTACCCTGAGCAAAGAGTGACAAAAGTACAATAGAATTTTCCACCTTGTGAAAGTGATGTGGTTCAATTTAACATCAAGGTTTTTCATTTAAACAAATGGAATTATGAGGGTATGAGCGGTGAATTTTCGGTGGTAGATTGGGAAACTACATTGGAAGCTATAACAGTGGATACGTAAAGATTTGCTTTAAAAGTACGTGATGTACAACAAATATGCATTCCAGTGGGTGGCACGAGTTGCTGCCTTACAACGTTTGTGAAAATTAATAAACCCAAAATACCTTGTATGTAGAGTGGGAGAGTGATTGAAATATACAGTAGAGAAATTGGTCCTTTGGTTTACATAATCATTGCCAAGCGCCTCATTGTAGTAATCCTATTTACCAACCTATTTGGAAATATGTATAGTGTGGAGGATGAAAAGAGTCTTCAAGATGATACAGAAACCTCAATGAATGGGCAACCTCATGGCAAAGGGAGTCTAGTTAGGAAAAGGGTGAAGTTGTCCACTTTGGTGTCAAAAGAACTGAAATTTCTGTGTTAAACTCCATTAGCTTCCAGAGTATTTTTAAGGAGTGAGGGAATGGGAAAAGTTAACATTCAAAAGGAACAAAGAGTCTTTGTACACATCACTGAACGCTAACATGCATCTAACATTCACAGGCAAATGGTATCTTGGCATTTATTGCAAGAGGATTTGAATATAAGAGTAATGATGGCTTGCTAGAGCAAATGCTAGAAGGGTGAGGAGGGATCTTAGAGAAGCATATAAAATTAAAAAAGGACTGGACAAGCTAGATGCAGGAAAAATGTTCCCAATGTTGGGCGAGTCCAGAACCAGGGGCCACAGTCTTAGAATAAATGGGAAGCCATTTAAGACTGAGGTGAGAAAAAACTTTTTCACCCAGAGAGTGTGAATTTGTGGAATTCCCTACCACAGGCCAAGTGGAGGCCAAGTCACTGGATGGATTTAAGAGAGAGTTGGATAGAGCTCGAAGGGCTGGTGGAATCAAGGGATATGGGGAGAAGGCAGGCACGGGTTATTGATTGGGGACGATCAGCCATGATCACAATGAATGGCAGTGCTGGCTCGAAGGGCCGAACGTCCTCCTCCTGCACCTATTTTTGTGTTTCTATGTCTATGTAAAAAAAACTGAAAAGTCCATGAGAAGGGAGGAAATTGATTTTGAAAGGGATCTTGTGTGTTATATTAAAATAAACAGCCATAGTTTATGTCTCTAAAAGGGTCTCATTTAGGCCTGTATTCCTCGGAGTTCAGAAAAACCAGAGGTGACTTTATTCAAAAATATAAGATCCAGATGGGACTTGATAGGGTCGATGTCTTCACCAGTGAGACGGTCACAAAGCCAGAGATAAGGCTACAGAATGAGCGACCTGTCATTTAAATCGGCAATGTGTAGAGATTTATTCTTTGAGGGCAGTAAATCTCCAAAATTCTCCGCCAGATGAAGAGATAACATTAAAGTGCAAATAAAATAAATGTTTGAAAGATTTCGGGAATTGAGGGTTAATGGGAAACTGGCATTGAAAAGGAGCTGAGGCCAGCAAAGGTCAGCCAGGATCATATTGAATGGCAGGGCTGGCTTGTGGGGCCAAGTGGTCCACTCCTGCTCCTGTTTTCTCATGTTCTTGTGTCCAGTTAGAGAGGGCTTTGGTGAGACCGTATCAGCAATATAATTTTGGTTTCCTAATGTAATAGGCTGTACTTGGTATCGAGGAAATAGAGCAAAGATTCAGCAAACTGGTTTCCAGGATAGCATGTCTGTCATATGTGAAGCCATTGACTGGCGATACTGCTATTCTTTAGTTTAGAGAAATTAGAGGTTTTACTTTAAATTTAGACTTTAGAGATACACGGTGCAAAAAGGACCTTCGGCCAACCGTGTCGGCGCCGATCAGCGATCACTCCTGTGCACTAGCAATATGCAACACAGTAGGGACAATTTACAATTTTTTTCCAAAACCAATTAACCTACAAACCTGTACGACCTTGGAGTGTGGGAGGAAACCAGAGCACCCAGAGAAAACCCACAGAACTGCTATCTAGTTGTGGGAGGATGGTTCAGTTACCTGATAACCTGGTTGCCAGTTGCATGGTCATTGATTGCATTAAAAAATAGAGATTAATAATTTTTTGGATCTTGGAAGATTCAAGGGATATGGTGATGGAGCAGAGAAATGATGATCAGCCCCATCATGTCAAGTGGTGGAGCACCCTAGAAGGGCTGAATGGCAGTCCCCTGCTTATGCTTACTTATGCACCTGTGAAAATAGGTTTGACTTTCCGGTATAAAGGGTTTACCGTTAGAGCAAAGAATCGAGTGGATTGAAAAGATATATCTGTTTAGTTCCCATTTGGTTCATACTTTACTAGAGGAATTAATATAAACTGGCAGAATTTTATCAGAAGAGGGAATAAGGTTATTTAATAATATGACGAGTTTGAACAGAATGTTTGTATTCTCGTTCCACATGTCGCACTCTGTGGGGATATTATACAATCCCAAGTATTGCTTTCATCTCATCTCAGGTGAGAACTGAAAGCGTTTAGAAAATCATCTTTCCTCATGATCTTCACTGTGACAAAGATGTACATCATTATAGCAGCTTTTAATATAGAAAATTATATTACATGGATTATATTATGTGTTATTGAGCAGGAGAGCCAAATGAAACGAAAGTTGAAGAGTCATAAAGGAACATATTAAAGGATGCAGTGGCACTTTAAGAGGTTATTTGAGGGTTCAGGCCCAAGACTGTTAACGGCAGAGCAACAACAAATGAGGATGCATAAAGGCAGAGCCCAGAAAGTACATCATCGTCTATATCTCTCGTTTCCCTTATTCCTAACCAGTCTGAAGAAGGGTCTCGACCCAAAACCTCACCCATTCCTTCTCTACAGAGATGCTGCCCGTCCCGCCGAGTTACTCCAGCTTTTTGTGTCTTATCTAGAAGATAGTGGAGTTGGAAACACATTACAGAGAGTGCAATGAAATTCTGAAATCAAATTAGTAAAGTTGCAGCTGAAAATTGCTCGGAGGTTGAATTAACTGTTCAACTTATCTACTGTCGACCAATTCAGGAAACCCATCAGCAGAATAATCAGCCAATGCAGACAATATGCTTCCTTGGCATTGTATACATAACAGATACTGAGATATTTCGAAATTCAGCAAAATATTAAGTGTGCTTAGTTGACTGGAATACCAATTTCCTCAGGACCAGATTAAATCCGATAATAAAAACTGAAATTGTCAAATATAAACTTCAGTATAATAGTTTGTCAGTGCAGTATGAGGGAATGTGAGGTCCATTATTGCATTTTCAAATAAGCTAGGGGCGGGTGGGACATTTCCATTAATTTATATTTAGATTGCACTGAAATTTGATTCACAAAATAAACACTGATGTGGTGCATCAGTGTTGCTGAATTGGTGGACTTTCCAGGATCTCAGGGAATTGAAGGCTGTGGCCAACTTTTTTTTTTGCTTGTCACTGACAGGATAGTTTATAGTCATTTATTGCTTCCTATCAAAGATTTCCCCTCACATGATGTTCACTTAGATGAGGTTAATTAGTTTAGTTTATTGTACCGAGGTGCAGTGAAATGCTTTTGTTTATTAGTATAGAACTAGTATACGGGTGACCGCTGGCCGGCGTGGACTCGGTGGGCCGAAGGGCCTGTTTCTACACTGTATCTTTAAACTAAAAAAAAATAAACTGAAGTACGTTGTGCAACCTAAACACAGCCCACGGTAGATGGTTGCTGAGGTAGGGTTAGTCGTTAGAGTTGTGCAATGTAGTTCAGTAGCCTGATGGTTAATGTGAAGAAGCTGTTCTTGAACCTGGAGGCCACGGTTCTCAGGCGCACGGACCACATTCCCAATGAGACGAGAATGTGGTACAGATGAGAGTGGTGTGTATCTTTAATTATATTTGCTGTCTTTATGAGGCAGCGCTTCCTGTAGATCCCTTTGATGGTAGACCTCTGAAATTCACGCCGGAAGAGGTGGTGAAGTCAGAAGCAGTCACGATATTTGAGAGAGGTTTAGACAGGCACTAAAAAAGGCGAGGATATGGAACAAATGTGAACAAATGGGACCAATGTAGATGGACAAAAAGTTTACTTTAGTTTAGAGATACAGACCCCTCGGCCCACCGAGACTGCGCCGACCAGCGATCCCCGCACACTATCCTACACACACAAGGGACAATTTACAATTGTACCAAGCCAATTAACCCACAAACCTGTGCGTCTTTAGAGTGTGGGAGGAAACCGGAGATCCTGGAGAAAACCCACTCAGGTCACAGGGAGAACATACAAACGCCATACAGATAAGCAGCCGTGGACAGGATCGAACCCTGGTCTCTGGCGCTGTAAGGCGGCAACTCTACCGCTGCGCCCTGTTGCGATGGATGTGGTGGGCCAAAGGGTCCGTTTCTGTGCCGATCAGCTCGGACTCTTTGACAACTCACTGTCATCTTCTCAAGGAAGATTCAAAATGGGCAATTACTGCTGGCCTTGATCATGACATGCACATCCTGTGAATGAATCTTAAAAAAAAACAGAGCAAGCACAGTGATCCATAACTCATTAAGTCAATCATCATGCAAATGTAAAATGATCTAAGTAACTGTCTTCTGTTCACGGCTTTTTTCTAAAGACACAACTTTGAACAACCATCTGCTCTGGCTTTGTGCCCAGTCACAATGCACAGCTGCCCTTATGATGCCCCTGTATAATTGTTCCTTTGTCATCCTCAGCTGTGTGCTCGGGAGGCAGCTGCGTGTTAAATCACTTACAAACACCTGCAGTTGTTAAAGAAGCACTGTCCCCAAAGTTTCCCACCTCCTTACCTGTTGTTGCCTTAGAATCGACCATGTCCCTTCTGTTGTCTGCAGATAAGCAGCCTCGGAGTTCCCCGGCAAATGTTCCGATTTAACAGAGCCACCGCTGTAATTCATTACAAAAATCTATAGAGCTTAGTCAAGTTAAGTCTCTATTTTTTCTTGAGCATGCCATTGAATTTTACAGAGGCCTCTTTGTGACAGAAGCTATTCAGTCCATACCAGCGTGAACTGTAGCTAATACCAAGGCATCCATCGGAAGGCTTTTGTATAGAATTGCAGAAAAAAAAACCAGGAACAGCAGGAACATTGATCAATGTTGCCTAAGCTTCCACAGACAGAATATAGAAATCATAATACTCCAGGTTTAAGTAAGCTTGTAAGGATTATATTCTTCAAGTTTTTGTTTATCTCACCACACATTGTGGAATGCTACATTAATGATCGGAGCACAAATTAATGTTAGGGAACATAGGCATAACATTGTTTTTTTAACGTTTCCTTGCGATGTGCCCCTTTGGAAACTTTTTCAAATCTAAGGCAGAGATTCAGAGGGTTGCGGATAGATAGCACAGCCTACTGGCAGAAGATGTGTGTAGGAAAGAACTGCAGAAGGGTCTCGACCCGAAATGTCGCCCATTCCTTCCCTCCAGAGATGCTGCCTGTCCCGCTGAGTTACTCAAGCATTTAGTGGCTACCCACTGGCAGAAGGTCTCTGATGAAAGGGGCAAGCTCAGTGTGATCAGCGTCATCCAGAATTTTAGACACAAAAAGCTGGAGTAACTCAGCATGTCAGGCAGCATCTCCGGAGAAAAGGAATAGGTGACATTTCGGGTCTGAACCTTTTTTCAGACTGAAGTTCTTTGTCATCGAATATCTGAACCCTTTTTCAGACTGAAGTCTGAAGAAGGGTTCCGACCCGAAACGTCGCCTATTCCTTTTCTCCAGAGATGCTGCCTGACCCGCTGAGTTACTCCAGCACTTTGTGTCTATCTTTGGTATAAGCCAGCATCTACAGTTCCTTCCTACTCATCCAGAATTTAGCTGCGTAACAGTCATGAAAACGGGTGACAGTATTTTGCAAAGGGGTTTCGAAACAGAAGATGGATCCTCTAATTAAGGGGCAAGATAAAGCTTGCTTCAATAACCACAGGTAGCATCCCTTATTGGAAACGTAATGAAAGCTGACTGAAGATTCGATTACTGCTACAATCCATTATTTTGGGCAAACTGGCACACTGGGATACAATTTGAGTTGTCATGGTGTGGAGGGAAGTTTATTTAGTTAAATTTCTTCTTCAGTTTCTAAAGGTGGGGGAGTCTAAAACTGCAGATGCTGGTTTAAACCGAAGAAGGGTCTCGATCTGAAATGTCACCTATTCCTTTTCTCCAGAGATGCTGCCTGACTCGCTCAGTTGCTCTGGCACTTTGTGTCTATCTTCGGTATAAATCATACTCTGTGGTTCCTTCCTACACACTAAAGCTAAAGGATCTAGATTTAATGTGAGAGGGGAAATATTTAAAGGAGATCTGGAGTCTGAAGAAGAGTCCTGATCTGAAATGTTGCCTGTCCATTCCCGCCACAGATGCTGCCTGACCCATTGAGTTCCCCCAGCACTTTTGGGTTTTTATTCTTTCAAGATTCCAGCATCTGCAGTTCCTTATGTCCCTCAAATTTGTTCGAGTTGTTTTGTCCTACCATGCTTGCACATTTTTTATCTACACCAAGGGACCATAATTACTTAAGAAGACCTTGTTAGTGGAATTTTGCCTCCATGCGCGAGATTACATTTGCAGAGCTCTCAAGGTCCTGTCCCACTTGGCCGTCATTTACACGACTGGCCGGTAGTGACTGACGTGCGACGGTCGCATGACTGTCGCGCGCATCATCACGTGACTTCATGCATCAGCACATACGTCTGGAGCTCGTGACGTCATTTGGAAACCCAGTTTATGATATTTATGGTGTTTTTCTAAAATGTTCTAGTTTCTTGAGTGGTGCTAGCAATTGGAAACATTGCATATGTAATGCCCCTATTCAAAAAAGGAGCTGAATGAAAAGTAGCAAGCTGCAGACCAAATTAATGTGTAGGAAGGAACTGTAGATGCTGGTTTAAATTGAAGACAGACACAAAATGCAGGAGTAAATCGGAGGGACAGGCAGCATCCCTGGAGAGAAGGAATGGATGATGTTTCGGGTCAAGACTCTTCTTCAGCCTGAAGAAGGGTCTCAACCCGAAACGTCACCCATTGCTTCTCTCCAGAGATGCTGCCAGTCCCGCTGAGTTACTCCGGCATTTTGTATCACTTATCTGGTTTGCTCTTCCATTTCTACCAACTGCACCCGTTCTGTTGTCATTTGTTCATCCAGCTGTAGGATGACATTTGTCTTTTTAACCTCTTCCTTACCCACAATCCAGGGACCCAAGCAGTCATTGCAAGTGAAGCATCAATTCACTTTTGCACTTTCCGGTTTAGTGTATTTTGGTGTTCACCACGTGGTTTTCTCCACGAAACTGTGCAATTTTTTTAATCACGCGTGCTTATATCCATGACGTGTAAAGGGCGGGCCGACTGCATATGGCGGCACATGGTTACGCACGGTGACGTAATCATGCCTCACTATGCACTACACTTATGAGGTCAGGACGTCAGCGTGGGAGCGTAGTAAGTCTGCGCGCGTAAACAATACGCCACGCCGGAGGCGCGCGAAGATTTCGTGCAGCACCTCCACACACCTCCACACCACTCCATGCGCCCGTCCCGCGCTACCGACACGCTACCCGTGCGTCACAATGCGACGACCACATTTTTGGAGATTGCGTAAATGGCGCGCAAATGACGGCCGAGACGGCCCTTTATGTCTGATGTGAAGACTTAGCCGGAATATCTGAAAATGAGTGCAAAGCCTAAAATTAAAGGACTGCCTTTCTGGACTGAGATGTAAATTCTCTACCCATTTGCACTGCGGAGGCACAGTTGCTGGATATACCCAAGACAGAGATTGATCGATCATAGGTAAAGAAGGAAAAGAGAAGCATAGGAAATGTGGAAAATGGCACTGAAATAAAGTCAAAGTCAATTTTGTTCATCACAGATAAAAGATCAGGCATGATATTCAATGGCCTCAAAGCCATGGGGTGATGGAATGGAATACTTCATTGTCAAGAGTTGCACAGCATGGAAACAGACCCTTCAGCCCGATTCATACTTGCCCACCGAGATGCTTATCTACGCCAAACCCATTTTCCTGCATTTGACCAATATCCTCTATCCTATCCATCAGCAATGCACTCCAAATATTTCTTACATGTCATGATTGTCCCTCTTCTGGTAGATTGTTCCTCTGTGTGGAAAAACTGGCCACTTTTAAATAATCCCCCTCTCACCTTAAACCTCTGTCCTCCAGTTTTAGACTGGAAGACTAGACTGGCTATCTACCCTATCTTTGCCCCTCACAATTTTATAAACTTCCTTATCCTTAAGCCTCGTGCACATCAGTAAGAACAATCCCAGCCTACGCAGTCTCTTTTTATAACTAAACCTCCACCACCGCCCTCGGCCTCTGATCACCAAGCCAATTATGGATCCAGTTTTCTAAAACACCTTGGATGCCCTGTGCACCTAAATTTCTGGACCTGCCTAACATATAACACTTTGTCAAAATCCTTAATAAAGTCCGTGCATTCCATGTCTACCACCATGTCTTCATCAGTTTTATTAAAAAGCCCGTCTCCACTATAGGAACAACATTAGAGGAGGGGAGTAGATCGGGTAGACGCACAAAGTCTCTAGCCGAGAGGAGAGGATTAAAAAAACTAAGGGCACAGGTCTAAGGTGAGGGGGGAACGATTTAATAGGAACCCGAAGGGTTTTTCACACAGAGGGTGGTGAGTGTATGGAAATTGCTGCTGTAGGAGGTACTTGATGCAGGTACTATCACAACAGTTAATAAACAATTTAGGTACATGGATAGGACAGGTTTAGAGGGATATGGGCCAAACACTGGTGTAGATGAGACATGTTGGTTGGTGTGGGCAAGTTGGACTGAAGGGCCTATTTCCACGCTGTATGACTATGAGCTATCTTCCATGGCAAAATTTGTTGCAGAAATCTCTGTCAGAGCCACACCAATCTCTTCCTTTGCTTCTTCACATGACAATCCTGGGGCAGGTTTCATCAGGGACTGTGGATCTGATCAGTACTGTGGATCTGCCCTTTTTGAGGAGTTAAGAAGCTGAATGTATAAAAAAGAACTGCAGATGCTGGTAAAAACGAAGGTAGACACAAAATGCTGGGGAAACTCAGCGGGTGAGGTAGCATCTATGGAAAGAAGGAATTGGCAACGTTTCAGGTCGAGACCCGAAACATTTCCAATTCCTTCTCTCCATAGATGCCGCCTCACCCGCTGAGTTTCCCCAGCATTTTGTGTCTACCAGTTAAAAAGCTGGCTTGTGCTTCTATTACTTACATTTTCGAGATATACTTTGTTGCATGAACGTTGTGTTTTAGAAGAGAAAACGTTCCTCGCGAGGATCTTCCCCGGTGCCCCTGCCCCCCTTGACTTCAACCCAAGGCAAAGGCAACTTCAGATTCTAGACTGCACTGTAAAGTAATGCCTTGCATCTATCAGTAGGTTTTTCTTCACATGACCACAAAATGCTGGAGTACCTCAGCGGGTCAGGCCGCATCTCTGGAGAAAAGGAACAGGTGACGTTTCGGGTCGAAACCCTTTACTTGAGCCTCTCATTAGAAAGCACAACTCACAAATTTAAGTAACAACGCCCTTTTCATATTCAAGGCTCATCCACCGTTCAGATCAGTGATGTCTTTTTATGGACATTAACTATTTCCAAGAGTTATTTCCTTCCATAGATATGATTTATTTTAAATGTTTGCATGCTTCACCTGCAAGACGGTGAGCTATTCTGAAAATCTTTCTTTTAGTTATTCTGAATGAGTGATCTGTTCTCTCTTCCATCAGTGAATACCATTGCGATGATTGATCCTTTTTTTCTGTGTGCATTCCAGTCGTTGAATAACAGTAGCTTGGGATAACTATGTGTAGGAAGGAACTGCAGAAGCTGGTTTAAACCGAAGAAGGGTCTCGACCCGAAACGTCACCTATTCCTTTTCTCCAGAGATGCTGTCTGACCCGCTGAGTTACTCCAGCTTTTTACGCCTGTCTTCGGCTTGGAATAACCGTTAGCCTTTGGTGATCTTGCCTGTGAAAAGAGTTACAGAAGCAGTTTCAACAGTGTTTTTCATGAATCAATTGAATGCGTGCATTTGGAAAGGGAATAATTCTAAGGCTAAGGAGAAATGATACGGAATGATAGCTTTTTCAACGAGCCAGCAGAGATACAGAGAACTGGGTGGCAAGGTGGCGCAGCGGGAGAGTTGCTGCTTTACAACGCACTCAGCGTCAGAGACTCAGGTTCGATCCTGACTACAGGCCTGCTTCCGTGCTGTATCTCTAAACTAACCTGGATGCTGAATCCATCCATGATACAGAGGCACAATTTTAGATTGCTGTGAACACTACTGTGTACTGTACCGGTCATTATAAAGGCTTTCCCTTTGGTTTCCCTTCTAGATTCTGCTAGAACAGGGCGGCACAGCGGCGCAGCTGGTGGAATAGCTGCCTCACAGCGTCAGAGTCCTGGGCTCGATCCTGACCACCAGTGCTGTCTGTGTGGAGTTTTCTCATTCTACCTATGACCACGTGGGTTTCCACTGGGTGCTCCGGTTTCCTCCCACATCTTAACCACTTGCTGGTTTGTAGGCTTTATGGCCAATGTAAAATTGCATCTAATGTGTCGGCAGTGGATGACAAAATGGGCCAACATAGAACGAGTATAAACGGGTGATCAATGATTGACGTGGACTTGGGTGGCCGAAAGGCCAGTTTCCAAGTTCTATCTCTAAACTAAGCTACAAGAGCAGCTTCAAGGAAACCTCAGGCTTCCATACCTAAGACCCATTGAGTTACTCCAGCATTTTAGGTCAAGATTCATTGAATGAAGTGAGGATATTTCCCCTGATGGGGAATCTGGAACCAGGGGACATAGTCTCATGCTAGACAGTGGGAGTAAGTTTTTCTCTGAGGATTTTCAGCTTTGGAATTCTCTAGTTCTCTAAAAGGTCTAAATTCCAAGTCAAATTCAAGGTGTATAATTTAGTTATGTTTAGAGATACAGCGCGGAAACAGGCGCTGTATCTTCGGCCCGCCGAGTCCGGGCCTACCAGCGATCCCCGCACACTGAGACCCCTGTCGCACGGTACGAGTTCATTCCAAGAGCTCTCCTGAGTTTAAAAAAAAATCAAACTTGTGGTAAGCACGGAGAATGAACGTAGCGGGTACGTCGGAGCTCGGGGACGTCTCTTACCGGCTCGTAACGCGAACAGCTGGTACTCGGGAAGACTCGCTAACGGCAGGTAAGCTCGTGAAGACTCGTGAAGATTTTTCAACATGTTGAAAAATGTCCACGAGAGCCCCGAGTACCGACGAGTGGCCATTACCGTAAATCTCCGAGTTCGAATCAGGGCAAACTCGGAAGAGTTCTTGGAATGAACTCGTACCGTGGGACAGGGGTTTAACACTATCCTATACACGCTAGGGACAATTTACATTTACACCAAGCCAATTAACCTACCAACCTGTACGTCTTTGGAGTGTGGGAGGAAACTGAAGATCTCGGAGGAAACCCAAGCTGTCACGAGGAGAACGCACAAACTTCGTACCGCAGGCACTCGTAGTCAGGATCGAACCCGGGTCTCTGGCGCTGCAAAGCAGCAACTCTGCCGCTGCAAACCTTGTGCCGTGGATTTTAAGCCTAAAGGTCAGGAAATATTTTTAAGCCAAAGGGAAATCAAGGGTTAAAGGGATTAGAAAGGTGAATTGAGAGCAATAATCAGAATCAGCTGCAATTTTATTGAATAGCGGAGAAAGCTCGAGGGGCTAAATGGTCAGATGCTGCGCCTCTTTCCTATGATCTAACAGAGAGCATGTCTTTTCTACGTCCTCAAGTATTACATTTGGATTAGAAGGGTAATGTTTTCTTACAATGTAATGTCTCTTAGCAGCAGAGCAGTTCAGATGCCCTGATTGTTATTTGGATTATATATGATCAAGGAGATAACACACTCACAGTAAGTCGATGTTTTTAAAGCTGCATCTGGGATTCAAGGTCAAACTATGCCTTATCTACCCAGAATGAATTTAATTGGTGAAAACATCTAAATCTGTGACATTACTGTTTTGTCGTTTATAGACTGACTTGCAAAGGGTTGAGAGGCTGGCTGATTGTCAGGGTCAGTTTTATATTAGATCAGAAAAGCCCATTATGTGGATTGGAGGCATTAGAATTGAGAGAGGATTTCTGTGAAATTTGTCAACTGGACCGTTATTTTACTGCACTGTCTCATGCAATTTGTACCGTGGCTTTTATAGTAGTCAACTTAAGTGCACTGTATCTTTTCAAAGGACTCTTTGTCTGTAATGGAATATAAAGTACTTTGTGCTTCCGGGGTGACCCAGTGGTCAGCTGGTAGAGTGCCACTGCCTCACAGCGCAGGAGACCAGGGTTCGATCACGTGGTTTTCCTCCGGGTGCTCTGGTTTCCTCCTACATCCCAAAGACGTGCCGGTTTGTAGGTTAATTGGCCCTCTGTAAATTGCCCCTAGAGTGTAGGGCATGGATGACAAGGACAAAGGACATTTATTGTCACATACACCAATTGGTGTGGTGAAATTTGTCTTGCCATACAGCACACAGATAAAGATAAGACATAACATTAAAGAATTTAACAATAAACATAAAAAACATCCCCCCACAATGGTTTCCATTATGAGGGAAGGCACAAAGTCCAGTCCCATCCCCTTGTTCACCCATAGTCGGGCCTATTGAGGCCTCCACAGTCGCCGCTACGGGGAATGATGTTCCAGGCCCTTCTTCGCCGGGTGATGGTGCTCCGGCGACGGGAGAACCCTCTCAGCGGCTCGGGGTGCCTGTAACGGCCGCTTCCTTGCTGGAAACCGCGGCTTCCGACGCCAACAGGCCGCGCTGAATGGAGCTCCACAACTGGCGATCTCGCCGAGAGATCCCAGGCCCCCGGCGTTAAAGTTGAAATTCAGCGCCGCCGCCCGCGCCACAGTCCCGCAGCTCCGCGAAGTTCACCTGCGGTCTTCAGCTCACCGGAGCTCCAGCGCCGCGACCCAGGCAAGGCATCGCCCGCTCCGCTCCGCGATGGCGCTCCAGCGCTGCGCCGCTGCCGAAGCCGTGGTTCTGGGCGGTCCCCCCAGGAAACGCCGCTCCAGGCCCGCTGGTAGGCCGCGAGGACGGGTCGATGGTGCAGCCCGGAGAAAGCTGCCTCTCCGACCATGTAGGGACCCTAGAAAGCAGTTTCCCCCCTCCCCCCTCCCCCCCCCCCCCCCCCCCCCCCCCCCCCCCCCCCCCCACATAAAAAAGGCTAGGACTCCGAAAACAGAAAAACAACTAACTAAAAATAAAAAACAGAGAGAAAAAACGGACAGCTGCAGGCTGGGCAGCCATACCCGTACAGGACGGCGCCCGCTAGGAAGGAGAAAGTAGGATAACATAGAACTGGTGTGAACAGGTGATCGATGATCGGCATGGACTCTGTGGGCTGAAGGGCTTTCCATACTGTACTTTAAACTCTAAAATCCTAAGATTGATTTGCATTTAAAAACATAGATAATAGGTGCAGGAGTAGGCCATTCGGCCCTTCGAGCCAGCACCACCATTCAATATGATCATGGCTGATCATCCAAAATCAGTACCCCGTTCCTGTTTCTCCACATATCCCTTGATTCTGTTAGCCCTAAGAGCTATATCCAACTCTCACTTCAAAACATCCAGTGAATTAGCCTCCACTGTGGCTGAGAATTCCACAGATTCACAATTCTCTGGGTGAAAAGGTTTTTCCTCATCTCAGTCCTAAATGGCCTACCCCTTATTCTTAAACTGTGACCCCTGGTTCTGGACTCCCCCAACATCGGGAACATTTTTCAAGCATCTAGCCTGTCCAATCCCTTAAGAATGTTATGTTTCTCTAAGATCACCTCTCCTCCTTCTAAATTCCAGTGGTTATAAGCCCAGTCGATCCATTATTTCATCATATGTCAGTCTCGCCATCCCGGGAATTAACCTGGTGAACCTACGCTGCACTCCCTCAATAGCAAGAATGTCCTTCCTCAAATTAGGGGACCTAAACTACACCCAATACTCCAGGTGTGGTCTCACAAGTAGAGACCCGGAGCACCCGGAGAAAATGCACGCGGTCACAGGGAGAACGTACAAACTCCATACAGACAGCACCCGTAGTCAGGATCGAACCTGGGTCTCTGGCGCTGTAAGGCAACACCTCTACTGCTGCCCCTATTTATTTCTATGCAATCAGGTTTAAAGCACTCTTTATAAATGAAATACATTGCAACTTAAATATATAATTCTTCCTTAAGTAATAAAATTAGGAAATTAAAATGATGTAGTTTAACTAAAGTTAGCAACAAAATTCTCCATTATGTACTTCTGAACAAAGTGTAAACGTATTTGATTTCGTTGAAATGTTTCTGAATACACTTTCTTTCTTTTGAAACCAGTGTAAAAACGTATATATATTTTCTATCTCCTTCTCTGGAGTGACCAACATTTAGTTGACCATGGGATAAGCATTGAGTTTCAAGATTAAAGCCAACAGCTTTCAGTTTTTGTTCTTTCATCTTCTGAATGCTCTTCAGCAAAACTAAGTAGAATAGTAAGATTAAACGAGAACTCACCTGTTCGAAGTTTGATCGTTATTTTACGAGGAGTTACGATGAGGGATTACGTGAAGAGCCCCGCCTCACGCTGGTAACGGCATACTTCAAAGCAACGGCATGAAAAACACAGAACACCAAAGCCGGAGTAACATAGTAAGGCCCATAAAAAGACTTAGAACCACCATTTGATCATTTATTTTACGAGGGTGGGAGTGGAGGGCACGTAATCCCTCATCGTAACTCCTCGTAAAATAACGATCAAACTTCGAACAGGTGAGTTCTCGTTTTAATCTTACTATTTTACTTCGGAGTCACGTGAGTGACTACGTGAAGAGTTTTAAAGCTTTCTGTGTTTTTTATGTCGTAGAATTAATCCGTACGACAGTCCGGCTAAGTAAAACACATACATGAGAAAGCAGACAAAAGTTAGATCTTTTTCACAATTAAATTTTTTAATGGTTGAAAGACCATATAATACCCTCCTTATATTTGAGGGAAAAAAAAATTGATTACAAGTGACAAAAGATATCAGTGACTACACAACTGATTATAGCAATTAATAGCAAACAAAGCAGGTGATTATAGTGCTCCCAACACCGCGTGTCCAAAGCTTGTCATAGTGTGAACAGGTTTGTTGTAGAACTTTGAAAAAGTTTCTTCTTTACTCCACCCTGCGATTTTTAAAATATGCTCGAGAGGTACGTCCCGCCCCTTCGCCGCGGACGTAGCTGCCGCCCCTGGTGGAGTGAGATTTGAAGACATCAGTGTCTACTCCCGCTAAAACCAAACACCTGTTTCAACCATTTTGAGATAGTTTGAACTGAAGCTTTTGTGTGTGGCTTTTTGTGCGTAAGCAGCAATGTCTTTTCGTTTCCTCGAAAAGTGTCCGTAATTTTAATATATTGGTTCAAATGTCTAACCACACACAAAGCAGGCTCAATATGAAAAGCTTGAAAGGTTACCTTTGTTCCAGATCTCCCTGGTCTACTTTGTTTGATCAGATCGTAAACATAGAATACAACGTTATCTGTAGTCACATGCATACAGTCTAAACGCAACATTTGTAAAGTTTTGCACTCTTTGGGCTGAGACCAGTGCCATTAACATGACCAATTTCAATGTTAACCTATCCAATGTCAACCCTTCAATTGGCGTCCATTCTCTAAGTAGAGCAAGAACTATGCTCACATCCCAAATCTCTGTATATCTAGGTTTTGGCGGATTCATGTGAAAAATTCCTTTCATGAATCGTGATATTAATGGATGCGACCCAATTGACTTCTCACCAATCATAAGTCCTAAATAGGACGACAAGGCACAGCGTGCAGTGTTAATGGCACTGTAACTTAAATGTTGCCCAAAGTGCAAACTGGCAAGGAATTCCAAAACATGAGTAACATTCACAGATTCATCAGAAATATTTGACTGTGTGCAAAATTCTTCCATTTCTTAATATGTGTCATATATTGTTTCTGTGTACTATGTCGCCATGATGCACCAATAACTGTCAAAGTTTGGTCCGACAATCCCAGTTCCTGTAGTGGTCTGGTCAAAACCTGCAGATTAACAAATTCATATATGCATTATAATGGGTAACCTTGATTTGTTACTGGATTAGTCAAGATATCACTACAGTTAGGAATCTGCATATATGGTTCTTTAATCATATTTAGCATAACTGGGAACCAAGGTTGAGTTGGCCAATTTGGCACTACCAACAATCCGGAAGCTGAATCTTGCTCTATTTTCTTCAAGCATCTCTGGATCAGAGCAAATGGTGGAAAAGCATAAAAAGAACATTTTTCCCCAGTGTAATGAAAATGCATCTACTGCAACTGCGTCCGGATCGTGTTCCCAAGACACATAATGAGGCAATTGATGATTAAGCCTGGATGCAAACAAATCAATTTCTGGCAAGCCAAATCGTTTAACAATATTCTTAAATATTGCTGGCTTAAGCATCCATTCCGTATTATCTTTAAAAATCCTGGACCTTCCATCTGCTACCACATTGTCTTTACCTGGAATATAGCTTGCTGAAATCCATATCTGGCCGATCAATACACCATTGCCATATCTCATTGACCAGACAATCACATGATACTGATCTAACTCCCCCCATGTGATTAATGTAAACCACAGCCGTTTTATTGTCTAATTGTATTAATACATGCAGACATTGTTTAGCAGAACAATATGCTTTAAGCCCATAAAAGGCCCCCAATAACTCCAAATAGTTAATACCATACTTTTGGAGCAACACTTGCTCTTCAGTTTTCCATCTACCTCCACAACTGGTAGATAAATCTGTGGCCCCCCATCCGAGAGCACTAGCATCTGTTTGCAAAACCATTTCATGCTGTTTAATCATGATCTTCTTAGCAGCTTGTGGGACATTTTCAACCCACCATTGCAATTCCAATACTGCTTCCTTTGTTAATTGCATAGGTCTGTCAAAGTGACCTGCCTTATCTTTAAGAGCCCTTACTTTGTCCCTTTGAAGATTTTGATAATGTAATGGCCCAAATTCCACTGCCGGAAAAGCTGCCACTAATGTACCAATGACTTTTGCCACTTCTCGGTGGAGGGATAAGGTTTGTGAATGAGATAATTACACATTTGCAAAATATCATTTGTCTTCTTTGCTGGCAACGTAACTAACATAGTTACTGAGTTAATTACAAACCCCAGAAAATCAATTGATTGAACTGGCTGCAGCTGGGATTTAATTGGATGAATTAAGAATCCAAGCTCTTTAAACAAAGCTTTAGTAACTGAAATTGAGTGCTCAGCTGACTCTTGACTATCATTAACAATCAGAATATCATCCAGATAAGCCATTACAATGTGTTTCTGTGCTCTTAATTGAGCTAAAACTGGTTTCAACAGTTTTGTAAAGAGTCTAGGAGCTGAACTTAATCCATTTGGTAAAGCTTTGAACTGCCATAATTGCCCCTGCCAATAAAACTTTAAGTATCTCCGAAAAAAGATGATGAATTGGTACAGAATAATAGGCGTCTTTTAAATCAATTTTAGCCATATAAGAACCTGCTGAAATCAAATATTTTGCAGTTTTAAATGTCTCCATCTTAAAACGTTTGTATTCTACAAACTTATTTAGATCTGTAAGGTCTAGAATAATTCTACAACCACCATCTTTCTTATCTCTGCGAAATATTATTAGAGACAAATTGATGCTTATGTTCATAAGTTTTTTCAATTACCCCTTTTCGGATAATTTGCCAATTTCCACATCAATCTCCATTCTTTCTTCTGGAGAAAACACATAAGCATAAGCAGGTTTATTCTGTACAGGAGGATTGACCCCTTCTTTAAAAATAATAATAGCTCCTGAAACTGCTTGTAATATAAACCGATCAGAAGTAATATTAAGCCAGGCATTATAAATTTTTTGCAATCTCCCTCCAACTGGAGATTCATCCACAGTTTCTTTAAGGATAGAAGTCTTTAATACCTCTCCATAGGAGCGTGATGGTCTCCTCTTTCCCGAATGCAGGGAAGCAGCGGCCTGTGTAGCACGATAATACCTTCGTGACAAATTTCTGCCTCTATAACGAAAATCAAAACTCCTTCGGGCCGAAAACCCTTTCCTTTGTCCAAAGACAAAAGGCTTAATAGTGCTAAAATATTTAGCTTCTTCATCCAACTGCTTCAGTTGTTTCGGCAGATTTTCTCCAAACAAATATCCAGGAGCTTGAACTCCACTTTCTTGACACAGGCTTGCATATCTAGGGTGAAATATGGGCCGAATCGCCATTTTCCTCATGCAATTGATCTCATAAAACGAATTGCACATTAAACCCAAAGTATCTCTTTGAATCTTGTCCATTTCCAGATTCTCCATTTGCCTGCCAAATGCCGTGATGGCAGCCGAAAATAATTTTAGCACCTTTTGAAATTTCATTTCTTGGGCTCTCATACTTGGAGTCATAGATGCCCATACCATCGGATTCACCGTAGGCACTTCCAATGAGGCACAATTGCCTGGTGCTTTATATAATTCTGATAATTCATTCATCACAGTATTATGAAGCTGGTGAGATACCATATAATTTTATATTGGCAGCTAGGCTTTCTTCCATATCCTCACCACTTCCTTCAGGTATAGCAAAACTTTGTGTGCTATCCCAGGCAGATCAAGCCTTTTCTTTTTACTTTGTGGCGTGCTTTCAAAAAACATTTCATATTCAGCAGGGTCTGCCTTCTGCAGCCCTAATTCCATCGGGATATTATCCCATGAGACTTCTTCCAGCCCAAATCGTGGGTCTGGAGTATCATATTCCCAACTTGGCCCACAGCCATATTCATCATATTGAAACCCCTCAGGGATTTTCTGGGATTCATGAGGGTACTGTGACCCTTGTCTCATAATAGTTTGGAGAACTTTCTCCATATGCTCCATTTTTAGCCACATAGTTTTATTAACTGGAGGTCTTTCAAAATCAGAATCATCAGAATCCACGGGCCTCACAGTTTTCTTTTTGCATTTCTTAGGAACATTTTCCTCCGTGGTTATAATTTCCGGAGAATCTGGAAATTCTATATCGGGTAAATCAGTGGCCAACGGTAATCGGAACCGGGTCCACTCTAGCTTCGCTTCCCGTATATTTACTTTCACCCCGGGAGGCTCTTTTCACCCGCGAAGCCTTCCTTCCCGATTTCTCCATTTTGTTAAAATTTTATCTTGTGCTCATCAGCACGTTAACGTCTAAATTTTTACTTTTAGTTTCGCTGTTGGAACATCCAGCGTAACCTAAAACCCGCGCCGATGTAACTTCACTTACCTGCGGGCCGTTCCGACCGCTGCGAGGAGCTGCTCCTTACTGCAGCTCCACCTTCTGCCGTCAGCGTCGACGTCATGCCGTTACCAGCGTGAGGCGGGCTCTTCACGTAGTCACTCACGTGACTCCGAAGTAGAACAGGGAACTGAAGTGGCTTGAACTGAAAAAGGTAGATCAGATAGGGTGATTGTAATCAAGTGACGAACATATAGTTCCCAACAGCGTTCCCAGTCAATGTGGTCGCCTCAATTACACATGGCCATCATTTTTGATCTATTATCATGTTCCATTGCAGAGTATTGACGGATCTAAATTCCTGAGCAGCACAATCACAGCTCCTTCTTTTCGAGTCATAGAGAGTCATAGAGTCATACAGAGTGGAAACAGGCCCTTCGGCCCAACATTCCCGTGCCCCATCTACGGCAGTCTCACCTGCCTACGTTTGGCCGATGTCCCTCCAAACCTATGCTGCCTAAATGCTGTTTAAATGTTGTGAAAATATCTGCCTCAACTACCTCCTCTGGCAGCTCGTTTCATACACCCACAACCATTTGTGTAAAAAAAGTTACTCGTCAGGTTCCTATGAAATCCTTCCCCCTCATCGTAAACCTAGTGTTTGTACCCGGCACGGTGGTGCAGCGGTAGAATTGCTGCTCTACAGCGCCGGAGACCCGGGTTCGATCCTGACTACGGGTGCTGTCTGTACGGAGTTTGTACGTTCTCCCTGTAACCTGCGGGTTTTTCTCCGGGAACTCCGGTTTCTTCCCACACTCCAAAGACATACAAGTCTGTTGACTAATTGGCATGTGCAAATATAAATTGGCCCCGCTAGGGCGGGATAGTGTGAGTGTGCGGGGATCACAGGTCGGCGCAGATTCGGTGGGCCAAAGGGCCTGTGTCCAGGCTGTATCTCTAAACTAAAGCATGTTCTCTGGTTCTCGATTCCTACTCTGGGCAAAAGACTGCGTTTACCCAATCTATTCCTCTCATGATTTTAGTTTAAGATTATGTTATGTAGTGTGTCTAAAAATTAAACAGGAAAATGTAGAGCCTCATCAATATCTGTCACCCTGTTAATGGATTTATATCGTATAGGTTTTCTTGGAGACTTTGAAAGCAGTCAGTCTCTTCGAGACTTCAGTGTTGCACTGCATTGGCCTGCACTGCACTGCTTCCTCACACAACCATTGGTGATTCAAATACCATTGGGTGACATTTGGGGAAACAGCGTGCATCAGATCATGAAGGGATACAGCAATCAAAATGGTTCCTGCTGAGCTTTACTGTTTAATTTCCACATTTCCTAATTTCAGTCAATTCAAAACAAACTCTCGCAGTTGGATTGCTTGACATTGCATGTTGCTCTTCGAGTGTGATTGTTTAACATTTTCCAAGTTATGTGATGCTTTAATACAGGCTTTTAATTCATCTGCTCGGTCCCATCTGCTTTGTAAAATTACTGCTCACGTTTGATCAAAATCTTCACCTAACACTGAAGTAACACCTCCCATTAAATGATTATTGTGTCTAAGATCTTGCAATGTTTGATCGAATGCCTCCGTGGTTATTTTGTGAGCGCTTCCATCTAAGACAATGTTTACAATTTCTGGCATTTGTTTCTTTGCAGCTCCTGACCAGCATTACATAGAAAATAGGTGCAGGAGGAGGCCATTCGGCCCTTCGAGCCAGCACCACCATTCATTGTGATCATGGCTGATCGTCCCCAATCAATAACCCGTGCCTGCCTTCTCCCCATATCCCTTGATTCCACTAGCCCCTGGAGCACTAGCATGTTCGAGTCTAGACATTTTTGTCACATTTAAAGGGAGTTTAAAAGCCGAATGTTTAGTTTAGTTTAGGAATACAGCATGGAAACAGGCCCTTCGGCCCACCGAGTCCGCACCGACCAGCGATCCCCGCACATTAAGACTATCCTACACACACTAGGGACAATTTAATATTTACACCAAACCTATATACCTACAAACCTGTCCGCCTTTGGCGTGTGGGAAGAAACTGAAGATCTCGGAGGAAACCCACGCTGTCATAGGGAGAACGTACAAACTCCTATACAGACAGCAGCCTTAGTCGGGTTCGAACCCAGGTCTCTGGTGCTGTAAGGCAGCAACTCTACCGCTGAGCCACCGTGCCGCCCCTGTGTGTAGGAAGGAACTACTGGTTTAAACCAAAGATATACACAAAAAGCAGAAGTAGTCGAGCGGGTCATGCAGCATCTCTGGGGAAAAGGAATAGGTGACGTTTCGGGTCGAGACCCTTCTTCAGACTAAGTCAGGGAAAGGGAAATGAGAGAAAAAGGCAATATAGATACAATTTAAAATCCAAATGTGCTGTTTCTCCCCTCAATCAAAAGTGCTGGTGCAATGCCTGATGATCACATGGCCAAGACAACCATGTTTTCTCTTCAAACTTTAACCAAAGGTAGATAATAAGGAGAGTCTTTTCCATTCCACAAAAAAACATCCCCCCCAAAAATTCCTTGGTCATTGGAAGCAGCCTCAGTAATATTGTCCAAAGCATATTTTCCTCAACTTGGTTCTTTCTTTGATATATTTGTATGACTGGTTTAAATTATAACTCGTCCCCCACATAAACTGGTCCGCTAATTTTCAGTTTCTCTTTACGTTCAGGTACTTATGTAAATTCCACCCAAATATTGATTATTTCGTAAATTGATCTTTAAAATAAAATGGGGAAAAGTGAAAATTAGGGCTCGTTTGAACTGTGAAAGGTCTTCATAGGCGAGTTTTGAAAAACTAAAATGGAGTGTACAACCTTATGATGAATGTGACTGAAAGGTTTCGGACTTCCGGGTTTGTTTTGTTACTGATCAAAGTGCAGAATACTCGCCCATTTCGCTTCATAATAAATCTTAAAATCAGTTCAGTTTAGTTTTTTGTCACGTGTACCGAGGTACAGTGAAAAGCTCTTGTTGCATGCTAACCGGTCAGTGGAAAGACAATACATGATTGCAAAGACAGTCCGGGATTCACCAATGAGGTAGATAGTAGTTCATCACCACTCTCTGGTTGTGGTACGATGATTCAGTTGCCTGGTCACAGCTGGGAAGAAATTATCCCTGAATATGGAGGTGTGCGTTTTTCATAATGTGTATACCTTTTGCCTGATGGGAGTGGAGAGAAGTGGGAGTGGCCAGGGTGCGACTGGTCCTTGATTATGCTGCTGGCCTTGCCGAGGCAGCGTGAGCCATAAATAGAGTCAATGGAAGGGACATTGGTTTGTGTGATGGTCTGGGCTGCATCACTGCAATTCACTGTAATTTCTTGCGATCTGAGATGCAGCTGTTCCCAAACCAAGCCGTGATGCATCCAATAAAATGCTTTCCACGCCGCAGTGTAGAAGTGTTGTTGGGGACATGCCGGACTTCTTAAGCCTTCTAAGGAAATCACGGCTTGGTCACGATTTATTATACGCCCTTGGGATCATCTTGAAAAGCTGTATATTACATTTTACTACCTTACCTTTACTACATTACCAGTTTTCTATTTATAATTTTAATACGTTCAAACCTGTTAATTGACTGGTATTTGCCAACTTCAGTTTCAGGAGCTATTGTAGCCCCTGTCGCTTTAATGAACCTCTGACATTTTGTATTGTCTTCATAAGGTTTTATGTTTTTCTTAATAGGCTTAATAGGCTGCTAAATACACAGAGCATTCCAGGTTGCAGTGTATCATCTAATGGGGGAAAAACAGACACATAGTTAAAGGCAATGCATCCTCTGTCTATTTAATTCTGTATAACTAACGGCAGCACTGACTTGCTGTAAAATAAATGAGATGGTGCTACTGCAAGAAACACTGATAGTGCACGCAGGGAGCTGCCGCCAGCTACTGTTTTATTCCAGCTGCAAGCCTACTAAGCATCCGAGACCATCTGTACAGACCTGTGGGACAAACCCTGGCCAGAAACTGAAAGTGGTGATCAAAAGCTTTTGAACATAAAAAAAACATGAAGAGCCTTGGCACTTGTGCAGTTGGTTCACTGTAGCGAAACTGCAGAATTCATCAAACAGTGGAGTTGAGGCTCTTACCCAAGAAATGGGAACCTGAGAGCAAGGCATCATCACGTTTTCCAGATCCAGTCCTGCCACTTAAAGCCGGGTGTATTCAAATTGTTGCGGAGTATATTTAATATTAGCATTAATATAAATGTTGAAATGTCAAAGCAACAGTGAAGTCTGAACATCATGTATAAATTGTGCGTGCATTAAAAACTACTGATGCTTTGACATGTTCTCTCCTCATTTACAGGAAGCTGCAATGGCCAAACTGGCAGCATCTGAGGCTGCAACATCTATCGCTCATAAAGTAAGTGTTGAGGTTCTTCATTGCCTAGTTTTTGATTGAAACATGCATTAGGTCAGTTATAGCATTTTGTGTTAAAATGGGGTGTGGCTGCTAATTCTCACCAGAATTTCCCCGTGCAATGAGTCCCTCATCTGAATCCCTAGTTCTGATTTTAATCAGAATTTGAGGTATGGTTAGGGTACGCATCTAATGGGATATAGATGATTTAGATTAGCTTATTGTCACATGTAACAAGGTGCGGTGAAAAGCTTTTGTGCTGGGTGCTATCCAGTCAACAGAAAGACTCTGCGTGATTACAATCAAGTCATTCTCCATGTACAAATACAGGATAAAGGGAATAACGTTTAGTACAAGATAAAGTCCAGTGAAGTCCGACTAAAGATAGTTTGAGGGTTTCCAGTAAGGTAGATAGTGAAAAGGAACTGCAGGTGCTGGTTTATACCGAAGGTAGACACAAAGTGCTGGAGTAACTCAGCGGGACAGGCAGCATTTCTGGAGAAAAAGGATGGGTGACGTTTCGGGCCGGGACCCTTGTTCAGATAGTAGGATGGTTCAGTTGTCGCTCCCCATCTCTGCACGTCTAATTACAGAACAATGCTGGTGGCATTTGCCCACTCTGATACCTGGTGAATATTTTGGAGAACAGTGAAATCCTATGAAAGTCCTATGTGCATGTATTTCAAAGTTTGTATCCTGGCGTTGTTTTTCTGGACTATTATGTTAGATGTCTTCACTAAAATTATCGAGGGTCGGAAAAGCGGCAAGCCATTAGAAATGCAAGATTAGCTCCTTAATGTTCTGAGAATGTGCCTTCACATTTGTACATCTTCACCCTTGACTCCACTCCTACATAATTCCAAACATGCTCGGCATTTGCCTCACGTCTGGGGAGCTCTTTGGAAGCAGATTCTCTGTGACACACAGGGCCAATCTCTAGTTCAACTTACAACAGAAATGGCATTGAAAGCTTCAAAAAAGCTAAAATGAAAGAGAAAATCAAATATAATTGTAAGATGATAATATGATAGGTGAGCACAACATTGAGGTAGGGTTCTGAGTTGGAGGCGTTCAGACATAATCTCTCGGGTGTTAGTTTACTTTACAGTGCGGAGACAGGCCCATAGAGTCCGCGCCGACCAGCGATCCCCGCACACGAACATAATCTCACACTCACACACACACACACACACACACACACACACACACACACACACACACACAACAATTTACAATTTCACTGAAGCCAATTAACCTACAAACCTGTACTTTGGAGAAGAAGCGCTAACGCCACTGCTCCGGGCCTGTGTCCCGTCAGTCCAGGGCTGTTGGTTAACCCGGCGGGACAGGAAGAGTTGAGCTGGAGTTAGCGCTTCTTCTCCGCGCTGGCTGTAAGCTTGGACCGCCACTGCTCCGGGCCGGTGTCCAGTCAGGCCAGGGTCATCGCGGAGATCTCCAGCCGCCCCCGGACAGGGATGGGACACTCGGGAGGGGATGGGGGGCGGTCCAGTAGCAATTCAAAGCGCTTACTGCGCCGGAGACCCAGGTTCGATCCTGACCACGGATGAAACGCAGCTCTGTATACACGCAGCAGCTCAGCTCCCGAGAATGCTTATCGCGAGTGACCTTTGACAAATCCCAAATAATCCTTGCGTTTTTCGGGATACCAAACTCGCTTATTGGGTATGCGTTATTCCACTTCACAGCCCGGAGACTTTCTTCAAAACCAACACTGTTGGATTAGATGTGTAGGGAGGAACTGCAGACACTGATTTATACCGAAGATAAACTGAAGTAACTCAGCGGGTCAGGCAGCATCTCTGAAGAAAAAAGATGGATGACGTTCATTTTGACTCAAATCTGAAGAAGGGTTCTGACCTGAAACGTCACCCATCCTTTTTCTCCAGAAAGGCTGCCTGACCCATGGAGTTACTGCAGCAATTTGTGTCTATCTACTGCTGGATTAGATATAAATGTGATTCTTGTTTAATGCATATTGGTTCGCTTCTTAAAGCATAAAAAAAGAAAAACTATAAATAGTCAATGGGCCAGAGCTTCTCTAGAGTTAACTAATGTATTGCCTGTAATTTATTTAAATCATCTGCTGACTCTGAAACAGATGATGGGAGAAATTTGGCTCAAAATTATTATTTTTTTAATGAATTCTGAATTGTGCAAAAATGACAAAAGGAACATATATTGAGAGGGAAATTCATTTTGACAGCTCACATTAATAAAATCTGAAAGAGATAAAGGAAAGGTTTTTGAGAACACTTAACAATGGAAATGAAATGCGATTGCCAAGAAAGTTGATTAAATACACAGGAATGATGAAATCTCTGTTCACACAGAGCTCCTCCGAATGAATGTAACCCTGATTTCTGAATTTTGACTCCCATTATTTTCTGGTTACGTAATGCTGATTGTAGATACTTACAGTAGATCATAAAATGCATTTGCGTGGATAGTTTACTCTAGGACTGGAGCAATGAACCTGCTGAGAACCTGCAAATGATGACGATGCATGGGTGGGCAGTGGTAGTGTTGCTGTCTTACAGCGCTAGAGACACAGGTTCGATTCTGACTTCGGGTGCAGTCTGTACAGAGTCTGTACCTTCTCCCCGTGACTGCGTGGATTTTCTCCAGGTGCTCCGGTTTCCTCCCACATTCCAAAGAATGTACAGGTTAGAATAAAGGGGAGTTAATTTAAGACTGAGATGAGAAAAAACTTTTTCACCCAGAGAGTTGTGACTTTATGGAATTCCCAGCCACAGAGGGCAGTGGAGGCCAAATCACTGGATGGATTTAGAGAGAGTTGGATAGAGCTCTAAGGGCTGGTGGAGTCAAGGGATATGGGGAGAAGGCAGGCACGGGGTATTGATAGGGGACGATCAGCCATGATCACAATGAATGGCGGTGCTGGCTCGAAGGGCCGAATGTCCTCCTCCTGCACCTATTTTCTGTGTTTGTAGGTTATTTGGCTATGGTAAATATTGTAAATTGTCCCCTGTGTGTAGGATAACGCTAGTGTACGGGGATCGCCGGTTGGCGCAGACTCAGTGGGGCCTGTTTCTGCGCTGTATCTCTAAACTAAACTAAATGTAAATAATTGTGCGGTAATACAAATAGGAAGAGGTAAAAACAAAACTGTTTTTGACATCAGCACCGTTTTCTGACAAGCCAGTGAAATTGTTAGATTGGCAAAGTAGCCCCCTTCAAAAGAAAGACACTCTATATTAGATTGTGTAGGAAGGAACTGCAGATGCTGGCTTATTCCAAATAGAGGCGCAAAATGCTGGAGTAACTCAGCGGGTCAGGCAGCATCTCAGGTCGGATTATGTTGAGTCCGAATCGTCACCTATTTTTCTCCAGAGATGCTGCTGACCCGCAGAGTTACTCCAGCTTTTTGTGTCCATCTCCAGATTAGATTTGTTTATTGTCATGTACACCAGGGTGCAATGAAATTCCTTGTTCGTATGAAGCTTATAGCACAAACTATAAAGATAACAAGTGGAATAATAAATACAATGACAAATGCAAAACAGCAGATGGTGCAGAGATTGTAGCGCAGAAAAAAACTCTGATGTGCAATAACAGAATAACCAAATGAGGTGTAGTTTGGTTCAGTTTAGTTTAGAGATACAGCACAGAAACAGGCCCCTCAGCCCACTGTGTCTGAGCCCAGTGATCCCCACGCATTAACGCTGTCCTACACACACTGGGGACAATGTTTACATTTCTACCAAGCCAATTAACCTACAAACCTGTACGTCTTTGGAGTGTGGGAGGAAACCGGAGCACCCGGGGAAAACCCAAGCAGGTCACGGTGAGAACGTACAAACTCCGTGCAGACAGCCCCCGTAGCCAGGATTGAACCCGGGTCTCTGGCGCTGTAAGGCAGCACCTCTACTGCTGCGCCACCGTGCCCCCCCCTGCGTGGTTAATAGTAAGATTATGTGGCAGCAGCTCTGGGAAGGGGTGTGAAAGAGGTGATTAGTTTGGGAGTCTGATCGCAGTTAATATTGGAATTGTTTTAATATTGTCACTGATAGAGTGAGAAAATGTTGTATGCATACTATCCAGTGAAATTATACCATGTATGAGTACCAACAAGGTATTGCAAAGAGAAAAAATAACTATAGTGCAGAATATAGTATTACAACATACAATGCTACAGGTATAAAGAAAGTGCAGATTTTGTTTTTATAGTGCAAGGGCGGCCGTGAGGTAGGTTGAGAGATCGGGCTACACCCTTAGCTTATGAGAGGTCCATTCAGTAATCTGATAGCAGTGGGGAAATTGTTCTTCCTGAACCTGGTGGTAGGTGCTTTCAAGCTTTTGTATCTTGAGAGGGAGAAGAGGGAATGACTGTGATGTAAGTGGTCCTTGATTACATTGGCTGCTTTCCCGGGGGCAGTGTGAAATGTAGATGGAATCAGTGGAGGGGAGGCTGCTCTGTGTGTTGGCCTGGGCTGCATCCACAACTCTCTGCACTTTCATGTGGTCTTGGTCCGATCAGTTGTCAAGCCAAGCTGTGATGCATCTGGATAGGATGCTTTCTGCAATGCATGTAGAAATTGAAGCAAGTTGTTGGAGACATGCTTCTTCGTCTGCTAAGGAAGAAGGCATTGGTAGTCAGACCGTCTAAACCTACCTGATCTCCCCGTTGCTCAACACTTGAACTCCCCCTCCCATTACCAATCAGACCTTTCTGTCCTGGGCCTCCTCCATTGTCAGTGAGGCCCAGCGCAAATTGGAGGAACAGCACCTCATATTTCTCTTGGGCAGCTTACACCCCAGCAGTATGAACATTGATTTCTCTAACTTCATATCGCCCTTGCTTTCCCCCTCTCTCCATCCCCTCTCCCTTCCCAGTTCTCCCACCAGTCTCACTGTCTCCGACTACATTTTATCTCAGTACCGCCCACTCCCCTGACATCAGTCTGAAGAGGTCAGAAATGTCACCCATTCCTTCTCTCCAGAGACGCTGAGTTACTCCAGCATTTGAATAGGTGACGTTGCGGGTCGAGACCCTTTTTCAGAAGACAGGTTCCTTTTTTGTGTCTATCTTCGATTTAAACCAGCATCTGCAGTTCTTTCCCACACATTGGTGTCAATGGGGTTGTTGGCGATACTTTCCTTGATGCTGATTTGGATGTGTGCACGTTTCCTGAAGTCCTTTGATTTGCTGATATTGAGAAACACACTCAGAGGACACAGATCTGCTGTTTACAGAGATTCTCTGAGAGAGTTTAGCGTCGTGGTCAGTACAGACATTGTGAGCCAAAGGGCCTGTACTTTTCTATGTTCTACGAATATGTAACTCACTGTCAGTTAAGAATAATCATGTGCCAAATCGGAAGCTGAGGGGTATGAGAGTCTGAGCATATTATCTATTTTGCCTTTCAGTGCAGGGTTGGGGGAGGGCTATGGGAGGGACTATGGGTTATAAGTGGCACTTTCACCAGTGGCAGACGGGTGAAAAGCAGTCATTGTACTTCAAAATAATACAAGTGCTTTTGGGAACCTCTAGAAATGTGCTATAAAATGGAGTCTAGTGGACTAGAAAACCTTGATGCAGAACTAAGTAACACATTTCTCAATTGTAAATTCAATAATAAAGCCCATAGATTATTACAGATGTTGGCAAGTATTTGCAATTCAAACATAACTTGGCTGCTGTGAATAAGATTGTAAAGCACAATGCAAATAATCAAATGTGGCAGTGTGTGATGAGTTTGCATGTATGTATGTACTTAAATCATAGTTTGGCAAGTGTGTTATTTCAACAGTGTGTTTTGATGTGTAAAGACTTGGATATTTTTTAAAGTTATAAAATGTAAACTGTAAACTTGCCAGCTTTAAAGTGCCCTTTGCTTTGTTAGTTGTGGAATGTTTCAAAGTATTTGAGTTCATAGAGCAGTAAGTTGGGGGAAACAAGTTTCTATCCTTGCCTCACATTTTGCTCTGAATTAGATATATTGTTGAGCTCTTTTCCAGTTAGGTGTGTTAGTGCAGTTCACCTTATGAATCGACTGAGTTGACTCGATTCTGAATTCCTTGTAAAGTTTCACGTCCCTAGTTCAGAACTGGGCTCCTGAAGTATAGTTCTGTTCACTTGGATCCCACAGTGATTTTCTATGAATTTAGTTTAGTTTAGAGATACAGCGTGTACACAGGCCCTTCTGCCCACCATGTCCGCACCAACCAGCGATCACCCATACGCTGGTTCTATCCCACACACTCTAGGGACAATTTACAGAGGCCAATTAACCTACATGCCTTCACGTCTTTGGAATGTGGGAAGAAACCGGGGCAACTGGAGAAAACCCACGGAGTCACAGGGAGAACGTGCTAACTCCGTACAGGCAGCACCCGTAGTCAGGATCGAACCTGGGTCTCTGGCGCTGTAAGGCAGCAGTTCTATCGCTGTGCCCCCGTTCTACCCTAATTTCCACTGTTAATGTCTTGAAATTGATGTTCCAACACCTTGATTAGCAATGGTTACAGAAATTAACTTGACCTGTAATCGATAAATGAGATTTGTGGGTTCCCCAGCATGTCCCTAATATACAAAGCCTGATTGTGTCTTTTACCTTTTTCTAAGTATAGCATTAAAAAAAATTATATTCTTGATTCTCATAAAACGCCACAAAATGCACGTTGGACAATTTAACAGGCCAGCCATATTTACTGTGTTGTCCGTTGTTTAATTGGGCTTGATGTCTGTTTCCCCGTTTGTTTAGGCCATGCAGATTCTCGGCGGTATGGGCTACGTAACGGACATGGCAGCAGAGAGGCACTATCGTGATGCTCGCATAACCGAGATCTATGAAGGAACCAGTGAAATCCAGCGTCTGGTCATAGCCAACCAGTTATTAAAAGCATACCAAGGTTAAGGGTAACCCTGTGAATAATCCATTAACAAACCTAAAAAACACTTAATGTAACTGTAATGATAAACAGGAACCGTGATTCCAATCCAATACTGTTGCTCTGTGATAAAATTGTGATGTGTACATAAATTTATAAAGTTGCAGGGCAGAATTAGGCCATTCGGCCCATCGAGTCTTCTCTGCCATTCAATTATGGCTGATCTATCTCTCCTTCTCAACTTGCCTTCTCCCCATAACCGCTGACACCCGTACTGATCAAGAATCTATCAATCTCCACCTTAAAAACATCCATTGATGACCTCCACAGCCTTTTATGGCAATGAATTCCACAGATTCACCACCCTCTGACTAAAGAAATTCCTCCTCATCTCCTCTCTAAAGGTACGTCCTTTTATTCTGAGGCTTTGGCCTGTGGTCCTAGACTGTCCAACTCGTTGAAAAATCCTCTCCACATCCACTCTATCCAGGCCTTTCATTATTCGGTACGTTTCAATGAGGTCCCCCCCCCCTCATCTTTCTAAACTCCAGCGAGTACAGGCCCAGTGCAGTCAAACGCTCATCATATGTTAACCCAATTGTCCCTGGGATTATTCTCCTAAACCTCCTCCAGACCCTCTCCAAAGCCAGCGTGTCCTTCCTCAGATATGGGGTCCAAAACTGCTCACAGTACTCCAAATGCAGTCCGGGTCAGTACCTCTTGTGCATCCCAAATACGGAGATGTTTATTTGGAAATCGGAAATAAATTTGTTAGGAGGTAACACAGGCTGAACTATGATGTCAAACGTTGCAAGAGCGAGCTCCATGGATATTGATCACACTTCAAATCAAAAGGAAAGAGTGATTTTTGAGTTGAAACCGTCAGTGGCTTTCGATCCAATTGAAGTTAACTTGATTTATTTTCTTCCCTGCCAATAACCTGGTGCAGCTGGAAAGTTTACATTATTTGCTCTCTTCCTTTCGCTTGAGATACCAGATGGGCCCTGCAGTCCCAAAAGTTCACTTCACGATGGTATAAAGTCACACCGAAGCTGAAGGGATCGGCAATGGAGATGATTTCTCACGAGACCAAACATTATAAACAAGATTTAAAAAAAGTATGCCCAGAGAAGTTCACAAAACCGTATGAAGGCAATCTTTCCTATGTTGTGGATATTATAATGATATTCCGTTTGATTTTTCACTTTCATTGCCAATGCACATCAATTTATATTTTATAAAATGTCATTGAGTTCCTATTCAGTCAAGCAGAAAGGAGCTGGTAAACATATTTTCTCCTTGACATCTTTTAATTTGGTGTTATTATTTATCAACTGAAATTTCCACTAAAATGTCATTGAAGTCGCAGAAAGCATATTATAATTACTTAAAGGAATTTGCTGCTGAATCGGTAATTGAAAATATTGCGTGTTGAAGAACTAATTAAATAAACGATATATTTTAACAGAGATACGAACTATTGATTTGATTTACTTTTAAAGTTAAATAACGATTTTTATTGCAGACTCTTTGGGGTTAACGTAGAAACATAGAAAACAGGTGCTGGAGGAGGCTATTCGGCCCTTCGAGCCAGAACAGCCATTCAATATGATCTTGGCTGATCATCTAAAATCAGTACCCCGTTCCTGCTTTTTCCCCATATCCCTTGATTGCTTTAGCCCTAAGAGCTAAATCTAACTCTTTAGTCCAAAGTGATATAAACAGTAACACTGTTTGATCAAAGTTAGATACAAAAAGCTGGAGTAACTCAGCGGGTCAGACAGCATCTCTGGAGAAAAGGAATAGGTGACATTTCGGGTCGAGACCCTTCTTCAGATGTGGTGGTTCATAAATTCATAAGTTATTGGAGCAGAATTAGGCCATTTGGCCCATCAAGTCTACTCCACCATTCAATCTTGGCTGATTGAATCTTTCCCTCTCAACCCCATTCTCCTGCCTTCTCCCCAAAACCCTGGTATGTGTTCCCATAATCATGAACTGAATCAGATGGGACTAAGTCTGAACCAAGATATAATTTAATTTGGGATTATGCAATCACTTGATATTAGCTGTCCCAAACAGGCTAAAGAGAAGTCAATTTACAATTCCTGTCCATGAATTGATTACTCATTGAGGTACAAGAAGTTAGGTTTTCCAAATGGGCTCTCAGAAGCAGGATGAATGCAACCGGAAAATTATCTGGCCATCTATGAAGTTGGATGGTGAATTTAGATCGGCAGAAGCAGGAGAGGATCAAGAATGCTTGGAAGATCCAGAAGTAAGTGCATAATGTCCCAATTCACTTCTAAGGATTTAATCACCTTCTTATCATTTAATCAGGGCATCAGGATAACTCTTGGACAGTTGTCCACTTTGCGGGTGAGGCTGCGTTTGGAGTATTGTGTTCAGTTTTGGTCACTCTGCTACAGGAGGGATGTTGTCATGCTGGAAAGAGTGCAGAGAGGATTTACAAGGATGTTGCCAGGACCTGAGGGGGTGAGATGTAAGGAGAGGCTGGGCAGGCTGAGACTATATTCCTTGGAGTGTGGAGGTGTATAAGATCACAAGGGAGATAGATAGGTGAATGCTCAGAGTCAATTACCCAGAGTAGGTGAATCAAGACCAGAGGACATGGTTAGGGTGAGAGGGGAACATTTGAATAGGAAATTGAGGAAAGGGTGATGTTCACACAGAGGGTGGTGGGTATATGGAACAAGCTGCCAGAGGTGGTAGTTGAGACTGGTACTCTTCACAATATTTAAAAGACATTTGGACAGGTGCCTGGAGAGGAAAGGTTTAGAGGGATATGGGCCCAAGGTGGGCAGGTGGAACTAGTGGAGATGGAGTCTCTTGGTTGGCATGGGCAGGTAGGGTCGAAGGACCTTTTTCCTTGCTGTATGACTATGATGCAATGGCAGGGATATTCATGTTGAATCTTTGAACTTTTTTTGCTACTGCTAACACTTTGAAGGCAAAAAAACAGGTGGAGGGTAAATCGGTGGTGCTTTCCTAACACGTGTCCATATTTTGGTGCCCTTTACAAAGAAGTCCAAAGTCCGGTCCGTGCGCTGGATGTACAGGAGTGGCTCCCGATCCCGGTACGCTGCAGGACCTCCTCCATCGCCCTCGACTTGCCCGGCCCGGGCACTAACATCCCTCTCCTCACAAGAAGCCTTCTGGAAACCCTGGGTAACGATGTCCCTACACACCTTGCATTGACATGGGTCTTGGTACTCTCTGCAACCAAGTAGTCTGAAGAAGGGTCTCGACCCGAAACGTCGCCTATCTCCTTCGCTCCTTAGATGCTGCTGCACCTGCTGAGTTTCTCCAGCCTTTTGTGTACCCTTGATTCTCCAGCATCTGCAGTTCCTTCTTTAACAAGTAGTCTGGACTCTCTGGTGCCCGAGTTCTCACAACCAGAGTTAAGTGATGTTCTAAACTCCAGTCCACTTCCATTGCTGACGGTGCTGTCATCAACTATTGCTATGTACAGGCCGACATCAACTCCCGAATTGGTAAAGCTGCACCAGTCTTCAGACAAATGCAGCCAATATGGTCTAGTGGCGAGATATCCAAGATGCTAAAAGTCAAGCTCTTCCAGTCCGTAGTCTTCCCTGCAGCCCTTTATGCCAGTGAGACATGGAAAATCAATGAGAAGATGAAAAATAAATTGGATGCATTCCAACAACGCTGCTTGAGGACGATCCTGAAGACTAGCTACAGAGACCACATCACAAACGAGGAGATCTATCGTGAAACTGCAACAAAGACTCTCAGCCAGGACATAGAGGTACGCAGGATGAAATCTGCAGGACATGTACTCAGAATGTCACCAGAACGTGCACCTAAGATTGCAATGACATGGCAAGCTGACGGAAGATGGAAAAGAGGCCAACCAAAACTCACATGGAGGCGAAGGATTTGAAAGCCCGGAACGCTAACCTATCGAGGGTGGAAGACATCGTACTAACCAAACAGAATGGCGAAAGCTTGCTGCCCAATGCACCCAACAGTGTGGGAGGAACTAAGTCCAAGTAAGTAATGGTTGAAGGCCATTCTGTTGCACCGTTGTCAGCCTGGATGCTGAAAGTCGAAGGTACAACATTTGGTTTGTAGCAACAGTTGATTTGTGAAAGTTTATTTGAAGATCCAAACAATGGATTTCTGGCTTTTTTCCTGCAATATGAGTTTGAGGTCTCATTGAACCACACTCATCAGGGTTGTGGTAGTTCTGTATATCGAACAAATGGTGCATCCTAGAGTTGACTAGCTGCTTTTGAGTATCATGCATTCAACAAGACACACCCTAAATCTGCACATCACGGAGGAACCGGAAGATCTTCAGTATTTAAAAGAAAACTCTTAAGTACGTAAATTGAAAGAATTTAAAGTAGTACTGGAAAGCCACAGCCCTCTAACTTTGCAGATGGGCTGTTTGAATGTTTATTCAACTTTTTCTTTTACTATTATATTATCTATTGAGTTGTGTGTGTACAAACCTGTTGTGCTGTTGCTGCAAGCAAGAATGTTTTTGTTCCATTTAGGGATATATGACAAAGAAAACACAGCGATCTCCACACAACAACGCTATCCTACACACATACCAGGAACAATTTTGCAGAAACCAATTAACCTACGAACATGTACGTCTTTGGAGTGTGGGAGGAAACCAGAGACCCCAGAGAAAACCCACGCAGAACACGGGGAGAGCGTACAAACTCCATACACACAGCACCGATAGTCAGGATCGAACCTGGGTCTCTGGCGCTGCAAGGCACTAACTCTACTGCTGCCAACGAGCCGCCCCTTGATTAAGACTCTTGACAAAGACTGCACCTTACAACAGCAATGTTTCTCTGTTTTTACAGACTGAGAGATCTCTATACTCTTTCTGATGTGCTTAAAGCAACGATAGTTAGTTATTGGCAAGACCATCACCAGTAGGAACGATCTGTCATAACATAGACACAGTGCCACAAATAATCTGATGATTTCATCATGGTAAGAAAGTAATGACACGTTGAGTAATGGCATCTTCATATAGTTTTCACCAGAATCACCTCACTCTCCCCACTTGACCCTCCACCAATGTATCACATAATACCTGTGGTGGTTCTCATCTGGAGCACGACTATTACTGAATTGATGAGGTCAGGCTGACTAGCTCGAGGTGGTCTGATCTGAGCACACACTGGGTAAGTATTCAATGATAGTTTATTGTCACATGTATCTAGGTACAGTGAAATGCTTTGCTTTGCAATCAACCCGATAAAGTGTACCAGACCACACCCAGGCACACGTGTTGCCTGTGGAGTCTGAAGAAGGGTTTTGGCCCGAAACGTTGCCTATTTCCTTCGCTCCATAGATGCTGCCGCACCCGCTGAGTTTCTCCAGCACTTTTGTCTACCTTCGATTTTCCAGCATCTGCTGTTCCTTCTTAAACACAAATGTTTCCACGTTTTGGCACTGACAAAGTTTACTGAAGGGTGCTTTCTACTGCCTGCCTGCCACCACACGTGGCCATAGCCCCCACTCCTGCCCACTTCCCCCCCCCACTGGATTCCCCCTTCGTTCCCGGTGGTCCTCCTTGCTCTCCGCTGGCCTTCCTCACTCTCCAACGGATCTCCCTTGCCTCAGGAATCTAATGCTTGGTAAGTCCAGCTTCACAAAGGTGAGAATAATTAAAAATAAAGCATCAAACATGATATTGATATGACGATAGACACAATAAACCCGACCCTTGCAGAAGGGTCTCGATCCGAAACGTCACCTATTCCTTTTCTCCCGAAATGCTGTCTGACCCGCTGAGTTACTCCAGCTTTTTGTGTCTATCTTGGGTTTAAGCTGCAGTTCCTTCCTACACATGATATTGATATCATCCGCTCTCACTGTTTAACTTGTAACTGGATCCAAGTCACTTTGTTTATATGCTCAGTCATGTTTTTATTTATGCATCCATCATTAACACACGATCATGTTCTCCATGGTCACTCCTCTTTTTGTAGCACCAGCGCAAGGCAGGGGCTCCGAGGTGGACCTCCTCTCTTGGTGCAGTGAACAGATGAAGACACTGAAGATCAGGCGAGTCTCCAGTTCTCAGGTTTAAGACAGACTTAAGTATCAGGCAACAACAGTGCATGCAAGACTCAGTCACATTGGCTTCCTAGAGTCATACAGCGTGGAAACAGTCTCTTCAGCCCAACTCGCCCACACCGGCCAACATGTCCCATCTACACTAGTCCCACCTGCCAGCGTTTGGGCCATATCCCTCTAAACTTGCCCTATCCAAGTACCTGTCTGTTTCTTAAACGTTGCAATAATCCCTGCCTCAACTACCTCCTCTGGCAGCTTGTTCCATACACACACCACCCTTTTACTGCATTTCCCAGGAAGCCTGACCTGACGAGCATGTGTGTGTTTTCGATTGTAACACCGCTGGTTGATAGAAGAACGTTGACTTGGTCTCGAGTGAAAATCCTTTTTTTTCCCGCTGAATGCATCTTTCATTAAGCCTGGAATAAACAAAGGAGATGTTTTAATCTCCAGCGCAGCAGTCATCTGTGCAGTAAACAGGAAGCAATTTTTACTGTTCTTATCCCTTCCTTATCATCTTCTGTACAGTTTTGGTCTCCTAATCTGAGGAAAAACATTCTTGCCATAGAGGGGGTACAGAGAAGGTTCACCAGACTGATTCCTGGGATGTCAGGACTTTCATATGAAAAAAAAACTGGATAGACTCGGCTTGTACTCGCTAGAATTTTGAAGATTGAGGGGGGAATCTTATAGAAACTTACAAAATTCTTAAGGGGTTGGACGGGCTAGATGCAGGAAGATTGTTCCCGTTGTTGGGGAAGTCCAGAACAAGGGGTCACAGTTTAAGAATAAGGGGGAAGTCTTTTAGGACCGAGATGAGAAAAAGAAAATTCACACAGAGAGTGGTGAGTCTGTGGAATTCTCTGCCACAGAAGGTAGTTGAGACAAGTTCATTGGCTATATTTATGAGGGAGTTAGATGTGGCCCTTGTGGCTAAAGGGATCAGGGGGTATGGAGAGAAGGCAGGTAAGGATACTGAGTTGGATGATCAGCCATGATCATATTGAATGGCGGTGCAGGCTCGAAGGGCCGAATGGCCTACTCCTGCACCTATTTTCTATGTTTCTATGTTACTCCACAGCCAACAATGCACCATTGTGGGCTCCTTGGCTCTGATTTGTCTTTTAATAGCTCTAGTTTCCCCCTCCCCTGACTCTCAGTCTGAAGAAGAGTCTCAACCTGAAACGTCACCTGTCCCTTTTCTCCAGAGATGTAGCCTGTCCCGCTGAGTCGCCCCAGCATTTTGTGCCTATCTTCGGTGTAAACCAGCATCTGCAGTTCCTTCGTACTAATTTTGTACTAACAGGAATTTAACTTATTTTAGTTTAGAGATACAGCATGGAAACAGGCCCTTTGGTCCGCGGAATGCATGCTGACCATCGATGAGCTGTTCACGCCAGTTCTGTGTTATCCCACTTTAGCATCCTCTAGGGGGTGGGAGATTGCAACCTTCACGTGGCCCGCCCCCGTTTCGACTAATGCAATCAACTCGACGTGCACAAACGGAAGATCAAATAGAATAAGTTTGTCCTACAACTTTAGGCTGTGCACGCCACACGAGAGAAGCAGAAGAAGCATCCACTAGAGGCTGATTAACGTACAAACCCGCACATCTTTGGGATGTGGGAGGAAACCGGGGGACCCACACATCTGTACAGCAGCATAAGTTATCTCATCATCCTGGAGCAATGCTGTAATGGAAAGTGAGCTGGCGTCGAGATAGAAATTGCCTAATATTAAAGATAATGGATGATTTAATTCACTTTAAATCCCTTGATTTAAGGTTGGAGTGAATGTATGCCCAGTTAATCGAAAATATAATTATTAGGCTGTGAATCAGAGATTACCAGAAATAATAGGATTCTTATCTCGTGTGAACGAGTTATAATAATGGTTAACAGCTTGGTGCAGTCTGTCAATTTGATTTGTATTTGTAACTTTGATCCTGTATCATACTTTAATAGATTTTAAAGACTCAAGGGTTTAAAATACAAGCACTCACTGCCAACCATTAGAGCAGGCAACAATAATCAGACTCATAAATACTACACAACACTAACCTCAGCAACTACATACTTCAGTGGATTGTTTAGAGACCCAGCGCGGAAACAGGCCCTTCGGCCCACCGAGACCGTGCCGACCAGCGATCTCCGCACACTGACACTATCCTACGCACACGAGGGCTAATTTACAATTATACCAAGCCAATTAATCTACAGTCCTGTACGTCTTTGGAATGTGGGAGGAAACCAGAGATCCCAGTGAAAACCCACGCGGGTCACGGGGCGAACGTAAAACTCCGTACAGACAGCGCCCGTAGTCAGGATCGAACCCGGGTCTTTGGTTGTACTAAGGACTTTGGTTTTTGCACCAGTATTATGGTTGTTAATTTTTTTTAAATTAACATATTATTTGTGTATCGTGTATGCAGGCCTGTTATGCTGCTGCAAGTAAGAATTTTATTGTTCATCTGGCAATTAAGCACTCTTGATTCCTGAGGTCATTCGTCTGGCTTTATTGGGCACAGTACCCCATTCATTCCAGGTTTAACTTGCCAGGCAATGAGCACAAACGCAGGAGCACTGGGATAATCCAAAACCTTACAATCTCACACTACACCATGTAAATAGGCAAGCATCTCTAACCAATGTGTGGCGCTGCGGTAGAGTTGCTGCCTTACAGCGCCAGAGACATGGGTTTGAGCCTGTCTACTGGTGCTGTCTGTATGGAGTTTGCACGTTCTCTCTGTGACCGCGTGGGTTTATTCCCACATGCCAAAGATGTGCAGATCAGGGACCAGTAGAGCGTCCCTTGTAGCCAAGGTCCGGAGGGCAAGGAGCACCGCCACTCCACCTCTGGCCCCTAGGGGGAGGAGCGGCTCTGCTGTCAACGACCGGAGGACTGGTGACGGGATCGAGGGAGAGGGCAGGGCCGAGGATGTCCTGGTTGGGTTGCCCCTCGGCCTGGCCAAGCTGGCCATCCGCGAGTCACGGCGCCAGGCGGACGAGGGCCTTGCCCGAGTCAGATGCTTGCCCCTTTTTCGGGGTTACGTCCGTGCCCGGGTGGCGTTAGAGACGGACATCGTTGTATCGTAGTTATTTAGTACTTTACCCTCTACACTGGCATCAGCCAATCATCCCTGTCCCGCCTGCAATTGGTCCAAAACGCCGCAGCGAGACTCCTGACGGGCACCCGAAAAAGGGACCACATCACCCCGATCCTGGCCTCGCCACTGGCTCCCTGTGCGGTTCCGAATCAATTTCAAGCTCCTCACTTAATGTATACAAAGCCCTTAACAGGCTTGCCCCCACCAACATCAAAAATCTGCTAACCCACCATTCCACCTCCAGGTCCCTCAGGTCGCCAACTTGGGGCCACTGACCACCCCGCGGCCCAGTATAATCTCAGGGGCGACCGCGCTTTTGTGGTTGCAGCTCCTAGACTGTGGAACAGCATCCCTCTTCTCATCAGAACTCCCCCCTCCATCAACTTAAGTCTAGACTTAAAACTTATTTCTACTCACGAGCGTTTCTTGAGGTCCTCTGAGGGAGCGCTGTATGTATGTATTCATGTTTGTATTGTTAGATCCATGTACCACTGTATGTAGCACGTTAGTACCTGCACTTTGGTCAACGAGAGTTGTTTTTAAATATGCTATAGGAATAAAATTGACTTGACTAGTATATTTGTAAGGAATGTAACATAGTTGCTTGAAAATGTAGTGTCTAGATAATTTGGTGATTTTGAACTATGGTGGTGGGTGTGTGACCACGGTTTGGTTTTGTATCGTGATCATAATTAAATAAATTATTTTTGATTCTATGAAATAAAAAGACGTGCAGATGAAACCCTCCTCTGGAGGGAACGGACGGACAGGCAACGTTTCTGGTCGGGACCCATCTTCAGAAGATCAGGGAATGAATTATCAAGGCCTTGTGACAGGATACTCGGGATGTTATGGAATGAGTTGAAAGTTACTGGAAAGTGCTGGAAAAAGTTAAAGATGTATGTACTAAATCCTCTCTTTTCGAAAGACAAGTTTGCAGACCAATTATTGCAGACCAACTCCCTAATTAAGATTCCTAATCCAATGCCTTTTATCCATCCATTCAGTGCAGATCATGTTTTCATATGATGGTGTTCAGTTCACTTTTTATCAGTGGATGCCTTTTGTATTATTTATCTGATAATGAATTATTAATTGCTCTTGCATGCCCTCCTTAGTGGAGCATTACAATTGTACCATAACAGGATTAGAGGAATTCAGTTCACAGGGGATTACTGCTTTTTGTGATTATATTTCTGTAATAAATCTGCAGGGTTAAATTATGGGGACATGAAGCTTAACCTGCCGTTGCCAGGACAACGGGCCTTTATGGCCAAGTCAAAACGAACATTTTTTAAAAACTTTAGTCTTGAATGAAGGGTGCAATATGGCGACTGAAACGTGGCTACTCTTGTGTACTCTCAGTGTGAGCTACTGTCTTACATTCTTATTCATAGTACGATTGTGCCTAATGTATACTAGGGCTTGTTCATAAGTTCTTAAGTGATAGGAGCAGAATTAGGCTATTCGACCCATCAAATCTTCTCTGCCATTCAATCATGGCTGATCTATCTATCTCTCCCTCCCAACCCCATTCTCCTGCCTTCTCCCCATAACCCCTGACACCCGCACTATCGTCACAGAGTCCTACAATGTGGAATCAGGCCCTTCGGCCCAACTTGCCCACACCGGCCAACATGTCCCACCTACACTAGTCCCGCCTGTTTGCATTTAATGCCCGTGGAGAGAGAAGCCGTCACACTTGGGAACAAGGACCCTTCACCAGACCAAGGGAAGTGAGAACGGAGGCAGGCGTGAAGTCGTAGAGAAGGGGAGGGATGGAGAGAACTGCGGGAGACCAAAGTTGGTCTTGGTAGCGATTACATTATAAAACGGCAGGTAGAGACAATGGAGAGGGGACGGAAAGAACTAAAATTGAATGGTACAGCCCAATCAAGACCAATGTGGTTGGAGGGGTGAAAAAACAAGCAAGGGTGGAAATGAAAAAGGGACAGAGAGATTCTCGTAACGTTAATGTTGGAACGTGCTCAGATGGAAAATGATGCTCTCCCTATCATCCCCTCCCTCTCCCCCCTCCTTGGCTTTCTCCCTCCCTCCCTCTCTCCATCTCTCCATCTCTCCCTCCCTCCCTCTCTCCATCTCAAACCTGTTTCCTTTGACACCATTGGGATATTGAAAGGGTCGTTTCAGGTATATTGATAATAAGGAAATCGTGTATGAATTTTTGTAATGGTATTTCAAATTATCACACCGGATTCAAGATTGATAATCGTGAAAATGTGGAAGAGAAATATCACCAAAGGCATTTGGCAAGGCGTCAGGGCAACTCCATGGTACAAACCCACTGATAACCCATTTAACATAATTTCCTGGAGAGGTAATTATGAGGTGCTCAATTAAATTGAAATTAAATGTCAGCACTTTCAGCTTTCCTTTGTCTTGGTGCTGTTAGGTATTTAGACAAAACTGTGAGGAGAATTTAAAATGAGCCATTTCCCGTTACAATTGTTTTCAAATGTATGATTTAATGGCGGCTGTAGTGCTCCATTCATCAGAGCAATGATGTTCACATTTGAGTCAGTGTTCGCTTTGCTAGACAAGGGTCAATGGTCTCTTCCAAACAATTACACATTATTTGGAAATAAAGAAGATTTGTGTTTAAGTTATGTTGGTGTCATAGGAACCAGCTATGAGATCGGTCTCGTAAATATGATGACTTAGATATACAAACCCTAACCTCACATCTTTGTACTGTAAAACGGAGAAATACTCTGCATGTGCCATTTAGTAGAAATAAACATTTATTAAAGACACAATTAGTGCATCAGCAGCAAGGGGGGGTGGAAGATTGCAACCTTCACGTGGTCCGCCCTGTTTTGACTAATGCAATCAGCTCGATGTGCCCAAACGGAAGATCAAATAGAACAAGTTGTCCAACAACTTTAGGCTGTGCACGCCACACGAAAGAAGAAGCAGCAGCATGGGGAAAAAAATTAAAACCCCGTTAATCGACATGTAAACCGATTGAGCCAAAGATAGACACAGAGTGCTGGAGTGACTCAGAGGTTCAGCCGGCATCTCTGGAGAAAAAGGATGGGTGACGTTTCGGGTTGGGACCCTTGTTCGGGGGAACGAACTGGAGGTAGGAAAAGGCCAGAGAACAAAGCAGGGCTGGCCAAGGAAGGGTTGAGCCCATAATGGCCCATTGTTGACTGGGGAAGAGGTGATAACAAAGGGATACAAGGATGCAAAGTAGGATGACCAGGGTGGGGGAGAGGGAATTGAAATGAGAGAAATCGACATTCATCAGGTTAAAGTTGGGGAACCAATGCCATTAATTGAACTATTAAGATTGCTTGAGGGTCCAGGATTGTAGCAGCACAGATATCTAGGTTGGCTGGGGATAATAAATGTACAGAAACAAGAAAGAGCAAGGCTATGGAGGGATTTTAACTTGTAGATTAAAAATGTAAATGTTAAGTATCCTTAACTGGGAACCAAAGTAGATCAGCAGGACAGGTATAATAAGTGAATGGGGCTTGGCACGTGCTGGTGTTACCTAGAACCTTAGATGAGGCCCCAGAACAACATGGATGGCGAATTCAACACCAATTAACTTGAGAACGAGCCAAAATGTAAAATTGACAGTCTTAGCAACGGCATAGTTGCTCAGACTGGAGGTCATGTCCAGGTTATACATGGCACTGATATTGCCAACAGTCTGTGCATTCTCAGGTGCTATAGACAGAGATGGTTGGTGATGATCAACAGAATTTGTGACATCGACCATGGTTCTCTCACCGTCAAGTGGTAGAAATCTCTGCTCATCTAATGCCGAATATCAAATAATCTAACCATTTTGAGTCTCTACATGTCAAATGCAGTGATTGTGAGACTGAGCACACAAAAATTCAAATTTGGGAGAATTAAAAAAGAACTGTAGGACATTAATACAGATTTAAATACACTGCAAGTGTTGAGTTGCAAACTAGAGACTGACAAATTTATTAATGCGCAAAGCACAAAGTGCTGGAGGAACTCAGCAGGCCAGGCAGCATCTGTGGAGGGAATGGACAGACTATATCAGGTCTGGACCTTCCTTCTCATTGATGGTTCCAGCATCTGCAGTTTCTTGTGTCTCCAAATGAACAATGTGAATGTATTTATATTTATTTATTAAACAATGTCTTTGTGAGAAACATCTGAGAAAAAGATGCCTCTGATCAGCACTAGTTCTGTGGGATCCCAAGTTGATCCATTTCACACGGGGTTGTCCCCAACACACGAACTAGCTGCAATCAATTAACAGTGAAATATAGAGTGTCTTTCCATTAGTGATCCAATGTTTGCTGATTCAGCTGACATTTTGGGAAATCCTGGTGTGGTCAAAGAGCACCTTTTACTGCTCAGTTTGTTATGAATATATTAAACCAAAAAAGCATTAAAAAAAGCAATGATTAGCATGTGTAAATGAGACATAGACATGCTTTTGAAATCTAACATGCATTCAACTTTAGATAGATTTCATTTTTCTCCAGTGAATTAGAATTAATTTTCTCTCCTCCACTCTCCTGAATTATGCACATTTTAAATTGTATAATTAAACAATGTGATGTGCAGTTTGCCCATCAGTAATGAGAGTGACTTGATTTGATCTTGTGCTGAAATTACTACTTTGCATCAGGTATTTCATTTCCTACGCAGCACAATTAAATATCTCCAAATTATATTGGAGTTGTATTTATTTGTATTGGAATGGAAAGGTTTAGAGGGATGAGGGGGGATCTTATAGAAATATATAAAATTATAAAAGGACTGGACAAGCTAGATGCAGGAAAAATGTTCCCAATGTGGGGCGAGTCCAGAACCAGGGGCCACAGTCTTAGAATAAAGGGGAGGTCATTTAAGACTGAGCTGAGAAAAAACTTTTTCACCCACAGAGTTGTGAATTTATGGAATTCCCTGCCACAGAGGGCAGTGGAGGCCAAGTCACTGGATGGATTTAAGAGAGAGTTAGATAGAGGACGATCAGCCATGATCACAATGAATGGCTGTGCTGGCTCGAAGGGCCGAATGGCCTCCTCCTGCACCTATTTTCTATGTTTCTATGTTTAGAGGGATATGGGCCAAATGCAGGCAGATGGTACTGGAATAGATGGGACAAGTTGGGCGGAAGAACCTGCTTCCGTATGACTAGAAGATGCAGCTGATTTTGAAAGGCTGGGGCTAATTAAGTATATTAGGCTTATTAACCTAATTTATTATTTTTTATTTTTATTTTTTATTTTTAAATTTCAAAATATACTTTATTCGAATGATAAATATATACAATACATTAACCTTGCGGAAAATCCATCCGACATTTTCGGAGGCTGTACAATAGATCAATACAGTTTAGACATTTCTTTCCCCCAAATTTCCACAAATCAGTCCCCCACTCGTGCCACAGTGGCATGGGATACCTTCCCTTATATTGAGGGGCGTCTCCACCATACCGTGCCCCCCATGTCCAGCAGCGGAAGGGCCTTAGACTGTGGCCCTCCCCCACCGAGCCTTGGCGTTGGCTGCACCGAGCTTCAGTGCGTCCCTCAGCACGTACTCCTGCAGTCTGCAGCGGGCCAGTCGGCAACATCTCGCTCTGCTGGGTGGTGAACAATGCTCGGGCAGACCAAAGGGCGTCTTTTACCGAGTTGATGACCCTCCAGCAGCACTCGATGTCAGCCTCTGAATGTGTGGAAGGAGGTAGTGACTTTGGAGCGAGTGCAGAAGAGGTTTACGAAGAAGCATCTGGATTAAGGATATTAGCTTTTAGGAGAGGTTGGACAAACTAAAGACTGTTTTTCTCGGAGCATCCGAGTTTGAAGGGCAACCTGACAAGTATATAAATGTATGAGAGATGTATATAGTTAGAATGTTGTTCTCAGGTGGAAATGTTAAGGACAGGAGGGCATCGCTTTAAGGTCAGAGGGGGGAGTGTGGGGCCTGTTTTTTTAAAAACAGAATGGTGGGTTGCTGAAATATGCTGCCAGGGGTGGTGGTAGAAGCAGATATGATAGCGGCGTTTAAGGGGCTTTAATAGGCACATGGATATGCATAGAATGAAGGGTTATAGATCACATGCAGGCAGACAAGATTAGTTGAACTTGCCATCATGTTCAGCAGAGCACATTGTGGGCCAGAGGGTTTGTTCGTGTGCTGTTCATTGTCTTAATGTTCAATATTTTGGCTTTTAGCTTTGGACGAAAACTACAATTATAGAAAGATACAACTTCCTTTGCTATTGTAAAGATTTGTGTTGTGACAGTGAAAAGTTTATATAAACACTTATAACTAATATATTCACCACAGCCACAGGATACAAGCAGAATTTTTAATGAGATATAACATTGACAATTGAAATATCTTGTGGAGTCAGCAGATTGAAGCCCATTTGTCCAGTAACACATGACTCATCCCTCAGGATTTGTACAGCGAGCCAGCCCTCAATCAATTGGTTGATGGAGTTTGGCTTCCAGGCACAAAGGCTTGTGTGTCGTACAGAACTCATCTACTCATATTAAATGGTGAGGTTGGTTGTTGAGTTTACTGTGTTTTGTTGCTTAGAGTGGGCCGTTCCATCATGTACTCAACAGGTCATCTGCTCCCCACCTGCCCATCAAAAAAAATATATATTTTAACCTTCATTTGTATGTGGCTCTCCTCATGAAACGTCTTACCATCATAGTGTTTGCACCAATTGTACATTTTTACAATAACTAGGTATTTAATGTTCACCTCTACCCATGATACATTATTGGCAATTACTTTGTGGACTCGATCCATCAATTTGACGTATCTTCATTGAAGGTCAGACCTGACCGTCAAGGCCATTGTAAGACCCAGCGGCAGGGCAGACGTTACCAGGTCAGCAGCCCGATGGGTAACCAGCCAGTTTCGGTCTCGGGGGTTGAGTTTGCACCTTCTCCAAGTAACTGCGTGCGTTTTCTCCGGGTGCTCCGGTTTCCTCCCACCTCAATAGTGCTTTATTCGTCATGTATGCAACTGCGCAGTGAAATCCCTTTTGCATCTATTACACATGCGGGCGCCGACATTATTGGCACCATTATACAAAGTCCAGTGGGCCCACGCACCCCCCACACACGTGGGTTTGTAGGTTAATTGGTCCCTGTAAAGTACCCCCAGTGTGCAGGCAGTGGATGCACACGTGGGATAATATTGAATTAGTGTGAATGGGTGATCGATGGTCATGTGGACTCAATGGGCCGAAGGGCCTGTTTCCATGCTGTATCTCTGAACTCAACTCTTGACGCATGGACTCGAGGCTCTCTGTGCCATCCCAAATATTCCTTTCTATATCGGCTGCCAAGGCGGAGGGATTGCCAGGAATTGGTGGTGATGTCACATTTCTTTCCCTCCCTCACCTCCTCAAGGCCTTGAGAAGATGGTCAACTTTTGGTAATCTTGATAATCCATTTGGTAATCTTTTTTCTTTACAAAGTTCAGAAAAATGTGACCTTTTGGGAATCTGATGTGGAGTATGTGAACCAATGCAAGATCCCAACTGAGTGTAATTAGAGTCTCAATGCCAGGGATGTTGTCTGAGGGGCTGCCAGTGGTAACTCTCTTCTGCTTTGATGGGGTTTCTGTCGGCAGCTCAAGCTTCTTGAACATGTAGGAGACCGGAGATCACTGCTGCTTGTAGACCAGAGGTTTCGCAATAAACTTGTCCTTCTAACACACATTTCTTCAAATAGCCAAAGGCTATACTGGTGCCTTGAGAGCGACACTAAAACGCTGGAGGAACTCAGCGGGACAGACAGCATCTCTGGAGAGAAGGAATGGGTGACGTTTTGTGCTGAGACATTTCTTCACTTTGAAGGTGACAACAGGTTTCATCATTGACGTATACCTTTGTCAAGGTGCAGCTGGCAAGATATGGGAATCGGATCTCTATCGTCAGAGGGTAGTGTTGTACAGCAGGGACAGGTTGGTCAGGTTTGTTCAGCAGATGCCGAGTATATTCATCCTTTGGTTTTCTTCAGTTGACTTGAGATTCTCATCTGAATGCATGTGGACACAAGAGTCATCTGCATCTGTAGTCTGAAGGGTCCCGACCTGAAACGTCACCTATTCCTTTTCTCCACAGATTCTGCCGACCCGCTGAGTTACTCCAACACTTTGTGTCTATCTTCTTGTCAACTGCATACTGCAGTTTTGACCACTGTTTTCCTGGAGTGATCAACATAGGAAATAAGATGCAGCATTAACAGGACAGAGATTGAAATGTTGGGCCTAGAAGTAATCCTGTGTGATACTTATCTTACTGGGATTAGGTTAGTTGCAGATACATTGGTTCAGATTGCTTCATTATAAGACGCATGAGGCTAACTTAACAAAATGATGAAAGGGATAGACAGAGTTGACGTGGATAAGCTTTTCCCATTGAGGGTAGGGAAGATTCAAACAAGAGGGCATGACATGAGAATTAAGGGACAGAAGTTTAGGGGTAACGTGAGGGGGAATGTCTTTACTCAGAGGGTGGTGGCTGTGTGGAATGAGCTTCCAGCAGAAGTGGTGGAGGCAGGATCGATTTTAACATTTAAAAGTAAAGTGGATAGGTATATGGACGTGAAGGGAATGGAGGGGTATGGTCTGAGTGCAGGTAGATGGGACTAGGGAAAACAAATGGTCGGCACGGACTGGGAAGGGCCGAGAGGGCCTGTTTCCGTGCTGTAATTGTTATATGGTTATATGGAGTTGAAGAATAGTCTGTCTGAAGAAAGGTCCCAACCCAAAACGTCACCCATGCTTTTTCTCCAGAGATGCTGCCTGACCCGTTGAGTTACTCCAGCACTTTGTGTCTTCCTTCTGAAGGCTCCTCAGTCTCTCCTGAATGATGGTCAAGTGAAGCTGAGAAAAAAACAGGTATAGTGGACAGTGCGGCTCCCTGCAGTCCTCCCGGAGTTGATGCAGTGAAGATCAGGTGCTTCCACGTGGGCTGAGTCCACACTCTTCACTCATCAGGCTGTTCTGGAGGAGCTAGTCAGGACTTTCCTGCGGACAGCAGCAGGGTGACTATGCTACAGTCACTGTGGTCAAGTTAACTTTGAAGATGGTCTCCATTGTCAGATCTCTTCAGGTGCCCCTGGCAGATCCACCTCTTCCCAAATATGGATGTTAAGGTTGTAGGGTTGCAACAGAAGATCCTCACTGCCAATTTTTAGGGTTAGGGTTAAGGACTTTCTTTTGTAATTAGATGTTCTTTCAGATTTTGCCTGGGGGTCAGGTTGGTGGCAAAGCTGGACCAGAAAGATGTTGTTGTATATATTCAAAGGTATATATTTGAATATATCGCAGAAAAAAACTTCTCAGCCAGATTTGTGGCTCTGTATTCCCTGGAGCGGTGCTGACTGCCCCTTTGATAGGTTGGGCGAGGCGTCACGACAGCGCTGGATGAATCAAGGATGAGGACAGACCTTTAGAAAGGAGATGAGGAATTTATTTAGTCAGAGGGTGGTGAATCTGTGGAATTCATCGCCATGGACGGCTGTGGAAGCCAAGCAATTGGGTACTTTTAAAGTGGAGGTTGACAGTATTACTAATCAAGAGTGTCAAAGGTTATGGGGAGAAGGCAGGAGAATGGGCTTTTAAGAGGTGAAAAATATACCAGCCATGATTGAATGGGCACAATACTGCTCCGATGACGTGACAAATCTGTGCATGTCATTAGCTGATTGCTGGATCTTCTACACGCTTTCATAAGTTGTAGGAGCAGAAAGAGGCCATTCGGCCCATCAAGTGTACTCTGCCATTCAATCATGGCTGATCTGTCTTTTCCTTTCAACCCCACTCTCCTGTGTTCTCCCCATTTCCCTCGACACCCTCACTAACTCTTTATTTCTGCCTTAAAAATATCCATTGACTTGTCCTTCACAGCTATCCTTGGCAATGAATTCCACAGATCCACCACCCTCTGACTAAAGTAATTCCTCCTCATCTCCTTTTGAAAGGTACGTCCTTTTATTCTGAGGCTATGGCCTCTGTTCCTAGACTCTCTCACTAGTGGAAACAATCCTCTCCACATCCACGTTAGGCCACAGATTTGCTGTTAGACTTTACACTTACAGGTGGCTGCGGATGACTTATTTGCCTTTTGTGTGTGTTGGAGAATCCAGTCCAGGGACACCTTGCATTTGTTGTGTAAGAAAGAACTGCAGATGCTGGATTAAAGCGAAGCTAGTCACAAAATGCTGGAGTAACTCAGCGAGACAGGCAGCATCCCTGGAGAGAAGGAATGGGTGACGTTTTGGATCTCGACCCGAAACGTCAACCTTTCCTCCTCCCCAGATATGCTGCCGGTCCTGCTGAGTTACTCCAGCATTTTGTGTCTACCTTGCATTTGTTTTTCATTAATTTACATGAGAACTAATCTGGCTCTTCCAAGCACAGCCACTGATCAAAGAGTTTGACATTAGCTGACAGAAGTACATCAGAGCTTAATACCATGAAACTTGTCAACAATGAAACCAGATTCACTGCATTTTTCAGGTGGGCATTACAAAATATGTTAGTCTTCCGACGTAGTTAAAAGGGCATATCTGAAACTGGATTGATGCAGTAATTGGACAGCACATGTGGCATATATTTTTCATTACGACAAAGTAGATGCTTTGTGAAGGTCGGAGAGAGGCAGCAGCCAGAAGCAGTGAGAGCGAGTATTGGCTGGAAGTAGGTGAGTCAGAGGGAAAGAAGATTTTAAAAGAGCACCAATAGGTCCAGGTTTGAGTAATTTACAAATTAGCCCTAAAGTAGTTGATAAGGTAACAGATAAAGGGCCTGTCCCACTTTCCTGAGTTATTCACAAATTCTCCCGAGTTTTCCCCTTGATTCATACTCTCAGAATGTTCGTAACGAGTCCGTACGATATATCGAAGCGGCTCGTTATTCCAGCCGTAGGTACTCGGAGCTATTTTTTTAACTCGTGGACATTTTTTATCAGGCTGGAAAAGACGTCCTGACTTACCTGATGCCCCGAGTACCTATGACTGGCATAACGAGCCGCTACGATACATCTACGGACTCATTACGAACATTCTGCGAGTTTGAATCAAGGGGAAAATGCGTGAAAATTTGTGAATAACGCGGGAAAGTGGGACAGGCCCTTAAACAAGTGCAGCTGCAGCGGAGCGGCCTTGTTGAGGTGAGGTGCCTTGGTGAGTAAAGTGAGAGTCTTTGGTTTGAGAGTCTTCGGTGAGGAGGCTACACTAGAACAAGATTTGTGATTTTTGTTCACTGAAGAAATGGCAGGCAAGTTGGTGCAGTGAGTTTCCTGCAGGATGTGGGAAGTCAGGGACAATGCTGGAGCTTCTGGAACCTACACCTGCAGAAATTGTTTCCCGGTGCAGCTCCTGAATGAACATGTTGGGGAACCGGAGAAGCAGCTGGATGACCTCAGGGCCATCCGGGAAAACGAGTTTCCTGGACAGGACCTACAGTGAGGTTGTCACGACAAGGGCACAGGAAGAGCGAAGGGGGGTTAACGTGGAGTGCAGGAGACCCAGGTGGCTGTACCTAATGAATACAGGTACACCCTCTTGGCAGCTGTCGGGGCAGATGACAGCCCGAAACATGGCTCCAAGAGACAGACCAATGTCAGGCAGAGCCATAGTGGAGGATCAGTCCGAGTCAGCATGGATTTATGAAGGGAAAATCATGCTCGACTAATCTTCTAGAAAATTGGTTGGCAGACAGGAAACAAAGAGTAGGGATTAACGGGTCCCTTTCAGAATGGCAGGCAGCGACTTGTGGGGTACCGCAAGGCTCGGTGCTGGGACCGCAGCTATTTACAATATACATTAATGATTTAGATGTTGGGATTAAAAGTAACATTAGCAAATTTGCAGATGACACAAAGCTGGATGGCAATGTGAACTGTGAGGAGGATGCTATGAGGATGCAGGGTGACTTGGACAGGTTGGGGGAGTGGGCAGATGCATGGCAGATGCAGTTTAATGTGGATAACTGTGAGGTTATCCACTTTGGTAGCAAGAGCAGGAAGGCAGATTATTATGTAAATGGTGTCAAGTTGGGAAAAGGGGAAGTACAAGATCTGGGTGTCTTTGTTCATCAGTCACTGAAAGTAAGCATGCAGGTACTGCAGGCAGTGAAGAAAGCTAATAGCATGCTGGTCTTCATAACAAGAGGAGTCGAGCATAGGAGCAAAGAGGTCCTTCTGCAGTTGTACAGGGCCCTGGTGAGATCACACCTGGAATATTGTGTGCAGTTTTGGTCTCCAAATTTGATGAAGGACATTCTTGCTATCGAGGTAGGTTCACGAGGTTAATTCCAGGGATGGCGGGACTGTCATATGTTGAAAAAATGGAGCGACTGGGCTTGTATACACTGGAATTTAGGATGAGAGGGATCTTATTGAAATATATAAGATTATTAAGGGATTGGACACGTTAGAGGCAGGAAACATGTTCCCGATGTTGGGGAGAGTCCACAACCAGGGGCCACCGTTTAAGAATAAGGGGTTTGCCATATAGAACGGAGACGAGGAAAACCTTTTTCACACAGAGCGTTGTGAATCTGTGGAATTCTCTGCCTCAGAAGGCAGTGGAGGCCAATTCTCGGGATGCTTTCAAGAGTTACATAGAGCTCCTAAAGTTAGCGGAGTCAAGGGATATGGGGAGAAGCCAGGAACGGGATACTGATTGTGGATGATCAGCTGTGATCACGGTGAATGGCGGTGCTGGCTCGAAGGGCCGAATGGCCTCCTCCGGCACCGATTGTCTATTGCTACAAATATTGCACATAGTTGTTAGCAAATTACAGCTCCCGTTCGCTGCATTTTAAGGGGAATTATTTTCTGAAACAAAGGATTAGCCTTCCATAGTTTCATTGCAATAATTACTAAAAGTAACAACACCATATCCCAGTATTTCATTGAAGTCACTAATGTGGAAAATGGATGGTCTGACAAGATTCTGCTCCCAAAGAACACCAACTTCTTGATGTGAGAGATGATTTCCTTTAAAAAGAAATAGCGAGTCACTTCAGTGGTTAGACACAGAGCAACAATGTTATTATAGAAAAGAGTAGAACCACACAGAATATAAATTATAGCTTTGGCCTGTGCTGAATTATCATCTCTATTCTGGGAACTGCTGGGACGATACAATTATCCAACCATCCCTGCACTGCAAAATAGTACAGCAGACAGCTTCTTACTCAGTCCGCGCCTTGTGTGGCCTCATTCCAATGTGCAGAATATGTCACCTGTGTTATATATTAGGAAAAAACTTGCATTTCCACTCTTACGGGCCTGTTCCACTTACGCGATTTTTTCGGCGACTTGCCAGGCACCCGTCTTAGTCGCAGCAGGTTGCCAAAAATTTTCAACATGTTGCAAATCCAGCGGCGACCAGAAAAAGGTACGACTCTTTGGCCGACTACTCGCGACCATATAGGCGTCACCCCACCGACCAGCAATCTCCACACGTTAACACTATCCTACACCCACAAGGGACTATTTACAATTTTACCAATATGGTGGTGAGTAGTCGCCCAAAGAGTCGTACCCTTTTCTGGTCGCCGCTGGATTTGCAACATGTTGAAATCTTCCTGCGACTATGACGGATGCCAGCAAGTGGGACAGGCCCTTTAGAGCCAAAATACTTTGGGGTGAAGAGCAGTTGAAATGCAGGCGCTCATCTGCCTGAGATGCACTCACCTCGGGTCAGCAGTTGCACAGAAAACTGTAGACGTTGTCCCACTGAAGCAGGACAACTCCAAAATCTGAGCTTGCACATTACACCGCTGATGTCCGAGAAAAGCTACAGGTAGCACTTCAGATCTCCTGGTCTGTCCTTGGACTCAACATGGAGATGTTAACATAAGAGATACAATCAACATGCATTTAAAAATATGTTAAAGGATACTTTATTTCTTTAATGTTATTTACTGTCTATGAACTAAAACTTTGTCATTGTTAAGTTTAGAGATGTATTTTTAAATGTTCTGATTATGAATGAAAGCCCAGGATATCAAGATCACAGCAGATTGATAAAAATCTAGTAAAATCTTTAAATCAATCAATCAAAGACTTTATTGTCATTCAAAAATGCAAGTCTGAACAAAACTTTGTTGCATCTAGCTCACCGTGCAACATAAAATAACAAAAGGATAAAATAGATAAAAAGATAAAATAGATAATAGTGGCGGCACACTACATGGAATTCAAGCGTCTGATGTCTTGGAGGAATAAGCTGTTGCAAAACCTAGCCCCCAAAACAAGCATAAGCTAAAGATAGGGAATATGTATAAACACAGCTGTAATTTCTACATGGTGAAACCAAAATGTATAAAAATGGCCTTTATTAAAATACATACTCCCTTCATTTCAGGGCACCATCATGTTTGAGACACAGCAATGTCATGTAAATGAAAGCAGTCATGATCGGTATTTTGTTGCATATCCTTTGCATGCAACAACGGCTTGAAGTCTGCGATTCATGAACATCACCAGTTGCTGGGTGTCTTCTCTGGTGATGCTCTGCCAGGTCTGTATTGCAACTGTCTTTAGCTTATGCTTGTTTTGGGGGCTAGTCCTGTTCAGTTTTCTCTTCAGCATATAAAAGGCATGCTCAATTGGGTTCAGATCGGGTGATTGACTTGGTCACTGAAGAATTGACCATTTTTTAGCTTTGAAAACCCCTATGTTGCTTTAGCAGTATGTTTGGGAACATTGTCTTGCTGTAGAATGAACCGCCAGCCAATGAGGTTTGAGGCAATTTTTTGAACTTGAGCAGATAGGATGTGTCAATACATTTCAGAATTCATTATAAACAATAGGTGCAGGAATAGGCCATTTGGCCATTACCACCATTCACTGTGATCATCCACAATCAGTACCCCGTTCCTGCTTTCACCCCATATCCGTTGACTCTGCTATCTTTAAGAGCTCTATCTAAATCTCTCTTCAAAGCATCCAGAGAATTCACCTCCACTGCCTTCTGAGGCAGAGAATTCCACAGATTCACAACTCTCTGGGTGAAAAGATTTTTGCTCATCTCCGTTCTAAATGGCCAACCCTTTATTCTTAAACTTGGGCCCCTGGTTCTGTACCCCCCAACACCAGGAACAACCAGTTTCCTGCCTCTAGCGTGCCCAAACCCTTAAAAATCATATGTGTTTCAATACGATCCCCTTTCATCCTTCTAAATTCCAGTGTATTCAAGCCCAGTCGCTCTATTCTTTCAACATGTGTCAGTTCCGCCATCCCGGGATTTAACCCTATGCTACTACCATCAGCAGTTGTATCATCAATGAAGATAAGTGAGCCTGTACCTTCAGCAGCCATACATGCCCAGGCCATAACACCCCCACCACCGTGTTTCACAGATGAGGTGGTATGCTTTGGATCTTGGGCAGTTCCTTCTCTCCTCCATACTTTGCTCTTGCCATCACTCTGATATGTTAATCTTTGTCTCATCTGTCCACAAGCCCTTTTTCAAGAACTGTGGTTGCTCTTTTAAGTACTTCTTGGCAAACTGTAACCTGGCCATCCTATTTTTGTGTCTAACCAGTGGTTTGCATCTTGCAGTGTAGCCTCTGTATTTCTGTTCATGAAGTCTTCTGCGGACAGTGGTCATTGACAAATCCATGCCCGACTACTGAAGAGTGTTTCTGATCTGTCGGACAGATGTTTGGGGATTTTTCTTTATTATAGAGAGAATTCTTCTGTCATCAGCTGTGGAGGTCTTCCTTGGCCTGCCAATCCCTTTGCGATTAGTAAGCTCACCAGTGCTCTCTTTCTTCTTAATGATGTTCCAACAGTTGATTTTGGTAAACCTAAGGTTTGACTGAAGTCTCTAACAGTTGTATTCTTGTTTCTCAGTCTCATAACAGCTTCTGTGACCTTCATTGGCACAACTTTGGTCCTCATGTTGATAAACAGCAATAAAAGTTTCCAAAGACTGAAGGAAAGACTAGGTGCTGAGAGCTCTCTTATACCTGCATGAATGAGGCAATTAAACACACCTGAACAATTACAAACACCTGTGAAGCCATGTGTCCCAAACATTATGGTGCCCTGAAATGGGGGGAACTATGTATAAACACAGCTGTAATTTCTACATGGTGAAACCAAAATGTATAAAAATGGCCTTTAATAAAATCTGACAATGTGCACTTTAACCACATGTGATTTTTTTTCTATACAAATCTCAAATTGTGGAGTACAGAGGCAAATAAATAAATGATGGGTCTTTGTCCCAAACATTGTGGAGAGCACTGTATGTCTAATAAAGTTGACCCAAGGGAAGCACGGAAGTGATGATCATCAGGGCAGCCTGGCTTGTCCAAACAGCCCGTTGCCAAGAATGGAAAGTCCAAACATGACATGAAAATCAAAAATAACCCATAGGAAATCTGAAATTAAAACTACATGCTGGAAAACACAGCAGGTCTAACAGCATCTGTGGAAAGACAATCAGTTGATATTTTAGGCTGAGCACCCTTCAGCAAAGCTGACGGTTTATAGACTTAAAATATTAATATTTTGTTCTTCCCGCGAACATCGGTTACCTGCAAACTATAAACTTCACATTATGCATTCCCTGTTTGGAATATCCATAAGGAACTTTATGTTTTACTTTCTGAACCTTCTGAATTTTGTAGTCGGCAGGGCAGTACTCTGAATATCGCCAACTTGGACAATTTTACATTTTTATCAAGCCAATTAACCTGCGAACCTGTACGTCTTTGGAGTGTGGGAGGAAACCGAAGATCTTGGAGAAAACCCACGCAGGTCACGGGGAGAACGTACACACTCCATACAGACAGCGCCCGTGGTCGGGATCGAACCCGGGTCCCTGGCGCTGCATTTTGCTGTAAGGCAGCAACTCTACCGCTGTGCCCCCGTGACCGCTGCATCCTTACCATTGCTGGTGGAGTCCACATTAATGGTTCAAGACAGTTCAGATGTGAGGGGTTCCACTGAAACTTGGCTCTGATTGGGAATGCCCTTCAGCATTTTCTGGTTTGCTATAAAAATAGTTAGTGTGTCCCTTTACAGAATCCAACTAAATTATTTCCCACTGAAAGCCTGTGTTGGGGGCGTGTGATGCTGGGATTGTGGCTGATGAGGATGCTGACTGCTCCATAAGTTGTCCACGTGCAGCTATTTCTCTACTCCCCAGTACCCGTACTTTACCGCTACCAGTGCCCTTTCATAGTACGAAGATAGACACAAAATGCTGGAGTAGCTCAGTGGGACAGGCAGCATCTCTTGAGAGAAGGGATGGGTGATGTTTCGGGTCGAGACTCTTCAGACTGGAGTCTGAAGAAGGGTCTCGACCCGAAAGGTTAAAATGAAGAAGGAACTGCAGATGCTGGTTTACACCAAAGATAAACACATAATGCTGGAGTAACTCAGTGGGCCAGGCAGCATCTCTGGATAGAAGGAATAGGTGACGTTTTGGGTCGAGCGTCTGAAGAAGGGTTCTCGACCCGAACCATCACCCATTTTGTTGTAACCATTCCCAAGTTACTCCAGCATTTTGCATCCAACTAGGCAACGATACCTTTAATAGACACAAATAATGGAATAACTCCCTTCCTACACAACACTAGCTTTACCTCTCCCTTTGGCAGAAAGAAGTGTCCAGCTGGAAACTGGAAGTATCCTTAGCTAATTCTGCAACCACCATCATCTACTGAGACAACTGATGGCTCCCACTGATTGTCGCCGGAAACTTGTGTCCTTTTCAGGACGGACGATGACAGCGAGGCCAACGTTTGTAACAAGATGGACACGAAAAGAAGACGAACCTCTTCTTATAGAAATACATTTTTAGCATAAACACAAAACTGCTTGGGAAATTATAATTCCAACGGGCTCCATTCAAAGCAAAAAACCTTCAACTCACACCATGAATGACCTGCTGTAAACAGTCAGCTCAGCCCACTATTGACAACCTGCCCAATCCACACATCAGCAGCACTTTAACCGAGCCCTCACCTCTGCAGGTATGTGCAATAAACGCAAACAGTTCCTTGCATTCTTATGAAACTTGCACACCACCAAAAATAAACCACACAAGTGCACTTAAACTTTTGGTTTTATTTACAAAGGAATCTTGTCTGTGCATGTTATATAGAGATGAAGATAATGTTCATATCCAGGGGCAGAAATACACTAATGGTGTACAGATGGTTGTACAGTATCCATTCAGTCCACTTGAAGGCTTTCAGCAAAGCCAGAGGCTATCAAATGGCTCAGCAATTTGTCTAGTCTACAGCACAAAAACATTACACTCAGTGGTTTTTAGGAAATGTGAACACTTCCTTCTTTAAAAGTGACACATAACACTGTTTGTGTATGCCGTGGTGAATGGGCATGTGTCGGGGCAGATGGCAAGGTAGAGGTGGGCATGGAAGAACTTGAAGCGCTCTTGGAGTTAGTTCATGTTGGATCTGGGCCCTGCACTGATCTGATGCAGTATCTGGGTGCGGAGACCACAACGGCAGTCTATATTCACTCAGTAACTATGCCATAAATGTTACAGGTACGCTCCTTGCTGGCTGCCCTATGTTACTCTGCTGCAGTGACAGTATCCGAATAAAGTAACGGGAACCAAGTTCAAACCCAGGGTACAAAACAGATACTGCTTGTAAACTTGGGCCAGATTACACTTTTTCAACATGTAGAGCCAACAACGCACATTTAAACAAATGTATACAAAAAATATATTTACAGGGGTTCACCACTACAGTCAAGAGGGTTCAAAGAACACGTACTGCTATGATACATGCATTTGCTAAATTAATCAAACCAATAAAGGAAAAAAGGGACAAACCATAAAAAAGGTTAATTTTTTTTGCTACACCAATCATAATTGTGCAAGGTCAAGTGGGGTCATTAACACAGGTACAAGTGCAAACTACAATTACATTTCTAAACTCACATATGGTATAGGAGGAGCATTTGGAAAAGGAGACAGTGGGTCTTATACTGAAGCGATATTTAATGCTATACATGCTAAAATTTACAACAGGCCACTTAAGTACACAACATGATTCATCTTGGCGTCTTCACCTTTCTGGATCAATGCAACAAAACTTCAGGTGTAAAGTTAATTATAGCACAGATTCTACTGTATACCCAACTCACGTCTGCAGGAAGAAACAAATAAGTCACCTGACAGGTAATTACTGAATTCAAAAGGTCTGTTGCTGCCTTGTCTTCTCCTTTAGCCTAAAGTTCAAGACAATCAAAGAGTCGCTGGTCCCTTCAAAGAAGCATCTTCAGAGTTGCATCTTCGGTGTAGCAGCTGGATGTACAAGATTAGATTTGATATCTTGTCATTTTAAAAAGTGGGTCTGTTTGTTTTTAAACTTGTATTTATACATGGTAGGGTGTGAGTGTCTGTTGCTAATCCGAAGACTGCAGATGAGTTGAATTAATTGTAGTCTGCATTCCACAAAAGGAAAAGAAACATTTCCTCCGCAACCTTTGTTTGTTTGTTAACACTTTAAGCACCAATCATGTTTGATGAGAAGAATGAAACCACGTGACACAAATCTTCTGGTGCCCAGCGTACGTTATTCCTGCGTTCGGCTGCTCTACTGGCTATCATACCTCTAGGAAGCGGGAGCTCTGTGCCTTGGAGTGGAAAGGCTCGGACCACATACGCCGTAGATCACCCTGAGGAGAACAAGACAGGACTGGTAATCAGAGCCTACCTGGACAATAACCTCCTGCACTTTCATAACACCTTCAATATTCTAAAGAAGCAAGACCCTTAATGGACATGTCACCAAACAAGGCACTGGGCCACAAACTCGGACTGGTATGGTTTACGGGAGGATGACTAGTGAAACTTAAAATTGGTAAGCTTGAAAATTCTAGAGCCGTCCTTTTCCCCAGAGATGCTGCCTGACCCACTTTGTGTCACTCTAGAAAATTCAGAATTTGCATAAACGGCTATATAAATATGATGGTTTTTGAATAGGATTTCTTTATGTCGGGAATAGCCCGGCAAAACAACTTAAGCAGTTATATATAGCCCATCTGATTCAGAGCCATGATTTGCTGATTGGTTTGATGGGGCTACACTTTTTCCACACACAAATATCTCTGGAGTTCTGCGACACTATGAAATGTGAATTGTTTCAAACACAATTCAAAATAATGTTCCTATTGTTATCATAATTAGTACAATCCCAGTGACTATTTGGTACTATCTTTTTCTGCACATTAGCCAAAGATTAAATATCAGCACTGGAAAGTTATAAATAATTTAATAGTCATAGAGTGATACAGAGTGGAAACGGGTCCTTCGGCTCAACTTGCCCACACCGGCCAACGTGTCCCAAAGTCATTGCTTTGTCATCAGAAACTGAACAATTGTCAGAAGAATTTTTAACCACAGTGTGATATATTGATACTCTAACAATCAAGATAAAATCTTTTTTTATTATAAAAAGTGCCTTTACTCAGTAACTCAATTTTGAGAAAAACCTTCTCTTGGTTCAAACGCCAAGAATTTATATCTGAAAAGATGGTTAAGAAACGACTCCAACCAAGACAATAGATGCTTCACTTCCTTGAGAATGTTTAGGGATGAGTTACAGACGGTGCTTTCTGCAACACAGCTCACACCCTCCAAACTGCTTTTTATTTGGTTTTGATAATTTGTATACTCACCTTTAAATAAGCCATGGTAAGAAGTGGCAGCAATGTAAATGGAACAAGGTACAGGAGTGCTGGCTGAGCAGCCCGGTGGATTCTTGATGCTACAGTAGCAGTCAGAAGGCCTAAATTAGAAGATAGTCAGATCAGAAGGATAAGTTATAAAAGAGGCAAATTACTCTCAAAGATTTCGAGTCATAGTCATACAGCACAGAAACAAGCCCTTCGGCCCAACTTACCCATGCTGACCAAGATACCCCATCTATACTAGTCCCACCTGCCCGCGTTTGGCCCATATCCCTCTAAACCTGTCCCATCCATGTACCTGTTTAATTGCTTCTTAAATGTTGTGATAATCCCTGCCTTAACTACCTCCTCCAGCAGTGCGTTCCATACACACACCACCCTTTCTGTGAAAAAGTTACCCCTAAAATTCCTATAAAATGTTTCCCCCCCTCACCTTAAACTCGTGCCCCCGGTTCCCGATTCCCCCACTCTGGGCATGACCGATCTATTTGTCTCATGATTTTCCTCTCAATATGACACCTTCATGAGATCACTCCTCATCCTCCTGCGCTCCAGGGAATACTGTCCCAACCTACTCAACCTCTCCCTATACATCAAGTATTGGGGTGGAATGTCGTTGGTTGGCAACATTGCTCAGAGAGTGCAGACGGCCACTTGGACTGGGACAGGCCCTGCCCTGCCCTGCACCGCTTTGTGCTGGGAACCAGGCTCCCAGTGGAAGATTGCACACAACCATGCAGGAAGAGAGTGCATCAACCTGGTGCACGCAGTCAATATCTCAGGCTGAGGAATATCTGCCTTGATTAATGAAGAAACGTGCTCCAGAACAAGCTGCAACTTTGGCAGAGCAGGTCAAGTGCAGGTACTACAACTGTGTCAAAACAACATCTACAATCTCGACCACCTGGAAGGACAAATTCAGCAGTAAGTTCATAAGTGATTGGAGCAGAATTAGGCCATTCGGCCCATCAAGTATACTCCACCATTCATTCAAGGCTGATCTATCTCTTCCTCCTAACCCCATTCTCTTGCCTTCTCCCCATAACCCCTGACACCCGTATTAATCAAGAATCTATCTATCTCTGCCGTAAACTTGACCTCCACAGCCTTCTGTGGCAATGAATTCCATAGATTCACCACCCTCCGACTAAAGAAATTCCTCCTCATCTACTTCCTAAAGGAATGTCCTTTAATTCTGATGCAATGGCCTCTGGTCGCAGACTCTCCCACTGGTGGAAACATCCTCTCCATATCCACTCTATCCAGGCCTTTCACTATTCCCAGTAACATCCACGTCACATAAGAACAGGACTTGGTTCCATGTAATCATAGTAATCAGGGACAGATAAATATTGTTGTTGCCACCAGTGCCCTCATCCAGTTAAATAACATTCACCCATATAGGCAGAAGGTTTAACATTTTGTCTTTTTAACAATGCAGCCCTCTGTTTTTGTATTGCCTTTAAGTACCAGCTCCAAAATTTGCCAAAGACTGGAAGGCACATAATCTAGTCATAAAGAAGTTACACAGATCATTAATAGCACTGTGGAGTAAACACCTCATTGGATACAGTTTATTCTACAACTGTGAGAGTGCAAGCATTGTGAACATGACAATGCTCAAATGTTCATGTGATAGACAATAGACAATAGGTGCAGGAGTAGGCCATTCGGCCCTTCGAGCCAGCACTGCCATTCAATGTGATCATGGCTGATCATCCCTGTAGGATCCCCATAGGATAGGAGCAGAATTAGGCCAATTGGTCCATCATGTCAACTCTGCCATTCGATCGTGCCTGATCTATCTTTCCCGCTCAATCTCTCTTCTGCCTTCTCCCCGTAACCCTTGACACCCGCACTAATCAAGAATCTTTCAATCGCCGCCTTTAAAATATCCGCAGCCGCCTGTGGCAATTAATTCCACAGATTCACCACCCTCTGACTAAAGAATCTCTCCCATTTGTGTCTCCCATTAATTATCAACATTTGATTCAGGTTTGCAGAAACAAAGAACTGCAGATGCTGGTTTATACCACAGATAGACTCACAGTGTTGGAGTAACCGGAGTCAATCTCTGCCGTAAAGATATCCATTGACTTGCTGCTGCAATACAAGCTGCATAAAATGCTCTTTTATCATTTTTGAACTTACCTACAAAGTACCCAATCAAAGTGCAGTGGAAGTAGGACACTTTTTGCATTCGGCCTGGTACAATGGCAGGGATGGCCTCGCTGTTAGCGAGCTTCTTGTAGTTGTCATATCGAAGCACGAAGCACAACAGAAGCCCTGGCATGACGATGTCTCCGATCCCCAGCATAGAAAAGTGGGTGCCTGTGGAACTGTGCAAACACAAAGCTGCCCTGGGTGTTCAATCGCCAACAATTTTTTCAAACAAAATCTCATCCTGCTACATTTCAACCTGCTGTGGTGATTACAGTCCAACGGTTCCAAACGTTGTGAATCTTAAACACTAGATAAAACAATTTAAATATCATTGTGCAGGAAGGAACTGCAGGGGCTGGTTTAGACTGTAGAGAGACACAAAAAGCTGGAGTAACTCAGCGGGTCAGACAGCATCTCTGGAGAAAAGGAATAGGTGATGTTTCGGGTCGAGATCCTTCTTCAGTGTTGTTAATTGTTTCAATTGTGTTGTAGTACCAAGTTAATGTTAACTGAAAGCCTGCCAAATATTTAAATATCCTCTATTCGTGAATAGGTTAAACATTATTTTGTTCATAAACACAAACGGGAAAGATAATGGGCGTCAGAAGTTTAGACTTTGGAGATATACAGCACGGAAACAGGCCCTTCGGCCCACTGAGTCCGTGTCAACCCCAGTATCCTACACACTAGGGACTATTTTCAATTTCACCGAAGCCAATTCACCTGCAAACCTGCACCTCTTTGGAACGTGAGAGGAAACCGCAGCACCCGGAGAAAACCCAGGGAGAACGTACAAACTCCATAGAAACAGCACCTGGATCGAACCTGGGTCTTTAGAGCTGTACGGCAGCAACTCTACTGTTGTGCCACCGTGCAGCCCTGTACACATGGATTCATCTTGATATTGGGTAGAGTGAATCAAATTGGTGGTCCTAAGTTGGGAACACTGAGCACTAAGTGTGGTTTTATAAAGATTTCTGGAATATTTTACCATATATAGAAGTTGTTGCATATTATGAAGGTGTGGTCACCTCATGGACCGCTGCCACTGCTGCAGCATGGAACTGAGTTGTGAACATAAATTGCTGAGCTTTTCAGAATTGGAAAAAGTAGCATAAACTATCGGTGGGTGGTAATCAGAATTTTAAATATATCCCCACTCAAATTGGGAACAAATGGCAGACGTTAGCTGATTATTTATCTAACCGCAGCCCAAGGGAATTCTATCAATCAAATAAAGAAATCTGCCGTAAATCTTACAGTTTAAAAAATATATAAAAACATCTGCTCAGATAAATTTCTCTGCCACAGAGTGTAGGATTAGTCTAAATGGATGCTTGATGTTCAGCACCGGCTTGCAGTCAGAGTCCATACAGTCCTTCAGCCCACCAAGTCCATGCCAATTTTGCCCATTTATTTGAATCCCATTTGCCCACTTTAGGATATATCTTTGTATGCTGTGCTTTTTTAAGTGTGAAATATGGTCACAAACAGGTAGTTAAGGGGGGCACGGTGGTAGAGTTGCCGCCTTACAGCGCTTGCAGCGTCGGAGACCCGGGTTCCATCCCGACTAAGGGCGCTGTCTGTACAGAGTTTGTACGTTCTCTCCGTGACCGCGTGGGTTTTCTCCGAGATCTTAGGTTTCCTCCCACACTCCAAAGAAGTACAGGTTTGTAGGGTCATTGGCTTGGGTTTGTATTCTTTGGTATAAGTATAAATTGTAAATCCCCAGTGAGTGTAGGCTCGTGTTAATGTGCGGGGATCGCTGGTCGGCGTGGACTTGGTGGGCCGAAGGGCCAGTTTTCAAGCTGTATTTCTAAACAAAACTAAACTAATTCCCCTATAAATGTAGTGATTGTACCCAATTCCATTTCCCCATCTGACTGCATGGAACAGCACAGGAGCAGGCTGTTTGGCTCAACGCTTTCATACCGACCAAAATGGCCAACTATTCTAATTCCACTTAATCCAAATCCCTGTAAACCATTCCTATCCATGTACCTATTGATGGGAACATGTAAGTCTTGAACACTCCTGTTTTTATGCGCTAGATATCCCTTTTGTCCTGAAACAGCCTACTCCAGCCAACTTTTGCAAGCAGAAAACAAACTGCTGGAAGAACTCGGTGGGTCAGGCAGCATTTATGGAAGGAATGATCAGATGACCTTTTGGATCAGGACCCTTTCACAAGATCTCGTCTAATGCTTAGGAAGGAACAGCAGTTGCTGGTTTAAACAGAAGATACACACAAAAAGCTGTAGAAACTCAGCGGGTCAGACAGCATCTCTGGAGAAAAGGAATAGGTGACGTTTCTGGCTGAGACTCTTCTTCAGACTGAGCGTCAGTGGAATCAGGAGAGTCCCCTGACTCTCAGTCTGTTGAAGGGTCTCCATCCAAAACGTCACCTATTCCTTTTCTCCAGAGATGTTGTCTGACCCGCTGAGTTACTCCAGCTTTTTGAGTAAATTTCCTGTCTAATACTGTCAGAATTCACCTTGCCCCAATTTAGAGCTTGAGCTTGTAGACCAGTTCTGTCCTTTTTCCTATTTGAAAACTAATAGAGCTACGGTCACAGATTCCCAAAGTGCTCCCCCCAAGCGACACCCAATCACTTGCTCTGCCTTATTTCCCCAAGAGTAGGGCAAGTTTTGTCATCTCCCTAGTAGGGCCTCTATATGTTGCCGGAGGAAACTTTCCTGAATGCACTCAACAAATTCCACCCCTGACACTATTGCAATCCCAATAAATATTAGGAAAGTTCAAAATGTCAGATTCATATAGCGTGGAAACAGGTCCACACTGGCCAACATGTCCCATCTACACTAGTCCCATCTGCCTGCATTTGGCCCATATCCCTGCAAACCTGTCCAATCCATTATTCTGGCAACTCTCTGCATTCTCCTTACATATTTGTTACTAATTTCTGTTGACTATTTTGGGGCCTTTAGTACGATCCCAACACCTTATTTCACTGCTTCACCCATGAAGTCTCACAGGATGATCCCTCGGGAGTTTCATCTTAGACCACTGCCCGAAGGGTCTCCTTAATCAAAAATGCAACTACCCCTCCTTTCCTTCCTCCACCTCTATCCCACCTGCAGCCCCCGTAGCCTAGAACATGAAGCTGCCAGTCCTGTCCCTCCCTTAGCCATGTTTCTGCAATGACCATAATATCCCAGTTCCACATAGTGGAAGCTGGCAAGGGTACAGAGAAGATTTACAAGGATGTTGCCAGGACTAGAGGGTCTGAGCTATAGGGAGAGGTTGAGTAGGCTGGAACTCTATTCCTTGGAGTACAGAAGGATGAGGGGTGATCTTATAGGGGTGTATAAAAACATGAGATGAGATCGGATAGATGCACAGTTCCTTGCCCAGAGGAGGTGAATAGAAGGCATAGCTTTAAGGTGAAGGCGGAAAGATTTAATAGGAATATGAGGGGTAACTTTTTCACACAAAGGGTGGTGGGTGTATGGAACGAGCTGACAGGGGAGGTAGTTGAGGCTGGGACTATCCCAACGTTTAAGAAACAGTTTAGACAGGTACATGGATAGGACAGGTTTGGTGGACCAAACGCAGGCAGGTAGGATGAGTGTAGCTGGGACATGTCGGTCGATGTGGGCAAGTTGGGCCGAAAGGCTTGTTGCCATGGTGTATCACTCTATACCCATCCATAATTTCAGATATGAACTATTCTCTGCAAGTAAAAACATCTTTCCCTTCAATTCCCTTTTAAAACTCCTTCCTCTCACCTTAAACCTGCTCCCTCGTGTTTGATGTATTTTCCATGGGGAAATAAAATAATTAATATACAGTGGCCTGGTGGGCCAAAGTGTGTGTTGCTGGGCTGAGACTGTACGACACTCTCAGCCTCTGAATTCTGCCTGCCTTGGCCATACCTGATGCGAACACTCGCAGGTTGCCTTCCTTTTCCCAAAAGATTAAGCCACATATTTAACACTGAATCTAACCACTTTTGGTCTATCCAAAATTTCAGCTGGAAGTTGAAACTTGGCGTGATTGAGTACTGATTTTATTATAGGCATTCATTTCAAAATTCAAAAACCAGTCGATGTCTTCTGGAAACCTGGGGCACCGACGTCAAACTACACTGCAGTTGTACTTGTTTGAAGCATCATCTGTTCAGCAATTTCTGACGCACATTATTTTTGCTGTTTGTGTTTATGAACAAAGGATGTTTAATTATTTGCCAGGTTTTCAGTTCAACTTGGTACTAAAACACAATTAAATCATTTTATCTAGTTATACAACAGGCAGCACAGTGGCGCAACAGTAGAGTTGCTGCCTTACAGCGCCAGTGACCCAGGATGGATCATGACAATGGTGCTGTCCGTATGGAGTTTGTACCCTCTTCCGTGACAATGTGGGGTTTCTCCGTATGTTCCGGTTTCCTCCCACACTCCAGACTTTTGTAGGTCAATTGGCTTTGGTAAAATTGTAAATTGTCCCTAGTGTGTGGATAGTGTTAGTGCGCGGGGATCGTTGGTCGGCATGAACTAGGTGGGCCGAAGGGCCTGTTTCCGCGCTGCATCTTCAAACTAAACTAAACTCGCCATCCCTAGCAAAGCTCACCTACATTTACAAAACTTCAGTGCTCTTATAGAAAATAAAACTTTAAAGGCTGTTCATTCAACAAAATATACACAGGTCGAGCCAAGTACTTGAAAAACACGCATCCAGTGCAAGAAAGCACCTCACATGTTATTCCATAAATATTAGTCCAATGTGAATCCTAGGTGCATTCACAAGCTCGTATATCTTGGCTCTGTTCCTACCTTGGAAATACCAGTTTCCCAGGGAGCGAGAGACGAGGAACATCCCGTCCAACATTTGGTCCCAAGTGAAGTTTTCTGGAGAGCACGTCCAAGGGATTGTCAGCGGGTTGCGTGGCCACCTTCACCATCACGTTGCTGTTGAAGATGTAGGCAGAGAAGAATACCTGGAAGACAAGAGGGCAACGTGAGAGGAAAGCACTCCTTGCTCCACACACCTCAATAACTTCAGAGCAGTGGATTCGTTCCCTGTAATCAACTAAGCAAATCTACTTTTTTCTTCTCCGATACAGGCACCTCTTGAAGATTCGAGCTTGATTTACACGTTTTTAGACTGTCGTGCTTGTCAGAATACTGCCGATGTTTAAGTTACACACCTCCATTTTCGGAAAATCCATCTCAGATTTATGTTTGGCACCGTAGTTGTCAGGCATGTTTGATTTACGTCCTGTTTGATTTACACGCTGCTTTTCAACTACGTGACCGCTACGCAAAACACAAACTGCCTGCGATATGAAAAATTTACATTTATTTTGTCCCTTAGAACAATGATGACCCAATAGCTGGCTTCAGCATCCAACACGCATGTCCCTGTTCCGAGATAACATGAGCAACAGGCAGCATCTCTGGAGTGAAGGAATGGGTGACGTTTCAGGTCGAGACCCTTCTTCAGAAGTCCGAAGAAGGATTTTGACCCTAAACAACACCCATTCCTTCCATCTAGAGATGCTGCCTGTCCTGCTGAGCTACTCCTGCATTTTGTGTCCATCTTTGGTGTAGTTCCAGATATATTTATTCACAGCTAAAGCTTAATCAGAACGAAGCTGTACTCCATATTCACTGGTGAAACAGCTCAAATGTTCATTAGTCATCTATCAATCTAAATCCCTCATCTGTATCCACCTATCACTTGCTGGCTTTGTCCTGTATCACAGCTCTCTTTCCCCTACTACAATCAGTTTGAAGAAAAGTCCCGACCCAAAACGCTGCCTGGACGACTGAGATACACACACCAGCACTCTATGTGTAGGAAATAACTGCAGATGCTGGTTTAAATCGAAGGTAGACACAAAAATGCTGGAGTAACTCAGTGGGTCAGGCAGCATCTCTGGAGAGAAGGAATGGGTGACGATTCGGGTCGAGACCCGATCTAAGGAAAATTAGAGATCAATGTTTGACATTTCATAATGTGCAACTAATGTTGAAGACTCACTTTGTTCATTATATACTGCACTTTAAGAAGGACGAGGCAAACTAGAATTGGATCTTGTGTAGGAAGGAACTACAGATGCTAGTTTACACCGAAGATAGACACTAAATGCTGGAGTAACACAGTGGGTCAGGCAACATCTCTGGAGAAAAGGACTAGGTGACGTTTTGGGTCGAGACCCTTCACCAGACTGAGTCAGGGAGGGGGAAACTAAAGGTATGAGAAGGTACAGAACATAGCAGAGGCTGCATCGGTGACTCATGAAAGGTGGAGCCCACAATGGTCCATTGTGGGCTGGGGACAAGGTGATAACATTAAGAATATGATCTTTCTGTTCAGTATCTCATCCCATGCATTTCTAAAGGTAGTGAAAAATTGCAAGTGTTATTTTTATAGCACCGTCATCGTAAAATCTCCTAAAATTCATGAGGCGCAGTAGTTATAAATAAGTTTGTATCTTAGCAATAAAAGTACCATATTAATAATGCAGAGAAACAGAACTTCATCAGTTACAAAAAAAGAAAAGCAGATCTTCGTTACTAAAGTATGCCATTTTGCTTCAAACCCACTGCCGTCTCGGGAGAACCCAGATGATGATTTGTTGCACCATAATCGTAATGCAGACTACACCATATGCATAACAATGTCAATAGTCAGTGAAGGATTTAAACATTAAAAAAAAGATTGGGTACAGTATCAAAGGACATTTTGTGCAAACACAATATGAAGGCTTAGTGAATAAACGCACCATGCTGGAGTACAGATCTGTGTTGGGGGAGAGGGAAACAAAAAGGTATCGTTAAATCCCTGAACATGCTGATTTATAATTAGTTTTCTTCAGTGAGGATGAGATAGAGAAATGAACAGGAATATCCACTCGATGCACAAATATGGCCATCTAGAGAGAGTGGATATAATGTTTGATGCTCTCCACCGCCGAATGACTTGTTAGCATTCATCATCGAAGTTGGCAGGAAAAGTGTACATTGAAGTTGCCAAATGCCATCTGCTGTTGCTGATGGAGTCACACTCCAACTTGCCTCAGACCCTCGAGGCAGAATGGACGTATAAATAAAGGAAAAGACTGACCAAATTATTATAACAACAAATAATATTTTTACAGATTTAGCCGCATTAGATAATTTGGAAAAATATACTCCACCTTGAACCAAATTAGGCTAAAATGGCTGTTTCAAAGCTGTCAATTAGCTAAGTTCTCTCAATTATTCATCCCCTACATTAACCTTATGGTATGAAGGCACGGTGGCACAGAAGTAGAGTTGCTGCCTTACAGCGCCAGAGACCCGGGGTTCGATTTTGACCATGGGTGCTGCCTGTACGGAGCTTGTACATTATCCCCGTGGCCTGCGTGGATTTTCTCCGGGTTTCCTCCTACACTTCAAAGACGTACAGGTTTGTAGGCTAATTGGCTGCGGTAAAATTGTAAATTATCCCTCGTGTGTAGGATAGCGCTAGTGTATGGGGTGATCACTGGCCGGCGCGGACCCAGTGGGCCGAAAGGCCCGTTTCAAAGCCGTATCTCTAGTCTAAAGTCAAGTCATACAAACACAAAAAGTTATTGGTCTGCTCTGTGATCCGTGCTGCATTAGCTCTGGCAAAGTGTTGCTCGGGGATCCACATTTCTATTCTGCAACCCTGCTGGAAGACTGATGGCAGATGTCCGGTGAGACAGGACATGGTCAACTGTAAACGCCCTTGAGATGGATTGGCCCATCGGCACTCACCGACTAGGCTCATGCACGAGGAATGGCCACTTGGTTGATGCACCAGAGGACCCGTGGAATTGTGCCAACACGAGCCATCATCTTCAGGAGAGACAGAGCAGCGCAATGAATCAAGGGATATACAAATTCTTCCAATACAAAAAATTCTAACTGAAGCCTCCCAAGCTTAATATATTCTGCATCAATGGATCGCCAAGTGCTTACTGACATGCATTATAAGATCACCATACATTTTCACCGGTTGTTGAAGAATTTACACAAACACTAATTTGAATGCGTCTTCATGCAAAGGCACAAAGCTAGAGTTGAGTGAATGTGTTTACAATGCTATAGTTATTAACCGAGTTGTAAAGAGCGGAACGGATATGTTGGCAATGTCTAATTGCAACCTACCCAGAAGACATCGTAAATAAGGAGCCCAGAGAGCAACAAGCAGGAAACTTTAAGACTTGGCAATCGTACAAAGGCGATCATGGCCACGCACAGTCCCATTGCCAGAGCTGTAACAGAACAAAGAAGTGAATTAGCAACCTGAAATACTTAAAATGGCTTTCTATTGTAAACACAAAAATCATTTCCTGACTCTTTCTGAAGAAGGGTGTCGACCCAAAACGCCACCCATTCCTTCTCCCCAGAGATGCTGCCTGTCCCGCTGAGTTACTCCAGCATTCGCTGCCTTTCATTGGGGTAAACCAGCATCTGCAGTTCCTTCCTACACATTTCGTCCACTCCACTGCGAAATCTCTTCAGGTATGCCTATTTTGAAGTTCCCTTCCTCTCTCGGATGTGAGTTCTGCAACACCCTCTCTCATTGTTCCCCCTCTGTGATTCCTCTTGCTCTCCGATAAAAATCCTTGATCATCACCCCCTTTGATCTGCGTTTTTACACCTTACCCGTCCATATGTCTATCTCTCCTTCTCCCCCGACTCTCAGTCTGAAGAAGGGTATCGACGCGAAACGTCACCCATTCCTTCTCTCCAGAGATGCTACCTGTCGCGCTGAGTTACTCCAGCAGTTTGTGTCTATTTTCAACATAGCAGGTCTCCACAAGTATTAGTTAATTGGTACAATAATGAAATGCCTGAAAATCTTTTATTCCCGGATTACTGATGATAAAATAATTGGAAACATGGGTGTTATTTTTAAAGAGTTTAAATTCAGGTTGTCATTTGAGGAGGACATAGGATCATCACATGGGAACGTTTGAACGGACGATGTGGAATCACCACAAGCGCTTTTTATTTTGGTATAATTTGGCTATTTTGTGGCAATGGTCGAGATCTAAAACAGTGCCATTGATGCCCAAATGAGCCGGCAGTTTAATGTCTCAAATGTTACCTACAACAATGTTGAACTTGCCGAGTCCACAATCAAGTTGTTGCACTGCATTATATACCAAGTTTGAGCGTAAAATGATTTGATAAGCTCTCTTCTAATTAAAGAAAGGCGGCACAGTGGCGCAGCGCTAGAGATGCGGCCTTACAGCGCCGGAGACCCAGGTTCGATCCTGACTAAGGATGTTGTCTGTACAGAGTTTGTACGTTTATACCCTGTGACCGTGTGGGTTTTCTCTGAGTGCTCCGCTTTCCTCCCGCACTCCAAAGACTTACAAGTTTGTAGGTTAATTGGCTTTGGTAAAATTGTAAATTGTCCCTCGTGTGTAGGATAGTGCTAGTGTACGGGCTGGGCTGAAAGGCCTTTCAGTGCGGTATCTTTGAAGTCTAATGAAATGCACCCACCTCCCTCAACAGCAACAATACAGATAGAAATAAATATGATAATAATAAAGATAGACACGAAAAGCTGGAGTAACTCAGCGGGACAGGCAGCATCTCTGGAGAGAAGGGATGGGTGACATTTTGGGTCAAAACCCTTCTTCTCCAACATTTTGTGTCTATCTTCAGTTTAAACCAGCATCTGCAGTTCCTTCCTACACATGACAATAATAAAGGTTTATATAATCCTTCAAAACAGTGATGATAATTAGAAGGAATCATACCATACGTAAAATAAGGGAACTAAATTAAGTGAGTCATTTTGAAGTGTATACTGCATGACCATTTACATACCGATTTTTCAGTTAATGAGATTTCACAGAACAGAAAAGTTGTAATATTGACATGGTTGCAACATCACAATTTCAAAAAGGTGTAGAAAACAGTGAAGAGATTAGTAACAGACTTCAGGAGAATATATTGAGAATGACGAAATGACTGAATGAATGAATATACAGCGGATGAAATAGCTGTGTGGTGACCCACGTTGAAATGAGGATACATTACATGCCGAGAGGGTGGAGCAGCAAGGCATACAAACACTCTTGGCTACATGAACACTGAGAAACTGGTTTCTAAAGCTGCAAGGAAAATTTACAACTTATCAGTAAAATGCATTTCAGAGAAATTGGGATTGCTTAGATAAGAGATGAACTAAAAGAGAACATGGGGATGATTAGTCTTTCTGTGGGCTGTGTGGTTCTAGTAATTAAAATGGATTTCTGAGAAAAATGTACATATAATACAGTATACAGTAAGCCCTTGTTATAACAGATTATTGGGGGGGAGATGGTGTTTGTTAATGCAGATTGTCCCCTATAATGAAGTAAGGTATTAACAATGTGTGTAGTTGAAGAGGCCGAGTGGACAGAGTGATGGGAGGAGGAGGAGGAGACAGCGGGGAGAGCGGATAAACTGAAGGAAGCAGCGGTAGCGGCCTGAAGAACGTGCGGGCCACAGTACTGCAACATGAGCTGCAACAACCAGCCTGTTAGGGGTCTGTTAAGGGTTTACTGTATTTTCTTGCCTTGGAAACATCTCAGTTATTGTTGATTTACACAAATGCAAATGTTAATATTGAGAAGGTGATATCTATCATATGTACGAACCGGTACGCAGGCTAATAGCAATGACGTTTTAAAATGAAAATGTTAATTCAAATCACCTAATCATCTCATCAAGAAAACAAACTTGTATGTTAAATAAAACCATTTCCCATCTTAAAAGAAAAAAAGGAAGAATTAAAAAAGGAAAATGTAATATTAACATTCAACATTGGTCATGAGAGGATTAGATTGGGTAGATATATAGATGTTCTTGCCCACAGAAGGGGAATTGAGAACCAGAGGACATAGGTTTAAGGTGAGGGGAGAAAGATTCTATAGGAACCCGAGGGGAACATTTTCAGACAAAGGGTGGTGAGTGTATGGGATGAGCTGCTGGAGGAGGTAGTTGAGGCAGGTACTATCGCAACATTTGTGAAACATTAGACAGATACGTGGATGGGACAGGTGTTGGGGGATATGGGCCAAACCCAGGCAGGTGGACTAGTGCAGATGGGGCATGTTAGTCAGTGTGGGCAAGTTGGGCCGAATGGCCTGTTTCCATGTTGTGTAACTCTCTGATTTAGGTTTTAACTTTCCAAAGCGGGTTTTACAATCTATCTGTGAATACTATCCCCAAAGCAATAATGTTTTATTTAGTTTCTTCCTCTTTCATGTTGGGCCGTGGTTCCGAAGGTGCCAGCATCTTTTAATCTAAATAAAGATATAGCACGTGATCACACAACACAAATTGCATATAATGTGATTGATGAATTTGCATTATGTTGGCTAAATTGGTTGGAATGTGATTTTGATCAGGAACTGGAGCGCCACTGAAAATTTACTCTAGAAATTTATAAACAGAAATGCAGCTGTCTTGAATTTAAACAGCATCGGGGAGAAAAACCTGTTTCCATATAACCCCTCTGTAGTAACCAAGACATCATCGTCCTTTAGAAGCACGCTGTCAGTTTCAACATGAGTGGCCATTGAAATTGACAAGCAATTGCTTCTAATGACATTTGTCCAGTTAAACTCCATTATTTTCTATTAAATAATGCAACAATATAGCCTTTGGTATTTTTAGTTTGCAATAACCACAAAAAGACCTTTGTTATTGAAAATCCTGCAGGGAAAAATAACTGTTATTGAGAGTCTGAAGACTCAGTAGACTTTAATCCGCTTTCTCTCATTGACACAATTGCCTTCATACAGTGAATTTCAATAGGAAGAGGTTTTATTAGGAAATGAACTGTCACAACTACCTATACTTCCTCTAATTGACCATTTTCTTTTGCAAACACTTTTGGCACAGAGGGCCACTGTATCAATGGGCCACATCTTGCTGGCCATTGCCAGCAGCTCCTAAGAGAATAGCCTTAGCCTTACACATGGAGTTCAACAGTAAAATCCCGCCTAGCCCAGCCTTTAATTTTAAACAATTGATATTAGAAAATGTAAACACAGACTTGGCTTTCTTAACCAACAATTAAAAAAACAAAACACTTTAAATCAAATATGCTTGCTACGAACATCTCAAACAGATAATTTTCGTTCTGCTGAGTGATATGCTCTCTCAGATCAGGCTGTAGATCAGATAAAATCTCTCCTGTTTGAGGCATGTTGAGATAGGTACTTAAGACATAGAAGGCTCTGAACCTGTCGCGGGCAAACAGGATAGGTGTAGACGGTCAACAATAATATGTGGAGGTGGTGGGCCAAAATCATTCTTCTTCCACTCTCTGAATATTTCTTCACAGAACGTCGCGTCTACTCTTAATTCCAAGGATGCAGATTTGAAAGGATATCTTAAACCAGGTAGCACAGTGGTGCAGCTGGTAGAGCTGCTGTCTCACAGCGCCAGAGACCCAATTCGATCCTCACTTCCTGTACTGTCTGTGTGGAGGTTGCATGTTCTCTCTGTGACTGTGTGGGTTCCTCTGGGTGCTCCGGTTTCCTCCCACATCTCCAAGAATGTGAGGATTTTAAAGTTAACTGGCTTCTCAGGAGTGGATGAGAATGTGGGATAACACCCAACTAGTGTGAACGGGTGATTAATGGTCGGCGTGGACCTGGTGGCCCAAAGGGCCTGTTTCCATGCTGCATCTCAGAACTAAACTCATACACTGATCAGAATCACCCAGACCAGCATGCCCCTTTTATCTGCCAAAATTGTTCGCCATTATATAACCATCCTGATCAGTCAAGTGTCCATTTCTTTCAATGTTGCTGCCTGACCTGCTGAGTTCCTCCAGCACTTTGTATTCAAAATTCCAGCACCTGCAGTTACTAGTGTCTTGAACTTAATGTCCATGACAACACTTTCTGCTAGTATGCCATATTCTTTCTGTATATACTAGGTCACTTCGACCCATGTCCTAAGCTGCACCCATCATGTCTTATGTTTGTTGAGCTACAATGACCTTTGATTATCTCAGTGATCTATATTTGACCACTAAAACTCTGAAAGCCACACTTCTCCATCAGGCTTCTGACATTCAGGCAAAGGAATTATTTTACCATGTATTAATGGCATTTAAAAAGCATTGTATTTCACCGTAACAATGTTTTTTAAAAGTGTTATAAACAGTGCAGCCTTTGATTGATCCAGCAGTGCTGTCAAGTTCCAGCACACACCATTACTGTTAGCTTCTGCAAGTTCTCATGGCTTCTGGCTAAATGCCAGTGGTGTGACCACAGCCCCCAGCCCTAATGAAGCACAGAAGAAGTTGCGCTTGCCCAACTAAGGTGGCGCAGGGGTAGAGTTGCTGCCTTACAGCACCAAAGACCAGTGTTCGATCCCGACTACGGGTGCTGTCTGTACATTCTCCCCGCGACCTGCGTGGGTTTTTCCAAGATCTTCGGTTTCCTTCCACACTCCAAAGATGTATAGGTTTGTAGGTTAATTGGCTTGGTATATATGTAAAATTTCCCTAGTATGTGTAGGATAGTGTTAGTGTGCAAGGGCGGCTGGTCAGTGTGGATTTGGTGGGCTGAAGGGCCGGTTTCCGCGCTGTATCTCTGAATTAAACAAAATTAAACTACTGGGTATGGCAACTACTTAAAGAATGGATGCTGCAATTGTGGGAGGAAGGTGGAATTGCTCCCGGGGGATTAGAGGGACCTGGGAATGTTGATGAAGACCAGGAAGCACAGGAAGATCTTTGCGCTAGGGTTCCACCAAGGCCCTTCATGGCCGCAGACAAGTACACTTCTGCAAGGACTTAAGCTACGATGCGTTCTGTAAATACAGGAGATGAGCAAGATTATTGCTGAATTTCTCTCATCGGTTTTTATTGCTGAGAGGAACGTGGAAGTTGATTAGTTCAGGGTTATGGGGAGAGGTCAGAAGAATGGGATTGGGAGGGAAAGATCAGCCATGATTGAATGACAGAGTAGAATTGATGGATTGAAAAATCTAATTCTGCTCCTACAACTTATGAACTACTTATGAAGTTAAGGAATCAAAGCAAATCTTAGGCAAATGAACACAGAGGAGGTACATTTTATCTTGTTTACATTTTATCTGTTTGCTTTGTGTTGTTACCTTCTCCAAGCTAACAATGATCTATTCTACATTTTCCTTGATCTTCAGCCCCCGTCTCGTTTTCACACCTTACTCTTCCTTATTTCTGTATCTCCCTGTACCCAGATTCAGTCTGAAGAAGAGTCTCAACCCGAAAAGTCACCCATTTCTTCTATCCAGAGATGCTGCCTGTCCCGCTGAGTTACTCCAGCATTTTGTGTCTATCTTCATTTTAAACCAGCATCTGCAGTTGCTTCCTACCACAGAGGAGGTATTGGCAGTTTTAAATCTCCACGATGTGATCAAGTGCACTCTCGGTTCACGTGGGAAGCTCGGCAAGATACTTCCGAGACGTTTGCAGAGATATTTGCAACATCATCAACCACAGGTGGAGTTCTGGAAGATTGGAGGGTGACAAATGTTGTACCATTATTTAAAAAAAAAAATCTGAAAGCACAAGCCAGGGACTATAGGCTAGTGGGCCTGGTGTCAGTGGTGGGCAAGTTACTGGTGGGGATAATGAGGACAGGACTTACCAACAGTTGGATTGATTGGGGATAGTCAGCACTGTTTAGTGTGAGGGGAATCTGGTCTCACAAATCTGTTGGAGCTTTTTCTAGAGAAATAACCAAGAGGATTACATATGTTTATGAACTGAACAGCCAGAGGAAGTGGTGGATGGAGGTACAATCACAACACTTAACAAGTTTAGTTTAGATCAATGTCACGTGTACCAAGGTACAGTGAAAAGCTTTTTTGTTGTGTGCTGTCCAGTCAGTGGAGAGCCTGTACACAAATACAATCAAACCGTCCATAGTGTACAGATACAAGATAAAGGGAGTAACGATTAGTGCAAGAAAATGTCTAGGAAAGTCCGCTTAAAGATAGTCCGAGGGTCTGCAATGAGATAGATGGAGGCTCAGAACCACTCTCTAATAGGATGGTTCGTTGACTGATACCAGCTGGCAAGAAACTGTTCCTGCATCTGAACTATGCGTTTTCACACTTCTGTACCTCGTCTGATGGGAGAGGGGAGAAGCGGTGGAGTCCAGGGTGAGACTCGTCATTCGCTATGCTGGTGGGCTTGCTGAGGCAGCATGAGCTGTAGGTGGAGTCAATGGCAGGGAGGTTGGTTTGCGTGATGGCCTGGGCTATGTTCTGCAATTTCTTGTGGTCTTGGATGGAGCTGTTCCCGAACCATGCTGTAATGATCCCTAAGATTTGATTTTCTGATTTGATTAAATTTATTGTCATTGTCTTCAATTAAGAGACAACAACATTCTCTTTCCCTTAGAGTCATACAAAAAACACAAAACACAGAAGTCCACAACACAAACATCCCCACAGCAGCACCAAAGTTCCCCACTGTGAGGGAAGTAACCAAAGTCCAGTCAACCTCTTCACTGATGTTCCCCAATGTTCACCCGTGGTCGTGGCCTCCCGAGCACCCCTTAGTCGCCGCTACGGGCGGCCCGATGTTCAGGCCCTCTCGCCGGGAGCGATGGAACCCCGACGTTGAACGGGAGAACATCCTCAGTCGCCTGGACCTCTGAATCGGCCACCTTCCACCGGAGTCCGTGGCTCCCGATGTCCACAGGCCGCGCTGGGCGGAGATTCGCGCTGGCGACCTCCGGCAAAGGGATCCCAGGACGCCGCGATGTTGAAGTCAGCGCCGCCGATGTTGGAGCAGCGGCCCAATACTCCGGAGCTGCAAGCGGCGATACCAGGTAAGGCCTCGCCCGCTCCGCGATGTATCGAGCGCTGCGCCGCAGCTGCTGAAGCTCTGGTCCGGTCCAGGAAAGGCCGCGCCAATCCAGTTGGTAGGCCGCGGGGGGGGGGGGGGGAGATGGAGGACGCGACTCGGATAATAGCTGCATCCTCGCCAGGAAGCGACTGAAGGACGGTTTCCCCCTTACCCTACCCGCTTCCGCCACATAAAATTAAAAAAAACAAAACAAAACACTAAACATAACAAAAAATAAAAAAGACAACCAGACCTTGGCGGAGGCAGCCAGTAACAGCGCCACCGGATGTCCAGGACGGCCAAGGCGCATCAGTAGAAGTTGGTGAGAGCTGTTGGGGGACATTACAAAATTCCTACACCTCGAGAGGAAGTAGAGGCGTTGAAGTGCTTTCTTGGCCATTGCTTTGATATGGTTAGTCCAAGACAAGTTTACTCCTAGGAACCTGAAGCTTTCAACCATCTCTACTTTGGCACGGTCAATGTATACCAGGGTATGCGTAACGTTTCACTTCCTGAGGTCAATCACCATCTCCTTTGTCTTGCTGACATTGAGAGAAAGGTTGCTGTCTTCACACCAGACTACAATGTTCTCAATCTCCTCCCTGTACTCTGTGCCTCTTGTATACAGCACGTACAGTCAAATTCCTCTCATGATTTTGTACTTGGAGATGGAGTTTGGACAGTGTCTGGCTCCACAGTCGTGAGTCTAGTGTGGGTAGAGCAGGGGGCTGAGCACGCAGCCTTGAGATGCTCCTGGGCTGATGAAGAACTTGCGAGACCTTGAAATGCAGCAACACTCTGATATTTTAGACCAATGGTGAGGTGAACTGAGAACTAGCTTGTCTCAATGTAGATAAATACGGTCAAGAGGACAACACAGAAACTTCTATCACAATTGGAAGGAATAAAAAGTTCTGAAACGGTCACACCATTTGTGTAGTGTGGTGACCATTAGTTGGTCATTCCTTGAAGATCTCATACTTTGGGATATGACAGTACACATTTGATGCATCTGTTAAAACGTAACGACTGAATGTGAATAGGTTGTCATGGTCAAAGTTGGTCCTTCATAAACGGAGATTTTCCCATACAATCACACTGCAACAGTCAGTCCAGTCTAAATATAAGATGGACACAAACAGCTGGAGTTAACTCAGCGGGTCAGACAGCATCTCTGGAGAAAAGGAATAGGTGACGTTTCGGCTCGAGACCCTTCTTCAGACAAAATATAAAATCTGTGGACACACGTGAAGTATGTATGCCAAATGTAGTCAGCTTACATTATTAAAACAGTCGTCTAGCATAATGTGATATTGCTGAGCATTATATTTTGCAGGATTTAATTGAGAGTTAGAGGTAAATTATCCATTAAGCATGACTTCAGATCTCCATTTGCCCTTAAATAATTAGTGCTGTGGATTGGAAAAAAGGGGAGTAAATCATAAATGCTCAGACAATTTCCTATTTTTGCACATCGCCGAAGTAATACAGTCCCCTCCTAGGTTAAAAAAAATGATTGAGACAGTAGGAATAATGAGCTCAGAAATTGTTAGAAATTCAAGGGCTTATAAAATTCAAGAATTAATGCCTATAATGCGAAAATCCAACAAGAAGCTATTTACACTGAAGATAAGACAAATGCTGGAGTAACTCAGCAGGACGGGCAGCATCTCTGGATAGAAGGAAAAGGTGACGTTTCGGGTAGAGAAACGTCACGCGAACGGTCAGGGGAGAGGGAGACAGAAAAATATGGAAGGGTAAGGTGTGAAAACGAGACATCAAAGGGGACTAAGGTCAAGGACATTGTACATTAGATGAGTGTTAACTGGGGAAGCTGACAACGAAGCAAACAAAGATAACATTTAATCAGGGAGACGCTCAGACTGGTCGGAAAACTAGGATGGGGACGGATGGAGAGAGGGAAAGCAAGGGCTACCTGAAGTTAGAGAAGTTGAAATTCATACCGCTGGGTTGTAAGCTGGAAAGCTATTTCTTGTGTAAAGGGGAAATGCAGAGCAGTCAGTGGTGCACTTTAAAGGAACAAATGAAATTAAACACAGCGTTGCAATAAATCTTCATCTGAACGATTTACAAATGGGATTGTAATTCAGCCGATGAGCAACCAAAAATGTCAGACCAGGTGCTTGCAGAAAGGAATGCTGTAGATCATCACTGCTGTTGAACACCCTCTTCTGGCCAGTTTGAAAATATTTACAGTGCAAAACTGAGCATGGAGTGGTCAATGGGCCAAGAATTTGGCAACCTAGTGAATCTTTAGTCTGGGTATGTCCTTTTATTTAAAAGGTATGTCCTTTTATTCTGAGGCTATGGCCTCTGATCCAAGACTCTTTCACTAGCGGAAACATCCTCTCTACATCCACGTTAGGCCACAGATTTGCTGTTGGACTTTACACTTACAGGTGGCTGCGGATGACTTATTTGCCTTTTGTGTGTGTTGGAGAATCCAGTCCAGGACCTACACCTTGCATTTGTTGTGTAAGAAAGAACTGCAGATGCTGGTTTATATCAAAGGTAGACACAAAATTCAGCGAGACAGGCAGCATCTTTGGAGAGAAGGAATGGATGACGTTTCGGGTCGAGACTCTTCTCTGAAGAAATGTCGCCCATTACTTCTCTCCAGAGATGCTGCCTGTCCCGCTGAGTTACTCCTGCATTTTGTTTAAAACAGCATCTTCAGTTCCTTTCTACACATACAGATTTTTAGTTTTATCAGCTATTTGCGTTCCAGTGATTGTCAGTTTCTATGTAATATTGTAAGTTTTCTCAGTCACAGACTTACTCCAAAAAAAAATTAAATACTGAATTATTCATTAGTGGCACAGTGGTAGAGTTGCTGCCTTACAGCGCCAGAAACCTGAGGTTTGATGCTGACTACAGGTGCTTATCTGTACGTTTGTACGTTTCCCCGTGACCTGTGTGGGTTTTCTCCGGGACCTCTGGTTTCCTCCCATATTCCGAAGACGTACAGGTTTCTAGTTTAATTGGTTTTGGCAAAAATTGTAAATTGTCCTTGGTGTGTAGGACGGGGCCAGAGTATGGGGTGATTGTTGGTGAATCAGACTCGGTGGGTTGAAGTGTCTGTTTCCGCGCTGCATCTCTAAACTACACTAAGTCGCATATAGTGTGTTGTTCATATTAAATGATGGAATATTCAAAACCCATATGAAACGAAAGACCAAACTCAGGCTGACGTCTGACTACAGTAGAATTGGTTACAATATAAACGATCGCTGCACCCAGCACAATCAGGCACTCCAGTCGAAACCCTGTAAAGCCATGTGTGCAAGAGGTATGGCCGTACTGCAAAGCTCAGTCTTAATACAGCTAAAATTCGTCAGTAGGTTATACAGGGACCTTGTGGTTTACGCGAGGGTTAAGTGTTTGAAACGTGGCAAATTAAACATATACATGACTACGCTGTAAACAATAAATTTGAGCATGCTATTCCAAAAATGTGAGCGTGCGAATCAAGCTTTGTTATTAAAGTAACAAGTGTATTATTTCATAAATGCATACATCAAACCAGTTGCTGTACCACGGGAGGTGTCTGTACATGCTGGGGTGCGTCTTAACACAAGTCAACCCGTGATTTACCTCACAGATCTTCACTCATAACCCCACTGGGTCAACTGATGTACGAATGGCCATGGTTCAGCCAAAGCAAATATCTCACAAACAGCATTTTAAAGATTAGATTAATTGCTTTACAAATGCTTTATGGACAACAGCCTGTAAATGGGAGTGGGGGGAGAAACTGTCATAGAGTTTTTGTAAACAAATTCTGGGTGACACGGTGGCGCAGCGGCAGAGACCAGAGTTCAATCCTGGCTGTTGGTGTCTGTACTGAGTTTGTACTGAGTTTGCACAACCCTGTGGGTTTTCTCTGGGTGATCTGGTTTCCTCCCACATTCTAAAGTTATGCAGGCCTGTAGGTTAATTGGCTTCTGTAAAGTGTCCTTAGACTAAATACAGTAGCCACAAAACAACAGCATTGTATTACCATTTTGGACAGAATTTATTTTGGCATCGTTTACTAAATGCTATGTGCTAAATAAATAGCACACACCCTAGAATTTCCGAACAACTTTGTTTTCAGTGACGTCTGCTCAGGTTAAACTAAATGCAATTAGTTTTGAAGGTTCGATTTCAAAAGGAATTTATTTCCTCAGGATCCAGCAATTATTTTTTGATTAAGAGCAAATATGACAAGCAGGCGTTTTAGATAGCAATTGACACTTTTCAGAAGGAATCATGTTTCATAAGATGCAAATATACGCACTTTGGTTACGACTTTTCCAGCGAGTGACCTTTCATTGAAAATTAGCTGGTGTTGGCATGGAATGTTATTATAAACAGATCTTTGAATGTGGAGTGCCTCAACCAGTACATCTACAAGGAATTGTTCGTGTACGTCAATGCAGATATAATAGGTTACATTTGTGTGCAGTTTCAGAACACAACATAGATAAAAACAAAAAATGCTGGAAATACTCAGCATGTCAGGCCGCATGGGAATAGATAGGATAAATGCAACAGAGTATTTTACCCAGAGTAAGGGAATCAAGAGCCAGAGCTTATAGATTTAAGGTGAGGGGGGAAAAGATTTAGTAGGAACCCAAGGGTCAACTCTTTTTTTATACAAAGTGTGGTGGGTATATGGAATAAGCTGCAGGCAGTAGTTGAGGAAGGTACTATCACAATGTTTCAGAATATTTAGACTGGTCAACCAATTAACCAACAAGCCTGTATGTCTTTGGAGTGTGGGAGGAAACCGGAGCTCCAGGAGAAAACCCACGCAGGTCATACTTCCCAAGTTTGGAATGAGGATTGCTTTACGGATATCATAAAAACAGAATGCATACTAACAAGAGATTGAAGGCACGCACAGAAGGACAAAAAGGCAGGATTCATTGTGGAGTAACACACTGAAGCTGCCACTGCCCACAGAGTTGAATTGTAGGCACAAGTCGTGTCCTTCTAAAGAACAGATGAAAATCCGAGCAAAACGCAGGCACAAACATTTGGCTCATTGACACAAGTTTGTGAGAAGAAAGAAAAGGAGCTGCAATTACTCCGTCCACTATCATATTTCCAAAATCAAAAACATCTCACTAACAATGAATACTCAAAACACAAATCAGCGCTGCCAAAACACTGTAGGTCATCATTTTGCTTTGTGTTCTATAAGTATCAATGATTTAAATGACAATTAATTAGTTGACTGAAGGATGATTGTTAACCAAAGCAAAGTGAAAAGAATACAACTTCCAAGATTCTATTCACTTCACTAGGTGGCCCAGCACAGAGCAAATACCATATTGAAAATTGAAACAAAATTAAGCTGGATTCACAACACAGCTTATTTCGACTGATACGATAGAACTTTATTTATCCCAGATGGGAAATTGATCTGCCAACAGTCATAAAAACACAAAATACATGAAATTAAAGTGACGAGTGGAAAGGATTGGGGATGTGCAAAGATTGGGGAGGAAGGGGGGAGTCAGTCTACCCTAGAACAGAAGGGGGAGGAGTTGTACAGTTTGATAGCCACAGGGAAGAAGGATCTCCTGTGGCGCTTTGTGCCACATCTTGGTGGGACCACTCTGTTGCTGAAGGTGCTCCTCAGGTTGACGAGTGTGTCATGGAGGGGGTGAGCTGTATTGTTCAAGATGCTCCGCAGTTTTTTGAGGAGCATCCCACCCTCCAAGACCACCTCCTATGAATCCAACGCCACCCTCAGGACGGAGCCAGCCTTCCTGATGAGTTCATAACCAACCGCACTGTTCACTGCTGTAGCAGTCTGTGAGCGGCAGGCAAGCTCAAAAGGGAAAGACATTAATTTTATCAGTTTCTGTCATTAGAACTATATGGAAATAGCAACAAGTTGTGCAAGATATACACAAGATCTCAAGGCTGAAGAGACTACAGCGAGAGACATGAGAAACTGTACTTGCTAGAATCTGGAGCTAAAAAGTGCTGGAGGAATTCCCAGCAGATCAGGCAGCATCTGTGAGGGGAAAATGGACAGTCGACAATTTGGATCTGGACACTTCATCACACTGACACCAGAGTGAATTTCTCAATTCAACAGGTTTGCAGGCTTGCACATAACCGTGCAAAAAACTAGTAGATAATCTATAGCACATTTAAAAAATGACATTGTAATGTCATTCATTCATGGAAATATTTGTATCAGAGATTTCACTTCATTCATTTAGTTCCCAATGGTGAGACTTTAGACTTTACTTTAGAGTTGAGAGATACAGTGGGGTAAAAGGCCCTTCGGCCCACCGGGTCCGTGCCGACCAGCGATCACCCGATACACTAGCACTATCCTACACATTAGGGACAATTTACAAATTTCGTCGAAGCCAATTGACCTACAAACCTGTATGTCTTTAGAGTGTGGGAGGAAACGGAAGATCTCAGAGAAAACCCACGTGGCCACAGTGAGAAAATATAAACTCCGCTCAGACAGCACCCGTAGTCAGGATCAAACCTGGGTCTCTGGCACATTAAGTCAGCAACCTGTGAGGAGGTTATGTAACTTTGCTCTGGCTACAATATTTTACCTTTTTTAAATTAAAAAAAAATCTCATCTTTGATAAACACTGACCACTTTTTTCTCCACATGATTTCATCTGGCTGTTCTGGCCACAACTTTGTAGGGAAATTTCCTGAAACCACTTCATGGTGCAGTGCGTGGAATCTCAGTCTACTTCGGGATTGCTTTACAGAGAGCTGCTCACCACTCTCTCTATAATTATAAACAAGCCAATTAACCTCCAGACCTGTACGCCTCTGGTGTGTGGGAAGAAACCAAAGTTCTCGGAGAAAACCCACGCAGGTCACGGGGAGAACGTAAAAACTCCGTACAGACAGCACCCGTATCCAGGGTCAAACTCGGGTCTCTGGCGGTGTAAGCGCTGTAGGGCAGCAACTCTATCGCTGTGTTACCGTGCCGTGAGAAAGTGGGATAAAAAGAACTAGTAAGAACAGGTGATCGAAAGTCGCCTGGACTTGGTGGGCTGAATGCAAAAGCGTAATGTATTTTAAGTTGCGGTGCAAGGAATGGTTCTGTCATACATGGGTGCAAAGGACATTAGTTTTCTGAAACTCCATATGTGTCTCATTCTTGTCATTCAGGATCAGTGTGATTTGCAAGACCCCCTGATCAAGAAGCCAATCAACCATTCCCCGTGACCAAGACCGAGTCAAGAGATGTTCTCTGATGTTCCCCTTCGGCAACAAAGACACCAGCGTAAATGCAAATGCACAGCATGAGACACGATGCAGATTCAGAGATCCCTTTCATTTGTTTAGTTTAGAGATACAGCGTGGAAACCAGCCGTTTGACCCAACCTGTCGGCGCCGACCAGTGATCACCCGTACACTAGTTCTACCCTACACACTAGGGAAGACTTACAGAAGCCAATTTACCTATAAACCTGCCCGTCTTTGGAGTGCGGGTGGAAACCATAACACCTGGAGAAAACTCACGTGATCACAGGTAGAACGTACAAACAGACGTACAGACAATACCCAGATAGGATCAAACCCGAGTCTCTGGCGCTGTAAGGCAGCAACTTTATTGCTATACCACTCTGCTGTTCCTAACAACGGGAATGGGAATGGGCAATGGGAATTTTTCAGCTGACAGCATAGGGAGATTATTATTTTACAGTTTCTCAGTTTACAAAAAATGTTTTCTTGTTTTGGTAATGGCTTTTAAGGAATGTTTTCTTGTTTTGGTAATGGCCTAAGTAATGGCCTTTCAGTAATGGCCTTTAAGGAAGGAATGTGCCATCCTCCTGGTTGTACGTGACCCTACTTAAACCATTAATAACCAAGAGCAATCAAGTGGCTCTTGATTGCTCAATGAAACAGCCTAGTAAGACATGTCCAAGTGCAGCTGTGAATCAGCACTAAAATGGAGGCCTAACCAGCAACATTCTCAAACTATGAAGGAGTTAACAGAAATGCAGTCCCATGCTATTCCAAGAAAAATATTAGAAATTTGGCAGCAAATGGTGTGATTGTGGAGCAAAATTTCATTAGAATTTCATTTCCCAGTTAGATCACATTACTGCAAATGATATGAACATTAAAGGACAAAACAAGAAATATTTGAATTCTAAGGACAATTTCATTGTCCTGTCTGGGACACATGACAATAAACTCTCTTGACTTGACTTGAATAGAAAAGCGCAGGGAGTGGGAAACCATGGATCGGGAACTTATTAACATTGGCATCACCAAGAAGAACTTGATGCTACCAACAATGTGTTTGAAGACATGGGGGGCCAGATACTGCCGACTATGGGCGAGGAGTTTCAGGGTTCTCCTGAAGAGATATGCATGGGCAGTCATGAAACGCAAGGACGGCACAGTGGCGGAGTGTTAGAGTTGGTGCCTTACAGCATCAGGGACCGGGTTTGATCCGGACCTTGGGTGCAGTCTGTACGGAGTTTGTACATTCTCCCCCTGACCTGCGTGGGTTTTATCCAAGATCTTTGGGTTCCTCCCACACTCCAAAGACGTTTGTAGGTTAATTGGCTTGGTATAAATGTAAATTGTCTCTAATGTGTGTAGGATGGTGTTAATGTGCAGGGATCGCTGGTCAGCGCGTACTCGGTGGGCTGAATGGCCTGTTTCCACGCTGTATCTCTAAACTAAACAAAACAAAAAAATCATGGTTGAATTTTCCAAGCAATTTATAAAGGAAATGGTTATTATCTTGCTTCACCCGTGAAAATTAGTAAGGGTTTTAGCTGCATAACCCTGCAAAACAAACAGTGCAATGCAATTGAATTTCTCGGGAATAAAATTATCAGAAGCACCTAATTGCCCTTTCGACACAACTTAGTGAGCATCGAACCCAGCTGAACAACACATTCTCATCCTCAGTTTAGGCATTTTCCAACAAATGGCACAGAGGTGGCGTTGCTGCCTTACAGTGCTGACGGCAGTAGAGACCCGGGTTTGATCCCGACTATGGGTGCTTGTCTGTACGGAGTTTGTATGTTCTCCCCGTGACCTGTGCGGGTTTTCTCCGACAACTTTGGTTTCTTCCCACACTTCAAAGACGTACAAGTTTGTAGGTTAATTTGCTTGGTATAAATGTAAAAATTATCTCTAGCGTAGGAATAGTGTTAATGTGCGGGGAACGCGTGTCGGTGCAGTTTCGGTGGGCCGAAGGGCCTGTTTCTGCGCTGTATTGCTAAACTAACTGCTCCTCCAAAGTTTCATTGCTAGCTCTGCTACGGAAAAATACACTTATCATTGTGAAAGTGTTACATAGAAAATAGGTGCAGGAGGAGAATTTGGCCCTTCGAGCCAGCACCGCCATTCATTGTGATCATGGCCGATCATCCACAATCAGTAACCCGTGCCTGCCTTCTCCCCATATCCCTTGATTCTGCCAGCCCCTAAAGCTCTATCTAACAAAAAGTGAGGATGTGATTCAACTATCTTCATTTCTTGATAGCCAAATGCAGCGCAGAAGTTCAGGTTAATAGAAGTCCTCAAATGAGAATCATTGATACGAGATTTTAATATCACAAGTCTGATATTGTCCATATTCAAGGATTACTTCTTGTGATGGAACTACCCCTCCTTATGATATTTTGCAAATAATTTCGACTGCGGAAATTTTAATGTCCAACATCATTTTGCAGAATGTTACTGTCAATTTAAGAAAATACGGTGCTGGAAGAGGACTTAGAGACATTTTCTGTTCACAGAATAGTTACAATCATTCACATGTGGTTTAACTTACCATCCATCAGTAGCCAGTGTCCCGTTAATACCCAGATTAGCACAAGTATGACTGATAGTGTAAATGAGAGTAGCTCGGCAGCAGTGAATCGTCCACAGCAGCCAAATGAAATTCTGAAACAATAACGGGAATTATGGTTAGTTCTGTTTTCATTGAACATGCAAAGAAAACACACAGAATGCGAAAGGCCTGGATAGAGTGGATGTGGAGAGGATGTTTCCACTAGTGGGAGCATCTAAAGGGCGTTCCTTTATGAAGGAAATGAGGAGGAAGTCAAGAGGGTAGTGAATCCGTGGAATTCATTACCACAGAAGACAACTCAATGGATATTTTTAAGGCAGAGATAGAGAGATTCTTGATTAGTAAGGGTGTCAGGGGCTATGGGGAGAAAGCAGGAGAATGGGGATAAGAAGGAAAGATAGATCAGCCATGATTGGATGGCGGAGTAGACTCAATGGACCAAATGTCCTAATTCTGCTCCTATCATTTATGAATGCATCGCCTTCAGTGCCAATGGAAGCTGGCAGCAACAGTGTTGGTATGAACTGCAAATGTTACTGCATGATTGAGCACACTTGCTCCACAACAGCTTGAATGAGAAAGACACTATCATCCGCAAGAAGGCCAGCTGAAATAATACTATCAAGATCCTATTACATATTAACAACCTGTAAAATAAAACTCCCTTGCAAATTATTCTGTCCTCCAGATTTTTATGCTCATTTTTGCAATAAATAAGCATTTTCTTTCCCCCAAGTCCCTTTAGAAAAAACTTCAAAATGATTTAAAACAAGCACACACCATATTCGGAGATTGCGCCATTCTTTGGCTAGTTTATTAAATCGTGCTTTTCATCTGCCCGTTCAAATAAATACACTAGAACAGAGTACCTCGTGTACTGTGCTGGTCACCCCACCTAAATATAGATCATTGATTCCATAATTTGTTTCCTTTGGTTGTCCTTTTGGCATGCAAAGTAGCTACTGTACTTGCCTGCATCATTGTGACTGCTCATCAAAAGGAATTTATAGGTTATTAAGTGATGTAATATTCTGCATGTGGTGAAGCGGAACTCAAATACAAGCTGTCCGAGGCATGAACATTTCCCCCCCATTTTTGTGTCTTCTGACATTTCGCTATTGATTGGTATTGCTTCAGCGTTAACACTTCAATGCACACAGTCTTTTACCCAAGGTAGGGTAATCAAGAAACAGACGACATGGGTTAAAGGTGAGAGGGAAAGATCTAATAGTAACCCGAGACAAAACTTTTCACAGAGGGTAATGGGTATATGGAACGAGCTGCGAAAGGAAATAGTTGAGGCAGTTAGTAATTAAAAGATGTACAGGAAGGAACTGCTGATGCTGGTTTAAACCGAAGATAAGACACAAAAAGGTGATCTTTCTTCTGAAGAAGGATCTCAACCTGAAATGTCACCTATTAATTTTCTCCTGAAATGCTGTCTGACCCGCTGAGTTACTCCACGTTTTTGTGTCTATCTAACATTTAGGGCAGGTACATAGATGGGTAAGGTTTAGTGGGATATAGGCCAAATGCAGACATATGGGACTAAAGAACATGTTGGTTGGCATGAAAGTTGGGCTGTAGGCCCCGCCGACCAAGTTGCCCCATTAAAGGTAGTCGCATTTACCAGCATTTGCCCCATATCCCTCTAAACCTTTCTTATCCATGTACCTGTCCAAGATAAATAATCAGGAGAGCTCCCAACATCAGGAGTGCAAAACATCTACTTACAATGCAGTAGTTTACTTCAGAGCATTCATTGGATGCGCATTGTTTCGAGATATATTTAGGACACTTCTGTTAAATGTTCAACACAATTTACATCCCCTCAGCAAATTAATCAATCCATGCATGCAGCATGAACCCGACAATATTCCAACACAGAAGCTGAGAACCAACTACCAACACCACCACAATGGTAAGTAACGACCATGTCATAAGGTGAGAGTCTAACTGGTGGGGGATTCGGTAATGGTTGTGCCATGAATATCAAGGGCAGTCTCTCTCTTATTGATGGCCACCGTCTAGTTATTTTGTCGTGCAAGGGTCCGTTGCCACGGATCAACTCAATCCAAATGTTTTCTCGATTTTGATGCATGCGCACCCATGAACTGCTTCAGTTGCAGATAGGTTGTGAGTGAAATTGAACCCTTCCAAGAAATTCAATTTTATGGCACCTTTGAGTTGAAGGATCTCATATCCAATGAACGAGCCAATAAAAGTTATTGGATTGCAAACAGATGTTTTGAACTCCACCGCTTGTGTGAATGTGTATAACATCTGCGCATTCTAACATCTTCCGGAGATAGAAGGACAAATGCTAAACAACATGGATGAACTTAAAGGTAGACACAAATGCTGGAGAAACTCAGCGGGTGAGGTAGCATCTATGGAGCGAAGGAAATGGGCAACGTTTCGGGTTGAGACCCTTCTTCAGACTGGTGCCATTCCTCATTCAAGAATGGTACCTGATCAATTAAGACAATATTTGCTTAAAATGTCCAACACCATATTAGATCATACATGGTAGACTGTTTTGTTTAGAGATACAGCGCAGAAACGGGCCTAAGTGCCCAGCGAGTCCGCACTGACCAGCGATCCCCACACACTAACACTATCCTACACACACTGGGGACAATTTTACATTTAGACCAAGCCAATTAACCTATAAACCTGTACATCTTTGGAATGTGAAGGAGGAAACAGAAGATCTCCATGAGATCTTTGGAGGAAACAGAAGATCTCAGAGAAAACCCATGCAGGTCACGGGGAGAACGCACAGACTCCCTACAGACAAGCAACCGTGTTCAGGATCAAACCCTGGGTCTCAGGCGCTGTAAGGCAGTAGCTGCACCACCGTGCCACCCCTGCTGTACCATATACTAATAAGACCAGGAGCTGGTAAGAACAGCTTTCAACCTATATATATTCTCCTTATAGTGCAAACACCTTCCGTTTAGCAATGTTCAAGCAAACTGGTCACAGGTATTTTTTATCAGTAATCAGTCGACAACAATCTTTTCGTGCGTTCATCATCAATGAAAGAATTTCAAAAGCACGGTCAACTACAGCTAAATGAGCGTTAGCTGAAAATAATTAAAATGCCTGCAAACTCCCAGAGGACATGCATAAAGCATCTGTAAAGTAGCAGAAGAATCTTGCTACCGTCTCAAAGATCGGTTCAAAGTGAATTATCCAAGCTCTAGAATGAAGTTTGGAAAATGCAGGATGAGTGGGCGGTGGGCTGCAGGAGTTCAGCACTGTATTGAAACAAGCTAAACTACGATGTTCTTAGACTCTTCAAAACAATATTCAACACTGCTTAAACTGGTACAGCTCTCCTGAAGTAACGGTCCACACAACCATACTGACAGACAAGAACAGAACTGCAGAACAGTGGGCTGAAAATATTTAAAACTTATTGAAAAACCCATCCACAAAAAAAAAAATAATGCATGCTCATTAGACCATAATTAAATCCATAAAGGACGTTTTCCACCTCCTGTCATCAGAAGAAGGGGGGGGGGGGGGGGGGGGGGAAATCGAATATATAAACTAGAACATTTGGCAAGGATGAACTCCAGAGAAACTGTAAAATAACTTTTCCATAACATCTTGAGCAATATTTGGAAGGAAGAAATCCTTAAACCTCAAGCATGCTGATACAGAATCCCACCGCCTCCAGGTCCTGTTTTGGGATCGGAGGCAAGCGCAGAAGTAGAGTCATTATATAGGAACCTTATGGACAAATTGAAAGCACAATTGCCACATCAAGCACAAGAAACTTGCACAGATGATCACATCAGGGTTCAGTGGTAGACTCCACAAGGTCAGCGTGCAAAGGGTTAGAGGAGAATCAATGAGATAGATTCCAGGCAGAACATGAAGCACCATAGAACTGCCTCCAACATCAGGGTTGTGGCCTTCCAATGTCCAACACGGGATGACGATTGTGGTTTATGGTCTGAACTTCAGTTACACGCATGGCCACAGATGGGATTTGTGACACGCATACTATCACCAGCCACCAGCAGAATGATGTTTTCAGAACAATTTACATTGTAAAATATATCAAATGAGTTCAGTGCAAGTGGGTGCAGGCATGAAGCAAGAAGGGCGGCAACCTGGGCGAGAAAACAAAACACCACTCACGAAAAAGATACACACAAAGTGCTGGAGTAACGCAGCGGGACAGGCAGGATCTCTGGAGGAAAAGGATAGGTGACGTTTCAGGTATGGATTCTTCTTCAGACTTCAAGTAGGGGGTGGGGGTGAAGAGCTGGATGCGAGAAAAGACCAGGACCAATAAATGACCTTGGGCCGGGAGGTGCCTTGGTAGGCAAATACATGGTCGTGGAGCCAGGGAGCAGTGGGAATCACAGGGGGGAAAGCAGTGAGCAAGGGTCTTGCAGAAATCCCATCAGAGAGAGGACGAGAACTTCTTCAAAGAAGGCATACGTTGAGGAGATTTTGCAGTTGAGTAAGCCAAAATGTAGAAACGGATAACCGCATGTGCTGGTTTATACCAAAGATAGACACAAAGTACTGGAGTTACTCAGCGGGTTAAGCAGCATCTCTGGAGGAAAAGGATAGGTGGCGTTTCGGGGGTACACAAAAGGCTGGAGAAACTCAGCGGGTGCAGCAGCATCTAAGGAGCGAAGGAGATAGGCGACGTTTCGGGTCGAGACCCTTCTTCAGACTGGTCAGGGATCAGGGAAACGAGAGACATAGACGGTGATGTGGAGAGATAAAGAATAATGAATGAAAGATATGCAAAAAAGTATCGATGATAAAGGGAACAAGCCATTGTAAGCTGTTTGTGGTGTGAAAATGAGAAGCTAGTGCGACTAGGGTGGGGGAGGGAGATAGAGAGAGGGGGAATGCCAGGACCCGAGGGCTGAGGGAGAGGTGGGAAGGGGAGGAGTCAGCAAGGGTTAACAGAATTGAAAAAATTCAATGTTCAAGCCCAAAGGATGCAGACTCCCCAATCGGAATATGAGGTGCTGTTCCTCCAACTTGCGGTGTTGCTCATTCTGGCCGTGGAGGTGGCCCAGGACCGAGAGGTCGGATACGGAATGGGAGGGGGAGTTGAAGTGCTGAGCCACCGGGAGGTCAGCTTGGTTATTGCGGACAGAGCGGAGGTGTTCGGCGAAACGATCGTCAAGCCTCCGCTTGGTCTCACCGATATAGATCATCTGGCATCTGGAGCAGCGGATGCAGTAGATGAGGTTGGAGGAGGTGCAGGTGAACCTCTGTCGGACCTGGAAGGACTGCTTGGGTCCTTGAAAGGAGTGGAGGGGGGAGGTGAAGGGACAGGTGTAGCATTTCTTGCGGTTGCAAGGGAAAGTGCCCGGGGAAGGGGTAGAGCGGGATGGGAGGGAAGAATTGACAAGGGGGGAGATGGGAAGATGTGGCGAGTGGAGGGGTCACGGTGGAGGTGGCGAAACTGGCGGTGGACTATGTATTTGCCGGCTGGTGGGGTGAAAGGTGAGGAACAGGGGGACTCTGCCCTGTTTGCAAGTGGGGGAATAGGGAGAGAGGACAGTGTTGCGGGGTATGGAGGAGACCCTGGTGCGAGCCTCATCTATAGTGGGGTTGGGACTCATTTTCAGACTGAAAGTAGGGAGAGAATTGAGAGGGGGAGGGGGGGGGGGGGGGGGGGGGAGAGCGAAAAGCTGGAGATGAGAAAAGGCCAGGATCAATCAGGGCCAACAACAAATGACCTCAGGCACAGAGGTCCCCTGAAAGCTCATTTAGCATGCATCAATGGGAAGAAACCACATCAGAAGGGGACAGAATGGCAGGCTTATTGTGTACTGCTTTATGGTGTGATTCAAATCAGGAAGTTTCATTCTTGATGTATGTTTGGTTGGTGAACTGGCCTCTACATCCCCAGGCTAAATTCTAGAGCAGATAGCTAAAAAAACAACTTAATTGCAGTTAGCAATCAATTAAATACCTACAAACAGATGTGGAATCTAATACAAAGCTAACTAAACAGGCTCCAAAGTATTATGCGGTCTTTCTTCGTTAATTTGAACCAATAGTAGGCAAAACGACTGCAGGGTGTTTAAGCAATTAAGTCTAAATCAATTTTCTCTTACATGGGATTACATACGTTTAGGCAGTCTTTTGAGATTCTTATTCGTCAATTATAATTAAACCCACTGATTTACTGTCATTGCATGGACCGAATTTCACTTTTATTACATGAAATTAAAGAATTGTTATTGCATTTTAGTGCAGACTGGCATAATATCGCACAATTAAGCGCATTTTTATCTTCGGTTCAAGAGGTACAATACATTGATACCACAAAACCCAATTTAAAAAGTATTAAAACTGCATGATCTTAAGCATATGGCAATAAAAACCTACAAAGCATGCCTGTGTTCCAGTAATATTACACACTGCTATTCCGATGGGATCAATATCGTAGTTTTCAAATTTTCTTCAAGTGGGACTATATGAACTCTGTAACCTTACATATATTTTCTCTCTCAATACTCTCCCAGGTTTTCTCGCCTCTCTACCCTTTTTAGCCTATTTCCCCCATCTCACTGCTGATTTCTATTTCAGTCTTTGTTTCCTCTCATTTCTTGCTTTTTAAACTGCTGCTAGTGTGCTGCTCACCCCGCTTCTTGCAGCTTCCACTCATCCACAAGGCAATCAATGATGCTCAGAAATCGAAAATAGCCCAACAATTGGGAATCAAGGGAGGTTGGAAAAAAAAGTAGAGTGGAGTAAACAAAGAGACAAGCGCGAGCCTTTATCACGGCCAGACTGTTAAATCACAAAAGATTCAGAGATCACTACTGTGCTGAGATAAAGAAATGCATTCTATCCATCTAAACGGGATGATATGGGCCTTGTGCGCTTTCCGTGAGGTCTGCTATGAATACAGAATACACCATGGCCACGTCTCAAATTCCCCAATGCAAAAGGAAAAGCAGCAGAGTACCAGATGGTCGTAAAGCAAATGAGAGTTAAGATATTCTGTGTGGAGAGCCGTGGGCAACAAAAGGCCAGAGAGACAAGAGAACAGACACATACATAAAATACTGAATGCAGTGTTTGCAGATATCTTTGTGAGAACTTGCCGTCAAGTTGTGCCAAACCCACGGCCTATATCAGTTTACACCCATATCATCTTTATTGTGAACAAGCTTAAAGAAATCCAAGGTGAGTAAGGCAGACCTGTAAACAAGTCGGCTACATCCCAGGATTATTCCAAAAGAGTTCAGTTTAGTTTATTGTCACGTGTACCGAGGTACAGTGAAACATTTTTGTTGCATACTAACCAATAAAGGCAATACATGATTATAATTGAGCCATTTACTGTGCTTCCTAGTTAAAGTAACTCCCCGTTGGATTGCAACCTTGTCGTGGTCGGAGAGCTTGTGTGCCTCAGTGACCCCTAGAGCTATGCCAGCGGGAGATTCGTCTCCTGTTAGGGTCCCCCATGCTGGACAGGTGGAAGGGTAGAGGCGAGACGAAGAGCGATCCACTGGTCCTCCAGGTTAAAGGTTGAGCACAGGGCTCACAAACCTGTCTCGTAAAACAAATATGTTATGGAAACAGCAACTGAAGGAATCAACACTACTGGGCGTGATGGACTTGCAGGGCTATCGACAGATGCTAGGATGAATGTCAATGGTGAAAGCCAAAAGGAAGCCACTGGCAGGAAGGTGGAAGTTCTAAATGTCAAACATAAGCATCATGAGAAGGCGCTGGAACTGGATTGGCCATATACTGAGAAGAGAACCAGACAGCATCCCAAGAATAGCCCTGCACTGGACACCAGAAGGGAAAAGGAAAATAGGGAGACCCAAAACCACCTGGCGTCGAACTGTGGAGGAGGAAATGAAAACAATGGACCTGACCTGGGGTAGTGTCCAGAAGCTAGCCCAGAACAGACAGGAGTGGAGGACCTTCGTTGCTGCCCTACATGCCAGGAGGCATAATAGGCAGTAAGTAAGTAGGTAATTGTTAAAGTAAGAAATGTTGCTGTAGGAGTAGAGATTTGAAAGTGTGGAGCGATTGTAATATGTGATCGTAGATCTGCTTCTGTGGCTGGTACGCAAATAGTCGCCTGGGCTGGGAACCATCTTGGAAGTCATCCATCAATCCATCAGAGACAAAATCCATAATCGCAAAGTTTCAAAGTCTGGTAGTCTACTTCACCTGAGCAAGTATCAAGTGTTTACATTCAGTCTCAACAACAAATGCAAAATATACATATATTGGAGATTTCATTTCAGCAAAAGTTAATTGGGCAAAGAAATACAAAGCTGGAAAGGCTCAGGTGGTTTAAACAAAGACGTTTCTGCTTATAGGAAAGGCAAAAACTAATGTCAGTTACAAAAAAGGGGGGGGGGGGGGAGAAATTCAGAAAATACTAAGCTCCAGGTTTGATTGCAACCTCAGGTGCTATCCGTATAGAAGTCATACGTTCTTCCCATAACTGTGCAGGTTTCCGTCGATGCTCTGGTTTTCTCCCGCATTCCAAAAACATGCTGGTAGGTTAATTGGTGAATGTAAATTACCCTTCAGTGTCGTCATGTGGTAAAAAATACGACATTGATGAAAGTGAGTGCATTGCAGGTTACAAAGAAATACGACGTATCATAATATCGCAAGTTACAGGAACAGAATTTGGCCATTCGGCCCATCAAATCTGCTCCACCATTCAATCACGACTGATCTATTTTTCCCTCGACACAAAATGCTGGACTGGCAGCATCTCTGGAGATAAGGAATGGGTGACGTTTCGGAGTCTGAAGAAGGGTCTCGACCGAAACGTCACCCATTCCTTCTCTACAGAGATACTGCCTGTCCCGCTGATTTACCATAGTAATTGTGTCTATCCGACTCCTAAGTGACCATTATTTGAACTTTAAAAAAAAACTTTGCTTATTGTTTTAAAGTGCAGATTAACTGGTTGTCTATGGAATGAATGTTCCATGAAGCGTGGTGGCTGGGTTCCAATCATGAAAGCTGTTTTGATGAGCTTCTAATGTTTGGTTTGAACTGCACTCCTCCAGTGTAGTCTATACCATCACATACTTCTGCCCGATAGTGGAAAGGTTTATGTGTCAGAATTCATTGCTGCGGAAAGCTGTGGAGGACAGGTCAATGGATATTTTAACGGCAGAGGTAGATAGATTCTTGATTCGTACGGGTGTCAGGGTTTATGGGGAGATGGCAGGAGAATGGGGTTAAGCGGGAAAGATCAGCCATGATTGAATGGCGGAGCAGAATTGATGGCCTAATTCTGCTCTTATCACTTATGAACTTATGAGGAAGGTGAGTCATTCCTCAACAGCTCTAAACTGTTCTCACAGCCACAATATTCTTGCGGCTGGTTAATGGTGACCGCAATAATGTTGAAGAACCACCCAGGAACCATTAATGCCTCCGAATGTCAACAACAATAGGTTGCCATTATGTAGTTTTCCCTCTCTTGTTGGATATATTCAATAGCTCAAAGTGTAGCTTGAGTGCTGCTTATCATTTCCCAGCCCATGCCTGAATAATGTCCGGGTCTTGCTACACGCAGGCATGGACTGCAATATCTTCAGAGGAGCTGCAAGTGGAGTTGAATGATATGGAATCATCGACACCATCCCCATTTCTGACCATATAATAAAAGGAAGGCCATTAATGAGGCAGCTGGAGAAGGTTGGGTTGAGGACAGAGTCCTAAGGGACTACTGCAGTGATTTTCCAACAAAGGGATGATCGACCTGCACCAAGGTCAACCTTCCAAGCCATGATTCCAACTACAAATGCAAGTTTTATCTGGACTCCTGATGCTTCATTACTCTAATGCTGCCTACATATCAACAGTAGTTACACCTTCTCAATATGCATCAACCTTGTCTCAGCAACACCACTTGTGCCCAAAGAAAAGCCTGTGGATTCACAACAGAGACTTTCACATAATGTGGACAGATGCTTCACTGCAGGAGCAAGCCCTGCGCTTGTCAGGGGCAGTATCCTGCAAATGGCATGTTATACAGACACCTTGACTATAAACAAAATGATTCAAGTAGGCATTAGAGGCGTTTCTCCGGGTGTTCTGGCCCACATCTATAAGCAGATCATCCAACCACTAATCTGGTTGCTGTTTTCAGGAGCTGGATGTGTAAAAATTGGCAGAAAATAAAAATATCTGAAAAATTATGGAAGTACAACATGACTCTCAGTTTGAAGATAAGACACAAAATGCTGGAGTAACTCAGCAGGACAGGCAGCATCTCTGGAGAGAAGAACAGCATCTCCGGAGGGAAGGAACGGGTGGGTGACTTTTCGATTCAAGACCCTTCTTCAAACAGAAGGGTCTCAACACGAAACGTCACACATTCCTTCTCTCCAGAGATGCTGCCTGTCCCGCCGAGTTACTCCAGCATTTTGTGCCTGTCCGGTTTAAACCAGCATCTGCAGTTCCTTCCTACACATGACTCTCAGTTCACATTGAACAAAATAAACGCGATTATAAATTCTTACTTGTTCGGAGTTGTGCAGGCTCTTGTTAAATACTGGCACATTGGGAGCAGCAGAAAGGCAAATGCTATTGTTGCAAGAACTGAAAGAAAAAATAATCTATTGTGAGTTTCAGCTAATGTGAATATTATCAACTCGCGGAACTCGAGACCAAACTCCGATTATTTACTCAATTAAAAATGTCTGCGACCATTCAAAAGAATTATCGACAAATACAAAAATAAAAGAACAATTTCATTAAAGTTGAAAGGAAGGCTTTACTTTTTCTCATGCAAAAGGTTCTCTAAATTAAATGTAGACTGTTAACAGAATGTTAAAACATGCACAAATTATTACACAAAATTCTAATAATTTAACACTGGCTCCCTCCATTGAACCTGAACAAGGGAACAACAATATTCAAAACAATCTGATTATAAATGGAAATGCTTCAATGGTAATCACATTCGTACACCCACTGAATGATTAATGCTCAATTAATTTATTCAATCACAGTAAAACTATTAAATGATGCACATGTGTGAACGCACAAGGACATTTCTTGTAATCCCATATATCTAACATTCAGATGCAATCACATTTAAAACCAAAATTCATTAGAAGGAACCAAAAGCTACAAGCAAACAAAAAGCATATATATAGCATTTGTAGAAATCTATTTTTAAAGTAGATCCCAGGAATGAGTGAGTTAACGTACGATGAGCTTTTGACGGCGCTGGGCCTCTACTCACTGGAGTTTAGAAGGGTGAGGGGGAACCTCCTTGCAAAATACTGAATAGTGACAGGCCTGGATAGGGTGGACCTGAAGAGGATGTTTCCACTAGTGGGAAAGTGAAGAACCAGAGCTCATAGTCTCACAATCAAAGGATGTTCCTTTAGGAAGGAGATGAGGAGGAATTTCCTGAATGAAAGGGTGGTGAATCTTGGGAATTCATCGCCACAGACGGTTGTTGAGGCCATGCCAATTTTTAAAGGTGGAGATTGATAGATTCTTGATTAGTACCTCGTGTCAGGGGTTATGGGGAGAAGGCAAGAGAATGGGGTTGAGAGGGAAAGATAGATTAGTCGTGATTGAATGGTGGAGCAGACTTGATGGGCCGAATGGCCTCATTCTGTTCCTGCAACTTATGAAATTATGAACTAGCAGGATTTTGTTGCTGAGGATGAAGGATCGCTTTCGGAAAGATGTTATTGTGGAGATCCCAATCTTCCGATGCATTGAAATCTGGCCTTTTGTTTTAATACAGGCAATTAACACATTATATGAGTAAAAACATGTTAATTAGCCTTTGTGTTAATCACACTTCTTCGCTTCAATTAACTGACTGTCCTTGTTCTACGACTTGCAAATGCAATGTTTTAATTTTCAAAGCATCCTTCAATAATTTATTTGCTCCTATAATGCAGCCTTTGAAGCACTGATTTGCTCAGCAAGAACATAAACGTTTTGTTTATTAGGGAAAGCTGAGAAACTGATCAAGTTGCTGGAGATTGGAGAATTCTGATATTCAAGACTTTATACTAGTTTTATACATGTCTAGAATATTTTGCAGCATGTTCGTGTTACTACATTAAAACCTTTGGTTTCTCTAACATCTATGATAAAGTTAATATCCAAATTAAAATCAGTTTTTGTGAAAGGAAGAGACAAGGGAAAGGAGCAATTTTGAAGCATTTTTTCTGATATATTTTAGGAAAATGAAAAAGATGTTTTGCAATGCATTTAGAAAAATAAAACTAACCAATAAATCTGCACCTCAAAGACCAAGGGCGGCATGGAGGTGCAGCGGTAGAGCTACTGCCTTATAACGCCAGAGCCCTGGGTTCGATCCTGACTATGGGTGCTGCCTGTTACGGAGTTTGTACATTCTCCCGTAGTGACCTGCTTGGGTTTTCTCCGGGATCTCCGGTTTCCTCCCACAGTTCAAAGACGTACAGGTTAGTAGGTATAAGTGTAAATTGTTCCTAGTGTGTGTAGGATAGTGTTAGCGCTCGAGGATAGCTGGTTGGCGTGGACTCGGTGGGCCAAAGGGCTATTTCCACGCTGTATCTCTAAACTAAAAGTAAGCCAATTATTTCATGGTTACGGACAGCGACCCTGAAAATGTCTTACTTGACACAAATATTAGAGTCATTCAGCAAGGAAGCAGACCCTTCCATGCACTAAACACATCCGTTCAATCAATCTGCCCATATACACTGTTCCCTTTTACATGTGGTTGACCCAGATCCCTCTAACCTTTTCTAGTCATGAACCTCTCCAAATATCTATTAAAAGTTGTTATTTTACCTGTCTCAACCACTTCCTCTGGCAGCTCGTTCCACATATATACTACCTCTGAAAACTTTGCTCTCAGATTACTATTAAAGAAAGGAACTGCAGATGCTGGTTTATACCGAAGATAGACACAAAGTGCTGGCGTAACTCAGTGGGTCAGGCAGCATCTCTGGAGAAAAAGGATGGGTGACGTTTTGAAGAAGTGCTGACCTGAAACAAAACCCATCCTTTTTCTCCAGAGATGTTGCCTGATTCACTGAGTTTGTTACAGCACATTGTGCCTATCTTCGTTACTATGAAATATATCCCCTCTCACATTAAACCTAAGCCCTCTAGTTCTTGATACCCCATCCCAATGGTTTTACCGTGTGTTCTCACCCTATCTATGCCCCTCAGGATGTTATACATGTCCACAAGATCAGCCCTCAGTGTCCGACACGCCATGGAATAAAACCCCCCACCTGCCCAACCTTTCCCTTTAACTTAGTTCCACAAATCCTAGCCACATCTTCAGAATTTTTTTCTTTTCTGCACTCTTTCCATCTGAATGGCATCTTTCTCCTCACAGGGTGAACAAAACTAAACCCAATACGAAAAGTGAGGCCTCGCCAACATCTTCTACAACTGGAGACTAGATATACATAAAATCAAGGACGAATGATGTGACAGGTAAACTTCTTGGCCCAGTCCTGGTTTGACCACTCCACAATCTTTCCGTCTTTCCAGCTCCCTTCTGACTTCACTCACATAAGCACCCCCTGCCCCCAAACTCCACTCCACTTTATTATTTCCTCCAGTGCTCACAATCACATCTATCGCCTTCCCATCCAAGCATAATGGTCTTACATACAGTCACTGAATTTTGGCACAGCAGATAGGCCTACACTGCCGCACCTCGATGCAGGGCGGTAGTTTGAGGGGTTTCTGAGATTTGTCAGTGTGGGGAGAGTTCTCTGTGTATGGATCTGCAGGGAATGGAGGGATATGGATTATGTACAGGCAGAATGGAAGCATGGTCCTGAAGCCCAAAACATGGCCCGGAGGTTTGTAAAGCTGGTGGTGCCATGGTTTTTAAAAAAAAATTCTTTGTTGCAGACTTTCCTTAATTGCAAATGATTAAAGCATTAGAAAATCTTTACACACTGATATAATTGACTTAATATACTAAAATGTATGCCAGAAATAATAAGATTTTTGGTTGTCATCATATGTCATTAGTCGATCTCTTGCCACATGCTATGTATAAATTTTCAACAATTGAATATGACTGTTGCAAGCTGTTAGCCTAAAGCTGGCTGAAGCTTTCTTTCCTCAACTCAAAATAAGTTCCTTGAATTTTAAAGAGAAAATTAAGATTGAAACCTGGTCATTTTTGTGCCAATCTGTTTTAGCACTGAGGCTGAACACACACTAAACACAATGAAAGGGTGCAAGACAAACATCTACTCCAAATATTACCTCCCAAGATCATAAGTTAACAAAGAAATAAGGCTGACCCTATCCATTTTAACAAAGCCAAATGCCTTTCATATAATGTTTTAAGCATGAACATATATAATTCAAAAAAATGAAAATAAACTTGTGGATCTTTATTAGAAGGGAAATATCTTAAACATATTCTACTTCTGCCTAAGTTAAGCAACCTGAAAAACATTTCCACGTTAAAATTGGTACACAACCTCAAGCTGTTCTTTTTGTTTCTGTTTGCTTTATATTACAGATACCAAATAACTTTGTACAGTATGTTCTAATGTCATATTTTCCTTCTTTTAAATTAACACAAGGTACTATATCATGCAGGGATTTAGGCATGCACAACTGGTCTTAGAAATGTGTAGGAATGAACTGCAGATGCTGGTTTGAACCCAAGATGAGTGAAGTGAATGTGCACAGATTTGGCGAGATAGAATAAAAGGGGCAAGGGAAAAGTAAGATTATTTACTTTGGATGGCAGAATATTGCACAATTGGAAAGGACACCAGTACAAGGGACTATAGACACAAAAAGCTGGAGTAACTCAGCAGGTCAGAAAACATCTCTGGAGAAAAAGAATAGGTGACGTTTCGGGTCGAGGCCCTTCTTCATTTTCTTCAAACAGGTTTGATCTAGCTATCTTCACATGTGCCGAGTTGGGAACTTGGATGGCTCATGATTGGGACAGTTCTTTGTCCACATTATCCTTGCACTTCATCAAACATTACATATTCTGCTCAACTCTGAAGTTTCTTCAATCAGTGACCTCACAAGTTAGCAGTAGAAATTGATGTTTTATCGGGGACGGGGACATCCCGATTAAGAATCATACCAGTGGCATTTGCATTCTCCCACTGTGAAATTAAATATTTTATAACTAATCTCACGCAGGAATATATCAATGATGAAAAGGGTCCACATCATGCCATAATATTTGTCCATCCACCTACAAAGCCTTGCAACCACATGATATTTTTCCTGGGCAAAGTAAAATGAAAAGATTTAGAAAATACATTTTTAGAAATGTCATTTCATTTTCGCAGGTGGCCAAGTAAAGTTTCAGGATGTTACACCATCTGTAATTTAATATTGTGTCCTTTCCTTTGCTCAAAAGGTATTTTGCTCGGATCAAGTCTAAAATTTGTTATTTTGTTGGATTTACTCCACATCAATCGCTTTAAGCTGGTTGTGACCACATCCTAACTGACCGCTATACCCCCGACCTCCCGCTCCTCAAGGTCTCCTGGCTCTCCTACGCCTGCCTACATAATACAGCTTAAGGACAGGAGAACCAGTAAATCAAATCAATCACATCCCGGGACATTCGAGAAAATGAACTGTGATGCACCATTGCACAATTTCATTTTCACTGTACTTTGGCACGCGAAACGTAATAAAGTGAACAATTAGAACGTAAACAAGTTTCTGATGTTCACAACTTAGCTATGCCCTTTTCGAATTTCCTCCTGCAATTTTGGATGAGCTTTAACTGTCACAGAAATAATAGCTATCTTAATGACTCACAAACAATCAACAATTCACATCAAAATCACTACAATTATTGGCAACATTTACATCCGCATGACACTTTTCTTTAGTAGGATTAAGACTTACAAAGAATGGCGCACCAAATTCTGTACGCAATGAGTACTACACATACAAAAGGTATAAAAAAATCAAAAAAAATCTTCAAAAACAGGTTTTTCTAATCACATACCTGCTGTGCATATTGTAAACACCACCTGAACAGAATCAAAGAAGAAGAACATCACCAAGAGGGACACGGATGCTCCAACTGGAAGAAAAAGAGCTTGTGTAGAGTCTATGGTCTGGATACCTAAAACACAAATAAACAAAATCAATGCTCTGTTAAATTATTTCACCAAATGACTCTGTATCTTACAGCTGATAATAGGCAGAGATGCGTACCACACTGGCCTTGGCTCACATTCAGCTGAAGGGTGGTTCAATATAAAGATGTATTCTTTGGAACATTAATCGATTATGAAGCAGCCATCATGAGCAAAGGTTGAATTTGCTCAACCATTCAAAACTCTTATCCGTTTCCTATTCTGGTCTTTTTTCACCTCCAGTTTATCCCCCCCCCCCCCCCCCCCCACCCACCCACTTTCAGTCTGAGGTAGGGTTCCGACTCGAAACGTCACCTTTTTCTTTTTCTCCAGAGATGCTGCCCGACTCGCTGAGTTACTCCAGTTCCAGCAGTGAGAATATTATCCTTTTCCAATATCCCTTGATTATCAAAAATCTATCATTCTCACATTTAACATTAACAAGTTAACAGGCATCAATTGCAGTCACATAAGGTAGTTCTGAATTTCAACCATCTTTAACTTCACTTCTAAAAGGCCTGCTCTAAATCTTACGGTAATAACCATTTGTCTTACCCAACCAGTGGAAATAATTTCTACCTCTCAGTTCTCCTTGACGTCTTGCAAAATTGATCATTCTAAATTTCAGAGAAAGCAAACCTAGTTTCTACAATCTTTCTCCATAATGTGAGCCCTGGAGTCATTGTGTTATTATGGCAAATCTACAGTGCATTCCATTTTAGGCTAATGTATATTCATGAAACACTGGGAAATATCACTTAAGTGGAGCAAACTTATTATCCTTGTCGTAATGGAACCAATATTCCTTGAAATAAAGGCAGGTATCAGCCTTTTTAATAATTTTCGGTACCCAGATAGAATAGTACAGTACATGAACAGGCACTTCGGCCTACGAAGACTGTGTTGACCACAATGGCAAATTAAAGTATCCCCACTGGCCTGTACATGATCCATATCTCTCCATTCCCTCCATGTTCACATAACAAGACAATTTCATGACATACATGGATCACAAATCTCTCCAGACCGCCAATAATTCCAGCTCTTCGCCGAGTATTTGTTCCATCTTTTCTAAGTCGAAGGTGATTGACCCAGACATTTGGCAATGTTGAATTCCATTTAACCAATTTTGACTGCGCTTTGTATTATTAATGCCCATTTATAATTTAATGCTTCCATCTAGGCTTTTGTTTTAAAACAAAGATGCACATCTCTACACCATTAACAAACATAAAGGTAGTGATGCTCCACACTGTCATCTAAATTATTTAGCAGGTGTGGTCCCAACGCCAATCACTGCAAATTATCTCCCACTAATCCGAGAACCTGGTCATTATTTCAACGCCTCAGTGCATGAGGATAATATATCTGTAGCTCACACCGTATCCTGTAGATTTTTAAAGAGGCCTACTGCTTTGGTTTGTGAAAGGGAGGTACTAGCACAGAGATTAGTGGGCATAGGTTAATTTTGTTACCGCAATCAGGATTAGACACCAGACCACGGCACATGTTGTCATATGACAATGCACATACAATGAATAAAGAGCATTAGTTTACCTTAGTTTGGAGACAGCGTGGAAAAGGGCCTTCAGCTTCTGAGTCCACTCCGACCAGCGATCATCTTCATCCAATAGCATTATCTTACACACTAGGGACAATTTACAATTTTTACCGAAGCCAATTGACCTACAAACCTGTACGTCTTTGGAGTGTGAGAAGAAACTGGAGCACCCGGAGAAAGCCGACGCATCACAGGCAGCACCTATAGACCATGGGTGCTGTCTACATGGAATCTGTACGTTCTCCCCTTGACTGTGTGGGTTTTCTCTGGGTGTTCCGGTTTCCTCCCACATTACAAAGACGTACAGGTTTGTCGGTTAATTGGCTTCGGTAAAATTGTAAATTGTCTTTAGTGTGCGGGATGGTGCTAGTGTACTGGGTGATCGTTGGTCGGCGAGGATGCTGTGGACCTTTCCAAACACAAACTACTGGGGAACCAGAGCATTCGGTGCTGGGGCCTCAACTGTTTACATGTCTAAATTAATCACTTATATGGAGGAAATGAGTGGAGCTAAATTTGGTGATAATACAAAAGTCGGCAAGGAAATCAAGTTGAGACCAGGGTGCAAAGATGAGTGAAGTGAATGTGCACGGATTTGCGAAATGGAATAAAAGAGGTAGGGGAAAAGTAAGATTATTTACTTTGGATGTCAGAATATTACTGAATTGGAAAGGACACCAGTACAAGGCACCATAGATGGACACAAAATGCTGGAGTAGCTCAGCAGGACAGGCAGCATCTCTGGGGAGAAGGAATGTGTGGTGTTTCGGGTCAAGACCTGTCTTCAGACAAGGGACCGTGATACCCGCCTACATGAAGCAAAAACATTTCAACCAGCAATTTGGGAGGCGTTTATTGCAAGCAGGATGGAGTGCAAAGATAGAGAAAAGCTTGCCACAACTTGTGCCGGTGCAACCTGCGAGATCACACCTGGCGCACTACGTGTAGCTCTGATCTCCTTAAAGGAGAGTTTTTCCACACGTTTGGAGAGAGTTCAGAGAAGGTTCACCACGTTGATTGCTGGGATGATTGCGTTGTCTTGTGAAGAATGATTCAGCAGATTAATCATTCGGGCTTTGGAGCAAAGGGCGATGAGAGGTGAACTTATTAAGGTAAAGATTCTGAAGTGGCTCAGCAGGGTAGCTTTGAGAGTATGTTTCCCACGTCACCCATTCCTTCCATCCAGAGACGCTGCCTGTCCTGCTTAGTTACTGCAGCGTTTTGTGTCCATCTAAACCAGCATCTCCAGTTCCTTCCTATCTATAACACAACTGGTAGTTTCGGAATGAGGGATATACATTGAAGTTGAGTGAGGACTATCGAAGTGTTAAGGGTTATAGGAAACAGTGAGCAAAGTAGAGCAAAAAGAAACTGCTGGAGGAACTCAGTAAGTCAGGCAGCATAGAGGGAAATGAACAGATGACATTTAGGATTGGGACCCTTCTTCCTTCACAGATGCCGCCTGACCTGCTGAGCTCCCCCAGCAGTTTGTTGTTTCACTCAAGATTCCAGCATCTGCAGTCGAGGAAGGTAGAGACCAGGGGCAGATTAAATTTGATCTCACCGGACGCGAGAGCAGAATCAATGGGCTGCATGGCTTATTCCTGCTCCGATTCCATTGTCAGGGTGCGAGTGTTCAGCTATGTTTTATTGTTTCATATTTGCTTTTGCCCTAATTATTCAGGATGAATTCATACCAGTTGAAAAATCCTTCCAAGTTTCTTTTGAAAGTTAATAATTTGCCAGCATTGCAGTTACCATTTATTAGTTACTGAGAGAGAAAGTAGACCCCCCATTATCTCTTTCATCTCTGTAGACTGCAGACATTTTTGGTTCATGCGCAGAAACTATTTGAACCGTATCCAAGTCATTTCTTACTAAGTCGAATGCCGAACAAACTCAAGGTCCGCAGTGGAGATCATCCATATTTGGTCTGATTTTCGAATTTAGTGAAGTACTCTAACAAATTATTTCAAAAAAATGAAGAGGATAAGCACAAGTTCACAAATTATAGTAGAATTAGGCCATTAGGCCCATCGAGTCCACTCCGCCATTCGATCATGGCTGATCTCTGACTCCCAATCCCATTTTACTGCCTTCTCCCCATAACACTTGACACCCATTCTAATCAAGAATGTGTCTATCTTGCCGTAAAAATATCCACTGACTTGGCCTCCACAGCCCCCTGTGTCAATGTGTTCCACAGATTAACCACTCTCTGACTAAAGAAGTTCCTCCTCACCTCCTTTTAAAATAATGTCCTTTAATTCTAAGGCTATGACCTCTGGTCCTAGACTCTCCCACGAGTGCAAACATCCTTTCCACATCCATTCTAACTATGCCTTTCATTATTCTGTAAGTCCCCCCACAATCTTCTAAACTCCAGCGAGTACAGGCCCAGTGCTGTCAAACGCTCATCATATGCCAACCCACTCATTCCTGGAATGAATCTTGTAAACCTCCTCTGGACCCTCTCCAGAGCCAGCACATCCTTCCTCAGATACGGGGCCCAAATCTGCTCACAGTACTCCAAATGTGGCCTGACCAGCGCCTTTTCCAGTCTCAGCATTACATCTTTGATTTTGTCTTCCAGATAAGCACTTACCAGCTAAAGAATAATAACCAACCCACTAATGGGGAGTCTTTAGGATTTAGTGATAATAATAAACTGGCTATTTTGAAGATAAAATCAGGACAGACAGATAAAGCACAATAAGGAAAAGAAAACGCAAAATGCTGTACAAACATGCTTGTGAGAGGGATACACCTAGAAGCTCAATGTTCTGGTTGTCTATGTTTGAGACGTGATAGAGAGGAAGGAAAAGGAGGTGGAGGAATTCCTCTACTAATCACGGCAGTACTTAGAGGGGACATAATGGAGGGTTCATTCGCTGATGTGATATGGGTACAGCTTGAAGATAAGAAAGGTAAGAAATGGGATTGTACTATAGAAGTTTCTTACAGAAACTTACAAAATTCTTAAGAGGTTGGACAGGCTAGCTGCAGGAAGATTGTTCCCGATGTTGGGGAAGTCCAGAACAAGGGGTCACAGTTTAAGGTTAAGGGGGGGAAGTCTTTTAGGACTGAGATGAGAAAAACATTTTTCACACAGAGAGTGGTGAATCTCTGGAATTCTCTGCCACAGAAGGTAGTTGAGGCCAGTTCATTGGCTATATTTAAGAGGGAGTTAGATGTGGCCCTTGTGGCTAAGGGGATCAGGGGGTATGGAGAGAAGGCAGGTACGGGATTCTGAGTTGGATGATCAGCCATGATCATATTGAATGGCGGTGCAGGCCTACTCCTGCGCCTATTTTCTATGTTTCTATGTATAGCCCCTCCCCCCGCTAATAGCAAGTGGAAGATAGAGGAACAGATATGGCCAGAACATTGAAAGATGCCAAAGCAACAGAGTTGTATTAGTGGATAACTTTAACTTCCACAATATTGACTGGGATTTGTTCAGTGCCAAAGGCTTAGAATTTGTTAGGCGTATCCAAGTGTGTATGAAGCAGTACGTAGATAATCCAACCCGAGAAGGGAACGTACTGGATCTCGAGTTGGAAAGTGAGCCTGGCCAGGTGACGAATTACAGTTGATGAGTATTTTGGGGATAGTGGTTACAACTCCATATGTTTTAACATTGTTTTGAATAGGGACAAGTCTGGATCTCGAGGGAAGGTACTTAATTGGAGAAAAGCAAATTACATTATTAGGCAGGTGCTCAGGAGGGTTCATTGGGAACAGTTGTTATTTGGACAAAGTCCATATCTGACACATGAAAGTCAATTAAAAGCTAGTCACTAAAGGACTGGCATGTTCCAGTAACAAGGAGGGATAAAGATGCCAATATAAAGGAACTTTGGATGACCAAGGAGTTTATAACCTATAACAAAACGTTATTCCCTTATCATGTATCTGTACACTGTGGATGGCTCGATTGTAATCATGTATTGTCTTTCCACTGACTGGATAGCGCGCAACAAAAGCTATTCACTGTACCTTAGTAAATGTGACAATAAACTAAACTCATAATTTTGAACAAAAAGCATGGTTTAAGAAGATGATTTCAGATAGGCCCTTTAAGGAATATAAAGAGCAGGCAATTTTATTTCGGAGTCACGTGAGTGACTACGTGAAGACCCCGTCCAGCACGCATGCGCGACATTATCGTTCATGCAGTGCACCCGCGACGTACGGGAGTTCAAGGCGCTCCCGCTACAAATTGAAAAGTCGGGCCGACAGGTAAGTTTTACTTTGGCCGTGTGTATTTTTCTCTGTGGTCTGCTTGTGTTCCAGGAAGAATGAGCAAGACCAGAGGGAAGAAATCTGCAGCTCGCCCCCGTTCGTCTTCCGTTGAGGAATGTTCTTTGGAGGGAGGTCAAGAGGCGGCGGGAATAACTACCGAGCCGAGCCCAGCACCGCTAGTGCAGCCTGAGCAGCGGGCTGGAAGTACCTGCAGCCAGAACCTGGTGCTAGTATCCAACGATTCGGATGAAGATGCCACACCGCTCGAGAGCGGCACAGGCAGCCGCCTAAGCCGAATGGAACGGCTTGTGGAGCAATTGCTCCAGCGAGACCTGTTAAGAGAGCAGCAGCAGACTCGTCTAGGGAGCTCAGGCACTCCCGTAGTGCCCATTACGGCACTGACCATTGCTTCACCTTCTTTCGAAGGCAGCATTGGCGACCAGGTCTGGGCTGGTCAAGAAGAGGGGTTGCTGGCTGAAGATGTCCGGAGTACGCAGGGTTACAGGATCAGGAAGAGCTGCTGGGTGTGGTTACCGCTGCGTGGCCATTCCACGAGCGGGTCGGCCTTTAGAGCCGAAACATTGCAGCCAGCATTGACCACCTGTCCTCAAAACCCCCACAAGAACGGGTGGTCAATGAGGCTCTTGAACTATATACAGCCTCAGATAATTGTACATCATTGAATGTACCAGCTGTAAACAGCCAAATCTGGGGACATTTGGGGCAGAACATCAGGAACCTGGAGTTGAAGCTCCAGAAAATCCTTAAACCCCTGACTACAGGAATCACATCATATGCTCGGCTCATTGATGGTGTGGACATATCCACAAATCAGCAAGACACATTAGCTCTGCTGTGCACCACTCAATATGAGATAAACAATTTACGGAAGGAAATCATCAAGCCTGCCCTCAACCCAAAGTTTGCGGGACTTTGCAAAACACCGGGTTCAGAACCTCCAATTCCGCTCTTTGGAAAGGACCTTCCGAAAAAGGTGAAAGACCTAGAGGAAGAATCCAAGACCTTTGGTCTCGTGAGGGCAGGTTTGGGACCGAGCAGACCTAACCAACCCAGGCGGCAGTACCCCACGGCGTCCACCAGTCGTCGACCACCATATGGGACTGGTGAAAGCTCGGGGTCCGCAACCATTCCCCGTAAGCCTTTTTTAGGCCAGGGTCCAGAGCGGATCCCATGAAAAATGAGCCACCCCCATCAACATCAACATCAACAGCAGCCCTCTACAGCCCAGCAGACACCTCATCGTCCAGCGAAGAGGCAGAAGAAGCACCAGTAACCATGGAGGTAGGTGGGTCTGGTTCCTCTCAACATATGAGCAGTAGGGGCTCTATACTAACAGGGGGGAGATTGCACTTGTTTTTTGGATACATGGGAATCCATCACTAATGACAAGTATATACTCAGCAGCATTCATGGCTATAAAATTGACTTTGTTCATGAAAACATACCGCCAGTTCAGCATACACCAAAGGGTATTCACCCTCTCAGTCAAAGAGAAACAAGAGGGTCAAGCTGAACTGATGAGGCTACTAGCAAAAGGTGTCATTGAAAGAACTAAACATGAACCTTGGAATTTGTGTCTAATATTTTCACTATAACTAAAAAAGATGGTGGATATCGCATCATCATTGACTTAACTACTTTAAACAAGTCTGTTAAGTATATACATTTCAAGATGGAAACTTTTGAAACAGCCAGACTATTGATTTCTAGAGGGTACTTTCTAGCAAGCATTGATTTAAAAGATGTCTACTACTCAGTGCCCATACATAAGGAGCAACGTAAATACTTAAGGTATCTTGATGAAACAGCTATGGCAATTTAAAGCCTTACCAAATGGACTAACCTCCGCTCCAAGGTTATTCACTAAAATCTTAAAACCTGCTTTGGCATTATTGAGGAAACAAAAGCATATATTCATGGCGCACTTAGATGACATTTTAATAGTAGGGAAAACCTTGGAGACAGCTATTTTGGTAGTAGCAGCCACCAAACGTTTGTTTGAAACTTTGGGGTTTGTCATACATCCAGATAAATCCAATTTAACACCGTCCACTACCATGGACTATCTTGGATTTACGATTGACACTGTTCGCACGATTGTAACTCTGCCGAAGGATGCCAGTGCTTTGGGCTGGGGAGCAACTAACATGCAATCCAGCACAGGGGGCAGATGGACTAACTCTGAATCATCTTGCCTACAGACACGGGGTATCAACTACTTAGAAACGTTGGGTGCATTTTATGGTTAAAAGCATATTCATCTAATACGCATCATGCACATGTCCGGTTGCAATTAGATAATACCACGGTGGTGGTTTATATCAACCACATGTGTGGTGTAAAGTCGATATCGTGTGACAATTTGGTCAACCTAATCTGGCAATGGTGTGTCGAAAGACATATTTGGTTATCAGCAACAGGAGACCGCAAGGTGACTTGGATAGGCTGGGTGAATGGGCAAATATTTGGCAGATGCAGTATAATGTGGATAAATGTTAGGTTACCCACTTTTGTGGCAAAAACAGGAAAGCAGACTATTATTTAAATGGTGGCCGATTAGGAAAAGGGGAGATGCAGCGAGACCTGGGTGTCACGGTACACCAGTCATTGAAAGTAGGCATGCAGGTGCAGCAGGCAGTGAAGAAAGCGAATGGTATGTTAGCTTTCATAGCAAAAGGATTTGAGTATAGGAGCAGGGAGGTTCTACTTCAGTTGTACAGGGTCTTGGTGAGACCACACCTGGAGTATTGCGTACAGTTTTGGTCCCCAAATCTGAGGAAGGACATTATTGCCATAGAGGGAGTGCAGAGAAGGTTCACCAGACTGATTCCTGGGATGTCAGGGCTGTCTTATGAAGAAAGACTGGATAGACTCGGTTTATACTCTCTAGAATTTAGGAGATTGAGAGGGGATCTTATAGAAACTTACAAAATTCTTAAGGGGTTGGACAGGCTAGATGCAGGAAGATTGTTCCCGATGTTGAGGAAGTCCAGGACAAGGGGTCACAGCTTAAGGATAAGGGGGAAATCCTTTAAGACCGAGATGAGAAAGACATTTTTTACACAGAGAGTGGTGAATCTCTGGAACTCTGTGCCACAGAGGGTAGTTGAGGCCAGTTAATTGGCTATATTTAAGAGGGAGTTAGATGTGGCCCTTGTGGCTAAGGGGATCAGAGGGTATGGAGAGAAAGCAGGTACGGGATACTGAGTTGGATGTTCAGCCATGATCATATTGAATGGCGGTGCAGGCTCGAAGGGCCGAATGGCCTACTCCTGCACCTAATTTCTATGTTTCTATGTTACCTACCAGGTAAGCAAAATACAGTGGCAGACACCAGGTCACACAAATTTTACGATAACATCGAATGGATGTTAAATCCCAAAGTGTTTGCTGAAATTACAAAGCAATATGGCACACCAGATATCGATCTATTTGCATCCAGGCTGACTCAACAGGTACCAACGTATGTCGCTTGGGAACCAGACCCTGAGGCAGCAGCAGTTGATGCATTCACGCTGCATTGGGGGGAAATGTTTCTTTTATGCTTTTCCTCCCTTCTGCCTCATCAGTCGGGTATTACGCAAGATTCAATTGGATTCCGCTACAGGAATCTTGATAATACCTGACTGGCCTACACAGCATTGGATCCCAGTGGCCCGCGACATGGCTTTCGAAACACCGTTCGAATTCCCCAACAGTCCAGAATTATTAATCCACCCAGTGTCAGGCACTAGTCACCCGTGCCATGACAGAGTCAATCTCCTGGCTTGCAGATTCTAAAAAGACGTCTACTGGGCCTGGGACTGTCTGAGGACGCCATCAACAAGATGACCGCATCCCACCGGGAGTCCACCAGGTGACAATACCTGACCAACATAAGGAAATGGGAACGGTATTGCTCCAAAACAGGAATTACCTACACTACAGCTACAGCCACCAGTGTTGTGGAGTTCCTGGTTGGATTACATCAGCTACAGCGCCATCAATACAGCCAGGAGTGCGTTGTCAGCTTATTTGGTTCCAGCAGCAGGACAACTGGCTTTGGGGTCCCATCCACTAGTCGTCAAAATCATGAGGGGGCATTTTTAACACTAATTCCCCCAGACCTAGGTACACACAGATCTGGGATGTCAGCATTGTGCTGACGTACGTACCTTTGGGGATGGCCATCACCCAGGGCACTCACACTGGAACAACTTACTCTGAAATCTGTCATGCTCATGGCACTAGTGTCAACTCAAAGGGTACAGTCCCTCCACCTTCTGAGGCTGGACAGCATGACAGAGTCATTGGACTGTTTCACATTTCATATTCAGGGAGTGGTCAAACAAACTAGACCAGGTACCACACCTCCAGTCATGGAGTTCCGGGCATATTCATCTGACCCACAGCTGTGTGCCAAGACCCATCTCGCCAATTACATAGACACAACATAGGGAGAGAAAAAGCCTTATGGATAAGCCACAAGAAGCCTCATGGTCAGGTGACGAGCCAAACCATTTCGAGGTGGCTCAAGCAGGTGCTTAAGTCCGCAGGAGTCAATACTAATATTTTCAAATCTCACTCCACCAGGGCTGCATCTACGTCGGCGGCTAGGCGAATGAACGTGCCTATGGACCATATTCTGGCAAGAGCAGGATGGTCCTCAGAAAGAACTTTCCAAAGGTTTTATAATAAGCCGCTGGCGGAACCTGCTACATTTGCAGACAGAATTTTAGAGTCTGCAGATAATGTTTAATTTAAGCCCTCTGTTTTCTGTTGTCATTAATAAACCTTTTTTGTTCACAAACAGGTTATTGTTGATTGTGATAACATACTTCCTCCCTCTAAGGTCTTCAGACAGTGAGTGAAGCATGAGCTGGTACACGGTTCGGATTCACAGAGCTCTGAAGTCTTCACGTAGTCACTCACGTGACTCCGAAATAAAATGGTAAGATTAAATGAGAACTTACCAGTTCGAAGTTTGATCTGTATTTTATGAGGAGTTACGATGAGGGATTACATGCCCTCCGCTCCCACCCTCTATTTGTACAGATCAACTGGTAATTTAGTTCTTATTTTTTTCTTTACTATATTTATTTCAATTGTTGTGTTTTTTCTGTGAATCCACACCGCTGCTTTGAAGAATGTCGCGCATGCATGCTGGACGGGGTCTTCACGTAATCCCTCATCGTAACTCCTCATAAAATACAGATCAAACTTCGAACTGGTAAGTTCTCATTTAATCTTACTATTACAAGAGCTTAAAGGGGCCACAAAATAGTCAGATTAAAGAAAATCTCCACGCTTTTTATTTCTACATTAAAAACAAGAGGGTAACCAGGGAGAAGATAGGACCGCTCAGGGATGTAAGAGGAAAATGGGGATGTAGGGGAGGTATCAAACGGGTACTTTGCATCTCTTTTCACCAAAGGACAAGGAAGATGTGTAGGAAGGAACTGCAGATGATGGTTTACACAGAGGATAGAAACAAAATGCTCGAGTAACTCCACCATTTTGTGTCTATCTTCAGGACATGGAAGATATTTAGGATGGGGATCGATGACCAATGGAGTTCCGTAGGAATCTGTGCTGAGACCTCTGTTGTTTGTATTATATACAAATGGCTTGGACGTGGAAGTAGATGGGGTGGCTGGTAAATTTATAAATTGTACCGAGATTGCTGGTGTCGTGGACTGTGAGGAAGGTTGTCAAAGCATACAGCGTGATAGAGATCAGCTACAGTAATGGGCGGAGAAATGAGTAATGGGCAGAGGTGCTGTAATGTGGAAGGTCGAATGCAAGTGGAAAATATACAATTAATGGCAAGACCCTTAGCAGTATAGATGTACCAGAGGGATCTTGAGTCCAAGTCAATAATCTCCTGAAAGTTGCAACGCAAGTAGAGAGAGTGGTAAAGGGGCAGTCCCACTGCGGCGACCTAATCTGCAAGTTTAGACGAGTTTGCCCTCGACTCAAACTCGCAGCATGGTCGACACGTGGTCCTGGGAGGTCCTCTGAGGTCACTGGATCTCTCCTTCATGCTCGAGGGAAGTTCCCGAATATTTGCGGCCTCAGCTAGATGGCAGAAAATATTTCAGCATGTTGAAACATTTTCCACAAGTATAAATTGGTCGGCATGGTTCTTTTCAAATCGTAGTGCAGTGGAGTGGGGTCGCTATGTAGTTACAGGCAGTCAAGGGCAGCCGTAGGCAATCTCCTTCGAACATTCCATCCAGCTTGAGGTTTTTCAGGCGAGTGCCCTCGAGCTTGAAGGTCAAAGACACTGTTCTGAATTCGCGGATTAGGTCGCCACAGTGGGACAGCCCCTTAAAGAAGGCATGTGATATGCTTGCCTTCATTTGTTGGTATATTGAGGTAAGATTCAGGAAGTCAAGATGCAGCTTCATAGGACTTTAATTAGGCCGCATTTGGAGTAGTGCGTGCTGTTCTGGTCATGCCAATACACAAATGATATGGAGGCTTTGGAAACGGTGCAGATGCCAGGATAATGAGGTTTTAAGCTAAAGGGAGAGGGTTGGTACATGGATTGCTTTCTCTCTAACGCTGGAGATTTAGGGGAGATCCAACAGCAGTATATAAAATAATGCTAAGCACGGATAGGGTGGACAGAACAGAACTTTTTTTCCCCAGGATGGAAATGTCAAAGTCCAGCGAGCATTAGTTTAGAACTAAAGGGGCACGGTCTAAAGGAGACATGCGGGACAAGTTTTTTTGGTATACCAAAGGTGGCAAGTGCCTAGAAGACACTGCCAGCGCTGATGGTTGAGGCAGATATGATTGTGACATTTGAGACACTTTTGGATAGGTGCATGGAAGTGCAGGGCATGGAGGGACATGGATTATATGTGGGCAGGTAAGAGTTGGTCTTGGCATTATGTTCAACACAGACATTGTAGGCTGAGGCTAGATAGAGAAAAAATGCTGGAGTAACCCAGCAGGACAGGCAGCATCTCTGGAGAGAACGAATGAGTGACATTCCGGGTTGAGACCCTTCTTCAAACTGATGTCAGGGGAGTGGACAGTTCAGAGATGTAGTCAGAGACAGTAAGACTGGTAGGAAAACTGGGAAGAGGGAGGGGATGGAGTGAGAGGGAAAGGCCTGTTTCTGTGCAGTTCTCTGTTCAAAGAAATGCAATCCTGCTGAAATGCAATCCTGCTGAAAACCGTTTAAATCTAGAGGTAGTTCATTCAAACATTATTTGATACACAATTTAAAAAAAATGTAATTGCCAAGAATTTGTTTCTAAAATTCCATCAATTTACCATAAAAATGTAAAATCAACAATAATGGTTTTTTTTTAATTATTAAATATTCACAGAATTTTAAAAAGTCTTGTTTATATAAATAGCCACTGACCCAAACAGTTCACTACTAATTTAACAAGAACACCAGCTTTCAATGGGGTAAAGTATTCAATCACTTCGAAAAAATGGCCGCAGATATAAACCACGCATGAAAAATCAAGCTGCAGTCGATTTATTTTTTGGCTTCAGACCATTAAATAAAAATGAAGGAAGCTAATTGATGACAAAGTTGCTCAAATTTTTTTAATTATTCCGTGCTGCAAACTGATAAATCAAACATCAAACTCACTCGCTTTGGGTGATGAGGTAAAATAAGCAGAGAAAAGAATGCTAAAAATTAAAAAAAAAAGCAGTAAATAGCATTCAGCCAATTTCCTCGGCACCATACATAACCTTCTACTGAACCGCATTACAAATCCCCCCCAAAGCCAATGTAAACTTGACTTCTGCCAACCTGCCCACAGCTAAAACTGTTTTCACAAGTCCTACCTACCTGTGAATCGCGTTCTTTTTCGCACAATTTTAACGCCTATTTAAAGCCATCAAATATATTTTTTCGATAAGCAACCTTTTAAAATCATGAATGTGAAAATTATTTTAGGTTGCATCTTTACTATTTAATCGCAAAGCTGAAAATGAATCAAATGGCAACCTTTATCTAGTGTCCCTAGTGTGTAGTGTGTGCTAGTGTACGGGGATCGCTGGTCGGCACGGACTTGGTGGGCTGAAGGGCCTGCTTCCACGCTGTATCTCTAAACTAAAACAATCTCAACATTTTTGGTCTCACTTTCTCTTTCCCCATCAATTTTAACTGTCAAATTAAATAAACAGAGCTTAATGTTTAAAAGTAAATCAAATAAAAGTAAATCAAAGAAAGGGGAATAGCCACCAAAAAGAGACACAAAACCACCAAAGATAGACACAAAATGCTCTGGTAACTCAGCAGGACATCTCTGGAGAGAAGGAATGGGTGACGTTTTGGGGCGAGACCCTTCTCCAGACTGAAACTATCCACCAAATGATCTTCAGTCATGAACATTCCAAAGATATTGAACTTTCGTACAATCAAATGCGTCAAATGTTCTGAAAAGCTTAAATTTTTTTTACATTATTCATCGACATGCCTTCATTACATTGAATATTAGATCTAGCCCACACACGAGCCAGATCTCTGAGCATATTACTGGAACAACAACATGTTAGTCACCAAATCCAAATGATGATCATTTTGTTTGTGACCACGGCACTCAGCTCTCGCTTTAAGAATGCAAAGTCCTCTGCTGACTGACATGTTGATGTTCAGCATTTCAAGTTCTTAGAGAACTTAGTAGCAATATGATAACCTTTTATGAAATTCGGAAATGCAGATATCTGCCTTACATTCTTAAAACTGCCTGTGTGAGCCTTTATACCAATCACACTATTGTTGCATGAGCAAAGACGACAATTTTATTGTCATACGCGGTGGAGTAGTGGTAGACAATAGACAATAGGTGCAGGAGTAGGCCATTCGTCCCTTCGAGCCAGCACCGCCATTCAATGCGATCATGACTGATCATCCCCAATCAGTACCCCGTTCCTGCCTTCTCCCCATATCCCCTGACTGCTATTTTTAAGAGCCCTATCTTGCTCTCTCTTGAAAGCATCCAGAGAACCTGCCTCCACCGCCCTCTGAGGCAGAAAATTCCACAGTAGAGTTGCCGCCTTACAGCACCAGAGACCCGGGTTTCATCCTGACTACGGGGCCTTGCCTGAACGGAGCTTGTACGTTCTCCCGGTGACTTGCGTGGGTTTTCTCCGTGATCTCTGGTTTCCTCCCACACTCCAGAGACGTACAGGTTTGTAGGCTAATTGGCTTGGTATAATTGTAAATTGTCCCTAGGGTATAAAGGATTGTGTTAATGTGCGGGGATCATTGGTCGACGTGGACCCGGTGGGCCGAAGGACCTGTTTCCGCGCTGTATCTCTAAACTAAATTGAACTGTGGAAACAAGTCATTTAGCCAGTCAAGTACCTGTCTACTGCAAGACTGCATCTCCCCAATTTCTCACCTTCTCACTCTGATTCGCCTGCCAACCACTTACATCAGGGAGAGTTTACGGTGGGAATTTAATCTGCAAGTCAGCATGTCTTTGGCAAGTGGGAGGAAAATAGTGCACTCAGAGGAACAGAGGCAGCCACATGCCCAGCATTCAATGTCAGGCTCAAAGCCTGGTCTCTGGAGCTGAGAGACATTTCACTGACATTCATTTCAACAAGTTTCTTTGGTATCAACCACAAATCCTTTGGAATAAAGTCATGTAGTCAGTCACACCGCCGCATTACAAAGAAACTGGCCCTTGGCCCACCATGCCCGTGCCAACTTTTTTGCTCACCTCCCCAAATCTCATTTTCCACATAAAGAATGTATCATTCTGAACTACATGGACCATTGTTATTATTGCACTATTATTGTTTGTTTTGTGTGTACGTAAGTGTGCATGTGTAAATAGGTGTGTGCGCGCGTATGTGATATATATGTATATTTGAGAGTATGCGTGGATATGAACACACACTGAACTTTTTTTCTCTCACGTTCATTATATTGTTTACAGTGTGCTATGTTTACATATTCTGTTGTGCTGCTGCAAGTAAGAATGTCAATGGTCTGTCTGGGACATGACAATAAAACACTTTTGACACTCTTGACTCATTCCATGCCCTGCCTATTTAAATGTCTGTCTGAATGGCAGAGTAGACTCATTGGGTTGAATGGCCGAATTCTGTTCCTGTGACTCATGATCTAAATGTCTCAAAACAAAGTGATAATAATTGAAAGATACTTATCTGCTAAAACTCCTTCCTCTCATCTTAAACCTATGCACTCTTGCTTTGATACACTTTTTTTTGTGTGTGACAAGGTTCTGAACTCGTCAGATGTCAGGGGTTACGGAGAAAAGGCAGGAGAATGGGGTTAGCGGGAAGAGATATATCAGCCATGATTCCCCTTACCATGGGAAATAGGTTTTGACTATCTAGCCGACCTCGCTCTCTCGCTGCACCCCTCCACCTCCAGGAAAAATAAACTAAACCCATTCAATCTCTCCCCACAACCGATTTCTTCCAACCCAGACAATATTTTGGTGAATCTCTTCTGCACTCAAACCAGAATCTTGGTTGTGATATCTCAAGAAATCTCTGTGTGAACATAGAAAAAAAACAGACGTTTGAGTCTTGCTTTCTACTTACTATTGTTGGTATTGTTTACATTGAAAGTGGCAGATGAAGTATTCCCATCTTTATCTTTTTCCTGGTTCTCAAAGTCCATATTCAGGGACCTAGATGAGAGGGCAGAAAATGAAAGTTTCATGAAGTCACACAGTCCAGGCAGATGAAAACTGTGGTGTAAACCACAAAATCGTGTGTCAAACGTCAACAGCGAACAGTGATTTTGCTCATGTCCTTGCAATGACTCTCTTAACCTGAATTAAGGCATTTTGCCAAATCTCCAAATGCTCAAGAAGCTGGTCTCCAAGCACACAGTTGGGTGACAAAGTCAGCGGAACAGGCAGCATTAGACTGATGAAGGGTCTCGACCCAAAAAGTCACCCATTCCTTCTCTCTGGAGATGCTGCCTGATCCGCTGAGTTACTCCAACACTTTGTGTCGATTAGCGGTGTAAACCAGCTTCTACAGTTCCATTCTACACACAGTCGGATCATTTCAATTAAATTCTCTGGTTTAGACTATGCAGTCAGACCCCCCCCCCCCGAAACACAAAGTCAGGTCCAAATGGACTGTTTGGATAGCCAGGCCTTATTCAGCATGTCCACAATGTTTAAACAAAGTGATCCCTGCGAATCAAGTGGGGGACGTACCAAGGGAAAATGGCAAAATCCTTGAAAGCAAAGATTTTATAAATGTTAGGAGTTATATCAATATTAGGGGTTTTCAATGGCTCAATGATAATTTATCATCACCGCAGTTAAATTCTTTTCGCACGGATCACACATGCACAAGTCGCCGTATTTCAGCGCCATTTATAAAATGTCCAAAGTCCAGTTCGCGCAATCGATGTGCTGGAGTGGCACCCGACCCAGGTATTAGGCACAGATGGGGGTTTATAAATAATAGATCATAAGGCAAGCAAACAACATTTAGCAATTTTTCAAGAATTTTTCAAGAAGCAAAGCAAGAATTTCATTGTCCTATCAGGGACACAATGACAACAAATTCATTTGAACTTGAACTTGGCAAGCAAACAACATTTAGCAATTTTTCAAGAATTCCTGAGGCAAGTGGAGAACAGCATAGATAGCACTGCGTGCGAAGCAACAGCACCGTGTGCCAAAAACGTCATGTTGCATGGAAGAAGTGACTTTCCTACAGTAACGCCTACTCTAAACTTGCATTTAATTATTGATTGAAAGAAACAAACTGGCCCTATGGCTCACTTTTGCTCAGTGGGCCATATTTCCCACCCCTTGCAGCCTATTGCTGCCCTGTACGCAACACCTAGAAAATTTAGATGTGGCATTAAAACACGTCCAATAGCCAGGCAATTAGAGCTCATGGCAGAGATTCAAGATAAATCAGGATGTCAGGTTATCAGTTTTCCCTTTTACGCAAAAGACTGGATAAACAATGCTCTGCAGAGATACACACCTTAATACAGTGGTCTTTACACACAGTGAAACTATTATAGAGGAGAGCGAAAAAGAAAGCAAACTTTGAAGGGTAAAATCCGATTCAAAGAGAATACTGTAAGTGGACGTTCGGAGATTGTAATACAAAAAAAAGTAAAAGGATGCAAGTGAATAGGACAGATAAAAAGAGACAGAGAAACAGATCATGAAGTGAATAAAATTGTTAAACGTCTCATATCCTTTGAATGCTGAAGTTGAAAGATAGTGTTAATTGCAAAGAGCAGATGAGACAAAATGCAAGAGAATTAAACCACAAACTCATTTTGAAGCAAGCTATCATATACTTCAATTGAGCCAAAGTACTTCCCTGCACATTAATTGATTTTAATGCAACACCTACAAGAAAGTGCACAGGCTCATAAGACAGAAGTTAGACCCTTTCCTGGTATCTGTACACGAGAGGTCTAGTGTACTTTTATTCCTGCAGTGAAATCAATGTGATCAATGGAATGGGGCGGGCAACATGCAGATCCATACAAGGTCTGCACAAGGCTTTGACAGATATAACTTTTTTGAGAGCTTCAGTGAGACTTTTCCCCATTCACATACGTGATTAACGTGTTAAAAAATGAATTAATTTGTGATTGCATAAATGCTATTTCATTGGAGAGCCTAGATTTTACTGATGATGGTTGAAGGAGGAATGCTGACTCAACAGTTACATTGGACTCTTGCTATCTTAATGACAGCGTCATGAATAATGCAGTAATCCTTTGTTGCTGAACTAAAATACAGGCCTCACATCCTCACATCATAGCTTGCAGTTTGAACTCACCACCTTCTGTTTCAGTGATGAAAACAGATACATGTCCACCACTGATTTTCCGGCACTCTTGCCGGACCAACAGAGGTCACGGCCTGCGAGAGGAGTCGAATGGTACCGGAATGATCCGCATAAGCCATCGAGAGGCCGAGATACCAGCCTGAAAAGTTGGCCCTGGAAGTCGGCTATGGGAACGGATCTGCCGGCTTTGGCCAGGCCAGAGTTCCAGAGCCCAAGCGGCAGGGGGCAAATTCGACCCACCGATCGGCCGCGGAAGTCCCAATGAGATAGAGATTGGCCGCCTCACCCAGCCTAGACATTTTCTGTGGAATTCTGGGGGGGGGGGGGGGGGGGGGGGGGGGGGGGGGGGGAGATTTCAAGTGCACCTTTTGTCTTGATTAAAGGAGGCGCCGGACCATCAGTTGGCAAAAAATGGATGGTGGGCCTTTACACGATTACGTGCAACTGCCAGAGTTGGCATTCTCAATCAAAACCTGTTTTAAGCCAAGGCAAAGCAACGCACATCCTGTAATGTAGATTCTGAGGCTTCACTTAAAACACGAGGCAAAAGATTGTTAAAACTGGTGTAATTCCTGTGAGACTACAGTAAGCTTCTATGTAATCGTCGTAGTCAAGCTTCACTGTGCACTGTCATCTTTAATATACATTGGATGATACTAAAATCACATTTTAAAAGTTGCTCACCGACCCCTTTCTAAAACCCAATGACCTGCAAGATGGAAACAAAAGATAGACACAAAAAGCTGGAGTAACTCAGCAGCTTCTTCAGTCCCTTCTTTAGTCTGAAGTGGGGTCTGGATCCGAAACATCCCCCATTCCTTCCCTCCAGAGATGCTGCCTGCCCAGCTGAATTACTCCAGCTTTTCGGATTAAACCTGTATTTGCAGTTCCTTCCTACACAGTTGGAAACAAATATCTTGATACAAAATAGTATTATATTCTCAAAATCTGAACTCACAAATACAACGATTTTACTTTTTGCATAATTTCAGCCCAGGATTAAACTTTTAAACTGAAATATTTCACTCTCTCCAAATGAAATCCAAACTTTCAGAGATAATACACGTTCCAGAATTGCTCTGAACGAAGATTCATTGAAATGCCAGAGTAGGTATTTTGATGGATTAAACTTTGTAGTACCATTCAGTATCATATGTTACTATGAAAAATGCTTTCCATATTTAAATAACAAAATCCTATCAAAATAATCCTTCCCCTCTCGAATGTCACACGATCAGGTTCACCCAGAGTAAATCAAAGACGTGATCACAGTTCTAAAAAGAACCGAGTCCCAACGGGCGGTGGCGCAGCGGTAGAGTAGCTGCCTTACAGCGCCAGAGACCCGGGTTTGATCCGGACTATGGGTGCTGTCTGTACATGCTCCCTGTGACCACGTGGGTTTTCACCGGGTGCTCCGGTTTCCTCCCACACTCCAAAGACATACAGGTTTGTCAGCTTATTTGCTTCGGTAAAATTGTAAATGGTCCCTAGTGTGTAGGATAGTGCCAGTGTACGGGGAGATTGCTGCTCTGCGCGGACTCGGTGGGCTGAAGTGCCCGTTTCCACTCTGTGTCTCCAAAATCTGACGTCTAATAGTCTAAATCCGTAAAGGAATAAAAGATAAAAAATATCCAAGGCGAGGATAATGCCACCAGAATTATCACCACGTCCTCTGCTTCACTCACAAGCCCAAGAAACATGGGGAAACTACGGGGAAAAAAAGATAATTTCCAGATGAAGCCTCTGACCTCTAGAATTATATGAATAACATTCCACAATGGAAAGACTAAGTAACAGTAATAACAGTCGGCTAAAGAATAAATTATCTACCGTGAAACTCCAATTGTTAAGAAATCCTGTTGGGTTGGCAGTTGGCTATCAGATGCCAATTGCCATGTTTCCTCTAACCCAACAGGACCCTGTCCCAGGATATCTTGAAGCCCTCTTGGTTCTTTTTCCATGCCCCCGTAAAACTCACAGGGTTCATTGGAAAAGGTATTACACCACTGCACTGCATAACATCTTTAAAAAAAATGAATTAAAAGAATGTTTAAGAAGGAACTGCAGATGCTGGAAAATCGAAGGTAGACAAAAGTGCAGGAGAAACTCAGCGAGTGTGGCAGCATCTATGGAGCGAATGAAATAGGCAACGTTTCGGGCCGAAACCATCAGTCTGAAGAAGGGGTTTGGCCTGAAACGTTGCCCATTTCCGTCGCTCCATAGATGCTGCCGCATCCGCTGAGTTTCTCCAGCACTTTTGTCTACCTATAAACTCAAAGAATGTAGGAGGGAACGGCAGATGTTGGTTGAGACTGAAGGTAGACACAAAATGCTGGAGTAACTCAGCGGGTCAGGCGGCATCTCTGGGGAAAAGGAATAGGTGACGTTTTGAGTCAGAAGACTTTTTCAGACTGATGGGGGGGGGGGGGGGCTGAAGGTGGGAAAACGCCTGAGCTACTCCAGCATTTTGTCTCGATGAATTAAAAGAGCATTGGAGTATTAAATGGAATAGCATCCAACAGTCCAGAAAATCGGTCAATCAGTACATATCTTCAGATCATGCGGATTAACAGTTTTACTGCACATATCACCTCACCTGTAGATGTGGAAGGAATGGCATGTTTAATTTTATGTCCCAGCATAAGTTTGTATAATCAGTTTAGATAGTACTTTGGCATTGGGCTTGGTTTTCTTGGCTGAGCGCTTACCCTGGTGTTATTGCACGAGCACTTTGTGTTTTAATTGTAACTTAATAACTTGACTGATTTCGTACCAAACTAAAATTATGAATATGATAAGAGATATGGTTCTAACCAAGCTTTAACAGCTGACAACTTTAACAACTTTCTATTAAAGAAAGTGCAGCTATATCTTTGCAAGTTGATATGTCAACCTATTACATGATAGAGTGCTCCAAATTGCTGTACCTTCTACAGGGCAAACTGCGATCGTTCACTAAAACAGAAATACACAAAGTCTGAAGTTTTCGGGAAAGTCTTGCTATCATAATTGCCGTATAAACGGTCTTAAATTTTAATGTCCGTTTTGAATCTTGACAGCATGGATTTAAAAATAGGATCGTCTTTGTCAGTACAAATGTCTTTCATTCACAGTAAATTAATTTCCCTCAATCCATTACAATGTCAATCACTCGGTATCACACTAATCTTTCACTTGCTCCATGAGCATTAATGAATTCCAGCTCAGTTAACAACAGGCCATGTCCAGGAGGGTTTCTGCAACCAAGTATCGTAATTAAATATAACTCAGCACAAATCATGCTCAACTACCGGAAAGCAATGATCCGGACGGCACGGTGGCGCAGCGGTAGAGCGACTGCCTCACAGCGCCAGAGACTCGGCTTTGATCCTGACCACGGGTGCTTGTCTGAACAGAGTTTGTATATTCTCCCCGTGACGTGCATTTTCTCCGAGATCTTCGGTTTCCTCCCACACGCCAAAGACGTACAAGTTTGCAGGTTAACTGGTTGGGGAAGGATTGCAACCTTCACGTGGTCCGCCCTGTTTCAACTAATGCAATCAACTCGGAACATCACAAACGGAAGATCAAATAGAACAAGTTGTCCTACAACATGGATTTCTGCCTGGAAGGTCATGTTTGACAAACCTTCTTGAATTTTTTGAAGCAGTTACTAGGGAAATTGATGAGGTTAAAGCAGTGGACGTTGTCTATATGGATTTCAGTAAGGCCTTTGACAAGGTTCCCCATGGAAGGTTGGTTAAGAAGGTTCAATCTTTGGGTGTTAATGGCGGAGTAGCAAGATGGATTCAACAGTGGCTGAATGGGAGATGTCAGAGAGTAATGGTGGATGGCTGTTTGTCAGGTTGGAAGCCGGTGACCAGTGGGGTGCCTCAGGGATCTGTGTTGGGTCCACTGTTGTTTGTCATGTACATCAATGATCTGGATGATGGGGTGGAAAAATGGATAAGTAAGTATGCAAATGATACGGAGATAGGTGGTGTTGTGGATAATGAAGTAGATTTTCAAAGTCTACAGAGAGATTTGGGCCATTTGGAAAAGTGGCTAAAAGATGGCAGATGGAGTTTAATGCTGATAAGTGTGAAGTGCTACATCTTGGCAGGACAAATCAAAATAGGACTACATGGTAAATGGTAGGGAATTGAGGAATGCTGTGGAACAGAGAGATCTAGGAATAACTGCATAGTTCCCTGAAGGTGGAATCGCATGTAGATAGGGTGGTAAAGAAAGCCTTTGGTGTGCTGGCCTTTATAAATCGAAGTAATGTTAAAATTGTATAAGGCATTGGTAAGACCAATTCTGGAGTATGGTGTACAATTTTGGTTGCCTAATTATAGGAAGGATGTCAACAAAATAGAGAGATTACAGAGGAGATTTACTAGAATGTTGCCTGGGTTCCAGCAACTATGTTACGGAGAAAGGTTGCACAAGTTAGGTCTTTATTCTTTGGAGCACAGAAGGTTAAGGGGGGACTTGATTGAGGTATTTAAAATGATGAAAGGGATAGACAGAGTTGACGTGGATAAGCTTTTCCCATTGAGGGTAGGGAAGATTCAAACAAGAGGGTATGACATGAGAATTAAGGGACAGAAGTTTAGGGGTAACGTGAGGGGGAACTTCTTTACTCAGAGGGTGGTGGCTGTGTGGAATGAGCTTCCAGCAGAAGTGGTGGAGGCAGGATTGATTTTAACATTTAAAAGTAAAGTGGATAGGTATATGGACGGGAAGGGAATGGAGGGGTATGGTCTGAGTGCAGGTAGATGGGACTAGGGGAAAACAAATGGTCGGCACGGACCAGAAGGGCCGAGAGGGCCTGTTTCCGTGCTGTAATTGTTATATGGTTCAACTGTAGGCTGTGCACGCCACATGAAAGAAGAAGATTAACTGGCTTGGTGTAAATGGGGGTGTTAAAAAGCTTGCGTGTTATCCATCACATCAATTCACACAATACACAAGTACATTCAAGGGAGGTCACGTGGCAGTTGTACAAGACTTTGGTGAGACTGCATTTAGAGTATTGTGTTCAGTTCTGGGCACCATGTTATAGGAAATATTTTTTCAAGCTTGAAAGGGTACAGAGAAGATTTACGAGGATGTTGCCAGGACTAATGTGTCTGAGCTATAGGGAGAGGTTGAGTAGGCTGGGTCTCTATTCCTTGGAGTGCAGGAGGAGGAGGGGTGATGTTATAGAGGTGTATAAAATCATGAGAGGAATAGATCGGGTAGATGCACAGAATCTCTTGCCCGGGGAAGGGGAATCGAGGACCAGAGGACATAGGTTTGAGGTGAAGGGGAAAAGATTTAATAGGAATCCGAGGAGTAACTTTTTCACACAAAGGATGGCGGGTGTATGGATCAAGCTGCCAGAGGAGGTAGTTGAGGCTGGGACTATCCCAATGTTTAAGAAACAGTTAGATAGGTGCATGGATAGGACAGGTTTGGAGGGATATGGACCAAGCGCAGGCAGGTGGGACTAGTGTAGGTGGGACATGTTGGCCGGTGTGGGCAAGTTGCACTGAAGGGCCTGGTTCCACACTGTATCACTCTATGACTACGCCACTCACAAGTATAATGGGTAGCGACAAGAGAAAATGTCCAGAGTGTAGAATGTAGTGTTACAGTGTTATATATAGCATTAAAGTTATAGGGGAAAAAAAGTCCAGAGTTCACGATGTGGTGGGTTGAAAGATTGGGACCACACCTTCTCCTACGGAGGGGTTAATAACATCAGGGGAGGAAGCTGCTCTTGAATCTGGTGGTATGTGGTTTCAAGATTTGTTTTCTTCTACCTGAAGGGGGAGGGGAGAAGAGGGGATAACTATGGTGAAAAGGGACCCAGGTTATATTGGCTGTTTTCTCAAGGCAGCTGGAAATATGGATGATGGTGGGGTAGCTGGTCTGGGTTACATCCACCACTCTCTGTAATTTCTAGTAGTCTTTGGCAGCACTGTTGCCAAGCCAAGCTGTGATGCATCCTGATAGTGTAGGAAAGAACTCCAGATGCTGGTTTAAATCAAAGGTAGACACGAAATGCTGAGCTAACTCAGCGGGTCAGGCAGCACCTCTGGAGAGAAGGGACACAAAATGCTGGAGTAAGTAACACAGTGGGTCAGGCAGCATCTCTGGAGAGAAGGGTCTCGACCCGAAACGTCATCTGCAAATTTCTAAATGCCGTTTGGGCAGAATCTGGTGGAACAGTCATAAGTGTGTAGGAGTATAATAAGGGACTGCAAAATCATCCTTACAGTGCACCAGTGTTGGGAATTACCTATGTTTTCTTGCCTAGACTTACTGAGTGTGATCTGTGGGTCAGTAAGTCATGAATCCAGTGCCAGAGGGAGGTGCTGATTCCTAGCTACACAGGTTTGGAGAAGAGTTTGGTTGGGATTATGGTGTTGTGGGCAGAGCTATAATCAATAAAGCAGGAATCTGATGTAGGTGTCCTTGGTTCCTCAGCAACAACATTTAAGAGAAAAATACATTCATATGCACAAGAAGAATGACGAGTCCAGCTCAATGTCATCACCATTTTGTTTGCTGCCATTCGTAGCTCTTGATTGTTAAACTACTTGCCCAGCTTCTAATACTGGATCAGCAAAATGTGTCTTCAGTTAAATACTGGAAAGATTAAAAAACACCTTCAATACTTTTCCTAAATTCTATTCCCCAGTTACCAACCTACATTATACTTTATGTTCTCAGTCTGAAGCTGAACCAGACTGTTCACAACGCTAAAACTCCAAGATAAACTGTGAACTAGACAATAGCACCCAGAGATAGACACAAAGTGCTGGAGTAACTCAGCGAGTCAGGCAGCATCTCTGGAGGTAATGGATAGGTGATGTTTCGAGTTGGAAGCATTCACCAGACAGTTGTAGGGCTGGAGAGCAGTAGGAATCACAGAGAGGGAGCAGTGAGAGAGGTTCTTGCAGAACTTTTGTTTCAAGAGAGGAAGAGAACTTCTTCAAAGCATGCCTTAAGGAGATTTCACCGTGGAGTAAGCCAAAATGTAGAAACAAAGAATTGCAGATGCTGGTTCATAACAAAGATAGAAGATCGGGACCCTTCTTCAGACCAAGCAATGCCAAGTGCCAAGAGCACCGATTACCAACTTTGCCAAACGTCATTCAGTCTCAGGTCAAATGCTGCCACCCCCCCCCAACTTTGTTAGTTCTAGATTTAACTCTTCCAACATACGATAGGCTGGCCTGTCATTTTACCATGCAAAACGTGAGCTCATCCAAAACTCTGTTGCCACATCCACATCAGCCATGTGCTCATTGATGAACTTTGGTCAAGCAACACGATGATTAAAATTCACATTCTTTCTTCTTGTTAAATAATTCTAAAGCCTCTTCTATCCTCCATGCCGAGGATATCTGCATCCATCTAACAGAAGCCTTTTAATCACATTCAGAAATTATTAAATACGAATTATTCCCATAAACTCTAAAAATATTCTCCCTCTAAACCATTTTACTTCATTCATATCCTTAAAGATGCTCTTTAGAATTTGCCTCCAACATGATTATTTACCCTAATATATAGGAAGAAACTGCAGATGCTGCTTTAAACCGAAGATAGTAGACACACAATGCTGGAGTAACTCAGCGGGACAGGCAGCATCTCTGGAGAAAAGAAATAGGTGATGTTCTTGGGTCGGGACCCTGCTTCAGGCTCTTGACCTGAAACATCACGCATTCCATTACTCCGGAGATTCTAGCTGTCCCACTGAGTTACTCCAGCATTTCATGTCTGTTTATTCTAATGGTTCCATATTCAGTTCAGTATCAGATTCCATTCATTATTGCCTGTGTAAAAGGCCGTGGGATGTTGTGCTATATTAAAGGCGTGTCAAATTTTGCAATGACGACTTTCTTTTAATATAATGCACCAGAAAAATACAGTTCTTGTTGATTGAAATAGGAGATAACATCTCTGGAAGTTAAAGATTTAAGTGGGCTTTTTAACAGCAGCAGGCCAGCTAGGTTTTAAAAAAAGATTGTACACATGATCCATCCAAAGATGATTTCAAAATGCAGCATATGTACAAGTAATTGTTTTTTTTTTAAAGTAATGGAATGAAATCATGATCATGGGAAACAAAAAACAAAATGAACAAAGGGAACAAAGAATTTAATTTATTACAATTATTCTAACTGAGTTAACCCAAAAAAAAGTGGAGTATGTGGCAGAGATAAAGAAAAGCTGTGCCAACAGTTACACAATAAATCACCAGTTATCAAATGAATTAAACAGAAACAGGCACAGAAAGTGAAAGCAAGATGAAGGGTATATGGGTTTTTCTGAAATTATAAATGCATAAAGATCTAAAGTATGGCTTCAGCTGCAGCTCGATGGCAATGCTTGAATTTGTGAGCTAACTGCAGATTCAAAACAGACTCCTTGCTGAAATCTCAACACCAAGAAATCTCAAGCAGCATTGATTTTGAATAAGATGAGTTTAGTTTTCAGCTTAATTTAGAGATAGAGCAGAATCAGGCCCTTCAGCCCACCGAGTCCATGCTGACCAGCGATCCCCGAACACTAAGGTTACTCAACACCCTTAAGACGATAGAGAAACTATTCTCCCTGCATTCCCATTATCATTCAACCAATCTCATCAAAAGAGACCACAGGAAACACCGTTTTCAAATTGACTGTTATTAATCATATTTATCTTGATGCAATATACTAGGAAATATTGCGGTTGCGGAAGATGCTATATGATCGCAAGATTGTTTTCTTACAAGTTGTGGTCACAGGACTTTTATACAATAAAAGACTTCACAAAAGCTTCAAAAGCAGGGAAGCTGTACCTTTTATTTACCTAGCATTTATTTATCCATATATTTTCCTTATTTCATCATAAAACACAAAGCAGTCATTGTGGCCCACCAAGTCTATGCCTGAAGATAGACACAAAATAACTGAGTAACTCAGCGGGTCAGGCTGCATCTCTGGAGAAAAGGAATAGGTGAGGTTTCGGGTCGAAACCAGACGCTTTATCAGTCTATGCCTGCTCACAGAACAATGGCATTTGACCACTAATTTCCCCTATAACCTATTAGTTCAGTGTAGTTTAGAGGTACAGCGCTGAAACAGGCCCTTCGGCCCAACGAGTCCGCACCGATCAGCCATACCCGCACATTAACACTACTCTACACACACTAGGGACAATTTACACAAACACCAAGCCAATTAAACTACATACCTGTGCATCTTTGGAGTGTGGGAGGAAACCAAAGATCTCGGAGAAAACCCACGCAATCACAGGGAGAACTTACAAACTCCGTACAGACAGCATCTGTAGTCGGGATCAAACTCAGGTCTCCGGCACTGCAAGCACTGTAAGGCAGCAACTCTACTGCTGCTCCACTGTGCCGGCCTACATTCCCATTATCTCCCTATATTCTCCCTACATTCCCATTATCATTCAACCAATCTCATCAAAAATGAACCACAGAAAACATTGTTTTCAAATGAACGGTTATCCATTCATCTGGAGCCAAAATACTTTGAAACATTGAGGTAATGGAAGATGCAATCTGATCGCAAGGTTGTTTTCGAACAGGATGTGGCCACAAGACGCTATACAATAAAGACACACTCAAACCGACAGCGCGGTGGGACAACTGATAGAGATGTCTCACAGCTCCAGCAACCCAGGTCCAATCCTGCCCTCAGTTTCTATCCATGTGGGGTTCTACCCGTTTTCACTATACATTCACTAAGTTGTAAGTTAAATGTCCCACTGCTGTACAGGTCGATAGGTTAATTGCCCACAGTAAAAAATGTCCCGAGTGTGTAGGTGAGTGGTCAATTCTGGATGTGGGGGGGGGGGGGGGGGGGGGGGGGGGGGGGAGACGTTGATGGGAATGTGGAGAGATTAAAGCAGTTGTTTTAGTTGTACCTTATTTGAGTCATACAACTGTGATCATATTAAAACTATTTAAATTGTGGTAAAGGTGGTATTTTGCTTGCTTGCCTTCATTGATTAGGGTATTGAGTACGAGTTGGGTTGTCATACTACAGCTGTACAAGATGTTGGTAAGATTATCTTTGGAGTATTGTGTGCAGTTCTGGTCAATGGACTACAGCAAGAATGTCATTACACTGGAAAGAGTGCAGAAAAGATTCGCCAGGATGTTACCAGAACTCAAGGGCTTCAGCTATAAGTAAAGGCAGGTTAGGTTTGGATTTTCTCTTCTTGAGGGCATAGGAGGCTGAAGAGTAATTTTATAGAGGTATACCAAATAATGAAAAGCAAAGAGAAAAAAAATGAATGGTCACCATCCCTTTCCCAGTAGAACTAGAGCCAGAGCTAGAGCCAGCTCTTTTTTTTAATTTTATATGGATGTATGATAATCTAATTTGTTCTTCTCTGTAAAGCACTTTGGCTTCAACATGATTTGCCGTATAAATAAAAAGTGCCGTATAAATAAAAATGACTTACTTACTTGAGGTTTAAAATGAGAGGGGAAAGATTTGGGAGAGAACGGAGGAGCAATTTCTTCATCTTGTGTACACGTTAGACAGAGAGAAGGTGAGGAAAACGTGAGGGATATGTATCAAATGCAGCAAGTGGTACTAGGTCGGTTAGAACACCTGGACGGGATGGACTAAGTGGACTGTTTCTGTGCTGTTTGACTATCATCTTGAACCAAGTACTTTTTGCAAGAAGAATATTCTACAGTAATGAAACAGTTTCCCGTTTTCAAAAGAGCACAGGCATTCGTCATAAATAATTCATCACCTTACAAGATTTTCTCCTTAGGTACTTTTAGCTTAAGAGTTTATCATTTGCTGACACCATTTTCAATAGAGGGAGCCAGTTCATGTTTAAAATAAAAATCCAAAACTGTATGGCAAGTATCATTATTTCTGAATTCATAAAAGACAGACACAAAGTGCTGGTGTTAACTCAGCAGGCCAGGCGGCATTTCTGGAGTAAAAGGATAGGTGAAGTTTTGGGTTGGGGCTCTGCTTCAGACTAAAAGTAGGGGTGAGCGGGAAGAAATGGAGGAGAGAAAAGACCAGGATTGATGAGAATTCATGACTTTGGCTCTGGGCATCCCGTTACAACAGCAATGCCTAACATTTTGCCACACATTGAAATTGCAACACAAAAGATCTGAAGGAGTCGAAACGAGTGTTAATTTTCAATTTACCCCCTTGAAACCATTTGAATTACATTTTCTCCCCTCCCACCATCCCAAAATAGCTCTGATCAAAGTCGTTAATGATATCTAATGTGATTGTGTCAAATGTAAACAAAACCTTCTTGACTTTCCTGACTAAGTAGTCTGCTGCCTTTGACAAGGCTCCTTAGCAACACTCAGAAACATAGCATCGGTTTCTACATGTTTGGCAATAGGCTTTAGTTCATTACATGATTCTCGGTATCTCAGCCACACTACCCCTTAACCAAGCAAACATCTCAGCCTTTAAATAACCGCAATGTTTAGTTGTTTGTTTAGTTTAGAGTTACAGCGTGGAAACAAGCTCTTCGGCCCACCGAGTCTGCGCCAACCAACAATCCCCATGCATTAACACTATCCTACACACTAATGACAACTTACAATTATACCAAAGCCAATTAGCTCACAAACATGTATGTCTTTTGGAGTGTGGGAGGACACCGGAGCTCCTGGAGAAAACCCACACAGGTCACGGGAGAACATACCAACTCCATACAGACAAGCACCCGTAGTCAGGATCGAACCCAGGTCTCTGGCGCTGTAAGGCAGCAACTCTACCGCTGTGCCACCATGCCCCATAACAAATAGACAATAGGTGCAGAGGTAGGCCATTTGACCCTTCGAGTAGCCCAGTCGGCCATTCAGATGAACAGAAATACCTTCCAATTCATGGCCAGGAAGATCAATGCCAATATACTCAAACCAGTCACAAATTCTGTTCACTAGCACTGGCTCTATTTTCTTTGGTAACGATTTACCCAGTACTTCTTATCAAACCCCTTTAATTCTAGGTTTCTGGGTGAAATACATTTGGAATTATCATTGGTTTGGACCCGTTTTGTTTTGTGTTGCAATTTCAACTTGTGGCTATATATGTGAGCTATTGCTGTTGTAACTGGGTGTACAGAGCCAAATTAATGAAGATATGCTGATCTGTCATATAGTTTGTGATTTTTTTTTTCTAAAGCTGAAGTGGATTATTCACATTTTTTCACTAAAGCTGAAGTGGATTTTAGCATTACATCAGAATCCCAAGTTAAATTTGGATTTTGTATCTGTGCCAACTCTAAAATAAGTCCATAAAGGAAACTCCTTAACATTCGCCAACTCCAACTTTGTTTCACATTGTCTACTGCCAAAGCCCTCATTCATGTCCACTAATGGCCAGACCTGCCTATTTCAACACACATCAGGTTGGCCTTCCTTATTTTATTTTCCTTTAAGGAATTCAAAATCCTGTTGGTATGAGGGGGGACCTCATTGAAACTTACCAAATAGTGAAAGGCCTGGAAAGAGTGAATGTGGAGAAGATGTTTCCACTAGTCGGAGATTCTAGGACCAGAGGCCATAGCCTCAGAATAACAGGACATGCCTTCAGAAAGGAGATAAGGAGGAAAGTCAGAGGGTGGCGAATCTGTGGAACTCATTGCCACAGATGGCTGTGGAGGCCAAGTCAATGGATATTTTTAAGGTGGAGATTGACACATTCTTGATTTGTAAGGGTGTCAGAGGTTATGTGGAGAAGGCAGAAGGCAGGACAGTGGGGTTGAGATGGAAAGATAGATCAGCCCTGATTGAATGGCAGAGTAGACTTGATGGGTTGAATAGCCTAATTCTGCTCCTAGAACTTATGAACATGGTGTCTAAAGCCTCACCAGGTCCTTTTGCTACCATAGTAAGTTCCAGTTATTATATTATTTATGACACAGGAGATAGAAACAAGTTGAGCTTTAGGGTCTTTTTATATTCTGAGTGGGGGGGGGGTGAGAGATGGCAGACAAGAGAGATACCCCTGCTTCAGCAAAATCAATCTGCCTTCCTTGCCTCGTTGACGTGCTGGAGCCACAAATCCATCGGCAGACCCTAATACGTTGGCAAAGGACAGCACAGAGAGGAGCGGCTGAGGTGCAGAGGGGTGGGCGGAAGGTTTGGTGGGAAGAGTGAGCGAACTGAAAGGATGCATGAAAGAGGATGGAGAGTGATGGAAAGCACATGGATAAATTACCCCTCTGCGCCAAGTGCACAAGGCCGGTGTGTGTGCCGTCCAAGTGCATGGTCAGTGTGCAGTGTGCGTGCACTATGTACCGTTAACCTAAGGCCTTTATCTGTACAATCCATGCAGCACCTAGTTAACGGCTGCCCCATGTACGTACACACACACACCCACCCACACTCAACTTTCAATGCACAAAACTGGAGTGGATGCAAGTCATCCTCAATCATTTTTGTACATCATCCTATCACTCGTACAATGGCTATTTATCATATTTCTTAACAGAGTTAAGTGCAGCACAGTGGCGCAGTGGTAGAGGTGCGGCCTTACAGCGCCAGAGACCTGGGTTCGACCCTGATTACGGGTGTACGGAGTTTGTACTTTCTCCCTGTGAACTGTGTGGGGTTTCTTCGGGATCTTCAGCTGCCTCCCACACTCCAAAGATGTACGGGTTTGTATAAAAGTAAATTGTCCCTAGTGTCTGTAGGATAGTGTTAATGTGCAGGGATCGCTGGTCAGTGCGTACTCAGTGGGCCGAAGGGCCTGTTTCCGCGTTGTATCGCTAAACTAAAAATAAACTAAAAGCATATATTAAATTTGTGTTCATTGTTAACAAACTTAGTGGAAGTTTAATTTTCTTGTACATTACAGGCATCATATACAAACGGAGGTAGACACAAAATGCTGGTGTAACGGAGCGGGACAGGCAGTATCTCTGGAGGGAAGGAATGGGTGACGTTTCGGGGCGAGACCCTTCTTCAAACTGATCATATAAAAGCGAATGGGTACCAATTCCTGAAATACTTTTACAAGCGTAAATGTGTTGTGTGGAGACCACTCACTGCTCAAAAAATGAATAGCCACTCAGGGAATGACGATGGGATAATTGATCTTTAGATCAAATCCTCCAGCCACAAGTTAATACAGAATACAAACACTGCCAGCTTAACAGGATCAGGACACATTGAATGAAGAATGCTCAAAAGCAATATATTTTATACGGCTCACAAGATACCCCTGGGAATGAGCCGAAAAAAAGATAGAAAGATCTTTAATATGCTTTCTAGATATGTACATACAAGTCAAAAGCAGTTCAAAGTACAAACATCCAGTTGTAGTTACCAGCTGACACAACTACTTGCAACACCAGAAACATAGCTGCCCAGATAAACTTTCAAGTTTTGCGAGCCGTCACAGAGCAAAGGTAGATTTTATGTCAAAGTGAACAAGATTTGACCGCAGTCAGGATCGAATCTGGGTCCCTGGCACTGTATGGCAGCGACTCTATCGCTGCGCCACTGTGCCAATGTGCGTTTCTCAATATAATTTTTTTGCTACTAATCTGTTGCTTGTTGCTAATATCTTGGAGATGGCCCTAGTGCTGAGATTTTATAAGAATGAAGAAAGCCTGCAAGGTGCTACATATTTATAGTGCCATATTTTAATGCACTGGATATCGGCATGGTTTCTACAGCTGCCAGAGAGATTGGTAACACCATAACGTGGCAAAGTGACAAGCCACATTTTTAATTTATTTTTTAAGTAAAACAAAGTGAGAGTTTTTAGGCAATGCATGCCAATTAGTTTGGTAGATTGTGCAAGAAGGAACTGCAGACGCTGGTTTAAACCGAAGATGGACACAGAAAGTTGGAGTAACTCAGTGGGTCAGGCAGCATGTCTGGAGAAAAGGAATAGATGACATTTCTGTTCGAGACCCTTATTCAGACTGACACAAGATTATTCTGGGATTGAGAGTGCTGGGGAGAATGAGGAGACAGAATAGGAGCAATTGAATTAACACATATCGGCGCAGGGCAGCACAGTGAGAGAATTGCTGCTTACAGTGCCGGAGATCCTGACAACGGGTGCTTGTCTATACGGAATGTGTACAATCTCCCTGGGACTGCATGGGTTTTCTCTGGATGCTCTGGTTTCCTCTCACACTCCAAAGATGTGCAGGTTAGTAGGTTAATTGGCTTACCTAAATTGTAAACTGTCCCCAATGTGTAGGATAGTGCTAGTGTACGAGGTAATAACTGGACAACGTGGACTCCATGGGCCGAAGGGTCTGTTTAAATGTTGTATTGCTAAAGACTTATGTAAATTAAGCCTTGAAGTCGTTCATTTGTTATCATTTCTGCTTTTAAACTACAAAACTTAAAAAACTGTAAAGCTGGAGGGAGATATACAAATCATCCAGCAGCACATAGTACAACCTACATGAAGTGTAAAGGATCCTTGTCTTTCACTACTGCTTTTTAACATTGGGCAGGAAATATATTTTTCCTTCTATATACTTTGCAACGAGCAACTACTGGAGAAACCGATCATGCGGAGAAATTACCAATGCCCAAATCTGAAAGATGAAAGGGCATTACCATAAAAACATCCACTACACTTTTCCCAGTCCAAAAAAAAGTTCAAATAATTTCTATTACATGAAAGTAAAATACATGACTTAACAGTACTGGAAAAGGCTATTCATAAATAAAGGAAGTGGAAATGGAACAGATCAGTTCTAAAATAAATATTTGTCACCCGGTCGTTCTGCAGTAATATTGAATGATTTAATAAAGAAAACTTGGAAATGTTTGACATTTGATTGATTCCAGTGCCAAGATCACCAAAATTGGCAGGTTTAAAATTTAGAGTCCATATTGTCTGCTCATGGTTTATGGTCTCACCAAGCCATACAGCTCAGAAACAGCCCACCTTGTTCATGCCGACCAAGTTGGCAAACTGGGTTAATCTCACCGGCCTGCATTTGGCCGATAACCCTCTAAACCATTCCTATCCGTACATCTGTCCAAATGTCTTTCACAAGTCATAATTGCGTCCGTTTCTGTAGATTCCTCCAGCAGCTTTTTCCAGATACAGACTAACCTCCAAATGAAATAATGCGTAGGAACTGCAGATGCTGGTTTAAACCAAAGACAGGCACAAAATGCTGGAGTAACTCAGCGGGACAGGCAGCATCTCTGGAGTGGGTGACGTTTCGGGTCAGATTATGGATTTTTCCCTCTCTCAACCTCTCTGCTTCTCCACTATTCCTTCTGCCTCTTTCTCCTGGTCTCACCCCAAGCCTTTCAGATCATCCTTGAAACTCTCTTCGACCAGGCTTTTGGTATTTGGCTGTAATTTTTGCTCGAAAAAGCATCTTGAGGTATTTGGCAATATAAACCACCCCGGTGTACAAATATCCAATTTAAGGACACCCGTACAAATCTCTCATAAGTACGACTAAATTCAAAGGAGAAGTAGTCTAATGGAAAGGAAATGTTTACAGATAACCTTCCTGCGGTAATCTCTTAAGCACATAGCCTTTCAGTTTCACTGTGGGAGGCCACTTAAGAGAGTTGTTTTGTAAATTGACAAGCATTTGCATCTATTCTTGTTTGTGCAATGATACTCTATTAACCATTGTGTCATCCAGTGATATTCCAAGGCCCATCAAAACTAGCCACTGTGCGTGGTACTTCCTGCTTCTGTAACATCGAAACTGCACAAGGGAAGACAATAAATACACGTTCTTGCTAATTGTCTTTAATCATCACCATCCATCATAGTACTGTGGTGCATGGTTATTGTAGCACGTGATTTTGCGCCCATCCCAACTCATGAGTAAAACAGACCGATAGATGTCTGTTAAAATGGCACCCCTTCCCAACTTGCTGGCAGGCTGTATGTACAATGAAAAGCAAAGACATCTACAGATGATGGTAATTGAACATAAAACCTGAAAAACACTGGAAATATTCAACAGCCCAGGCCACATGTCCAATCCACCCACTGTCCATTTACCAGGCAGCGCCCAGTGTTAATCCAAGATTAGAAATGGAACGCACAGACTGGAAAAGTCAAAAGAGGAACAGGATATGAACGCGCACAATTTTCTGATTATGAGGACGAGGTCTAGAGTAAAACTGCAGGAAGTTGAAGGACACAAGTCAGAGGGGGAAAAAGAACAGCCTTAAAAAATATATATATTTTTCTACATTAATTTTGTGACATAAATTACAAAAAAATGGAAACATGAAGGGCCAGGGAATACAGTAAACAAGAAAACATAAACAGTAAAGCAAAGCATAACAAGTTCCATTCTTAAACATCAATTCACAATAAAGATTCTATTTCCCACTTGCACATATATTTTCGAATGCACAAAGTGCTTCATTCTTTTAGAAACCCTTCAATGAATTTAGTTTAAAGATACAGCACGGAAAGAGGCCCTTTGGCCCACCGGGTCCACGTCGATCAGCCATCCCCGCACATTAACACTATTCTACACCCGCTAGGGCCAATTTTTACATTTACCAAGCCAATTAAACTACAAACCTGTATGTCTTTGGAGTGCGGGAGGAAACCGAAAATCTTGGACAAAATCCACGCAGATCACGGGGAGAACGTGCAAACTCCATACAGATAGCTCCCGTAGTCAGGATCAAACCCAGGTGTCCGGCGCCGCATTCGCTGTAAGGTAGCAACTCTACCGCCACCATGACCACCCTTTTGGGGGGGGGGGGGGGGGGGGGTGATGTGTGTGTGTGTGTGTGTGTGTGTGTGTGTGTGTGTGTGTGTGTGTGTGTGTGTGTGTGTGTGTGTGTGTGTTTCTACATCCTATTGACAAAATGTGGTCATTCAGCCCATCAAATCTGTGCTAGATATCAGAACATTCACACGTCCCCCCTCCCCATTTTTCTCTGTAAGATATTGTGTTCCTCTATCGAAGTTGCCCATCAACGTGTTGCTAATTATTGTCCCACCGAACTGTCACTTGGGGTGATTTTACATGGCAACATATCTTAAGAACGTGGAAGGAACGGAGCATTCGGGGAAGCCCATGTGGTGAATGGTCCCTTTGTTGTTCCCACAGATCCCATTTCACTAGAACGCACACACCAGCACTCCGTAATAGCCACACGTCACACCAGCACTCCGTAATAGCCACATTTCCCAAATACATCACCCCTTCCCCCCCCCCCCCCCCCCCCCCCCCCCAAGTCAATAAGACACATACCTGAAACTTCCATAGACAATGAGTAGAATTGAGATGAGGAAAGTAGATACTTGACTGGAATCCACAAGGGAATAAGCCCTGAAGAAGAAAATAAAATTCAGATGATTATGTTATGAAAAAATATAATTAGTATATCATCCTGCCTTGGGAATACTTCAGCATCCATTCTTCATTATTAGATCCAAATCCTGCAACACCCTTGCCAACAACATTGGGGATGTAGTTCTAGCAGAAAGACTGTTCAAGAAGCTCACCACTTTCTTCTTGAGGACAATTAATGCGATTCATGCCTGCAAGCCCATGTCCCTTAAATTAAGTACTCAAATATTCTTACTTCAGTAATCTATGTACGCTTCCAGTGTGCATAATCTACTGGCCAGTTAGGCCATACCTGAAAGAGAAATGCAATATCTGAGGTAGTTTCTGCAAATCGTGCCGGTTGATTAGGATGTCAGAGGTTATGGGGAGAAGGCAGGAGAACAGGGTTAAGAGGGAGGGAGAGATAGATCAGCCGATTGAATGGCGGAGTCGACTTGATGGACCGAATGGCCTAATTCTACTCCTATTCCTCATGACCTTAGACACAAAATGCTGGAGTAACTCAGCATCTCTGGAGAGAAGGAATGGGTGACGTTTCGGGTCGAGACCTTTCATCAGACTGAGAGTCGGAGGAGAGGAACTGGATGATATGGAAGGGTAAGATGTGAAATTGACAGATCAAAACAGACGATGATCAAGGAAATGTAGAAGGATCATTGTTGACTGAGGGAACGTTTCTGCAAAGTTAACTGACTAGAGCAGTAACTGGAATCCTTGGGCACATAGGTACACACTATTCATCAATCCCGATCCCATAGTTGCCGGTGAATGATGAGGCCACACCAAATTGTTCAGTTATGGCATACCCAGACTGATTTACAAAGGGAAGTCTCAGACATGAATAAGAATTGATATGCAGATCAGTCATGATTCAGTGGTAGCACACACATATTTAGGTTAAACGGTTGCAAGTTCAAGCTCAGTCCTACTCAACATTGGTGTAGGTAGGAACTGCAGAAGCTGGTTTACACCAAAGATAGACACAAAATGCTGGAGTAACTCAGGTCAGACAACATCTCTGGGGAAAAGGGCTAGGTGGCGTTTCGGGTCGAGACCCTTCTTCAGACATTGGTGCTCTTTAAACCAAGGAAATCTTTCCTCTTTCATGTTGTTGCAAAATATATTAAAAATCAGCGTTCCAGGTAACAGAATTTTCTCACCCAAAAAGATTAAATTGGTGACATCTCTTTTAAAAAATATTCAAAGAACAAATCAAACCTTTATAGGCTCCAAATCCTGAATTAATTCACGCAACATGCAAAATGTACAAATTGGTATCTTGAAAACCTCAGTTCCCAATGCTGAATTGCTGATTGCATCTAATCTTACTTTATCCAACGGATCTTACGACATTCATCATATTCTCTACACTTCACACAAAACTATTGATTAGAGCAAAGACGGGAAACTAAAAGAGAATGACCAGGTAAGGATTTTACTGTATTCCTCTGTCAATTTACTTAAAGGCCAAATATTCTGATCAACAGTGCTATTAAAAATAATGCCCAGAGTAATCTTTTAATCCTTCATTGTTTTTAGTGGCAGACAGTAATTTTTTTAAGTGCTTTTCCATATAAATCATTGCAGTATTTATTCCAAACTTGTGTACTATCAATTAAAGACAAAAACTCTCAATTATTTTTGACAATAGATGGTAAAAGTGCATGTCAGGAAATAGTCCAAAATGGAATAGGAGAGCCGAATTGCAAATACTGTAACATGCAAGTCCTAAAAATGTGTATCAAATTCAGCAAATAATAGTTTTCCCCTTGGTTTCTTCTCTTGATGCTTCTGGGCCCTAAGAACCCAAAGAACTGTGCTTAATTGATGTGCACTAAATGTAATTAGCTTGTGGTATAAAACACTTATGGAGACACAGAAACTAAAGATGACCAAGCGATACTGGAGACAGACGTTGAGTTGCATTCCAAGCAAACACGCAGTATTGCAATTGTGTAATGCGAAGTCGCATCGTCTGCACATGCATCAAGAAACAAAAAGGCTAAAAAAAAGTAAATTTTTAGTCTATTTATTTACTCCCCTCACCTCCCATTCTGTCAGCACAGATTTCATTCCATATCTCAAATTTTGGTTAGCGATTTGTGAATTTTACAAGGTCGAAATTTCCGTCACCCGAACAGCTGCAATGTGCCAATTGCCTCTTAACACTTTACACATTTGCTTGCCTCAAGAAACTATGCTCCTACAGTATATTGAACATCACAAATTGGGCAACAATCAAGGCAACTGCATATGTATAATAATATTGACACTTCACTTTCAATCAAGTATCATGAATCTTATTCAGTGTAATGAAATTTTAGTTGTTTTAGTGTCAGAGATACAGTGCGGAAACAGGCCCTTCAGCCCACGCCGACCAGCAATCCATGCACACTAAGGACAATTTACAAACTTTACCGAAACCAATTAACCTACAACCCTATATGTCTTTGGACTGTAGGAGGAAACTGAAGCACCTGGATAAAACCCACGCAGTCACGGAAAGAATGTACAGACAGCCCCCATAGTCAGCATCGAACCTGGGTCTCTGGCGCTGTAAGGCAGCAACCGTACCACTGCCCCGCCGTGCCTCCCCAATAGTTTAAAGTTCATTTTTAGGTTCATCGGCTGTGGTAAACATTGTAAATTGTCTTTGTGTGTGTAGGATAGTGTTAGTGTGTGGGGGATCACTGGTTGGCACAGACTCGGTGGGCCGAAGGGCCTGTTTCCGCGCTGCATCTCTAAACTACACTAACTCACCTTCACCCTCTGCCCTAATATCATTCTATTATTCTTAATATCTTATGAAGTGTTATTTTGATTTTAAATAATATCATTTGTTTCTTGTGGTTGTCCAAGATTAGTTCAAGCGGTTGCTTTATAAATGCCCTTATAGTAAAGTGATGATAATTAAGATCTAGCACAACCCAGATAACATGTCTGGAAAGACTCATTCGATCAATGGAATTTTCTGGAAGGTCTATTCAAATTTGTACCACTAGTAGAGGAACATTAAAGTTAATTAAAAAATGCTCTACAAACCAATGGCCAATTGGTCAGCACTCCTACCTAATACTGTTGCAAACTCAATAGTATGTTGTACCAATGAAAGTTTGTACTCAAAACAGATCTGGCAGTTTAAAACTAGGCATCAGTAAAGTGATGTGGATCAGCAGCAGTGTACACTGCCACAATCCATAACTTAAAAACTTGGCATATTCCTCACTCAACCTTACTTTCATGCCAGGATATCGATGCTGGCTCAAGGAAGAGTGTGCAAAGGCACGTCCAAAATGTCAGTCTGTTAAGCTACTTTACAGATGACCAATCCTGGAACTCCCTATGTACACTAAATATCAAAATCAGATATCGCTAATCGATCTCACAACCAATCGATTTCATGAAGCTTTGCAAACTACATCTAGTCATGAATGGCAATGAGCACTTAAACAGTGGAAGGAGCTTCAAGAATATTTCCGTCCCGGCACACAAATGCTAAAGACAAGACTGAACCGTTGCATATAACTTTAAAGCCGGTGCCAAATTGATGATCCACGTCTGCTTCCTCTCGAAATCCTGTGTCACAAGCCAGTCTTTAGTTGATTACATTTACTCCACATGATAACAAGAATCAGTTGAGACCACTGAACAAGATGAATAAATCCTGCTGAATTTTCTGTTATGAGTTAGGGCGGCACAGTGGTGCAGTGGTAGAGTTGCTGCCTTACAGTGCCATTGACCCGGATTTGATCCTAATAACGGGTGTTGTCTGTACGGAGTTTGTACTTTCTCCTTATGACTGCCTGCGTTTCCTCCTGGCTCTTTGGTTTTCTCCCACACTCCAAAGACGTGCAGTTTTCTAGGTTTTCTTATTGACTTAAAATTGTGTTTAGTGTGAAAGACAAAACCAATGTGCGAGTGATTGTTGGTCGGCGCGGGTTCAGTTGGCTGAAGGGCCTGTTTCCACGCTGTATTGCAAAACTAAACCAAACTGAAAAGGTGACAGGTCAGGCAACATTAAACCTGCAATGCAATTGAATCCATGATCCAAAATTAATTATATCACAGGTTGAATTGCTCCAGTAAAGTTACAACTGGGGCATCTAACCAACAATATGGAAAACCACCACAGGTATGTCCTGGTCATAAAGCAGGGCAAATTCAATCCAATAATTACTGCCCAATCAGTCTATGCTCAAATATCAAAGTTATGGAAGTTGTCTGTAACAACACTTTCAAATTATTCATTAATAATCCAGTCCCGAATCCAGAGTTTGGGATTTGACAGAGTCGCTCAGCTACATGCCTCCTCAAAGCCTTAGTTCCTTGTTCAGCCTTCGGATCAAGTTCGAGACGTGCAGCGAGTGCAATTATCCTTAATATCAAGGGAGGATATGAGCAAATTAGACATTAAGGAGCCCTGGCGGGACAGAAATCAATAGGCATTAAGGGGAAAAAAACACTCCAACCATTGTAGTCATTTTTTCCCAAAGGAAGATAGATGGTTGTTGCTTTTAGAGGTCATTAATACCATGTCCAGGCTATCAATGCTGGCATTCTTTTGGGGCAATGCCCCAAACCCAACTAATTTTGGTTGTTTCATGAATGACCAATCCTCTATCGTAAGCTCAGAAGTGGGAAACATCACCCATCTCTCCAGAGATGCTGCCTGACCTGCTGAGTTACTCCAGCATTTTGTATCTATCTTCGGTATAAACCAGCATCTGCAGTTCCTTCCTACACTTATCTAACAGCACCTTCACAAAGCCACAATCTCCATTATCAAGATGGATAAGGACAGCAGGCTCATGAGAACATCACCACTTGCAGGTACCTCTAGAAGCTGTACATCCTCCTAGCTTTAGATGCATTTGCAGGTTTTTTCTATATCACTGGTTCCAATTCCTGGAACTCCCTATCCTGACCACCATTATCCCAAATACGACAGCAGTTCTTCAAAAGTAGTCAATGCAGGGCTTACAACACCAGACCCAGGAACAGATTCTTCATCCTCCGTCATCAGGCTTCTGAACAGTCCTTACATAAACTAGGGTATTGTCCGAATCACCTTTACCTCATTGCAGACATTGGACTTTGTCTACGGAATTGGTGCGCTATAATGCTGTGAACAATATTCAAGCTATTAAGCTTCCTAAAAACTGAATTATTAAAATAACAACAAATGAACCAAGTAGATTTAAATTAGTACTGACAACTTTATTGAAAATAATTGTTCAAATAAATGAACCATAATAGCTCTTCAAAAATCATCATGTTGAACTCTTGCGCCACAAAAACAAATGACCCTAACTAACCAATGATCAATCTGGGAACTCAACGATATATTCAGTAGAAATCACAGCAAACTAAGTATCATTCCACACTCCAAAGGCGTGCTGGTTTGCAGGTTAATTGGCTTTGGTAAAGATTATGGGATTAAACAAGAATAATGCTTCTTGAGATACAGACAGATTAGTTAGACGTTTGGTCAAAGAGGAAATATGGGAAAGTTTAAAAAGGAAAGAAACTCCAGTTTCTGAAGGCACAGTTACCAAAAGAGGAGCGATTAATATCAGGGATATACAATGTCAGAATTTCAGAAGCAGAAAGATCTTGAGCATTTTTTTGTCTGGATGAAGCAGCAGATAAAGAGTAAAGCTATCACACGGTGACTTGCAAGCCAAAATGTTATGGCTTTATTAGATGGATAGCAAATATAAGTCAAGCATGCACAGGGCTAAGGATTAAAACGGTATGTAATAGGTAATTTTGGATGAGCTCAGGCTAAGTGAGTATGCAAGATGAGAGTTTGACCATGAGGTACTGCAATGGATCAGTCCACAGGCAACTGAACCATTCTACCAACAACTAGAGATCAGTCTCGAACTACTATCTACCTCAGTGGAGACCCTCAGACTATCTTTGATCACTTTACTGGCTTTATCGTGCACTAAACGTTACCCATATTATTCCCTTTATCATGCATCTGTACACAGTGGATGGCTCGATTGTAATCATGTACTGTCTTTCCGCTGACTGGTTAGCACACGTGAAAAGCTTTTCACTGTAACTTTAGACTGACAATAAACTAAACTCAACTCGAGCAACATTACTCAGAACTGGTTTTCTCTCCAATATGAACAAATTCAAAACACAGAGAAACATTTTTTTTAAATATAAAAAAGAATTTGATGAATAACGTCAAAAGCTAACGTTCAAAATCAAGTAGATTAGAAAGAAAATGAAGATTTATTTAGCCAAATTAAAATTAATGATATAGTGGTATGCATTTCACATCCTTTATGCAGTCAGTCTATCCCCATCTTGATCGAAGAAACAATTCATCATTGTTTTGAAGCCCATAAATTAGAAACACAATTAGAATTTCTTCATTATGTATTCCAACTGAATAAAGTTTTACTTTGTTTAAAATTTTAGTATTTTGTAACGTCAGAATGTTCTGACTGAAGCTCATAAAACAAAAGCTATGTTACTACTTGAATTGATACAACGTCCTAGTATTTTCCAGGAATTTTGTGTATGTTTCAAATTCCAATATAACATCATGGCTTCAACGGCTGGATTTCTTTTCTTTTTTTTAAATTATTACTACAAAAAGTCCTAATTTTCCTTTCTTGTTCAAGTGGGCGGCACAGTGGAGCAACGGTAGAGTTGCTGCCTTACAGCGCCAGAGACCCGGGTTCAATCCTGACTACGAGTGCTGTCTGCGTGGAGTTTGTACGTTCTCCCCGTGACCTGCATGTGCTTTCACCAGGTGCCCCGGTTTCCTCCCATACTCCAAAGACGTACAGGTTTGTAGGTTAATTGGCTTCGGTAAAATTGTCCCTTAGTGTGTAGGATAGTGTTAGGGGACGGGGTGATCACTTGGTGGGCATGGACTTGGTGCGCTGTTGGAACAGTTTCTGCGCTGTATCTCTAAAGTCTAAAGTGCATTGTCGATATATTCCATCACAAATGTTACAACAGTAGCTTGGGAATCCGGGATGGTTGGAAGGAATTGGACCATCTATAATTAATCGCAGAAACAGCAGGGTTTGCCATTCCAGTTAGCCTGCCACTGTTGAAAACTACAGACATGATAAAAGGAATGGATCAACTGTTGTCTGCAATAATAACCGTGACATAATGTTGGAACACTGTCAAGAGGCATAGCCGAAGAACGATCCTCAACCAGATAAAGCTGTTGGGTAGGGAGCGGTTCTCCGAGCAACTTGCAGCTGTACAATCGCATCAGAACAGTGCAGCCACTGTCCCCAGATCCTCAGGAATTATTGGAAAGCTAAAGGGCAACAATCCGGGAAAGGCAGCCTATATTTCCCGCAGCCCAATTATACCGTCTCGCCACTGAAATGCGTGTAGAGTTAATTCAAGGCAAGAAACAGCACAAATAGCTGCTACATTCTTGTGGCATGACTTCACAGAACGTGGCTAATACTCAGTACTACTTTTGAAGATCTAAAGGGTAAAGAATAACACACAGAGCCTGCAACGGCATAATTCTCTAGTAATGATTATCAATATTTTTCATAACAAAGATGATTTAATGTCTTATTCTATTCTCTGCTACTTAATATTTCTGTACTTAAGGAAAGCCTTTTCTCTTATTTTTATAACACTACTATGTATGCAATTAAAGCTATAAATGGAATCACCACATGTTCTTAAAGCAAATACTTGACGTATACAGAAAGGCACAGTGGTGCAGCAGTAGAATTGCTGCATTACAGCGCCAGGGACCCGGGTTCAATCCTGACTCCGGGTGCGGTCTGTATGGAGTTTGTACGTTCTCCTCATGACTATGTGGGTTTTCCACAGGTGCTCTGGTTTCCTCCCACACTCCAAAGGCGTGCTGGTTTGCAGGTTAATTGGCTTTGGTAAAGATTGTGAATTGCCCCTAGTGTGTAGGATAGTGCTAGTGTAGGGGGATCGCTGGTCGGTGCGGATTCAGTGGGCCGAAGGGCTTGTCTCCGCGCTGTATCTCTAAACTAAACTAAATGAAGACCGACAACATCCCTGTTGTAAAATCCCCGAAATATAGTTCAGCTTGAAATTGGTTCGGTGAATTATAAGCTACGCACTTTCATCAAATGGAAACCCTCAATTTCCCGCATGAACATTCCCAATCAGAACCCACAGATGAACCGTGAGGTCCACTTCCAAATGAAGACATGTGGTGCTCCTGACACGTACAATAAATCTAGGTCCCACCTTTGCAAAGCCACCATGGATGCCAAGAGACTGTTCCAGACCCAGTTGGAGATGGTTGAGAGTTAAGTTTCACCAATCTATTCCTTGTCCAACGACATTGATGTTACAGCCAAGAAAACAGACCAACATCTCAAAATTCGCAGAAGACTAAGGAGATTTAGCACATCTCAAAAGAGTCTTATTAATTCCTACAGATGCACCATAGCGTGTCTGCATCATAGCTTCTTTATCCAAGACTTCCAGAAATTGCAGAGTTGTGAACACAGCCCAGTCCATCACACATATCAGCCTTTCCCTGCACCCCCATCCATTTGACTCCTCAGCCTTTCCCTGCACCCCTCAATACTTCACACGGCCTCGGAAAAGGGCCGCTGGTTGGGCAATTCATTTTTTGTAACAGTGCAAATAGCTCAACAATGAATAAGCCAATATTCTGACCACCAACATACTTCAGTAAAAATGCGAAAGCAGGAATTACTTGTCGGCTTCCATATCCAGATCTGGGAGAATTAAATGATCTTCCTTCTGCAGGTATAAAAATACCAGTGGAATTGCAAAATAAATGGATTTACGGACAAAACAGAATGACGGAGAGCAATTTTTCTTTCTGTAATGCTGTTCATTCTTCTAAATAGAGCAAGCTCATTGAACAACAACACTAAACTATAAACTAGAGCAAGTGTATATAGTATTATCTAATCAGATAATACTATATTTATTTTTCAGGCGGAGATTGACAGATTCTTGATTAGGCTGGGTGTCGCAGGTTGTGGGGAGAAGGCGGGCAGATAGGATTGAGTCATGAAGTATTTTGTGTAGGAAGAAACTGCAGATGCTGGTTAAAACCAAAGATAGACACAAAATGCTGGAGAACTCAGTGGGACAGGCAGAAGGAATGGGCGATGTTTCGGGTCGAGACGGCGGGAATGGGGGGGGGGGGGGGGGGGGGGGGGGGGGGAGTTTGGATAGATAAGATAAGGAAGTATGACGGTATGAAAACAGGGCAAAGGGAATGGAGATCAAGGAAAATGTGGAATAAATCATTATTTAGCTAGGAGAAGGTAACAGGAAAGCAAACAGAGATAAAATGTAGTCCGAGTCATGAAGTCTTTTATTCTGTAAAGTCTTGTGTTCACATCTTGTTAGAAAACAATCTCCTGATCATATTGCATCATCCATAGCCTCAATATTTCAAAGTATTTTGTATCAGATAAATATGATTGCCAACAGTCGATTTGAAAACTGTTTCCTGTAGTTCTCTTTTGATGAGATTGGTTGAATGATAATGAGAATGCGGGGAGAATAGTTTATAGTCTATAGTCTAAAGGGTGTCGGGGGTTATGGGGAGAAGACAGGAGGATGGGGTTGAGAGAAAGATAGATCAGCCATGATTGAATGGCAGAGTAGACTTTGACAAGGTCCCACACAAGGGATTAGTGGGCAAAATTAGAGCACATGGTATGGGGGTAGGGTATTGACATGGATAGCGAACTGGTTGGCAGACAGGAAGTAAAGAGTAGGAATGAACGGGTTCTTTTCAGAATGGCAGGCAGTGACCAGTGGGATGCCGGAAGGCTCGGTGCTGGGACCGCAGCTATTTACAATATATATTAACGATTTGGAATAGGGAATTAAATGTGACATCTCAAAGTTTGCGCATGACACAAAGCTGGGTGGCAGTGAGAGCTGCGAGGAGGATATGCTGAGGTTGCAGGGTGACTTGTTGGGTGAGTGGGCAGATGCAGTATAATGTGGATAAATGTGAGGTTATCCATTTTGGTGGCGAGAACAGGAAGGTAGATTATTATCTGAATGGTGTCAGATTAGGAAAAGGGGAGGTGCAACGATAGCCAGGATGTGCTTGTACATCAGTCACTGAAAGTAAGCATGCAGGTACAGCAGGCAGTGTAAAAAAGCTAATGGAGTGTTAGCCTTTATTGCGAGTGGATTTGAGTTTAGGAGCAAGGAGATTATACAAATATTGATAATACTGCAGTTGTACATGGCCCTGGTGAGACCGCACCTGTATTGTGTGCAATTTTGGTCTCCTAATTTGAGGAAGGACATTATTGCTATTGAGGAAGTGCAGCGTAGGTTCTCCAGGTTAATTCCCAGGATGGCGGGACTGACATATGATAAAAGAATGGGCTGACTGGGCTGGTATTCACTGTCATTTAGAAGGATGCGAGGGGATCTTATAGAAACATATAAAATTCTTAAAGGGTTGATCAGGCTAGTTGCAGGAAAAATGTTCCCGATGTTGGGGGAGTCCAGAACCAGAGGTCACAGTTTAAGAATAAGGGGTAGGCCATTTAGGACTGAAATGAGGAAACATTTTTTCACCCAGAGAGTTGTGAATCTGTGGAATTCTCTGCCACAGAAGGCAGTGGAGACCAATTTACTGGATGTTTTCAAGAGAGTTAGATTTAGGGCTACAGGAATCGAGGGATATAGGGAAAAAGTGGGAACAAGGCTGATTTTAGATGATCAGCCATGATCATATTGAATGGCGGTGCTGGCTCGAAGGGCCGAATGACCCACTCCTGCACCTATTTTTCTGTTTCTATGTTTCTAAACTTGATGGACCAAATGACCATATGTCCTATGACATACGAACATCAATATAATCAAGTCAAACTCAAACACTGTCACCCTTTACTCCCCAATGTCCAGGTATCTATCTGACAGGCGGCATAGATGCAGCGGGCAGGTACCCATCAGATGTCAGATCCTAAGGTTATGTCCTTGAGACACCCCATTGTCAGGGACATTTAAAAACTGTTCAATTAGATTTGAATAATATTAAAATTTAAAAGGCAAAATCAATATTTGTTAAATATACTTTTCTTTTTAAAAATAGTACTCGGCTGCATTTACCCTTCCCCCACCCTCCAGAGTCCGCAACGGCTTTCACATGAATGAACTAATGTTTGTACGCCAGCATTCCCTGGTGTAAAGCCCAGCGCTGATGCAAAGCGCCTCCAGATCTTTCCTTCAGTGAACCACTGTCAAATGCACTGGCACATCTTGGGCAATGTTGTACAAGAAGCCTTGAGGCAAGAGTGGCTGACAGCTTGCAGTTGCAAAGGCCCTCGTTTTCATCATGGAGAAAAATAAACTGGGAAATTACATTCAATTTCTGCTTTTAAAATGGCAGAATGATTAGCTCAGAGGTTAATTATACAGTACATATTTTAAAAGATATGAATTCCCCATTTATTTTCCTTCCATTTCAGAAAGCATCAACTCTTTCTCTTGGTATTTAGATTAATTTAATTTAATCTAGTTTCATTACGTTCAGAGATACAGCAAGGAAACAGATCCTTCAGCCCACGAGGACCACTGCACACTAACACTATCCTGCACACATAAGGGGCAATTTACTATTTTACTGAAGCCAAGTAACCTACAAACCTGCACGTCTTTGGCATGTGGGAGGAAACTGGAGCTCTCGGAGAAAACCCTTGCAGGTTACAGGGAGAACATATAAACTGTGTACAGAAAGCACCCGTAGTTAGGTTCGAACCCGGGACTCTGGCGCTGTAAGGCAGTAACTCTACCGCTACTCCATCGTGCCACCCCGCCACCGTACTGTCCCTTTGCCCAGCCACAAAATAAAATGAAATACCCGCCGGGTATGATTTCAAGGTTTTGCAGACATTGGGACTTAATTGTGCGAACATCAATGGTGAGAACCGACAGGATATTTAATCAAAAAGCTTCACAGTTTAGCCCAATCCCCATGCCTCCTCTCCAGACACATTTGAGCCATTTTGCTGGATCGTGATGAAGTGCAAATCAAATCCTGCACCAAGACCAACAAAAGTAGCCTACCACCACCATAGTCATCAATCTCCTGATGTTTGGAAAAGATTGATTTTTGCTTAAAGGTCGTACCTATAATAGCTATTGTGACCGAGACGAAAAATTGAATTTGTTTTTGGCAGATATTAAAAGATGCTTTCATTTGTTCAGATTTAGCAACTATATGCTCATGGGTTTCAGTGACCTCGAAGTTACTGGGATAGTTACCAGGCTGCATTTAATCTTACACTATTTGACACCTCTCTCCCCTTCTCAATCTCTCAGCCTCCACGTCTATTACAAATCCACCGACTAGCACAGCTAGTGTAGGAAAGAGCTGGTTTGAATTGAAGGTAGACACAAAATGCTGGAGTAACTCAGCGGGTGCGGCTGCATCTCTGGGGAGAAGGAATGGGTAACTCCTTCTCTCCAGAGATGCTGCCTCACCCGCTGAATTGCTCTAGCATTTTGTGACTACCATAGCTACCTTGACTACATCTTCTCCCACAATGCCTTTTGCAAGGACGTCACCCTTGCTCTCAATTTCTCTGTCTCTGCCACATCACCTCCCAAGATCAAGCTTTCCACTCCAGGGCCATTGAGATGTCCTCTTTCCTTCATAACGATGGAGCCCTCTTCTGAGTCTCCTGTGTCCCACAGTTCTGCTTTAGTTCCCCATATCCCCTCAGGGAACAAGAGTTCTCTTGGTCCCCACCTTCCAACCCACCAACCTCCAAATCTAACACATCATCCTCAGATATATCCAACTCCTTCAACGTAATCTCATCAGTCACACCTTACTGTCCCCACCCCTTTCTGTTGAGATCACTCTATTTGCTAACTCCATTGTTTGCTCATCCCTTCCCACCCAACCTACTCTCCCCCCAGGCACCTTGCCCTGCCATTGCAACACCCGTCTCTGCCCCTCTTCCCTCACTTCCATCCAGGGACACCGGCCCATCCACGAGGCAGACGTTCACCTGCACCTCTTCCGACCACATCTATTGCATTTGGTGCTCCCAATGTGGCCTCCTTTGCATCAGTGAGACTAAACATACACTAAACATAAACATTCACCGAACACTTGCATTCTGTCTACCAAAGTCTGCTGCTGCTCCCAATCGCTAACTCTTTTAACAGAGACACAAGGAACTTCACACTGAAGAAGGATCCCGACCCCAAACGTCATCTATCCATGTTCTCCAGAGGTGCTGCCTGTCCCGCTGAGTTACTCCAGCACTTTGAGGTTTTTTTGCTAACCGTTTTAACTCCATTTCCCAATCCCATACCAACCTTTCAGTCCTTTGTCTTCATTGGCAGAGCGAGGCCATATAGAAACTGGAGGAACAGCTCCTCACATTCCACTTGGGTTGCTTACTTGAGCAGATAGGATGTGACTATACACTTCAGAATTCATTTATGCTACTACCATCAGCAGTTGTATCATCAATGAAGATAAGCGAGCCAGTACCTTCAGCAGCCATACATGCCCAGGCCACAACACCCCCACCACTGTGTTTCACAGATGAGGTGGTATGCTTTGCATCTTGGGCAGTTCCTTCTCTCCTCCATGCTTTGCTCTTGCCATCACTCTGATATAAAATAATCTCCATATCATCTGTCCACAAGACCTTTTTCCAGAACTGTGGTTGCTCTTTTAAGCACTTCTTGGCAAACCGTAACCTCGCCATCCTATTTTTGCGGCTAACCAGTGGTTTGCATCTTGCAGTGTGGCCTCTGTATTTATATTCAAGAAGTCTTTTGCGGACAGTGGTCATTGACAAATTCACACCTGACTCCTGAAGAGTGTTTCTGATCAGTCAGACAGATGTTTGGGGATTTTCCGTTATTATAGAAAGAATTCTTCTGTCATCTGCTGTGGAGGTCGTCCTTGGCCTGCCAGTCCCTTTGCGATTAGCAAACTCACCGATGCTCTCTTTCTGCTTAATAATGTTCCAAACAGTTGATTTTGGTAAGCCTAATGTTTGGCTGATGTCGCGAACAATTTTATTCTCGTTTCTCACTCACATAATGGCTTCCTTGACTTTCATTGGCACAACTTTGGTCCTCATGTTGATAATCAGCAATAAAAGCTTCCAAAGGTGATAGAAAGACTGGAGGAAAGACCAGGTGCTGAGAGCTCTCTTATACCTGCATTAAGGAGGCAATTAAACATACCCGAGCAATTACAAACACCTGTGAAGCCATGTGTCCCCAGCATTATGGTGCTCTGAAATGCGGGGCGGGGTGGGGGGGGGGGTGATGGGGGGACACGATGTATAAACACTGCTGTAATTTCTACATGGTGAAACCAAAATCTATAACAATACCCTTTAATAAAAACTGACAATGTGCACTTTAACCACATGTGATTTTTTTCTATTACAAATCTCAAATTGTGTAGTACATAGGCAAATAAATAAATGACAAGTCTTTGCCCCAAACATTATGGAGGGCACTGCATATCCAGGACAGTTTTGCCTCTGATAGCATTTATAGTTAAGAATTATTCTACCGTATAACACAATTCCATCCAAGATAATTTTATTTCCAACCTTTTCAATTAACTTGTTCAAAAAATCTCATGTTTCTGGTTCAGATATGGATTTGTATGAAAATATTTTGTACCTCCCAGATCAAATATCAATTATATCTCTCCTCACACCAAGTTTCAGTCAAATAAATGGTGTGCGACTCAATATCAAAGCCATGGTTTAGTTATACAGCGCGGAAACAGGCCCTTCGGCCCACCGAGTCCGCACAGACCAACGATCCTCGTACATTAACTTTGTCCTACACACACACTACACACTAGGGGACAATTTACACTGATACCAAGACAATTACCTACATACCTGTACGTTTTTGGAGTGTGGGAGGAAACTGGAGATCGCAGAGAAAACCCACCCTACCTTTTATTTATTTGAACACATCAGCATAAACCGCTCATGTGTAGGATTAGTCTGAAGAAGGGTCTCGATCCAAAGCGTCACCTATTCCATCTCTCCGGACATGCTGCCTGTCCCGCTGAGTTACTCCAGCATTTTGTGTCTATCTGCAGCATAAGCCACTCCTTCTTTCTCCCACATGCACTGATCTATCGGTCCTTTAATTTCTATCGGCTGGTTGTTTTACCTATGTCAAATTCCATAATCTAACAGTTCCAACAGGATTCCATTTGGTCATTAAAAATTTCCATTAGAAACATTTTATTTTTATCCCCAAATTCTGACACTCCCTGAATCTCCAACAAACTCTCAATGTTAAAAGCCTTGTTGTGATTATGCCCCTGCACCCCTTCATTCACTCCCTCATCCCACCCTGCACATTTCCTACACACCAAAAGGTAGGAGCACATCTATTCAATCTTTCTTGCTGGGTCAAACCCTCTCGGGTGTGGAATAATTTTCATTTGTGCGTTCAGCAGTACCTCTTCAATCTTTTATAATTTATGGAGATCTATTTGAATAATGCCCAGTGTTAGTATTGATTTATTTTTTAATTTGTGTTCCAGTGTGTTTTTTTGGGCGAGTGTTTCTAGTATTATTAAATAAAATTTCATAATTAAAATTTCAATCTTTTTGCATCAATGCATCAATTTCTTGGTCACTTTCGATTTAGGGAAGTACAACGTGCAAAATGAGTGGAGAACTTTTCCAAGTTGCTAAAGGAGACATACAACATCAATTTTCAAGCAGGGCAGAGGACTAAAATGGGCAAAATGTCCTTAAAGATAGACACAAAAAGCCGGCATAACTCAGCGAGACAGGCAGCATCTCTGGAGTGAAGGAATGGGTGACATTTCGGGTCAGGTCTGAAGAAGGGTCACGACCCGAAACTTCACCCATTCCTTCACTCTAGAGATGCTGACTATCCCACTGAATTACTCCAGCTTTTTGTGTCTGTCTTCGGTTTAAACCAGTATCTGCAGTTCCTTCCTACGCAAAATGTCCTCAAAATATGTAAAAAATGCATTGATCACCTTGCATTTCTGGTTGTTCAAAGACAATGGTAAATTTGTTTAGAACTAAGTTGCATATAGTTTCCAAAGATCTTGAACAAATACAAATTTATATTGCATGGGTGTGGCACAGAACTCACTGCAGTGCTTCAAGGATCAAACCCTGCCACACCCATGTGTCTGTCGCACCTGCTTCACTGAATACAATGCTGCATGAACAACTGTGTAGAAAGGAACTGCAGATGCTGGTTTACACTGAAGATAGACAGAAAGTGGTGGAGTAACAGCGGGTCAGGCAGCATCTCTGGAGAAAAAGGATGGGTGACGTTGCGGGTCACGTTCCCAAGTTATAGGAGTAGAATTAGGCCATATGGCCCATCCAGTCTACTCCGCCATTCGATCATGGCTGTTTTGTTTTTTATATGTGTTTTTTATAGTCCTTCGTCTTACGGTTTTTAATGGTTTGTAATGCCTTGTCCATGAGTTCTCATGTACAGCACTTTGTGGCAACTGTAGTTGTTTAAAGCGCTTTATAAATAAAGTTATTATTATTATTATTATTATCTCTGCTCCATAATCCCATTTTCCTGCCTTCTTCCCATAACACCTTTCTAATCAAGAAATCACATCCGTCACTTATCCGGGACCCTGGGTCCCGACCAGAAACGTCACCAATATTTTTTTTTGCCCCCAGAGATGCTGCCTGACCCACTGAGTTACTGCAGCACTGTGTGTCTATCTGCTGCATGAACAATTCATGTTTTGCAACCTTTTATTTTGTCATTAGAATTACAGATTCCCTAGGTGATATTTTTATTGCTACAGCTCCATCTGTATTTTCACTCTCCCACATTATACCACCACCAGCCTCTAACTAACACATCCCACTGACATAAGGGCTTGATCAGCTGCCTGCATGCACATTTTGAACCCCATATGCAGCCTTCTGAACGCAAAATGGAGATTATTCATGAATACATCTGTTGCCGATAGCGAGTTTTATCAGTAAAACACATCAAAATATTTTTCCAATTAAATTTTACGGGATATTTATTGAGTTTTCAAAAAATCAGTTAAAACTGATGCATTCAAGGCCTGTGCATACCTGGTTTATGCAAATTTCACATATCTGTCATATCTATCACTAGAAATAAACCACTGTTTTTCTTTTACACAAAGAAACCCCAGTATCATATAAATTTAGTGATGTATTTTCTGGATTCCAAAGATAACTATTTTTCTACCCCAGTTAATTGTTTCCCAAAGAGTTTGACACCTCACATAAACATTATTTTGCCAAATTCCTCTCCATTCTGCAAGTCTGTAATATACAAGTCTGTAAGAAAAGAAAATAATGGATTGACTGGGCTTATATACACTGGAATTTAGCAGGATGAGAGGGAATCTTATAGAAACATAAAATTCTTAAGGGATTGGACAGGTTAGATGCTGGAAAAATGTACCCCATGCTGGGGGAGTCCAGACCCGGGGGTCACAGTGTAAGAATAAGGGGTAGGCCATTTAGGACTGAGATGAGGAAAAACATTTTCACCCAGAGAGTTGTGAATCTGTGGAATTCTCTGCCACAGAAGGCAGTGCAGGCCAATTCACTGCATGTTTTCAAGAGAGAGTTAGATATAGCTCTTAGGGCTAACAGAATCAAGGGATATGGGGGAAAAAGCAGGAACAGGGTACTGATTCTGGATGTTCAGCCACGACCATATTGAGTGGCGGTGCTGGTTCAAAGGGCCAAATGGCCTCCTCCTGCACCTTGTTTCTATATTTCTACGTTAAATATCTTCCTGCATTTGTCAACGTCCTTCTACTTGTTAGAAACAGCCCTCAATCTAATGTTTTGGTTAATTGTCACATGTACCGAGGTACGGTGAAAAGCTTTGTTTTACAAGCTATCCAAACAGGTCAGATATACCATACATAGATACAATCAGGTCAAATTCAAGTACAATAGACAGAACAAGGGGAAAGATGCAGAGTGCGGGATATAGTTATCAGCATTGTTGTGCATCTGTTAAAGTGGATTATTTTCGCCTCGATCTCTCCTCAGTAAATATACTATAACAACACACCGTTCTTGCTTCAACAAGTTTATTCGTCACGCCGGGAGACTTACACTGGTCCACAACCTGTCACTCTCTTGGAGTTCCAAGCGTTCCCCAGAGCAAGTGGTTTACAATAGGCATAATACAAGTATAGAAGCAGTAGCAAGCAAAAGAAAATTTGGTGCACGTTCTTGGTCCTGCAATCATATCATGACACGGTACGTGTGCAAAGGCAAACGTCACGTACCTCAAGACAAGTAACTCGTAAGTGCATGATCTCATTATCACCAGTGATCAGGTTTCATCACAATCATATGTCCCATTAGGTGCAGGCTCGAAGGGCAAAATGGCCTCCTCCTGCACCTATTTGCTATGTCATTGCAGTCAGATTCCTCAAAATGACTAACTTTTTCACCACATTTGCAACAGAATCCAGCATTTTTCCACTCAAACGCTGTAATTTTTCACTAACTTAAAGAAAAAAAACACGTCACATCAGCTCAACGATTCAAATTATACTTCATTGTTACATGTACCTAGGTACAATGAAATTCTTTGTTTTGCATACATACGGGTAAAAATCACATAGCAGACCTCACCTGGGCAGTATACAAATGTCGGCAGGTTTTGGCGCAGACAAAGTTGCAAAAGCTCCTTATAATTTGTAGAATTCCTCTACAAATTCTGGAATTGTGCTCATGAATGCCAACTGCAAATTAGTTGATAAATAGTAGATAATAGTGCATGAACATCTATCCTTCTGCAACGTCACATCACACCTTTTGCCAGTCTGCAACTAACTTTAATCCCGACCTTTTGTGACCAACTTGTCATTTCTACGACTAACTGATTGCATCGCACATTCTCATCTTAGTTGTGCATTTACTATAAACACCAAGAAAAGCTCACTTGGTAAAAGATTGTGACAATAATTAATTTTCAGAGACATTGTCAAAATTTGCCAAATCAATAAAATTATGTGCAGGCGATATTTCTCATTCAAACACCAGATAGTCATACAGAATCTCTGCAGCAGATATACTGTTACTGGTTAAGCACTGGGGATAAAGTCTGGGAGTAATTTAAAGCTGCTATGTTAAACCATATATGCACGGGATTTTAGCATGAGGATAAATCGTCTCACCTTTGCCTGATAGATCTCTATTCATTTTCACTGTCAAATCCGTTGCTTATTTGGCACCATGTAACTGATGCCATTCGTCTGATGGAACCCATGCAGAGTACAGACTCGTCGAGATTCCCCAGCATTGCTTTAGAACAATCTCTACCCCAATTCAAGCCATTTCAAATGGGGTATCTAGACTCACAGATGGGAAGTGATGTTTTTTCCTTGTGTGTTGAGTTTCATATTGTTTTAATGATTTGAAGATGACTGTGTACATTTTTAACTCATTTTTTTCATTTCCAATTATTTTGCAACATTATTAAAACATTTAAAAGTGGTTAAAATCCTTGTGGATTGCATCGTTCACAAAGCAACCCTCTCACTGTCCCTCCCGCACCCACCCAAGTCGTTGTAGTAGCTTCAAAGTCGTCTTGTTTAGTCTCATTGTCTGTAACACGTTTTCACCAAGACCATAGCTGTGTTGCCCGTCGCCTTTATCGTAGTTGCATTTTTGCATATCTTTCATTCATTTGTTCTATATCTCTCTTTATCATAGTCTATATCTCTCGTTTCCCATTCCCCCCCGACTCAGTTTGAAGAAGGCTCTCGACCCGAAACGTCACCTATTCCTTTTCTCCAGAGATGCTGCTGCCTGACCCGCTGAGTTACTCCAGCATTATGTCTCTATTTTCCGCTTTCCCTTTCCTAATCTGCCTTCTGCAAAAAGCATTTATATTAATTGTGTTATTAAATTCACCAGCTTACCCAGAGAAACAAAATAAGTTGAGCCATGGCACTTTAGTTGGCAAGAGATAATAACAGGAGACTTCAACAATGCCATCTACATGGGGCGGGTCGGTGGAGATTAAAGCAGGGATTTTTAAATCACTTTGTGGGTATCTTACCATTATCAAAAATTGTGCTCCGTCACCAGAACTTTCATTTAGACATTAGAGATACAGTGCGGGAACGGGTATTTTTGGCCCGAGTCCACACCGACCAACAATCACCCTCTCCCATACACTAACACTATCCTGCACACACAAGGGGCAATATTTACCCAAGTCAATTAACCCACAAACCTGCACGTCTTTGGAGTGTGGGAGGAAACCGGAGCACTGAAGGAAACCACACGGTCACAGGGAGAACATACAAAGTCTTGTGCAGACAGCATCCGTAGTCAGGGTCGAACCCGGGTTTCTGTCGCTGTAAGGCAGCAACTCTACCACTGCGCCGCCATGACATTTAATAAGGTCTATAAGTTAAGAAAACATTTTTCACAGATGCTCACTTGTTTAAATTCTCATCATGTGCTGAGTAGAATTTAAGCAAGGGAGGACGTTCGAAAATGCTGGCAGATAGAACTCAAGTGCGATTACTTAATCCGACCCGAATCAAAAACCAGAAGGAAAGAGCTGCAAGGGCTAGGTGGGTGAGGCACTCCCTCGCCATTGCTCTTAAGAATTTTGTGCATATGTGTTGGATACTTAGTTTTATTCCATGAGATCCAAGGTTTGACAATTCCTCGTTATAACAATATCAATCTGAACGTTATCTTCTATTGTACATACACTTCAGTTTTCTTGTTTCGATATATACAACAATGCATTTAAATTTACATATTAATACCTTTCACTTTCTTTAATAGTACACTTAATCTACATATTCTGAACTCTGCAAAAAAAAAAAAAAACTTATGGCCATATTAACCTAAAGTGTTAGAATACAATAACACTTAACATTTGGTTCCTTTTCCTCATTTTATTAAATTGAAGGTTTACTTCATTTTATTAAATTGAAGGCAACATCAAATGCAAATCAAACTACATTTCTGTTGCCTTTTCTGTACCAATTAGAAACAATTTAATTTACATTTTAACTACCAGTGAACAGAAATATCTGCGCTTATATCCTGCACCATAGTAAACCATATCAAGCATAAACTGGCAAACCTTATCCATCTGTTGCCGCAGTAAACGATGGGAAGAAATTTGAAGGTTAGGAATAAAACCAAGTACAAAGTGGACAAGGAAGCACCAAAATGGGTAATATGGCTCCATCGTGGGACTGCACCAAATTCCTAAAAGAAAGGAAGGTTACTTAAATCACCCGTGGAGGGTTGAAAGTAAATAATGGGACTGGAACACAGATGAGAAAACAGAGAATAAATTTATACAGCATGTCTGGTAGATACAGAAAATGGAATGATTAAATACAAGTATACCAATGAGGGATGTATGTAAAGCAAAATCAAATTATGGCAAGATTTTATTTATTTCTTTTGTCCATGGGATGTAGATGCCAACATTCACTATTCATCCTTGACCATCCCCATCTCATTGACGAGGCCAGCCATATTGGAGTCACATATTGATCTTAGAACATGTCCTTCATTGAAGGCCATCAGTGAAACAGCTAAGTGTTAATAATAAGGTAGACAAAAGTGCTGGAGAAACTCAGCGGGTGCAGCAGCATCTATGAAGCGAAGGAAATAGGCAACGTTTCGGGCCGAAACCCTTCTTCAGAAGGGTCTGAAGAAGGGTTTCGGCCCGAAACGTTGCCCATTTCCCTCGCTCCAGCACTTTTGTCTACCTTCGATTTTCCAGCATCTGCAGTTCCTTCTTAAACAAAGTGTTGATAATACTCTGGCCTCCATTGCTGACCTTAGTTATACCAGTTATTTTAAACTCCATACTTCATAGCGGTGCAGCAGTAGAGTGGCCGTCTTACTGCGCCAGAGAGCCAGATTCGATCTGACTACAGGTGTTTGTCGGTATGGGGTTTGTATGTTCTCCTGGTGACCTGCGTGGGTTTTCTCTGGGATCTCCCACACTCCAAAGACGAACAGGTTTGTAGGCTAATTGGCTTGGCATAATTGTAAATTGTCCCTAGTGTGTGTTGGATAGTGTAGTGTGTGGGGATTGCTGGTCGGCGCAAATTCAGTGTGCTGAATGGCCCGTTTCCACACTATCTCTAAATTAAACTGCTTTAATTATTTAAATTCTACGTTCTATGGAGAGATCAGAACTTTTCCTCAATTTCTCTTCAACTAAATCTTCTTAGTTGCATTTATCATTCAATTTTACATTTCCTCTATGACCTAGTTCAGTACTCATAAAAGTTCATCAACTTTAAGCAATAAATGATCCTCTCTCCATAAACACTGTGACCAGCTTAGTATTTCCAATCTTCGCCATTTTCACTCTAGATTTCCTTCATATGTAGTATCATTTTGTTTTTTTTGTTTCATATTTTTATTAGAAGCATTGCATATTATCTAAGGTACAACAGCACTTCAAATACAAATCAGACTTATCACAAACGTTGTACAGATATTACGGGATAATTTCTATATGCTACTGTTTTTGATTTTTTTTGGGAAGGTAAGGGAGTGAAAAATCAATAATCAATAATCAAGACGTTGTGATTAAATAATAATGATTATATAATAAATTTTAAAAAAAATAATAATAATAAAGATAAACAAGAAAAAAAATAAAAACAATTATTATATAATAAAAAATTAAAAAAGGAATCTTTACAGAGTCAACTTATTACATAGACAGAGTTGACGTGGATAAGCTTTTCCCATTGAGGGTAGGGAAGATTCAAACAAGAGGGCATGACATGAGAATTAAGGGACAGAAGTTTAGGGGTAACGTGAGGGGGAACTTCTTTACTCAGAGGGTGGTGGCTGTGTGGAATGAGCTTCCAGCAGAGGTGGTGGAGGCAGGATCGATTTTAACATTTAAAAGTAAAGTGGATAGGTATATGGACGTGAAGGGAATGGAGGGGTATGGTCTGAGTGCAGGTAGATGGGACTAGGGGAAAACAAATGGTCGGCACGGACTGGAAGGGCCGAGAGGGCCTGTCTCCGTGCTGTAATTGTTATATGGTTATACATTGAATGGAACAGTTTCATATAACAATATCGATTGAGACATGTATACAGATCCCAATACTTTTTTCATCTAATCCTACACCAGGGTACTTATTGAGTTACGGTGCTGAGCTCAGCTACCCCTTCAGGTAATCAATGAATGAAGACCATATTTGTTCAAAAAGTTCATATTTGTCCATTAGGACAAACCTAATTCTCTCCAAATGCAACGTCTCCGACATTTCCACAGTCCACATTTTGATTGTGGGGGATAATGTTCCCTTCCAGAATTTTAATATTAATTTTTTTCCAATTATCAAACAGTAATCAAGAAAATGTCTTTGACTTACTGTTAATATTAAGCTTGAGTCAGGGACTCCTAATATTATTAACTTTAGATCAGGGTCCAATTTAGTTTTAAGAACCTCAGCGATGATTCCAAAAATATCAGCCCAATAACTATTAAGTTTTATGCATGTTACAAAACTATGCGTTAAGCTGGCTTCTAAATTCTGACATTTATCGCAAATAGAAGAAATGTTAGGAAAAATTCTATTTAATTTCGTTTTTGAGTAGTGTAATCTATGTATTACTTTAAATTGTACCATTTGATGGCATTTAATGAGCATCGGTGTATACGTCGTAAACTTTCTTCCCAAGTGTCTTTCATAATAGATAGACCCATTTCATTTTCCCATATCTGTCGGTATGATTCTGTTGTTGGGACTTCTCTATCCAAAAGAGTATTATATATGCAGGCTATTAATTTTTCTGTATTTGGGTGCTTGTTAAGCCACTCATCCAATAATCCTGGCCCTCTATTCTTATATTCTTGCATGTGTGACTTGATATAGTGTCTAATTTGTAAATACCTAAACAAGTTATTTGGGTGTAATCAATAGATATCTTTTAATTCTTGAAATGATAGAATTTTTCCTTTCCTGTAAAGGTGTTCTATACTTATAATTCCTAAATTTTTCCAGTGTCTAAACCCCTTATCCAATATAGAAGGTTTAAATACAGGATTATTCATAATTGGTAAACAGAGTGACATATTATCCAGATGTAAAGTCTTAACTATTTGTTTCCAAATACGTATATTGCTATAAATTATAGGGTTATCCCTGTAAGTTTTTTTTTGTACTTCACTTGGAGCAAGACGAATCAAACTTATATCAAATGGTAAACAGTCTTCCATTTCCATCTTTAGCCAAGCTGGTTCCTGGTCCATTTTTACCAGCCAAAAATTCATATTAATCTGAACCGCCCAAAGATAATATTAAAAAAATAGGTAACGCTAATCTTCCATTTATCTTGGATTTACATAAATGTTTTTTACTTATTCTGTGATTTTTATAATCCCAAATAAAACTGTTAATAATAGAATCGATTTTTTTGAAAACATTTTTTGGGAGATATAAAGGGATAGCTTGAAATATAATAATTGTGGTAAAAAGACCATTTTTATAGCATTTATCCTGCCAATCATTGATATTGGTAGTGTTTTCCAGTATAACATTCTTTTTTAGTTTATCCAATAACTGAGGATAATTTAATTTGAATAATAGATTATAAGATTTAGACACATTAATTCCTAGGTATTTAAATGTATCCATCACTATTTTTAACACTATAAATTGTTGTAATATGTTTACTTTTATTCCAGTTATGGGCATAATTTCACTTTTATTCTAATTAATTCTATATCTTGAAAATGTACCGAACTTATTTATAATGTTAAGTAAGTTAGGAATACTGATCTCCGGTTTTGTGATATATGTTAAAATGTCGTCTGCATATAAAGATATTTTATTCGTTGTGGTATTAGTATTGTATCCATGTATTTCTGGATCTGATCTAATCCTTTCGGCTAATGGCTCGATTGCGAGAGCAAAAAATAAAGGTGATAACGGGCATCCTTGTCTACAACCCCTAGAAAGATTAAATTTAGCTGATAACATTTCGTTTATTAGTATTTTTGCTGTAGGGTTGGAATACAAAATTTTAACCCATTTACAAAATCTGTCGCCCAGTTGAAATTTCTGCATTATCTTAAATAAGTAAGGCCATTCAACCTGGTCGAATGCATCTAGTGCATTCCGCATTTCCGCATCTAGTGAAATGACAGCTAATTCAATATCATTAACTCTTTTTGAATATATATTGAATAGTCGTCTCAAGTTATAAGTGGAGTAACGTTTGGGAATAAAGCCTGTTTGATCATGATGTATTAGTTTATTAATCACTAAACTTAACCTTTGGGATAAAATTTTAGTTAATATTTTTTGATCAGTCTTTAGAAGAGCAATTGCTCTATATGATCCAGGATCTTCCAGATCCTTATCTACTTTAGGAATGAGTGTGATTGTAGACTCATTTAGAGTTTCTGGTAACTTTCCTTGTTTATAAGCATATTTATATATCGCTTGTAAACGTGGGGAAATCAAGTTGTGAAACTTCTTATAAAATTCAGCACTTAGGCCATCAGGGCCAGCGGCTTTTCCATTTTTCAACGATCTGATTGATTCCTCAATGTCTTTTACTGATATTTCAGCATCTAACAAGTCTTTGCCTTCCTGATCTAAACCTTTGATATGACATTCATGTAAGAATGCTTCCATTCCATCCGATTGCCCCGTCAGTTTGGTTGAATAAAGTTTTTGATAGTAATGCAGAAATCTGTCATTAATATCTTTTGGCAAAGTTAATATTTCACCTTGTTTTGATCAGATTTTATATATAATTTTTTCCTCATCTGATTTTCTATGCTGCCGTGACAATAATTTTTGTGGGTTGTCACCAAATTCAAAATGTACTTGTTTAGTCTGTTGAAAAAGTTTTATAACATGATTTGAGTATTTTATTTAGCTTATATTTTAATATTACAATTTTATTATGTATCACCTTCGATGGAGATATTGCATTTTCAATATCTAATTGCTTTATTTCATTTTCTAAAGTTTGTTGCATCTTTCGGTTTTCCTTATTAAGGTATGCTTGCGCAGATATTATAGCACCACGCATAAAGGCTTTAAATGTGTCCCAAAGAAGTGACGCTGAAATTCCGGGTTTGTCATTAGTCTCAAAAAACAATTTAATCTGTTTTACCAGATAATCATAACAAGCCTTTTTCTTTAAAATTTGAGGGTTGAGTCTCCATTGAGATTGTTTATTAGTTATACCGTTTAATTTTATCTTAAATCTTAATGGAGCGTGATCCAAAATAATAATATTATGATATTTTGAATCATACGTAAATGGAATTAATTTTGAGTCTATTAAAAAATAATCTATCCTTGAATAGGTTCCGAATACAGGTGAGTAAAATGAGTATTCCCGACCAGAAGGATTATCAATTCTCCAAACATCCTTAACATTTGCAGTATTAATAAAGGAATTTATAAATTCGCTTGATTTAGATGTAACTTTTATTTTAGTAGATGATCTATCTAGATAATTTTCTAAAGTACAGTTTAAATCCCCCCAAATTATTAGATTATGTTGTGTAGATACCAGAATAGTATTAAATATTTTCTTAAAAAACAACGGATTATCGAAATTAGGTCCATATACGTTCATAAGAACAACTTTCTTTGAATATAATTCACCTGTAATTATTATATATCTACCCGCAATATCTTCTATTATTGAGGTATGTTTAAATGGTATACCTTTACGTATAAGAATTGCAACCCCTCTAGACTTTTGCGTAAATGAAGAATGATACACTTTAGAAATCCATTTTGCTGTTAGTCTATATTGAACATCCTTTTTGAGGTGTATCCCTTGATGAAAGATTATATCTGTTTTAAGTCTATTTAAGTGAGCTAAAACCTTACCTCTTTTAATTGGTTCATTAATCCCTTTTACATTCCAACTGCAGAAGGTGATTCCATCACCCCCAGTTTTCATGTTAATGTCATGCATTTTGGTGTTAAGGTGGATTATAATGGAGTAGATGTCTCAGCACGTCTATCCCAACCTCATACCCGTGCTTCAGATCGATATGTTTTAATACATGTAACTTTATCTTACGTACATATCTTTTCAAACAAAATTCATAATACCATAACTAAAAATGTAATATAATACTTTATGTAAAACAAAAATAAAATAAAAATAGGAATAATAGATGTTAATAGAGTTAGTATTTGTTTCTGTAAATAGAGCTCTTCTCTTGGCGACTTCCGCAGGGTAGTCTCTGAATATGCTAATCTTATCTCCATCGTAGATGAGGTTTCTCTTATGAATTATTATGGCCCTGTCTCACTGTGCGAGTTGACCCACGAGGTACCCCGAGTGACAGACTCGTGGCTGTGCACGAGACTGCAAGTTTATGATCAAGTGTGTAATACGAGTTCCCACGGGTATGTCATTGCTGCGATGTTCCTAGTTCCTCTCCCGAGTTAGCAAGTTCCTCTCCCTTTACTCTTGAGCCAACCGTGAATGAAGGTATGTTTTAATAAAGCAACAATGTTAAAATACATCTCCATCCTGTGGTTTTGAGTTATTTCAGCGCGGATGGGAAAATGCGCATCCTCCAGTAACCAAGCATTTCTTGTTGTTTTATGTTTTTAAATACTTTTTTGCAATGGATCTCTATTTTAAATAATTTTAAAAAAGGAAGCAGCCCGGGTGACTGACATTGAGCGGCCGCCAGGACCCGACAGCAGACACACACACACACACACACACACACACACACACACACACACAGAGAGAGAGAGAGAGATACACACAGACAGCAGCTGGCCACCACTTCAGAGGAATTAAGCAGCTCGGGTGACTGAGCGGCCGCCGGGACCCGACAGTACACACACACACACACACACACAGATAGACAGAGAGGGAGAGAGAGAGACACACACACACACACACACACACACACACACACACACACACACACACAGATACACACAGACAGCAGCTGGCCACCACTTCAGAGGAATGAGGCAGCTCGGGTGACTTTGAGCGGCCACCGGGACCCGACATCAGACACACACACAGATAGACAGAGAGGGAGAGAGAGAGAGACACACACACACACACACATAGAGAGAGAGATACACACAGACAGCAGCTGGCCACCACTTCAGAGGAATGAGGCAGCTCGGGTGACTTTGAGCGGCCACCGGGACCCGACATCAGACACACACACAGATACACACAGATAGACAGAGAGGGAGAGAGAGAGACACACACACACACACACACACACACACACACAGATACACACAGACAGCAGCTGGCCACCACTTCAGAGGAATTAAGCAGCTCGGGTGACTGAGCGGCCGCTGGGACCCGACAGTACACACACACACAGATAGACAGAGAGGGAGAGAGAGAGAGACACACACACACACACACACACACACACACACACAGAGATACACACAGACAGCAGCTGGCCACCACTTCAGAGGAATGAGGCAGCTCGGGTGACTTTGAGCGGCCACCGGGACCGACATCAGACACACACACAGATACACACAGATAGACAGAGAGGGAGAGAGAGAGACACACACACACACATAGAGAGAGAGATACACACAGACAGCAGCTGGCCACCACTTCAGAGGAATCAAGCAGCTCGGGTGACTGAGCGGCCACCGGGACCCGACATCAGACACACACACAGATACACACAGATAGACAGAGAGGGAGAGAGACACACACACACAACTCAGCGGACCAGGCAGCATCTCTGGAGAGAAGGAATAGAGTCGAGACCCTTCTTCAGACTTACCCGAAATGCCACCCATTCCTTCGCTCCAGAGATGCAGCCTGTCCCGCCGAGTTACTCCAGCATTGTGTGTGTCTATCTCCGGTGTGAACCAGCATCTGCAGTTCCTTCCCAATCCCACACTCTCGGCCCCGGGGGGGTGGATGGAGCATCACACGTGGACACATCCCACCCACCACCCCAGACTTGCCCCTTCGGCAGGTCTTTAAGCCGTTCATTGAGACAGAGTGAAGCCACGGGGCAGGCGCCTCAGTAATAAAGGACAAGTGGCAGAAAGGCCGAAGATAGACACAAAATGCTGGAGTAACTCGGCGGGACAGGCTGCATCTCTGGAGAGAAGGAATGGGTGGCATTTCGAAATGACAATTGATAGTTAATTTTAAATCTGAGGTTAATATCCTCATATCTATCAAAGGACAAGGGACAAAGCTGGGTATACAGAGTTAGATCATATATCACCAGCATCTCAATGAATGGTGGAGCATGGTCTATTCTATGCTCTTAACACAGTAACTGAAATGGCTTCTCACACGAGGAGATTTAAGATAAATTAAGGTTTCCACTCTTATAGGGTAAATAAATAACAATCTATGCCAAAGCAATGCGGCTTTGGGAGATTCTTTAAGAATTCTGTGAAATAGGAACGCTTTCAAATATGTAGGAAGGAACTGCAGATGCTGGTTTACACCGAAGACAGACACTAAATGCTGGAGTAACTCAGTGCGTCAGGCAGTATCTCTGGAGAAAAGGAATAGGTGATATTTTGGGTCGAGACCTTTCTTCAGATTGAGAGTCAGGGGAGAGGGAAACTTTCTGTTCAGGGCTGCCTCCACTGTCAGAGTGAGGCGGCACGCAAATTGGAGGAACAGCACCTCATATTTCGCTTGGGCAGCTTACACCCCAGTGGGCAAGCGGTACAAGCTTTCAAATTTGTTGATCATACTATATTTGACTTTAAATGTGCAATGAAAGATGATTAAAGCGCAAATGAGCTTATCCAGCGAACTGCTCAGCCATACGTGCTGATAAGATTTCAGGCTTTCTGTCAAGCCTATGTTGAGCTAATTAGCTTTGCCACATGTGATATATTTAGAACATAACCTGGCTTTGAAATGAAGTGCAACATTGAGTCACCACATTAAGAGGTAAAAGTTCTAATCCAACATGGATTCTGTGGCTACTCTCTCAAACCGAGCATTGAACTGCTAACATTTCCCTACAGAGTCCAGGGAATGACAACAACAAATTTGCATCACTACATTCCTCCTCTATTGCAATCTTGGCTGACATCCAGCACAGTCCAGCAGTTTCGTTCAGGAAGAAACTGCAGATGCTGGGTTAATCCGAAGATAGACACAAAAGGCTGGAGTACCTCAGCGGGTCAGGCAGCATCTCTGGAGAAAAGGAATTGGTAATGTTTCAGGTCGACACCCTTCTTCAGACTGAAAGTCAGGGGAAAGAGAAACGAGAGATATAGAAGGTATATAGGACAGATGAATGAAAGCAATGCAAAAGGCAAGGATGATCAAGGAAAGGCAGAGCCCACAATGGCCCATTATTGGCTGTGAGGTAGGTGATAACGAGTATTGTTCAACAGTCTGAAGAAGGGTCTCGACCCGAAACGTCGCCTATCTCCTTCGCTCCTTAGATGCTGCTGCACCCGCTGAGTTTCTCCAGCATTTTGTGTAACCCTAGGTGATAACGAGTATTGTTCAACAGTTGGAGGTGCTAGGACACCAAAACTAAATCCCAGGTATTTTTCAAATAACGAAAAAAGGTCCCGACCCAAAGCATCACCTAGGCATGTTCTCCAGAGATGCTGCATGATCTGCTGAGCTACTCTAGCAGAGTGTCCTTTTAAAAAAAAACAGCATCTGCAATTCCTTGTGTCTGTAAAGAATATCTTCAATGTGATGGGTTAGAAATTGAATGACACCTTTAATCAAAGTGTACTGATTGATAAAAAATCCTTAGCTTTCAATACCCTGATGGAAACCACCTCTGATCATGTATCCACTTCCCTGCCAGCATACCAGGTTTCTGATCTACCATTAAAAAAGCAAATTATACATAATTAGCTGGAAAATCAAACTGGCACAGCTAACTGGGAGGAGAAATACTCTAATTGTCTTCTAATTGCATTGTGTTGATATTTAATACTTGAACCCAACAATTCATCTATTTACTTCAAACTTGATTATTATACTGCATTTAGTAGTCAGTACTAAAAGTGATAAGCAACTGAGAATCTTCCCATGAGAAGAATCATTACTGCTAACCCCAAATCAAGACAATATTATGAACTGACCTCCCAGCACAAAAATGTGAAGTATGAATAATGGAAAAGGAATGGAAATATTAACGTCAGAAAATGCAGAGATTGTAGTATCTCTCAAGAGAATTTATAATAACACAATGATGGATTCTTCATTAAAATCGTGTACAAGCCTTATGCCAAAAGCTAATGCAGTGACTTAGCTAAGATTTTAGTGTAACAACACTTAAAGGATGCCGGCAACTGATGTATTTTCCTTATAATACAGAAAGCTCAAAAATCATCTATAGATAACGAAAGCTCTGATCTTGTGCTCTTCTGATTTGCGAGTTTTCTATTTGCGCAAAAACGGTACACGACAGCGCTACGATTTTTCGCTAGCTCACTCACCGTTCTCCTGTGCTGCGAGTGCAACAAGTTTGTTCCGATCGGTGGTATGTTGTAAAAGTTAGGGAGGCTTAAAAATCTTAAAAACCACGGATGCGCAGATCGATCTCCTCTCCTGCCAGTTAGCGCCGCGCGGATTTGTCTCTTCTTCTGTCACTCCCTGTGACGGTCCGCCCCATCCTGCGCCATGGCATCTTTACTGGAGCTGAAGCGGAGGTCTTTTCAGAGGGACCGGAAGAGGCCCGGCCCGGAGTCGGAGATGTCTCCAAACAGAAAGCGGAAATCTGATCCCGGTGGAGAAGAGCGTTCAGCGCCCGCTGTGAGTCCCAAACGCACTTCCATCGCAACGCCCTGCAGCTCCAGCCCCTTCCCCTCTGGTCCTCCTCGCTGGCTCCTGCCTCCTCCCCCGTGATACCCACCTCTCCCCCATGGCACTTCCCCCGTCTTTCCTCTGAGCTCCCCACCCCTACCCACGTGTAGAGTAGATGATCCAAACACCGACTGATTTACGTTTAGAGGGTTATTGCCTGCTGAGTGCGTTTAGAGGATAAAGGAATATTAAATGCAAAGTTATTAACTTTAACTTCAGCTGTTAGTGCGGGCCGTCACACGATCATGTGCAGTTGGGGGCTATAGCTTAGTGGTGGAATATTGTGTTGGGGGAGCAGGCCTCCTGTGTGACAATGGGACCCAACGGGTCCAACTTGGTCTAGTTATTATTAAATTAAACTTGGGCATTTGGTTTTCCAATTTAAAAAAAAAATTAAAAATCAGGTTTTTGTAGAAGGGTCGCGACCCTTCACGTCACACCTTCCTTCTCTCAATGAGATGCTGCCTGACCCGCTGAGTTACTCCAGCTTTTTGTGTCTTATCTTCGGTGTAAACCGGCATCCGCAGTTCCTTCCTCCACATGGTTTTTGACTGGCAAGCTCAATAAAGAGCAGCAGGTGATTACATGTGTTCTGTTAGGCTGCTGATAACATTTTTCAGATCACTGCTAATTAGGCAGTAATGTGATTTAATTGACAGCCATCAGCTAAATATTGTGCGACAAGGCAAACAGGTGACCTGGAACAACAAGTTCAGTTCTTTTTTATTACAGTTTTAAGCTTTCAAATATAATTAACATTATGGAAGACAGGCTACCACCAAGAGCAAAGCCATGAGAAATACACAACCATCCTAGTTTTACAAAAAGGCAAGTAGGCCAACAAACAGATTTTCTTTATGCTAGCTTCCCATCTACCGTCACATGTCTTTGGTCCGCATTTTGTTGTTCTACCTGTTTACTCGGATATTATATATCATGTTTCGCTTTCTATTTTATATTGATCTTTCATTTTTTTTCTAACGATGATCTTTGTCATACCACAGCATCACCATGTAGTCTCTTCCACATTAAGGAAACTAAAAGCAACTCAGTTTTAGTTTAGTTTAGAGATACAGCACAGAAACAGGCCCTACTGCCCAATGAGTCCGCGCCGACCAGCGATCACTGCACATTAATGCTATCCCACACACACACACTAGAAACAATTTTTACATTTACCAAGCCAATTGACCTACAAACCTGTACATCTTGAGTGCGGGAGGAAACAGAAGATCTTGGAGAAAACCCACACAGTTCACGGGGAGAACGTACAAACCCTGTACAGACATCACCCGTAGTCAGGATCGAACCAGGGTCTCCGGCGCTACATTCGCTGTAAGGCAGCAACTCTACCGCTGCGCCACCGTGACCTCCCTAACTTGGGTGACTATTTGGTGGAACATCGCTGTTCAACCTGCCTCTTAAATTCTCCTTCTCACACCACTGACCTCCCACACTGTACCTTCAAACTAGTCCAATGAAACCATCTGTATATTTAAGGAAGAAGTCAGGTTTATTGCCACATTCACAGGTTTGGCGAGGTGCAGGCAGAATAACAATCTTGCACCAATATCACAGGCACAGACTTAAACAAACAAAAAAACAAAAATTATATATAGAAAATCCATGAAATTCTGCAAGTCAATAAAAAGAAGACTGCATAAAACAAGATATCAGTGCAAAGCAATTAGAAAGCAAACAAATCAATGGAAGTGCATGGTCATTTTCTTCCATCTTCTAACAGGAGCGCACACACTCACACAGTACTGGAGTAACTTAGCGGGTGAGGCAGCATCGCTGGAGAAAAAGGATAGGTGACATTTTGGGTCGGGACCGTTCTTCAGAAAGTCCAAAGCTCTCCCTGTAAAGAACCCTTGAGATTTTCTTCCAACTAGTATGCTGTAGCCCTCAGGACTCAATGCTGACTTCAACAATGAGATAACTAGCCTCTCCAGTTTGCAAAGAAATGGCCCGTTCTAATGAACGATCAAAGAGCTGGAACATTAGCCGAGTTTTTCCACACACTACAGCAATTGCCTGACCTGCTGGATGTTTCCAGCTTTTGCAATATTTCTTCTTTTTCACTGTTCTGCACCTCACCATAAAAATATAGAAAAATAGGTGCAGGAGTAGGCCATTCGGCCCTTCGAGCCAGCACCACCATCATCAATCCTGCTTTTCCCCATATCCCTTGATTCCTTTAGCCGTAAGAGCTAAATCTAACTCTCTCTTGTCCTTGCATCTCCCCTAGTCAATTTGGTTCCAAGTTTTCATCACCCTCTCTCACCCAGCACCAACATGCGCTGCCCTTTGTCACCATAATGCTCTTCGACAGCCTCCTCTTGATCTGAAACTGCCTTTACCATATTAGTGGAAGATACACACAAAATGCTGGAGTAACTCAGTGGGACATTCAGCATCTCTGGAGTTACTCCAGCATTTTGTGTCCATCTTCGGTGTAAACCAGCATCTGCAGTTCCTTCCTTAACATATTACTATATCCCTGACTGATCTCCCCGTCTTCAGTGCCCTTCTGCTTGCTGAACACAGATGCAAAATATTGTCTAGTATCTTGCTGCATCCCCTGACTCCAAGCATAAATTCACTCTGATGTACTTTCACGATCCTAACCTCTCCCTGTAAAAAAAAAACTTGAGATTTTCTTTAATCTGATTCGCCACATAATTTTGGTTTTCTAATTGCCTGCTTGAGTTCTTTCTGCTTCCTTCTATTCCTCACGGGCCTTAGCTGATTGCATCTTTACAAACCTTGCAAATTTTTTTTTGGACCAAATTCACAAGCTCTCTGGTTCAAGCATTCTCTTATCTTGCCTTTCTTATACTTCTGCCATATTGGCATATGATAGTTGTGAACTCTAACCAGTCAACTCCGAGTACCACATAGAAGACAGACACGAAATGCTGGCATAACTCAGCAGGACAGGCAGCATCTCTGGAGAAAAGGAATGGCCGACTTTTCAGGGTCGAGACCCTTCTTCAGACTCGACTCGAAACATGACCCATTCCTTCTCACCAGAGTTGTTGCCTGTCCCACTGAGTTACTCCACCACTTTGTGTCTATCATCGGTGTAAACCAGCATCTGCAGTTCCTTCCTACACATCCCGTCTACTGATGCGATCATCTAAGTTACCCTAATTTTGTATCTTCCTCCAAGGTCGAGAGTTATCTTCATTCATAACTATCTGAAAATTTACGGTGTTCCCATTCCCCACATTCCATCATCCCCACTATTCCCACCCTCCAAGAGAAGTACTTTTCACAGTCAGATAGTTATCAATAGCTGAGGCAATGGGGGAAACGAATGGCAGTCAAATAAGGAGCCTTAATGAGCTCTTCACTCCCCTTTCCTTGAACTACCTCATTCAAACATAAGCCATTCTTATTGCACAACTTCAGAAGCAAGTTTAACACGCCATCTGAAACCGAGCCAAATGGCTATCAACAGTCGGGATAAAGATTTTGGATAGGAAACCAGAACTGAAAGAAGACAGGGACTTGGCGACTCTAGTACCGGTTACTCCCTCTTCTCCCCTCGCCGATCGGGCAAGAGGTACAGAGGTTTGGAAACACACCTCCAGCTTCAGGGACTAGTTTCTTCCCAGCTGTTATCAAGCAACTGAACCATCCTATCACCATTAAAGAGCGGCCCTGACCTACTATCTACCTCACTGGAGACCCTCTGAGTTTATCTTGCACTAAACATTATTCCTTTATCTTGCATCTGCGCACTGCGGATGATTTGACGGTAATCATGAATAGTCTTTCCAAGCTGAACCCTGATGCATCTACAGTCTTTCCGCTGACTGGACAGCATGCAACAAAATAAACCTTTCATTTATCGGTACATATGACCAATAAATTAAACGAGGGGTAGTTGGGGAAATAGCCAGTCTCCAGAGGGATCTGAAAATGGAAAGAATAAATTATATCCGAATGCATTAAGTGAAAGCATTTTTCATTGGGATTTAAAGTAATTATGTAATTATTGCTTAAAACTGTAATTTTTACCAACTATCAAGTTTCTTTTAAATTCTGGGATTATTTATAATTAAACACAAAATAGCTCAGAAGCCCTGATTAGAGCCTGTAATCTTGACTCTGACAGGCAGGCCACATCATTTGCAAGCTTCAAGCTAGGCTTCTGAAAACGAAAGGCTTCTGAAGAAGGGTCTTGACAAGAAATATCACACATTCATTCTCTCCAGACATGCTGCCTGACCAGCTGAGTTACTCCAGCATTTTGTGTCTACCTTCTAAAAATAAAATCTGTTCTGAACAAGAGATTTCCAGATGGATGGAGATTCAAGAATATTGAAGGGTTCCGGCCCAAAACGCCTGTCCATTCCACCACAGATGCTGCCTGATCCGCTGAGCTCTGCCAGCAATTTGTGCTTTGCTCAAGGTTCCAGCATCTACAGTTCCTTGTCTCCCCATTCTCAGAGCCTCCTCGGTCATGTAATGTATAGTTTGATAGTGTGATCATAAGATATGCAACTCCCACCAGTCTCAGAACAGTCATGAGAGACACTGTAGTGCAGCACTAGAGTTGCAGCCTTACAGCACCAGAGACCCGGGTTTGATCCTGACTACGTGTGCTGTCTATACGGAGTTTGTGTGTTTTCTCCGGGATCTGCTGTTTCCTCTCGCACTCCAGCCGCACAGGTTCATAGGGCTTGGACAATTGTAAATTGTCCTTAGTGTGTCTAGGACAGTGCTAGTGTGCAGAGGTCGCTAGTCAGCACGGATTCGGTGGGCTGAAGGGCTTGTTTCCTCACTGTATCTCTAAACTGAATAGCTTGTGTGAGCTTGAAAGCAAGGGGACAGGGAAGGGAAAGAAAAGAAACACGTTGACCTTTGCATGTGGACAAAATTATAGGATGTTGTTACTTACAAGGGCTCAGCAGTTCTGTGCTGAGTGGGTGCACATGGCATGCCCGAGGCAGATTTCTGGATAATAGTGTGCCTGAGATAATGTTTCTAGTTAGGGTTGGGCTGGAATGGGTTTGAAAAAAAATGGTAAGCACTGATCAGCTGTGGCAAGGTTCACATTGCATTTCAACCTTATAACAGAGCAGATAGCTTGCCCTAGCAATCCAATAAATACATCCCAATCTTAAGTTACAAGGCAATGAAAACTGCTCTTTAAAACACACAACTCTCAACATTGGAAACAGATCGTTAAATCAAAGTAGTCATTACAGAGGCCACACGTGCAAATCTCTCAAACAGCATCTAATAGATAGAAGGTAGACAAAAATGCTGGAGAATCTCAGCGGGTGAGGCAGCATCTATGGAGCGAAGGAAATAAGAAACGTTTCGGGTCAAAACCCTTCTTCAGACTTCGATTTTCCAGCATCTGCAGTTCCTTCTTAAACATTCTACTGAATTTGCTATTTTTTAGTGCGTTAAAAAAGTGTCAGGAATTAATAGATGGGACCTACCTAAATGTAAAATTGGAGAGAATGCAGATTCCATAGTACCAAGCTTCTTCAGTAATGGACCAGATCGTTCAAACCATTACTTTAGACAATTTAGAGATACAACGTGGAAACAGGCAGTTTGGCCCACCAAGTCCGCACCGACCAGCGATCGCCCCATACACTAACACTATCTCACACACTAGGGACAATTTATATTTTTACCGAATACAATTAACCAACAGACCTGTATGTCATTGGAATGTGGGAGGAAACCGGGATACCCAGAGAAAACCCACGCAGTCACAGGGAGAACGTACAAACTCCGTACAGACAGTACATTTAGTCAGGATCGAAACCGGGTTTCTGATGCGACAAGACAGCAGCTCTATTGTCCATAATTAGTAAAGTAAAATTAGTATAGTCACTGTGCCGCCCTGCTCCCCAGATTTTAGGCCTACCTATCAGTTACTGCTGTGGCTTGCCATTGCCCATCCAATACTGAATTAGTCCAGTTTCAGATCATTCAAACTCCAGGGAGGAGAAACGATCCATATGGCACTAAAAGATGTAAATTGAAAAAAATACACTCAATGTTCTGCAGACGAATACAGTCATTCTACAGACGAATACAATAATTTGCAAATGTGTATTTTGCAATGTTCCATCTAAAAGGCCCTGTCCCACTTTCCCGAGTTACTCACGATCTCTCCCGAGTTTTCCCCTTGATTCGAACTCGGTGAATGTCGGGTAACGTCGGTAGGAGTCCGTAGATGTTTCTTAGCGGCTCGTAATGCCAGCCGTAGGAACTCGGGGCATCAGGTAAGCAGGGACGTTTTTTCAACAGGGCCTTTAGTTTAGAAATACAGCAAAGAAGCAGGCTCTTCGACCCACCTAGACAATGCTGACCAGCGATTCCCTGTACCCTAGCACTATCCTTCACACACTAGGGACAATTTATAATTATACCAAGCCAATTAAATCACAAACTTGTGCGTCTTTGGAGTGTGGGAGGAAACTGGGGCACCTGGGAAAAACCCACGTGGTCATGAGAATGTACAAATTCCGTACAGACAGCATCGGTAGACAGGATCGAACCCAGGTCTTTGGCTCTCTAAGGCAGCAACTTTACCGCTGTGCCACCTTGTCGCCCCTAATGATCTTGTCTAAGTTCAGAAGAAATTGTTGAAACTCATCCTACAATTTTAGTGGGGCGTTACCCACACTTATAAATACGTAAACACTACGTTTCTTCACATACGAGCAACCATCTTCCATGGCTCAGCTTTTTACAATGTCTTTTCCTTCTCACGATCTAAAATGTCTGTTCCGTGTTCCAATCGAGGACAGTGCACATCTCAAACTCCAAACCAATAGATGCAAGGTGTCTGGCTGGTTACTTTTGTTAAACAACAGACCTATCAAATGTAACCAAAACAACGTGTCCAGTAACAATAAACCCCACTTACTCATGGCTGTTTCCTGCTCACAGTGAGTCTACAAATTGGATCATAAAATGTTGGAAAACTAATGTGCACTGATGTACTAAAAGCAGCAAAATTATAGTATGGCATTTTGAGGGATACAGGAATGGAGGTAGTGGGGAAATTAAAATAAAATACCTACAACTATGTAAGTCATAGAGCACAGAAACGGCCCTTCCACCCACCTTGCCCTTGCCAAGATGCTCCATCTACACTAGCCCCACATCCATCTACACCTTTCTTATCCATGTACCTGTCCAAATGTCCTTTAAATGTAGTTATAGTACCTGTCTGAACGACCTCAGCAGGCAGCTCGTTCCAATTACCCACCACCCTCTGTGGGGAAAAAGAGGCTGCTCAGGTTCCTATTAAACTGTTCCCCTCTCACTTTAAATTTATGTCCCCTGGTTCTTGATTCCCCACCTCTGGGCAAAAGAATATCTATTCCACTATTGATTTTATACACCTCTATAAGATCACCCCTCAGCCTCCTGCACTCTAATAAAGTAACGCAACATCCCTACTTCTATACTCAATACTGTGACTGATGAAGATCAATGTCCCGCTGAGTTACTCCAACATTTTGTGTCTATCCTCAGTGTAAACCCACAATCACAGGGAGAACTTGCCAACTCCACATAGATAGCACCCAAGGTCAGCATTTGCCGTTTCTTCCTACACATACCGAAAGACTTCCTGACCACCCTATCCACCTGAGACACCACTTTCAAGGAACCACATGTCACTGTTGCTCAACTGGTAGCACAGTCTGTTGCCCCCAGGTTCAAGTTCCATTCCAGGGACCAGGGCATAAAGATCAGGGGATGACACTATGGTAGAACACTGAAGGAATCCTGCAGCATCAGGGATGTTGTTTTCTGTACAAGACATTAAACTACAGCCACGACTGCACTCTCTACTGGGTACCCTTGGTATTATCTCGAAGAACACGCCACCAGATTCAGGGACAATTTCTTCCCAACTCTTATCCAGCAACTGAATCTTTCTACCATAACCCGAGTGCTTCGCTGAACCACTATCTACCTCTTTGATGACCCTCGGACTATCCATGATCAGACTTTTCTGGCTTTACTTGATACTAAACGTTCTTCCCTTATCATGTATCTATACACTGTAAATGGATCAATTGTAATCAGGTAGACACAAAATGCTGGAGTAACTCAGCGGGACAGGCAACATCTCTGGATAGAAGGAATAGGTGACGTTTCAGGTCGAGATCCTTCTTCAGACGGATTGTAATCATGGTTTGTCTTTCAGCTGACTGGTCAGCACGCAACAAAAGCTTTTCACCGTACCTCGGTACCCGTGACAATAAACTCAACTGAACAGAGTGTCAGTCAGTCATCAAATAAATAGAAGATCAGGGTAAATTACAGTACAGAAACCAAACTGCTGGAGGAACTCTGCAGCTCGATATTCTGAAATGTTGTCTGTCCATTTTCCTCCACAGATGCTGCCCGAACCCACCGAGTTCTACCACCAGCTTTTTCGTACTGAAGATTCCAGCATCTGCTATCTCTTGTGTCTCTCTAAATTATACCAGCTTGGCGTCAATGCACATCTCTTCAGCACATTAAAGTATCTGATTATTATCATTTTGCTGTTTATGGGAGCTTGCCAAGCACAAATTCTGTTACAGAACAAGCAGCAGCAAATGGAGACCGAGTGTTAGAAATGCTTTATTTGCTGTGGTCACCCAAAGAAATTAAAATGAACATTACTTCTCAAAAGCAAGCCTTTTTCTCCTGATTCAAGACCCAACAGATTCTAGTTATGTGTAGGAAGGAACTGCAGATGCTGGTTTAAACCGAAGATAGATACAAAAAGATATGTTCCTCAGCGGGTCAGACAGCATCTCTGGAGAAAAGGAATAGGTGATGTTTCGGGTCAAGACCCTTCTTCAGACTCCAGTTCTGTTCTTCAATGGAGAGAGCCAAATGTTTCTCCCAAACACTCCAAAGAATGCCATATATAAGAAATTGCTTAGAGTTTCTGCGGTATCAAAATTCATTATGACAAAGATGACCTTAAGATAGCCATTTATATGAATCTATACAGGTTTTGACGGCATCAGCAGCTATTATCTTTATTCACTTTCATCCGTTTAGCTCCCCTTTAAAAGAGACAACACCTCAAAAATAATTACCTGCAAACTGGAGGTGATTGAAAGTAAAGGAAGTTCCATTTAAATGCAAGCTTCAAAGCAATGTCCTTTTAAAGAACATGTTGTTCACATCATCCGATTCTGTCTCCTCCAGATTTAAATCTTTCATTAATATTTCTTTTCAACAGTAAAGGATTCCATTTTAATTCCACCGATTAACTAAAGGCACTCAATCAAACTTCCACAGGGGTACAGTGGAGAGCATACCGACTGGTTCCATCACAAACTGGTTGGGTAATTCGAACGTTCAAAAATGAAGGAGGCTGTAAAAAGTGGTGGATATCAATTGATTAAAAGATACAGCATGGAAGCAGGCAGTTAGGCCCACCGAGTCCACACTGATCATCGATCACGAGTTCACACTAGTTCTACGTTATCTCACTTTCACTTTCACATCCACTCCGTATACATTAGGGACAATTTGCAGAGGCCAATTAACCCGAAACGTCACCCATTCCTTCTCTCCAGAGATGCTGCCGGTCCCGCTGAGTTACACCAGCATTTTGTGTCTATCTTCAATTTTCTTGGCCCCGTTCTGGGAGTAATAGTGGGGGCGGACCCGGACCGCAACGGCCGTGAGCTCCAGACTCAGCTCGACGATCGTTTGCCCGCTTCTGCTGCTGTTGGGAGGTGAGACGTTGCGTCGTGCCTGGGTCTTGAGCCTGTCCCACTTTGGCCGTCAGTTACACGACAGGCTGGTGGCGTGCAAAGATTTTGTTCGCTACAAAATTTCGGAGCGGCGCGCGATATCACGCACAACTACATACCCCTCTGCACTTCTCAGTGGGACCAGCCCCGCGCAGCCACACGATGCCTGTGCACCTCAACGCGACAAAGTGGTCGCGTAATTTGCGTGCCAAGGACACTGGGCCTTAACTCCTGCATTTTGTGTCTACCTTCAATTTAAACCAGCATCTGCAGTTCTTTCTTACACAATCTACAAAGCCATATGTTTTGGGGATGTGGGAGGAAACTGGAGTACATGAGAAAACCCACTTGATCACAGGGAGAATGTGCAACATCCACACTGACAGCACCCGAGGTCAGGGTCAAAGCAGGGTCTCTGGTGCTGTGAGGCAGCAACTGCACCTGGTCCATCACCGGAACTGACCTCCCTACATCCAAGAGATCTACAGGAAGCATTACCCCAAGAAGGTAGCATATACCAGGGTTAGGGTTAGGGTACCATCAAAGACCCACACAACCCTGACCACGTTCTCTTCTCACTGCTACCATCAGGACTGTTACCTCCGGGATCAAGAACAGCTTCTTCCCATCGACCGGGAATCACTTTGCATAACTCTAACCACAACTCAAATTACTATGGACTTTGCCCCACTATGGCTGCTCTATGTACTCTGGTTTCTGTATCATCATGGTCTAGTTTGCTTGGGATAATTCATAATTTATTGTTATCGTGACTAATTTTCCTGTAGAGCCTCAAAATTCATTCCTTTGCTTCATATCCAATGCAAATGCTCTTGAACACTTCATTACTCAAATTTTCCCAAATAACGATGTCATCAATTTCCCACTCTCCTCCCAAAAAAATGCAACTACATGAAATTTTAAAATTCTGCACAAGATTAAAAATAAAACTAATGCTTCTTATTAAATTTGTAGTAACCCATACTCCCCTTTGCCTTTATAAATAATTTAATTCCTATAACAAAAATTTAATGATTCATTCAATTTTGAATGTTCGCAGATTCTTCTCAACTCCCAATGATACAATAGAACTAGAAACACCAAAGGCTATTACAAAATATGTAACATTAGTGTGGTCCACATTTAAGAAAAATTACGTCAATAATTGTTGTAACTAGAGTTATGAATAAAGAGTTAATTACATTCCTAAGAGCCATTCTTCTGATCCTGAATTCCATGTCAGCATATATCTCCATGGAAAACAAGCTTTTATTTGAGAATGGAAAGACAATCCAAATGCCATTATAGTTAGATACCTAACCTTCACATCCAATAATCTGAGCACATTCTTCGAAAAAAGGATCACAATGCTCTCATCTGACAAGTTACAATGAACCGAATGATGGAAATAGATCATCACAGCAACCCAAAGCTAGTAATGGCATTTCATTGAAATATTAAGATTTAATAACAAAACAATCGAATATTACTGAAAAGTGCGGCACAATGGCACAGCAGTAGAATTGCTGCCTTAAAGCGCCAAAGACTCGTGTTCGGTCCTGACTACGGGTGCTGTTTGCACAGAGTTTGTACATTCTCCCTGTGACTGTGTGGGTTTTCTCAGGGTGCTCCGGCTTTCTCCCACACTCCAAAGACGCGCAGCTTTGTAGGTTAATTGGGTTCTGTAAATTGTAAATTGTCCCTAGAGTGTCGTACAAAGTGATTGCTGGCCTGTGTGGACTCGGTGTGCCGAAGGGCCTGTTCCCACACTGTGTCTCTAAAGCCTTAAAGTATAAATGCAAAAAGTAATCATAATTTTAAAAAGAAAAAACAACTTCCTTTTCCATATGTAGAAATGTTTACATATCAATTTTAAGTCTCCAAATCTGAGGAAGGACATTATTGCCATAGAGGGAGTGCAGAGAAGGTTCACCAGACTGATTCCTGGGATGTCAGGGACTGTCTTATGAAGAAAGACTGGATAGACTTGGTTTATACTCTCTGGAATTTAGGAGATTAAGAGGGGATCTTATAGAAACTTACAAAATTCTTAAGGGGTTGGACAGGCTAGATGCAGGAAGATTGTTCCCGATGTTGGGGAAGTCCAGGACAAGGGGTCACAGCTTAAGGATAAGGGGGAAATCCTTTAAGACGAGATGAGAAAGACTTTCTTCACACAGAGAGTGGTGAGTCTCTGGAACTCTCTGCCACAGAGGGTAGTTGAGGCCAGTTCATTGGCTATATTTAAGAGTGAGTTGGATGTGGCCCTTGTGGCTAAGGGGATCAGAGGGTATGGAGAGAAGGCAGGTACGGGATACTGAGTTGGATGATCAGCCATGATCATATTGAATGGCGGTGCAGGCTCGAAGGGCTGAATGGCCTACTCCTGCACCTAATTTCTATGTTTCTATGTTTCTATGTTTCTTTGGATGCTGCTGCACCCACTGGGATCTCCAGGTTGAGAAACCCTGCAGTAATTTATTGTTGTACAAAAACCTCCATAAGTGAAAATATGAATTTGACTATCTACAGGTTGACTAGATCATCTCAACAGCTGATGGTCAAAGAAGTCTATGAATGTAAACCAATATTACGATATATCAATAAAATAATTATGTATAAAGAAGTGTTATACCTGCAATTTGCGGAAATAAGTCTAAATAACTATATTTTGTTATAAGAAATTGGAGGTCTGTATATACAGTAAAGTTATTTTTTCATTTAGATATATGTGAATTCCTTGTGGATTGCATTTTCTAAGTATCTAATTGATAGAGCCAATTATAGGGCTCAGAGTGTTACCGTCTTATAAACGGACAATATATTAACCAAGAAATTATCAGATGCATTCATAATATCCCAATATGGAAAGGGATATATATGTAAATGTTAATAAAAATATATATATGTGTATATATATATATATATATATATATATATATATATATATATATATATATATATATATATATATATATATATATATATATATATCTCTATATATCTATATATATATATATATATATCTATATATATATATATCTATATCTATATCTATATCTATATATCTATATCTATATCTATATCTATATCTATATCTATATCTATATCTATATCTATATCTATATCTATATCTATATCTATATCTATATAGATATGGGTATATGTATATATAATCTGTCCAAAATTGTAAAAAATATAAAGGCAGGAGATAAAAAATCTTGAAATGCCTTAAGAAATGGACTTTAACTCTATCTATGATTCAAAAAACTTAAACATTGAAAATAATAATTCTGATAACTTTAGTATCAATATAAGAGTGCAAACATGGCAAATGTTACGTTATAATGGCATGTGGATACAAATTGCATTATCATATATGTTTATGAATCTACCAAACAAAGCACGCCAAGAAGACCTGAAAACAAAAGCCAAGGTAAACCTATAAGCACATCCTGCTGGCTTTAAGGTGTGTGTGTGTGTGTGTGTGTGTGTGTGTGTGTGTGTGTGTGTGTGTGTGTGTGTGTGTGTGTGTGTGTGTGTGTGTGTGTGTGTGTGTGTGTGTGTGTGTGTGTGTGTGTGTGTGTGTGTGTGTGTGAACATTGATGAAAATGTTGCAGTAGGTAAGAGTCTGTGGCAATGAGACTGCTTATTACACACAAAAACCACATTGGGTTCAGTAAAACTGATGGTTATAGAGGAATGTATTTCTAGATGGTTAATAATTGGATACATTCAGTAGGAACTAGACACTGAAAGGTGGAAAATCACCCTGTTAATGAGGAAAATACATTCACAGGAATGGCACAGGATGAGCCACTCGAGCAAAGATGCAAGGCCGCAGGAGGCTGTAGATTACTGTTAAAATAAAGGAACCAGTCATGGTGTCAGATTTAGACACGCAATGTTCGGTTCGCTATAATTGTTGCTTTGTCATGCCATAAAAAATATATATCAATTGGTATTTGTGATAAATTTGCTTTTCAATAGAAAGGGCATTATTTTCATTTTTTATAATGTGAAAATTATTTATCACATAACTTGAGGCAATGTTTGGGGGAAAATGTGTTATTCGCTCGTTATTGTGTTAATGAGCCGTACTGTCGTATGGAATAAATTCTACGACACGAAAAACACAGAAAGCTTTAAACTCTTCACGTAGTCACTCACGTGACTCCGAAGTAAAATAGTAAGATTAAACGAGAACTTACCAGTTCGAAGTTTGATCGTTATTTTATGAGGAGTTACGATGAGGGATTACGTGAAGAACCCGCCTGGCGCTGGCAAACGGCATACTTCAAAGCAGCGGCATGAAAAACACAGAACACAAAATAGCCGAAGTAACATAGTAAGGCTCATAATAGACTTAGAACTACCAGATGATCATTTATTTTATGAGGGTGGGGAGTGGAGGGCACGTAATCCCTCATCGTAACTCCTCATAAAATAACGATCAAACTTCGAACTGGTAAGTTCTCGTTCAATCTTACTATTATACTTAGCATCTCAAACCTAGCAGTTTTAACTCCTGTTTCTGAAATGACACATTAAATAACAAAGACAAAATAATAATTAACGTGCTGGAAAACGAACATTCCACAGAATGCCATCTCGAATTTTACGTACAGACATGATTAATTGCCAGCATCAGCTCCAGCACTCTTATAAAACACTATCTACATATTGATATTACTTTGTACACACATAGAAATCTTCTGAAAGATTCTTTGCTGCAGCTTCAACCAATTATCTGCTCAAGATACATCAGGAATGTTTGGCAACTGTTGCAGGGAGGAAATTCTGCTCCAATGACATTTGGCTGTGACCCAGTAATCTAGGCTGACAGAAATGGATACGTCAGCTAGCCATATTTAAAATTAGTTGTACCACTCATGAAAGCAAATAGGCCTTTCAAAAAAAGGTGCTCAGTTTCAGCATTGAATCCAAATATATGTACTAGGTCTAAAACAAAACATTGACATTGTCAATGTTCAAAATGTGTATCCCAATTGTAAAATAACATCCACAAACATGCAACATTCATCACTATTGGTTCTAAATAATGGATCATCAAAAATGGTCTCTTAGATTGTGGATAGTTAGGTTTTATTTTGCAATGGGCAAGTTGAAGGGAGTCAGAAACCAATAGGTCCTTTCTGAGGGTTACACAAAAGGCTGGAGAAACTCAGCGGGTGCAGCAGCATCTAAGGAGCGAAGGAGATTGGCGACGTTTCGGGTCGAGACCCTTCTTCAGACTGGTCAGGGATCAGGGAAACGAGAGATATAGACGGTGATGTGGAGAGATAAAGAACAATGAACGAAAGATATGCAAAAAAAGTATCGATGATAAAGGGAACAAGCCATTGTAAGCTGTTTGTGGTGTGAAAATGAGAAGCTAGTGCGACTAGGGTGGGGGAGGGAGATAGAGATGGAGGGAATGCCAGGGCCTGAGGGCTGAGGGAGAGGTGGGAAGGGGAGGAGACAGCAAGGGTTAACAGAATTGAGAAAATTCAATGTTCAATGTTAAATAATTAAGGACTGATTTGAAGTAGAAGATGCAGCATGATAAAGATCAGCATCCATGTTATTGTAAAATGATTGAAATTACAGGAAACAACATCCAAGGATGCAGTTCTACCAGTAATATAATCTGTTGGGCAAGAGGTCATTATGACATCCTGTAATTAGAGGTAGTTACTGACAAGACTGCTGTGTCTGGAATTTGGTGCAAGGCGGCGGCACTGTGGCGCAGCAGTAGGAGTTGCTGCCTTACAGAGCCTGGGACCATGAGTTCGATCCTGACGGGTGCTGGCTGTAAGGAGTATGTACGTTCTCCCTGTGACCGTGTGGGTTTTCACCGGGATCTCCGGTTTCCTCCCACACTCCAGAGACGTACAGGTGTGTAGGTTAATTGGCTTGGTATAATTGTGAAGTGTCCCTAGTGTGTGCAGGAAAGCATTAGTGTGCGGGGATCACTGGTCGGCACGGACACAAGTAGGCTTGTTTTCGCGCCGTATCTCAAAAATAAACCAAACTAAAAACTCCTCTCCAACCTGTTGCTCTGTCAGGAATCTGTTGTGAATCCATGCCCTCTCCCAACAATGAATCGCCCCCTGTGAAGAGGTTACTTGCGAGGGCCAGCTGGCAACAACTGCTCTGTGCGTTTCCAGATGGCCTGGATCCTACGGCCTCAGCTGATGCCTCCCCTGCACAGCTCTGCTCAGCCCAGAGGCTGCACTAACCTTGTTGGAGAAATCTTCAAGCTGGAAATAGTTATGCAAGTTAAGCGAAAGGAAAGGGATAATGTGCAACAGGTGGTGGTGATGGAGATATTGTACCTGGATGCCACGTACAGCTGGTACTGCCAGAGCCCAGCAATGGCCTGCACTCTACGGTTGGTATGGTTGCTGCCTTACAGCGCCGGAGGGCTGGGTCCCATCCTGACTACAGGTGCTGTCTGTACGGAGTTTGTACATTTTCCCCGTTACCGCGTGGGTTTTCTCAGACACCTTCGATTTCCTCCCACCCGCCAAAGATGTACAGGTTTGTAGGTTAAGCGAAAATTATCCCTAGAGTAGGGTAGTGTTAATGCAGAGTCTCTTGCCCAGAGTTGGGAAAATCGAGAACCAGAGGTCACAGGTTTAAGGAAGGGGGGGGGGGGGGGGGGGGGGGGGAAACAAATCCGAGGGATAATTTGCAGGTGATTCTTGATATTAAGATTTTAATTGGTACTCTCCATCATTTGCCAGTACCAAATTGAATTTTATGGCATAGTAGGCCATACGGTCTTTTGTGAACCAAGTCACTGAAAAAAAAGCCAATTACTATAGAAGATTTCCTCCCATAAATTTGCAAATGAGTCCTTCTCAAAATAATTTCACAAAACTCTCCTTCTTTGTCAGCATGAAACTATGTATTGGAAACTAACCAAGCTTTACTGCATATTCTAAAATACTTGTAATTTAATTGAAGCTAATTTCAAATATTTCTTTTCTAAAAATAACATATTCACACTAGATCAACTAGGCAAAGTAATGACCAGAAAAGTCATTTATCCAGAAAGTTCAGGCAATGTAACTGTACCAACATATATCAGGTAATCTATATAATGCCTTTGGAGGCAATAACTCTCATCTGGAATTATACTGTCAGCATATACACTTAAACAAAACAATTACCATATTTCATAAGTTCTAGAAGTTGAGTTAGGCCATTCCGACCATCAAGTCTACTCCACCATTCAATCATGACTGATCTATCTTTCCCTCCAAACCCCATTCTCCTGCCTTCTCCCTATAACCTAAGACACCTGTACTAATCAAAAAATCTATCTCTGCCTTAAAAATATCCACTGACTTGGCCTCTACAGCCTCTGACGCAAAGAATTCCACAGATTTACCACCCGCAGACCAAAGAAACTTCTCATCATCTCCTTCCTAAAGGAACATTCTTTTATTGCGCAAAATATCCTTTGTTTCTCCTGCATGGGGCAAAGTACAAGTTCTCGATATGGAGTTAAATGCTATCTCCTCATGTGAGCGTTTAAGATTTCAAACTATCAACACTTAACAAAAGGAGATGTCCTGATCTGATATTGCACGAGTCTTCTAATGATTGAATTCTTGAGAAAACTACCCTTAATCAAGCCTCACTGGGAAAGTTTATTATTTACATTTCAGAGCCAGTATTTGGGCCACAGTCAACTGCAGGAATAAATCAGCAGACCACCAGTGCTGTTAATGGAATTATGTTAAACTAAATGCCAGAAGCACTCCATTAAATCTGAAGAAGGGTCTCGACCCGTAACATCACCTATTCCTTCGCTCCATCGATACTGCCTCACCCGCTGAGTTTCTCCAGCATTTTTGTCTACCATTAAATACAATGCTCTTTCTGAAGCCCTTGGATTATATGCAAGTTCTTCCATTTTTGCATTTTGAAGATGTGACAGATTAATTTTTAATTTATCACAATATTGCGTACAAGTACAATTTGATAAATTTAAAGATTCAGGTGTTTCTAAAATCATGACAAAATAGTTAATATGTCACAATAACTACAATATGTCACAAGACTACAATAACCAAAACAAAACAAAATTTGAAATATGCACACTTACATTTGGATGCTGAGGCTTCAACCAACCCGCACCAATTCAAACTGGACAATATTTTCTTAGCTATTGCACTTTGATATGAACAGTTTAGTATAATTGTATTGAAATAAATAATTCAAGGGACAGATTTACTGTTGCACAGCATTCCAAATGATAATGAAACCCAATTATCCTGATATAGTGTAAGAAGGAACTGCAGATGCTGGTTTAAACCGAGGATAGACACAAAAAACCAGAGTAACAGCGGGACAGGCAGCATCTCTAGAGAGAAGGAACGGGTGACGTTTCGGGTCGAGACCCGTCCTCAGAACTGAAATGTCACCTATTCCTTCTCTCAGGGATGCTGACTGTTACTCCAACTTTTTATGTTTATCCTGATATAGTAGCTATACCTGTTTTTTTAATTTCGTAAATATGCGATGTTAAAGTACCAAGCAATACATCTGTTGAAGTGTGTTGTTATTTTTAATTTTCAGAGCAGACAAGAAAATACTTCTGACAAAGTCACTCTTAAATCACTATCAGGTGGATGGCTGCAAGAAATCTAACCTTCAGCTTAACGGCACAGGAAATGGCTAAAGTGGTGACAACACATTTTTAACATTATGCATTTCTGGATAAATAAGAGTAATGGATTCGGCAGCCTTCTTGTGGAGCCTTCAGCTAACATTTAAAATATTTATAAAACTAAAATAGGAACTCCCTATGAAAAAAAGAATCATTTTTCAACTCAAAAAACTTGCACATCATACATATTTGTGAAATAGTACTGGCTCAAAATAGAAAATGCACTTGGCCACAGAAATAAACACTGCTTAATTGTTTTTTAATTTAAAAAAGGAAATATGTAGTTACACTTTTGGGCAAAAAAAGCTCAACTGGGGTGACACAACAAAATGGTCCAATCAAGTGGCAAGTTTCTGACGGTCTAAAGAAAGGTCCTGACCCAAAACATCAGCTGTCCATGTTCTCCGGGGAAGCTCCCTGATCTGCCGAGTTACTCCAGCAATTGTGTCTTTCCTTGTGAAACCAGCAAATGCAGCTCATTGTTTCACCAAGTTCCTACAATTGTAAATACAAAACAAACAGGAAACGACACAATGCCAGTGAATGTAATATTCATAATTGTGCAAGGCGATATGCGAGAGACCAACACATTGTTTAAGCATAACATTCAACTTCCAGGAGAGCATTGTTGTCAAACAGACAAACTCTCCATCTGTCCTTCAGGAATCCTAATACCCAAGGGTATTCATAACTTTAAGGCAGAGATAGATTCTTAATTAGAACGAGTGTTGGGGTTATAGGCAGAAGGCAGGAGAATGGGGTTAGGAGGAAGAGTGTTTCAGAACTAGCAATGCCTCTATCCAGGCTGCACGTGTACAGTTACAATGCCGGCATCTATCCAACAGTGCGGAAAACTGTCCTGGATGTCCTGTTCACAAAAAGACAAATCCAATCCAGTTAATTATCTTCCAATCAATCAGTCTACTCTCAAACATGACCAGTGATAGAAGTGATTGTTGATCATTCAATTCAGGGACAGTTTATTCCCAGCTGTATCAGGCAGTTGAACCATCCTACCAACAAATAGAGAGCAGTCCTGAGCTACTATCTACTTCACTGGAGACCCCCAGGCTATCTTTGATCAGACTTTACTGGACTATCTTGCACTAAATGTTATTCCCTTTTTCATGTATCTGTACACTGTGGATGGCTCAATTGTAATCATCTATTGTCTCCCTGCCTACTGGTTAGCACACAACAAAAGCTTTTTATTGTACTTTGGTGCACATGACAATAAACTAAACCAAACTAAAATTAAATTAATTACAATGTACCTATTCAGTAATAAGTCACTGACTGATGGCAAAGTTTGTGCTTCACCAGAAACACTCTTCTCACGGTCCAAATATGGACCAAAGAGGTGAATTTCAGAGGGTGAGTGACTGCCCTTTCCAGCAAGTTGTTTAAGAAGGAACTGCAGATGCTGGAAAAATCAAAGGTAGATAACAATGCTGGAGAAACTCAGCGGGTGAGGCAGCATCTATGAAGCGAAGGAAAAGCTGATGTTTCGGGTCGAGACCCTTCTTCATTCGGCAAGGTTACCTTTGACTGAAAGTGGCATCAAGGAGTCCCGGCATGCCAGTATTTAGGAATCCTGTGCAAATGACTTGCCTCCTGGCATCTCAAAGCCTTCCATCCTCAACAAGGCATGGAATAATATCTCCAACAGCACTTGCATCATCCAGGATAGATCAGCTTGCTTGACTGGCCTCAACCATCCACCAGTTATTCACAGAGGCCACCTTGGCAGCACCTTCTAAACCAAGAATATCTACTCTAAGAAAGATTAGGGCAATAAGGTTCAGTAGAACTTCACCTCCTGCAGGATATTTTCTACGTCACAGATCATCCCAAGTTTCAATTATATCATTATTCCTTCATCTTCATTAGGACTGAATCCTGGAACGTCCCATCTAACAGCATCATGAAAACAAGACCCTTAAGAACACTGATGTACAGAGGGATCCTGGGGTCCAAGTCCATAGCTCCCTTAAATTGGCAACACAAGTAGATAGAATGGTAAAGGTGTTGTATGATATGCTTGTCTTCATCGGTCAAGGCATCGTACAAAAGCCAGGAAGTACCTTTGCAGCTTTATAAAACTTGGGTTAGACTGTATTTGGAGCAATTAGGAGCAATGTGGAGGCTTTGGAAAGGGCGCTGAAGAGGTTTACCTGAAAGTTGCCTGGATACAAGCTATAAGGAGGGGTGGGAGATTGCAACCATCTGGTCCGCCATTTCGACAAATGCAATCAACCCGGCGTGCACATTCAAATAAGATCTAAAAGAACAAGTTGTCCGACAACTTTAGGCCGTGCACGCCATACGCAAGAAGAAGAAGAAGCTATAAGGAGTGGTTAGACAAACTTAGATTGATTCTTCTGGAACATCGATGCTTGAAGGAAGACATGAGAGAAGTTTATAAAATTATGAGAGGCATAGATTGGGTAGACAGTCAGAACCTTTATCACCACTGTGGAATTTTCAAAGACCAGAGGGCATAGCTTTACGGCGAGAGGAAAAAAGTTTAAAGGAGGTGTACAGGATACTTTTTTTTTCAACGTATGCTTTGTACTGTTTCACTTTTGGTTATTTCTAAAGTCGATGAAAGAGTCTTCACAGCCGTTTTCTGGATGGAGGCACGTTGGCTGTTAAAAATTACACGCGGCAACTTTCAAGACTAAGGAGCTAGATCAGCTACAGTCTTTGAAAGCATAAAATATTAAATGAGAAAAATCAAATAATACGGATTGTAAGATCTCTTCTATTAACACCCACCCTCCTTCCCTGGGTGGGTGTAGTACTAATCAAACACTTTTTGCTATGGTACTAACTGCCTGATGACATTAGGACATCCATAAACATCCCACAGACTCTGCAAATGAGCCTTATTTGGTCAATTTAAGAAATACCTTGCCGAGATTATATACAAATACATACATTTTAATCTATTTATTTAGTTTTCATCAGCGATGAGAGACAGAGAAACAATAAAATTCCTACCTAAAGCACCTCACTAACATCAGTGGTGGAAAGACAAAATGTTACAATTTGATAGTTCGCAAACTCTGTTACTGATTGCAAACTATGAACACACGCCAAATACAATCACCCATCTTGTGAACAAGATCAAGGGTACTCAAAGCAAAAGATTAAGAGTTAGATCTCTGTATAAAGCTATCCTGCACTTTTGTAAGTTGGCTATTTCAGGGCACTGGTTGCCATTTGTGATGTCAGCATACCTAGAGAACCAATATTATGAGATTTACTGCTGTTATCAGAAGAGGCATATCATGCACGAATTTTCCAACCCAAGAGTGTTTTAAAAAAAATGTCCTAAAACAGATCCAATAGTAATGAAACTCCGCTTGTTGTCACTTTATCTACAGAACTCTGACAGGGTAGCTTTTTTTTGCATACCCAATAAATGCTCACTCCTGATAAATCTCAGATTTCTGAACAATTGTCTATAATCTGATATTTCAGTTATTTATTTTTAATTACTTTGCAAACATTTCTAAACACCTGTTTTTGTTTCTTCATTCTGGGGTATTGTGTGTAGATTGATGAATAAAAAAAAAGAATTTAATCCATTTTAAAATAAGGCTGTAACGTATGAAAATGTGGAAAAAGTGAAAGGGTCTGAATACTTTCTGAATGCACAGTATGCAACAACCCCAAAATTAATTTATCGTCAATTACACATTCTACACAAAGTGGCTAAGAATGAAATGACTAATTAATAAGCACTGTCTGAGAAAATGTTTTGTTCACTCGATTTGCTAGTAGAAGGGAAGAGTATAAAGGATATTTAAACATGTCAAAAATGGAAATGAAATCAAACTCCATTCCGGTCTCATTTTTGTTTCATGTCTTGTTTTTAAAAAGTTTGGAGCTGGATTGTGTCTTACCATGACAGCACGACTATTAGCATTTGCTGTTTTTCCATTGCGAAACAACAGCAAATTTCAGAAGTTTGAGCTAAACATCAAAACTGTTACTAGTGCTAGTACATGGAAGGTAGAGATATGGTCCAGATGCAGGCAAATGAGACTGTCTTATATGGAACATCCTGGTGGGCATGGATGAGTTGGGTCAAAGGGCTTGTTTCCGTGCCATCATTCACCTTATTTTCAGAGGCTATATTAAGAACACCCTTGCAAAAGGAATCAAGGAGAAAATGAGCCGCAAGTTTTGGATGAACGCGAGTTAATAGAGGGTGGCTAGTGGGAGGCTGGCTAATAAAGCACAACCTTATTTGAAGATGTTATAACAGGTGGAGAGTTTCAGGAGTAGACATGCGATGGCAAGGGTAATGATTGGCACTGAAACACAGTCATTGTGACAGAGACAGAAACTCCGCAAACAACAGGGCTCAACCAGAGTGCCTGGGAGGAATTGCAATTGGCAGTGGAGGCGGAAAGCAAGTCATTTGGTCTTTACAATATTTTTCCCACTTAAGAAAGGAATCGCAAGTCATCTTTGTGCAGAGGGTGGACAAGTAATCTTACAGTATAGACACAGCATAGGTGTGGTAGGTGTAGTCAGCATACACAGGGAACTTGTGCATGCATGCAAACGTCAAATGTAACTTTGGGGGTAGGAGGGTGGAAAGGAACAAATGACACACACTTGACAGAGTCCAGAGACAATAGTGCAAGGCGAACAGAGAAACTCTTGCAGTTAACTCTATCGGTATGATTACATAGGCAAGAGTGTAGCCAGCCAGGAGAATCCTCATTGTTTTGTATGGCACCAAATCCAAACTCTGATTGCAACAGGATTGAATAAAATCTTTAAAAAACATGGAAATTAATTACCTTTTTGTGTTCAACAGTAAACATATGGAAAAGCACATATTTCATGCACTTGATAAACTTAGAACTGATATTGTCTGCTGGTCTGTCTACATATTATCAGGTCAGTTTGCAGATACATTTATAGTTCCCTAGAAAGTGCCAAAATGAAATAAAGACGAAAGTCATCCATGATATGATTAATGGCAGCTGCGTTCTGTTAGCGTGCACGATAGGAACATTATGTAGATTCTTGCGTAGGAAAGAGCTGCAAATGCTAGTTTAAACCAAAGATGGACACAAAAAGCTGGAGTAACTCAGCGGGTCAGACAGCATCTCTGGAGAAAAAGAACTGGGGACGTTTTGGGTCGAGACCCTTCTTCAGACTGAGAGTCAGGGGAAAGGGAAACGAGAGAGATAAAAGGCACATAGAACAAATGAATGAAAGAGATGCAAATTGCAATGGTGACAAGGAAAGGTGAAGTTGAGTTTCGAAGGTCCAGTTGAGTTTCAGTCTGTATAACTCGTTATCATCTACCCCCACGTGGGCTCCACGTTTCCTTGATCATCGGTGTTTTTTGCATATCTTTCATGCATTTGCTCTATGTGCCATCTACCGTTTCTCTATGTGCAATCTCTTGTTTCTCTTTTCCCTAAGTCTGAAGACGGATCACATCCCGAAACGTCACCCATTCCTTTTCTCCAGAGATGCTGCCTGACCTGCTGAGTTACTCTAGCTTTTTGTGCCTATCTTCATTATGTAGATTCCTGCTCCTTTGCAGCAATTAAGAGTGGAAAAGGCGATTTCTAATTTTCAAAACAAAAATTGGCGTTACTGGATTTTCTCGCAGTACAGCACAACACTGCTTCCAAAATTCAGGCTGCTTTAGGTGCAACTGAAAGGATAGAGTAGAATTTTGCAAGACTGAAACATCAGAGCTAAATCTGACACTAAAAATGTTTGGCAGCAGCATCTTTTTCCTTGCCTCAAGCAATCCAGGGCCATTGAAGACAACAATAGAGTATCCACGTCAGTTTGCAGGGTCCGTACCCTTTTGCTTAGTAAAGACTGCAATAAAAAAAAAAAGAAAAAACACACAATTCACAGATTTCACACATAATTAGATTCCCTTTGCCACGGCCGCTGATCCTATGGGGATTTAAACAACGCATTATATGCAATATGCAAACAGTATTTTGTAGTAAACGTGGCTTCAGAAAGAGGTAGACATTGCCCGCTCCATCATGGGTAATGACTTCCCCACAATAGAGGGATATACATGAGGCACTGCTGTTAAAATGCAGCTAATATCATCAAATCACACAGCACCACGGATACACTCTCGTCTCACTACTACCACTGGAAAGAAGGTAAAAGGAGCCCAAAGACTGTGACCTCCAGGTTCAAGAACAGCTTATTTCCAGCAACCATCAGGCTCTTGAACACTGCACAACACTAACCACAAGCCTACCTCAGCAAATATGATCTATTATGGACTTTGGATTTTTTTTTTTACACAATTATGGTTGGGTCATCTTAGTATTTTAATTAATTTATTGTATATTTATTTGTGCATTATTGCTTTAATGGGACTGTAAAGCTGCAACAAGCAAGAATTACTGATACGTTGCTGATACAAATGAGACTCTCGATGCTTGAGGCAAGATATCAAGCACCACCTAGACAAGAAAATCACAAGCTAAAAGGAACACAAAGGAGAATCATTAGGTCAGTTAATCAAAAATGTATACAAATAATTAAATTAAAAGCAGAACTAATTGCAAGGAAGAATTCCAACCTAATAAAAGAGCCCCAATAGCTGAAATCATTACTGCTCATGATCGAAATAATAAGCTTACTTAATATAGTCCACAAATATAGTACAACCAATGAATAACTTTGAAGCAAAGACAGGGTAGGCACAAAAGCATAAGGAACATGTTGGGGGAGTCCAGAGCCAGGGGTCACAGTTTAAGAATAAGGAGTAAGCCATTTAGAACTGAGATGAGGAAACACTTTTTCTCACAGAGAGTTATTAGTCTGTGGAATTCTCTGCCTCAGAGGGCGGTGGAGGCAGGTTCTCTGGATGCTTTCAAGAGAGAGCTAGATAGGGCTCCTAAAAATAGCAGAGTCTGGGGATATGGGGAAAAGGCAGGAACGGGGTACTGATTGGGGATGATCAGCCGTGATCATATTGAATGGCGGTGCTGGCTCGAAGGGCCGAATGGCCTACTCCTGCACCTATTGTCTATTGAACAAGAATTGGAGGAACACTGTTTGTATATGGAGTGGGATGCTGGAGAGAATGCACAAGAAGCTAGGTTGCTGCGCTATTTGAACAAATCCAACAAGCTAAAAGATACAACTGGCATCAGAAAATCCAATGGTAAATGACGTAACAATTTAGCTTGGGAAACAGAGTAAGAAAAGCAAGGTATATTACAAAGATCTTGTTGGTTACTATTTGTGAACCACTTGCTGGTTACCAATGCAATAATGTAACATCAAATTACAACCTTTTTTCATACAATTTTTAGGGTTTAACCTCATAGGGGTTAAATACATCTGAGGCAAGGCAGTGAAGTCAATGTGCTGAACAATTATGTAACAGAGCAAGATAATTTCAGGAGAAAGAAAAACACAAGTGTATGATCATTGAAGCTAGGTTATCTCTCTGGAGTTATCTGAAGAGTAGTTGGCCCTAGATACAAATTTCTTCTTACTCGTCCCTTCTCACAGAGGGGACATGCTGGGGAGCAAAAATAAGTGGAATTTGAGTATCTTTAAGGAGGACAAAAATATAAATAACTGAAAAACAGAACACCAGATATTTAAAACTATTACAGCCTTCTACTTGGAGAAAGTGATTTCCAAGCTGAACCTATATTATTATTTTTAGACACAAAATGAAACCTAACACAAGAGCCAAAGCTGTTTTACGCAGGTTGGTGCCAAGTTTTAAAAACAAAGATATTAATTAGGCAATCTTTATCAAGTAAAATCAGGAGCTGCTGGAAACAGTCAGCAGGTTAGGCAGCATCAGGCCTGCTGCTGAGTGGTTGCAGCACTTTCTAGTTTTATTTCGCATTCCTGACATTTGCCACTTGTTGGTTTTCAGTGCTATTAAATAATGCCAAGATTGATTTTTCTTTTAAAAAAAAAAGGAATGCTAATGTTTTGACCTCAATGGTTTAAAAAAAAAGGAAAAGATTTCAAGGATTTTTTTGTAGCAGGCTGGATATGGTAACAGCATACTATGCTTACATATTCTGTTGTGCTGCAGCAAGTAAGAATGTCATTGTTCTATCTGGGACATATGACAATAAAACACTCTTGACTCTGTATGCAGAAAAAGAAGAAACTGCAGACCAGATGCCCAGCAGAGGTACCAACCATAACAGGATTGCAAATAAACTAATGTTAGATCACGAGAGGAAGAGTACAGAGTGGGACAGCAGAAATGGAGGAGGAAACATATTATTTAGTGGCAAGAAGGGGGAACTATTACTTAGAATAGACAGTGGCCATACCATGCAAGCCACAGGCACCTATTTCACAGGTCATATGCACCTTTCAAAATTTCAGTGAATAAATTCTTTGGTGTCTCACATCATAGCTTCAGCAGAGATATAATCCAATGCACAATACCCTTTAACCTCAGCAGTCATGCATCGGGGGAGGGATGATAATACACTGAACGCACGTTAACTGTGGCAGACTGGTCATAAAATACGCAATGTGTACAGTATCAAACTGTTATTGTGTCAAACATCTGCCATTGTGATGAATGCACATGGCGGGCTTGTGATCACTCTGCACAATAAAGGGTTGTTGCATTACCGGCTGTCTCTGCCACTCTAAGGACGTGAACATCACTGGCAAGGTCGGTATCTGCAGCCCATACAGATTTCCCCATGAACCAAGGAGGAAGTTGAGATTCAACTCAAGGGGATGGGTCCAGAGTCACACGTAGACCAGTCTGGGCTCAGATGGAAGGTTTTCTATCCGGAAGGATATCAGTGAATCAGGTGAAGTTTAAAAAATGAGAAATGGTCGCTTCACTGATACCATGAGAAATGAGCTCTAATTCCAAATTTACTTACTTGAATTCCCCAGCTGCCATGGTAGAATATTAATTCATATCTCTGGATCAATGGTCCAGAACTCAGACTGCTGCTCCAGTAACTGTTCCCAGACGTGACATTAATTTTGTAGATGACAATGACATTAGTGAATTGTATGAAAAAGAAACAAAAGTTTTAAGCCAGTGAAGGAAGTAGATTTCTCGGAAGGCAAACCGCTATGCTTTATCTGTATAGCAAACAGCTTGAAATGTAACTACTAAATGAATCGCAACAAGCTTTCATCTAAATATCCTCCCAGATCAGAATAATGTTAAACAGAAAGCTGTGGAGGCCAATAGACAAGACAGAGTTAACATTTCTGACCAATGGGCTTTCATCCGAAATAGGAAAAGTTAAGGACTTTAGGATGCAGTAAAAGAGCAATGGAGCTGGGGTAAAGCAAGAATTACAGAGTAAAATCTGCAAAAGGGGTGGAGGGCAATTGCAATTAAAAGGCAAAAAGTGGATGATAGTGCAAGGTGAAAGAATGAGGCAATGGAACAAGGAACAATTGGCCAGATCTTCTGAACTGATGTCTACTCATCATTCACCTTGTAATTAGTCTGCCTACCTCCCAAATTCATCTCCATTGAACCAGTGGCAAATTCCATGCCACATTGGATACATTGGTGAGTGGGAAATCATGAAGGCTTGCTAACAACACAGGTTCCTTCATTTCAGTTGATTGTCAAAGAAAAACGTGGCTATTTCCTGCTTTGGGACGAAAAGAAGAGACTCATTTATGCATGAGTAATATCGCAGGGAATTCCATGTTAAACGTGGATGAGCAAGTAAAAATTTGAAAGATTTTGAAAATATTAAAAATAAGACAAAGTTTGCCTTCAGAGTCCTACAGCTCAGAAACAGGCTATACGGACCAACTCACCCATGCCAACCAAGATGTCTACCTGAGCTAGTCCCATTTGCCTACATTTGGCCAAATTGTTCCATATCTTTATCTATGTACTCACTTTTAAATAGTCGTTGTTTCCCCTCAGGTACCTCTGAAATCTTCCCCCTCTCACCATAAATCTGTGCCCTCTACTTTCAGACTCCCCTTCCTGGAGAGAAGACTATGACCATGTACCTTTTGTTTCCAGAGCCACACGAATGACACAATAGACACAAAATGCTGGAGTTACTCAGCGGGTCAGACAGCATCTCCGGAGAAAAGAAATGGGTGATGTCTCGGGTCGAGACCCCTCATCAGACCCTCATCTGGACCACGATTTCAAATAACTCTATAAAGGTCAACCCTCAATCTAGTACACTCCAGACAAGAAAATCCCACTCTACTCAGCCTCGCCTTATAACTGGCCCTCCCGCCCTGGTAACATCCTCTTGAATATTTTCAGCGCCATTTCCAGCTTAATTACATCCTTTAATTGTTGACTAGTATTTTTTGCCAAATGACGTTCACAAAATTCACACCCCGTTTAGGAGGCCCAGGCCGAGTCAATGATCTCAATCTTTTCCAGGATCTCATTCAGCAAGATCTTCCACCGTCCTGCAGTACAATTAGAGGACTACGTTGCAACTATTGGGAAGGTCTAAAGTTTAATGGATTGAAAAATCTCCATGTCACAAGGAATAGGAGTAGAATTAGGCCATTCGGCCCATCAAGTCTACTCCACCATTCAATCATGGCTGATCGATCTCTCCCTCCCAACACCATTCTCGTGCCTTCTCCCCATAACCTCTGACACCTGTACTAACCAAGATCTATCTATCTCTGCCTTCAAAATATCCACAGATTCACCACCCTCTGATTAAATAAATTTCACCTCATCTCCTTCCTAAAAGAATGTCCTTTAATTCTGAGGCAATTACCTCTAGTTCTAGACTCTCCCAATAGTGGAAACATCCTCTCCACATCCACTCTATCCAAGCCTTTCACTATTCTGTTAGTTTCAATGAGATCCCTCCACATTCTTCTAAACTCCAGCGAGTACAGGCCCAGACCCGACAAACGCTCATCATGGGTTAGACTGCTAATTCCTGGGATCATTCTTCTAAACCTCCTCTGGACCCTCTCCAAGGCCAACAGAACCTTCCTCAGATATGGAGTCCAAAATTGCTCACAATATTCCAAATGCGGCCTTTCCAGCACCTTAGAGCCTCAACATTATCAGATTACTAAATGTTGTCCCGTCAGCTTGCATGTACTCCTGATCTCCCAACCTACCTCCCAATCTTGCACTTTCTCTGTACCACTAATCTGCACTCTGATATTTTTTCTCTTTGCACTACTTGTTGTATTTGTGTATGTTTTGATTGCACTTGTGCATGATATGATTTGCAATATAGCATGCAAATAAAAATATCTTGGTACATTTGACAATAAACTGATTCCATTACACCAAAACAAAATCGCTCAGTGTTAGATTGCTGAATGGCAGGGCTGGCTGTTCATGCGAAAATATATATATTTCTCAGAGGAATGGCCAAGAGCTAGTTTTGTCAAGGAGAGGCATTTGGAAGGTGGTAAGCTTGGTGAAAGGATATCTACTATGCAAATGCCACCATATTTGGAGACAAAGACAAGTGACATTCCAATGACTACCATTTGACGGGGTGGATAAACTGGCCTAATAAAATATGGATCTGCTCCAGTGAACAGCCAGAACAATCATAATCCAAAATTACCAAAAAAAACTGGGATGGAAATATGAAGTTGAAAGCTATAACGTTAATTGGCTGATTTTTCACCAACACATGACTATTTACCTTGCTGCCTATTTAGCCAATTATCATCCATACATGGGATATATAATTAACCCCCCAGTGTTTAACTAATAGCCTTGTATATGAAAACTCCTCAATTTATCAAAAATTTCCAAAACACAGATCAAAGTGATGGGCTATGATCCTCTTATGAATGACTTTGGATGTTACAAAGTTAATTTTCAACTTCTGATAATCAAGTCCAATTAGTATAACCAAGGGAGAAAAAAAAACTAAGAGTCTGATAGCTGTCCATTTCTGAAAATAAACATATAATGGGACTCAGTTTTTAATCTATTGGTACCTCCATCCATCAGTGTCAATACTTGCATTAATTGCGACATGATAAAACCTTTTAGCCAGGCCGGACTCCCACCTGATTTATGGTTGTCATCAATTTTCTTTGTCCATTACTGAGACAATTTATGTCATATATGCTGTAATCAATGTTTTCTTTTGGCCCTTTCAATAGCCTTTTATCATCTTACTGAATTAAAATTGCACACGGTAGGTTCATTCAATTACTATTATTTCTGTTTATTCCAAAGGCAATGACAGAATCAGTCTCAAACTCTCAATGCATATAGATGTAGAAGATTTAAAACATTGAGAAACAAATGGGTGGCAGTGTGAGCTGCGAGGGGGATGCTATGAGGCTGCAGGGTGACTTGGATAGGTTGGGCGAGTGGGCAGATGCAATCTGTGAGGTTATCCACTTTGGTGGCAAGCATAGGAAGACAGATTATTATCTGAATCGTGTCAAATTTTAGAAAAGTGGAGGTGCAACAAGACCTGGGTGAGCTTGTACATCAGTCACTGAAAGTACGCACGCAGGTACAGCAGGCAGTGAAGAAAGCTAATGGCATGTTGGTCTTCATTGCGAGAGGATTTGAGTTTAGGTGCAAGGAGGTCCCAGTTGTACAGGGCGCTGGTGAGACCACAACTGAAGTGGTGTGCAAATTTGGTCTCCTAATTTGAGGAAGGGCATTATTGCTATTGAGGGGGTGCAGCGTAGGTTCACCAGGTTAATTCCTGGGATGGCGGGGCTGACATATGATGAAAGAATTGGTTGACTGGGTTTGTATTCACTGGAATTTAGAAAGATCTTTTACAAACATATAAAATTCTTAAAGGATTGGACAGGCTAGATGCAGAAAAAATGTTCCCGATGTTGGCGGAGTCCAGAACCAGGGGTCACAGTTTAAGAATAAGAGGTAGGCCATTTAGGACTTTTTCATCCAGAGAGTTGTGAATCTGTGGAATTCTCTGCCATAGAAGGCAGTGGAGGCCAATTCACTGGATGTTGTCAAGAGAGTTAGTTTTAAATCTTAGGGCTAACGGAATCAAGGGATATGGGGAAAAAGCAGGAACGGGGTACTGATTTTAGATCATCAGCCATGATCATATTGAAAGGTGGTGTTGGCTCAAAGGGCTGAATGGCCTACTCCTGGAAGCTATTTTTCTATGTTTCTAAATACAAGGATCTTAATCATGAACCTGAAAAATCATAATGATATAGAATACCTTCTAAAATTTTGATATATTTACAATCTGCATAGTCTAATTAGCATAAAGGCATTTGTCTAAGAACCATAATGCTTCAATTAGAATTCTGTTTTCAGCTAAATTCAAATTGTAGATCGAGACCATTTAATATGCAGATGAAGATGTAAATTTGAACAAAACAACAGATTCCACAATCCAGACCCAAAACATCAGCTGTCCATTTCCTTCCACAGATATTGTCGGACACGCCAAGTTTTTCCAGCAATAACATCTGATTCTTGAATCAGGGATTTAAAATCCCAATATAAAATGTGATGTTGTTGAGTAGAATTAGATAAACCAAGACAGGAGAGTATTCAATGAAAAGCATGTTTTTTTTTTACATAATCACTTTTTGGTAGGAAAATGGAACTACTTTTTTTATTTTGTGGTGAAACATAAGAAAATCTAGTTTGTCCACAAAAGACCATGCAGCAACAAATAAGGCACTGCAATATATGGAACAGATCACAATATCAACTTAAGGATTCAAACCATAAGATCCAAGCTCCACTATCATCATTGCCCATGTTATCAGCAGATTGTGCCATGTAGATTTGTTAAATGATGTACCACATTACTACTTGATGTCTGCGAATTTTCAGTACCATCATTGGTGAATTACAAATACATTTTGCAGCATTTTTATGATATAGTTAAACGTCATCAAATAAATGACAACATTGACGCACTAGGTCAGCATAAGCAAAATTTGCCAAAAACTACCAGGAAAGTGACCAATAAGGTGGCTCAGCAAAACAAACAAAAAAACTTACTTTGCCCTTTCCCTCAAGAAAAAATCTTACTCAGCTGACGCCACCCTTTTCCTACAATGTATACCACCAACACAAGCATTTGAGTATTGAAACACAAAGTACTGATTCTAAAAGCAATACAAGATGAAAACAATTGTGCAATGACTAAATGATTTTTCCTGTAGTTTAGGAAAACAGCTCCTTGAGAAATACATAAAACGAATCACCCTTCTATTCAGATAGTCACCAGGATCACACCGTCTCAACTTGGAAGTATTGGGATAATATATCCAATAATGCAAGTTAAAAACAATTGTTATTTTCTATAATTAGCTTAACCGTGGGTTCAAAAGCATTCAGACACTGACCGTGTTAGTCTTACAAACATTAGAAAACAATCACAAGACCTATGAAGATTTCACTACACAAAACATGTAATGAAATTTAACACCTTTGGTTCCAAATGAATGCAAACAATCATGCAACACAATATACTAAACAACTACACTGAATTGAACATGATATATATTTTTGGAAATTATTTCAATATACATCAATGGACCAGTAGGTAAAAAACAAGAAAAATGTTCTATGCTAACTGGAAGATTATAGAGAAAGCTTTTCTTTCAAAATTTATATTTATGCAACTCGTTTCACCCCTCATCCAACATGTCATCTAGGCAACATAATTCTGTCAGTAAAATGTCAGTTCTGCGGCGTCGCAATTTTTAAGGATTAGTTACAACAAGAAGTACATGGAATACAATGCTAACAAACGCACTAGTGATCGAGCTATCATTCTTAAATCCCAATAAAGTGAATACCTTTAGACCATCATGCAGTTTAAAACCCAAATGATTGCAACAATTAGCCACTGGCCGAGTAGGCCTGAAAAACATCGGTGTAATGATATAGTCTTCAAAATGCAGAAGCTCGTATTGATTATCCTGAGCATTTGTTTCACATATCTGATTTTCATGTCGCTGCCATCTAAATTTCAAGGAATTGACATACACGCATTTGGGCTTAAAAACAAAATTAAAACAATGCCATCGGGTCATTGATTCTTTGCACTTGGCCCAGGATCTAAGCAGCCCAAGCCCCTGAATCTCTCTCTCTGTACAAGATTTTGCAGCCACAGAGGTTGTTTTCAAGGGTTTTTTACTCGGGTCAGAGAAGCCAGAAGAGCGTTGTGGAGGCGGCCGGCAGCTTGCAGCCGGTACCAGAGCGCCCTCCAGACGCCGGCGGCCCCTAGCAAACCGTGAGGCCGAGGCCTACCGCGAAAAGGGAGGAGAGAGAAAAAAAAAAACAACCCGAGATCGCCGGGCCTTCCGCATCAGTAAAAAGGAACAATACAAAAAAAAACCACAGCAGTGCAGGGCTTGGAATTGGACTCACCATGCATACGTCGGTTCCGCCATGGCAGCTCCGAGTGAGAGGCACAAAGCGGCGGCGGCTGATGCTGCTGCTGCGAACTCAGGCTCTCTTCCCTCCCTCCTTCCTATTCCTCCAGGGCTGGGAGGGGAGATTAAACTCGACGGGAATATATTTTAAAATCAGCAAAGTGTGGGGGAGGGGGGGAAATAAACATAAACAATAAAACAAAATCCAGTCAGTCCCTGGCTAGCATTGTAACATGGCGGACAGGCGCCTTCATTGTGCACAGGAGAGGGGTGAAAAAAAAATCTTCCTCTCCCTCTCGTCGTCTTCGCCGACACCCAAGCGTAAAACAATTTTTGTCAGATGCAAAATGAGGTAAACCTCCGACGATCGCCGTCTCCAGGCGCCCGGCGAGCGGTTCTTCTTTTCGCCCTCTTTTTCCTCGCCCCCTCACCTCATAAAATCGTTTTTATGTTTGTTATGAAAAAGGGAATCCTATTCCTCCGCAGATGCTGAAGCCGATCGGTGTTTGCATGCACAGGTCTCTAGCTTTCTCTCTTGCTTTCTTTCTCTCTCCTTTCACCAAGTCATGGTCCTGTCCCCCCTGTCCAGCCCCCGCCGTTGGCGTTCCCGCCCCTTTCTCACTCCGAGTGGGTGTCGCCCAAGGGGCCGTCGTCGTCGTCGTCGTCGTCGTCCATGAAGCGCCCCCACCGCCGCTGCTCCTCCTCAGGCTCCAAATCTATCAGACAGAATCACGAAAATGTTAAGTCAACAATCCCCCCTCGCACTCCCTTACCTTGTTTCCATTGCAGGCAGCCCCCCACACTCTTCAAGTAAAGGCTTTCTGCACTAAAAGGTGACAGTTGAGAGGGGATAAATGTGAGGTTATCCACTTTGGTGGCAGAAAAAAAAAACCAGGAAAGTAGACTATTATCTGAATGGTGGCCGATTAGGAAAAGGGGAGTTACACAAAAAGCTGGAGAAACTCAGCGGGTGCAGCAGCATCTAAGGAGCGAAGGAGATAGGCGACGTTTCGGGTCGAGACCCTTCTTCAGACTGGTCAGGGATCAGGGAAACGAGAGATATAGACGGTGATGTGGAGAGATAAAGAACAATGAATGAGATGCAACCAGACCTGGGTGTCATGGTACACCAGTCATTGAAAGTAGGCATGCAGGTGCAGCAGGCAGTCAAGAAAGCGAATGGTACATAGCAAAAGGATTTGAGTACAAGAGCAGGGAGGTTGTACTGCAGTTGTACAGGGTCTTCGTGAGACCACACCTGGAGTATTGCGTACAGTTTTGGTCTCCTAATCTGAGGAAAGACATTCTTGCCATAGAGGGGGTACAGAGAAGGTTCACCAGGCTGATTCCTGGGATGGCAGGACTTTCATATGAAGAAAGACTGGATGGACTGGGCTTGTACTCGCTAGAATTTAGAAGATTGAGGAGGGATCTTATAGAAACTTAAGGGGTCGGACAGGCTAGATGCAGGAAGATTGTTCCTGATGTTGGGGAAGTCCAGAACAAGGGGACACAGTTTAAGGATAAGGGGGAAGTTTTTTCGGACCGAGATGAGAAAAACATTTTTCACACAGAGAGTGGTGAATCTGTGGAATTCTCTGCCACAGAAGGTAGATGAGGCCAGTTCATTGACTATATTTAAGAGGGAGTTAGATGTGGCCCTTGTGGCTAAATGGATTAGGGGGTATGGTGAGAAGGCAGGTACAGGATACCGAGTTGGATGATCAGCCATGATCATATTGAATGGCGGTGCAGTCTCGAAGGGCTGAATGGCCTACTCCTGCACTTATTTTCTATGTTTCAGTGTTTCAAACCCATCTTTTTGATGTGTGCCGGTTGTGGGCGCGGTACCAAATGTTTAGTTTATTGTCACCTGTACTGAAGTACAGTGAAAAGCTTTTGTTGCGTGCTGTCAGCGAAAAGACATTACATGATTACAATGGAGCCATTTACAGTGTGCAGATACATGATAAGGGAATATTGTGTAGTTAGTGCAACGTAAAGCCAGTAAAGTCCGATCAAAGATAGTTTGAGGGTTGCCAATGAGGTAAATAGAAGTTCAGCACTACACTCTGGCTGTGGAATGCTGACCGGTTGCATCGTGGCTTGGTTCGGCAACTTGAGTGCCCTGGAGAGGAAAAGACTACAAAAAGTAGTAAACGCTGCCCAGTCCATCATTGGCTATGACCTCCCTTCCATTGAGGGGATCTATCACAGTCACTGCCTCAAAAAGGCTGGCAGCATCATCAAGGACCCACACCATCCTGGCCACACACTCATCTCCCTGCTACCTTCAGGTAGAAGGTACAGGAACCCGAGTACTGCAACGACCAGGTTCAGGAATAGCTACTTCCCCACAGCCATCAGGCTATTAAACTTGGTTCGGACAGAACTCTGAACATTAATACCCCTTTATCTGTTATTTGCACTTTATCAATTTATTTATTCATGTGTGTATTTACGTATATAATGGTATATGGACATACTGATCTGTTTTGTAGTCAATGCCTACTATGTTCTGTTGTGCTGAAGCAAAGAAAGAATTTCATTGTCCTGTCGGGGACACATGACAATAAACTCTTTTGACTCTTTGACTTTGGTAGGATGATTCAGTTCCAGACAAAATGCTGACGTAACTGAGCGGGACAGGCAGCATCTCTGGATAGACGGAATGGGTGATGTTTTGGGTTGAGACCCTTCTTTACTGAGCATCAGGGGAGAGGGAATTACAGAGATAAGTGTGAGAGATCAAAAGAGACGAAGATCAAGGAAAATGTAGAATAGACCATTGTTAACTAGGAGAAGGTGACAACAAAGTAAACAGAGATAAAATGTAATCAAGGGGACAGTCAGATTGGTCAGAGAACTGGGAAGGGGAGGGTTGGAGAGAGACGGAAAGCAAGGTTAACTTGAAGTTAGAGTAGTCAATATTCATACCGCTGGGGTATGAAATATAAGGTGCAGTTCCTCCAATTCGCACTGGGCCTCGTTGACAATGGGGGAGGCCCAGGACAGAAAGGTCAGTGTGGGAATGGTAGGGGGAGTTCAAGTGTTTAGCAACCGGAAGATCAGATAGATTTAGACAGACTGAGTGGGGGTGTTCAGCGAAATGATCACCGAGTCTGTGCTTGGTCTCGCCGATATACAGTGGCTTGCAAAATTATTCATACCCCTTGAATTTTTCCAAATTTTGTCACGTTACAACCACAAACGTAAATGTATTTTATTGGGATTTTATGTGATATACCAACACAAAGTGGTGCATAATTGTGAAGTGTAAGGAAAATGATACATGGTTTCCAAATTTTATTACAAATAAAAAACTGAAAAATGTGGCTTGCAAAAGTATTCAGCCCCCCTGTCAATACTTTGTAGAACCACCTTTCGCTGCAATTACAGCTGCAAGTCCTTTGGGGTATGTCTCTACCAGCTTTGCACATCTAGAGACTGACATTTTTGCCCATTCTTCTTTGCTAAATAGCTCAAGCTCAGTCAGATTGGATGGAGAGCATCTGTGAACAGCAATTTTCAAGTCTTGCCAGAGATTCTCAATTGGATTTAGGTCTGGACATTGACTGGGCCATTCTAACACATGAATATGCTTTGATCTAAACCATTCCATTGTAGCTCTGGCTGTATGTTTAGGGTCGTTGTCCTGCTGAAAGGTGAACCTCCACCCCAGTCTCAAATCTTTTGCAGACTCTAACAGGTTTTCTTCCAATATTGCCCAGTATTTGGCTCCATCCATCTTCCCAAGAACTCTGACCAGTTTCCCTGCCCCTGCTGAAGAAAAGCATCCCCACAGCATGATGTTGCCACCACCATGTTACACAGTGGGGATGGTGTGCAGTGTTAGTTTTCTGCCACACATAGCGTTTTACATTTAGGTAAAAAACTTCAATTTTGGTCTCATCAGACCAGAGCACCTTCCTCCACATGTTTGTTGTGTCCCCCACATGGCTTGTGGCAAACTGCAAACGAGACCTCTTATGGCTTTGTTTCAACAATGGCTTTCTTCTTGCCACTCTTCCATAAAGGCCCGATTTGTGGAGTGCATGACAAATAGTTGTCCTGTGGACAAATTCTCCCACCTGAGCTGTGGATCTCTGCAGCTTCCCCAGAGTTACCATGGGCCTCTTGGCTGCTTATCTGATCAATGCTCTCCTTGCCCGGCCTGTCAGTTTAGGTGGACAGCCATGTCTTGGTAGGTTTGCAGTTGTACCATACTCTTTCCATTTTCGGATGATGGATTGAACGGTGCTCCGTGAGATGTTCAAAGCTTGGGATATTTTTTTATAATCTATCCCTGCTTTAAACTTCTCCACAACTTTATCCCTGACCTGTCTGGTGTGTTCCTTGGGCTTCATGATGCCCAAGGAACATTGTTTGTTCACTAATGTTCTCTAACAAACCTCTGAAGCCTTCACAGAACAGCTGTATTTATACTGAGATTAGATTACACACAAGTGGACTCTATTTACTAATTAGGTGACTTCTGAAGGCAATTGGTTGCACTGGATTTATTTAGGGGTATCAGAGTAAAGGGGGCTAAATACTTTTGCACGCCACACTTTTCAGTTTTTTATTTGTAAAAAAATTTGAAAACACGTATCATTTTCCTTCCACTTCACAATTATGCGCCACTTTGTGTTGGTCTATCACATAAAATCCCAATAAAATACATTTACGTTTGTGGTTTTAATGTGACAAAATGTGGAAAAGTTCAAGGGGTATGAATACTTTTGCAAGCCACTGTATAGGAGTCCACACCTGGATAATGGATACAGTAGATGAGGTTGGAGTAGGTGCAAGTGAACCTCTGCCTCACCTGAAAAGACTGTCGGGGTCCTTGGATGGTCGAGGGAGGAGGTATAGGGACAGGTGTTACATCTCCTGCGGTTGCAGGGGAAGGTATCTGGGGATGCTGTGATTTGGGTGGGAAGGGACGAGTTAGCCATGGAATTGTGGAGGGAACGGTAGGTGATCTGGAGATGTTCGTTTTCACACTTTTATCCCTTTTGCCCGATGGGAGAGTGGAGAAGAGAGAGTGACCAGGGTGTGAATCGGCCTTGATTATGCTGCTGGCCTTGCCGAGACCCCGTGAGGTATAAATGGAGTCAATGGAGGGTGGTTGGTTTTGTGTAATGGTCTGGGCTGCGTCCACAATTCGCTGCAATATCTTACAGTCTTGTATGGAGCTGTTCCAAAACCAAGCTGTGAAGCATCCTGATAAAATGCTTTCTATGGCTCATCTGTAGAAGTTGGTGAGAGTTGTAGGGACATGCCGAATTTCCGAAGCTTTCTAAGGAAGAAGAGGTGTTGGTGCGCTTTCTTTGTTGTTGCTTCAATTTGGGTGGTCCAGAAGAAGTTGGTGATATTGACTCAGAGGAATTTGAAGTTTTCAACCATTTCTACCACTCACTTTAAATGAATGCAGTGGAAAATAGGTATTTTATTCTCTGTCCATCTGCCTCTATTCCAAAGAAAACAACTCTAGCTTAACCAATCTTTTGCTCTAGGCATAATTTTGAAATACTGACAATGTACTCTTAAAGTTGTGCTCCAGGCCTGTGCAATTATATTTTTCTTTGTTGTTCTCTAAATTTTCTCATTCATCTTGTATTTGTTTTGTCATTTTGCTCCACCCCAATGCATTACCTAAATGTACTCTGCATAAAGTACATTTCCCAAATTTCTATCCAATTCACCAAACTATTTAGATCTTCCTGGTGTTTACAATTGTCTCCTCATAGGCAACTATATGGCAACCTTTTCTGTTATCTACAGGCTTCTCTACTATGCCTCATAAATTTAAGTTGAGTTAATTGATATAAAACAAGTGGTCTTCCCCTCACCAGTGACAGTATTCTAGTCGCAAGGATATCCTTTGCCATTCCCCTTTGCTATCTGCCACAAAGGCAATGTCTAATCAAATTTCCCATTCTCCTTTGGATTACATGGGTGCTTAATTTTCTGACCAGCAGCCTTGTGCAACCGTCAAAACCTTGCTAAAATCCATGAAGCCAACATCAAAAGCACTGGCTGCATTGATGCTCTTTCTACCCTCCTCAAAATAAACTATTATTCAGATACTTGATCTTCCCCAATCACATTAATAGGTACTGTGCTGATTAACATGTGTCTTTCTAATTGAAAGTTTAAAATTGATTCAAACAATTTGTAAATATATAGGATAGTCTGCTGCATGAAAGGTAGTGTATAATGGGAAGTTGTTGTAGAAGAGCTTCTTCTCATACATTGCCATCATTTATGACCTAAATGGCATTGTCTTGGTCGACTTGATTGGAATGGGAAAAGGTGTTGCAAATCTAGTTTTTTTTAATACTATTCGTTTCTCCATTTTGTTATATAACTCCACCCCTTTCCAAACTATTTGTACTTTCCAATTGCCAAAGCTTATCAAAAGAATCACAATTTCAACCCCTCCCTTTAGTATATATACTTAGCTTTGGACACGAGATTTTCACTCTTATGCAATCATCAGTATATGCATACCAGAGTATGTTATTACAGTGGGAAAACTCATGCATTTTCTCTTTATTTCTGGCTAATCCATAATATTTCACATTTAAAAATGAAAAGAGTTTCTAGATGTATATTGAAAGAAAAAAACAAATGCTCTTATAGAAGAAGCTATTGGTAAAACAATTTGCTGATACCTCAACTACTGTTGGTAGTCTATAGGCTTCCCAATAGATGGCACAGGTTTTCCATCGTACAAGGTTGTGACTGAGAATTTGCTGGCAGAAGAATTGAGAGTTCATGGAATTTGACGTTGTTAGTGTGCCAAAGAAAAAAATGTCAATCTGAGGTGAAGAGGTCATAAAACATTTATCTACAACTATTTTATATAAAAAGTCAATAATTTCTTAAAACGGCTTGAAAATAAACTTTTGAATTTATATAGCATTTTCCGTCACCTCAAGTTACCCAAAGTGCAAAAATAATATCTATTATATCTACCCTCTTAACATTATAACAATGAGTTATTTTCTTTACTGGAATACTATCAAACAGAATGTTGCCACATAATAATTTGCTAAAGCAGGTAGCTGAAAAGTTGACTGAAAAGCAATGTAAAAGAAAATAAAATCATGGAACGGTTCAAGGGGAAAATTATAAATCTTTTCCGCCAAAGAAGAGATTTTTGAACTGCTGTCATTATTGTAATGTGGGAGGCATTAGTATATATCATCCTATTCCACTTTTGTCCAAACTTCCCAGCTGCCAAAGTTTCAGGCAGTTGCTATTTTTTAACTGTGAATTATCCGGGTAACCTTATCTCAACCAACTGCTGTTATTTTCAAAATTGTCTATTCAGATCAGGCCAATCTATGGATACTGTGCAAATTACTGCAATGGCAACATAGCAATGGGTTAAACAAGCTACTAAAAGTTAAGAATGAGATTTTGCAATGTAAATACCCTGTTAACAGTGACAATTATTTTTCTACCACACCAGTCAATCTTAAAAGACCCAGAAAGGAAACCTATGAAACTCGTGTTGTGTGTCATTTAGTAAACTATTTCTAAATGTTTTTTTAAATTATACTTTTTTGTATTTTTTGCTTTCCCTTTTGATGTCACTATTTATCTATCCATTCACCCCATTTCCCTTTCTGCGCCTAATTTACTACATTTCAACCTGTAACACCTGTTTCTTTCGATCTGTTATGTTTTATTGGTTAGGAAGTAGACAGTAATCCCACTGTACAGTACGGTGCCAATAACTCCATTGACTTTTCCGAACCATTATCAATTTCCACTTTCAATCATTCATACTGCAATTTCAATTGGGGGTGGGGGGAGTTGAGAAGCTAGGAATAGGATTCAAATTGACGCTAATAGGGTGGATATTCTGCAGAAAAGCTGCTCGTATCTAGTGGTTCTAAGCACTTAAATGGATATAAGCCCGGGGCTTCTGAGTATGAGCTGAAGTGCAGCCTTCTTCTCCTGCGAAGTGTTAGCTCCAGGTCACCTGCACAGTGCTGATAACATCCCCATATTTCTTCCACTTAGCTGGTATATCTGCTTGCTGTATAGTGCAAGTATAACAGCCCCACTGAAATCAATGGAAAGAAATGGCTGCCATAAAATGCGAAGTAAATTTTATTTCATTCTATTTTTTTTTAAATATCTTTATTTATTAGCGGTACTGTCAGTTACATCCGTGTACATCCCTTGTATTGTATTACAGTCATTGTACCCCTTAATTTTTTATTTTTATTTTAAGGCTTTAGAAAAGAGAGAATAGAGAGAAAAATAGCAGCATAGATAGTAGAAAAGTGAAAAAGAGATGTGAAAGTGCAAAAGCGTGACAGCGGGAAAGGAAACCCTTGAAGATTTAGAAACGGGAATTATGAGATAGACCCTGGAGAGGAAAAAAGAAAAAAGAAAAAGGGAAAAATAGAGAAAGAAAAAAGAAAAGCCAGTTAATTCATTATAAACATCTCGCAAAAGGAATCTACCAACTCGACAGTTTTTCTTCCCCCTTTACCAAGACCCGACACTGGTACTTTTTTGAGGTAGTCTTGCACCTTGTCCTTGTAATAGATTTATAAATGCAGACCACGTCTTATAAAAACAGTCTGATATTCCTGCTAGTCGGAGTCTCATATCTTCCAAGTGTACTGTTTCGAACATAGTTGAGATCCACATATTGACTGTACCCGAGAATTTTTCCAGAAATTTAAGGTTAGCTTTTTTCCAGTTATTAAGCCATATTCAAGTAGCGTCTTTTGAAACACATTTAATTCGGGGGCAATCTTCCGATATCCCGAAGATTATCCAGTCTGCTTCCGGGGTCAGTTTTATTTCAAATATTTTTGTGAAAATTTCAAAAATATCAGTCCAAAATGTTTGAATTTTTGTACAAAAGAGTGTGCTATATTAGCTTCTTGACATTGACATTTATCACATATAGATGAGATGTTGGGAAAATGTTTACTTGTTTTAGTTTTTGAATAGTATAATCTGTGTAGGATTTTAAATTGTATTAAGATGTGTCTTACATTAATTGAATATTTATGCACGTTTAATAAATATTCTTCCCACCTTTCTTTGGGAATTTTTATACTTAATTATTTTCCCAGTCTCTCCTGATACCATCTGTTGTTGGTATTTCTGCATTTAGAATAATATTATATATATATATATATATAGGATATTAGGTTTGCTGATTCTGCCTTTGTATTCATTACCTCTTCCAGTAAATCTGGAGACATATTGTGATAATCTTGTGCGTATTTTTCAGATAGTCACAGATATGGAAATATTTAAAATACTGATTGTTTCCCAAATTGTATTTTAGTTGTATTTGTTTAAATGATAATAATTTTCCCGATTCATACACATCACCAAAGATTTTAATTCCAGCTCTTTCCCATTGTATAAATGCTTTATCTATAGTTGAAGGTTTAAATGACGGGTTTTTACCGATAGGAAATAAGAGAGATAAATTTCTTAACTTTAGATTGTGTTTTATTTGTTTCCAAATTCTGATTGTACTGTACATAATTGGATTATTGTTGTAATTTATATTATTCATCGATATTGGAGAGAGAAGGATTGCTCCAATATTATAAGGAGAGCAATCCTCTCTCTCCATCTCGACATTTTGGACATCTCTAAAGAGAGAGAGAGTGTCCAAAATGTCCAACCTTTCCAGCTAGTCCTTCTGTTCCACGATGGTTAGAGCATATTTGTACGCCTCCTCGGGATTTGTGAACGATTTTTGCTGTTCTTTGTTGGAAATGCGCATTCTAGCTGGGAAGTAAACACCATATCTGACCTCCTTATATCCTTGGAGAGCTTGCTTTGCCTTGGAGAATTGATTTTGTTTTTGCATAATTTCCTTAGGGTAGTCTCTGAAGATTTTAAAAGTAGTTACACCATACATCAGAGGCACGCCATATTTGATATTCCTTATAACTTCTTCCACGTCAGCAATGTCCTGGAATTTCACAATAATCTGTTGTGTACATTCTGAGCCATCCTGAGATTTGTGTTTGAATCTAGGCACCCGGTGTGCTGCTTCAATTTTTGGTGGGTTAGGGAGCTTAAGAGCCTCTTTAATTAATCCCGCAACAAACGCACAAGTGTTATCTCTCTCGGCTCCCTCTGGTACGCCAACTAATCTTAGGTTATGACGTCTCGAATGAGCCTCGAGGTCCAGACATTTGTCTGAAACTTTAGCCAGCTGAGTCGCCATCCGCCGTGTAGCAAGGTTTTGTTCTGACCTCATCTTCTTCATCTCCTCCACCATTCTTGCCATCTCAGCCTCCATCTCGTGCATTGTTAACATACAGGTCGATACAGTGTCCAGCACAGCGCCGAACTTCTTCGTGGTGTCTTCTTCACCCTTATCAATTCTCTCCAATAGGTCATCTCTCACATCATCAATTCATTTATTAATAGTGCCAATCGAATCCTTCACAGACTCAATAACATTCTGATTACAAGAAGTCATATTTAGCGTCAGCTTTTCTATCTTTTCCATCATCACTCCCAACATGTGTTCCATCCTTTTTCCATCCACCTTTACATCTTTCAGTTCACTTACCGAAAGCTTTAATTCTTCAAATTCTTTGTCCTTGGCCAAGTCTGCTTTGAATCTTGTAGCCATATCGAAAAGCACCTTTTCTTCGGAAGCCACTTCAAAAATAAATCTGTAGGCTTTGTCTGGCTTCCCCAGGAGAGTTTTGTAACTGTCCTCTGTGCGCTCTTACCCAGGGAAGAAATTTTCACTTAACGTGCTTTAAGCCTCTGTTAAATTCACAGCTGTTACTGATAATGTTATCAGCAAGTCGAGCAGAGACTCCGATAAGTCTTTTAAATTGGACCCGACCTGTAGATCCGATTTTAACGCGAAAAATCACGGATTTTAGGGAGTGGAGCTATGTGCAGCATCTGTTAAAATAACATGGCCCCACCGGAATTCATTCTAGTCAGTTAATTCAACCAATCATTAAGTAAGTGCAAACATTTTCTCAGTGTTTTTCATTTTGTAATATTTTTCTTTATTAATAGTGCCTGCTTGTTTCTGGATGTTGATGAATATCTCATCAGTGGTTTTGACAGTGAGCCCGAGCCAGGGCCTCACTGGCTGTCAAAGCTACTCTGGAGATGCAGCTGGCCACCGACACTTGGAGAAGCCTAGTACTATGCTGGCCCTTGAAAATTGGTTAGAAACTGCTCTGCCAAGAGGAAACTGTGCCCAGTGGCATGAGGCAGTGTGCTCCCCGGCCAAGCGATTAGCAATCTTGTACAGCTTGCTGTTCAGCTAAAGATCCAACTCAATGGCCTTTTAAGGACTTATTTCATCAATTAAAAATTATGCGAATGTTAACTACCTTAAATACAGTATTTCAATATGTTAGAATTATAGAAGGAAAGCCAATTTCAAAGTGTAAGCTATTGCTGAATACTGTCTAACTTTGAGCTTATCGTTTACAAGAACATTCCATTCTAAGAATGTGCCTGACCAACAAAATCTAAACAAACTGAATTATGTTTATGCATAAAATTAAGTCTCTGAAGGGCAGCACAGTGGTGCAGTGGTAGATTTGCTGTCTAACGGCATCAGAGACCCGGATTTGATCCTGACAATGGGTGCTGTCTGTACGGGAGTTTGCACATTCTCCCTGTGACCGTGTGGGTTTTCTCCAGGTGCTCCGTTTTCCTCCCATACTCCAAAGATGTACAGGTTCATAGGTTAATTGACTTTGGTAAAATTGTAAATTGTCCCTAATGTGTAGGATAGGGTTAGTGTGCGGGGTGATCGGTGTTTGGCGCGGTCTCTGTGGGCTGAAATGCCTGTTTCTGCACTGTATCTTGAATGTCTAAAGTCCGATATTGACAGTGGTGTGCGGTGTAAGAACTAGGATAGGAATACAATAACAAATACAAGTAGCTCATGGATTTCTTTGGCACACAGCTTGAGATTATTCAGTCGGCTGACATTGCAACATTTCATTCTTCCTTTAGTTAAATAAGACAATCTTCAAAAACAACCTCAGCACTAGTATCAAGTTAGCATCTTTCTCTAGTTTCTCTCCTTTCCCTTATGCTCACTGTGAAGTCATCTTATCCAAAAGGCTCATCATCTACCCATGGCAACTGACCATTAACTTCCCTACGTCCCTATGTTTGCCACTATTTATGATGATTCTCTTTTTTCAAGCTTCATCTCTCTCTAATTGAAATCTACTATCATCATCCCTTTCTAATTTTACAAATTGCCAGATAATTTCTAATTTCTCTCTCCAAAGTCCTAAATATATTATAGCCCCCCCACCCAAATTTGTTATTACTTATACAGAATTCCTCATTTGAATTCCTCTATTCAGAACTTTATCATCATCAAGAAAACTGTAACAATTCCATTCCTAGCATGTACACCATCTTATGTGTTTTTCAGAAAGATAATCAATATTTTCATGTCCTTCATCACCTGTCTGCAGCTGCTAACATGGTTAGCTGCTGGCAACACCAGCCTCTTCCAAAAGCAAGTCACCACAATTCAGCAGCTCGAAGCCATACTTGTCACTTCCATTCCTGTCTATCCAGTAATACAACACTTTCTTTAATTCCCCTCTTCCTATGCGTGCCTCTGGTGCTCCTAAGGAATTAGTTTTCCCATTAGTTTTCATCCACATGCTCTCTCTCTGGAATTCATACAAAATCACTGCATCAAATTTCTACACATATGTTAATGACACCTAGCATTACCTCACCACCAATTCTCCACTGCTTCTAAATTATCAGACAATGCAAATCCAATTCTGGAGAAGGTAAAACTTTCTTCATTCAAATATTGGGAATGTTGAAACTACCATTCCTGATCCCAGTCACAAACCACTTACTTTTCACTAGTTCTAAATTCTCTCGTTGCCTGTTGTCTGGAATCGAACCAGTCTGTGTACAGCCTTGGTGTCTAGTTTATTTCAAGTTGAGTTTAAGCCTCATATGTATGTCATTATGCAGTCCACCTTTTCCCACATCTGTAACCAACCATCTTTACCAGTTGCTGCTCAAACTCTTATCCTTACCTCTGCTACTTGTGAGCTTGACAATCTCAGTGCACACAATTTTGTCCTGTTCTACTCACCATATACTTGAGGCCATTGAAAACTCCGTCTGAGTCATAACTCACAGTAAGTTGTGTTCACTCAAAACATCTATATTTGCCGATTGACACTAATTCCTGATTAAATAAACCCATAATTCCCATATTTTCATCGTCTTCAAATCTCTCCAGGGTTTCACTGTTCCGTATCTCCAGTCTCCTCCAGCCAAGATATCATGTTCCTTGAATTGTAAATTGTAATTAAAAGTATTCCTGAGTTGAATAGGTCTTGGCTTCAACTATTAGTGCTTTGCACTGTGGAATTTCCTACCAAAACCTATTTTGCCTTGGGGAAAGTGCTCCTTACAATCTATCTTTTTGAACAAATATTTAGTCATCTGCCCTAATATCATTTTGCAAAGCTCCCTGATGTGTGTGAGCTAAATTGAAGCTGCTATAAATAGAAAATGTTTTCCCCAAAGTTGTCCTTGCCTTGAATAACTACCAAGATTTCCTGCATTTTGGAAACCCAAACAAAAATTGATGACCGCATTAAGATAATGATATTGTCAACATATCTCCTAAGTTTGCCACAAGCCTATCTTGTTTGAATACAATAATGGCTGAGCTGGAGTTGTGTTTTGATTGGATTTGAGATCTTTAATATAACATGGTACAATATAAAGAATAGGAGTAGACCATGTGGCCCTTTGTGTTTGCTCCGGCATGCATCAAGATTATGCAACACAACGAACAGGGTTCTAAGGAAGGAATACAACATGCTTGCCTACATTGATTGAAGACAGTCAGTATAAAAGTTGGCAAGTTATGTTTGCTTGGTCTCATTGGAATATTATGTGTGGTTTTGGTTTTAGGAAGGATGTGGATGTGGAGGCTTTGGAGAGAAGCAGAAGAGATTCATCACAATATTGCCTAGATTATTAGAAATAATGAGAAATTGAAAAATGTGGGTTGTTTTCTCTGGAGTGCCAGAGACTGGGAGGCGAACATAACATTATGAGAGGCATAGATTGGATAGATTATCTATTTCCTGGAGTGGAAATGTCAAATATTATAAGGCAAAGATTTAATGCAAGAAGGGGAAATTTTAAAGGAGATTTACAATAGCATATTTTTTTCGACAAATAATTGTAGGTGCCTGGAACATGCTGCCAGGGAAGATGGTGGAAGCAGATCAAAGCAATGTTTAAAAGGCATTTGACAAACACATGAACAGGCAGGGAATAGGGGCATACAGAGCGCATGCAGGAAGATGGGATTTGTTAGATAGGCATCACAGTCAGCACAGACTTGGTAGGCTAGAGGGCCTGTACCTGTACTGTATTGTCCTATGGTCTAACCGTCACATGTTTCCAACCCCAAACCTAATGGATGATATTGAACCAAAATAGTGAGATAATCTCGTCACTTGATAAATCACTATTGTGAAAGCTCTAGGAAAACTGGATCTTGGTTTGGTTGTTAAAAGTGTACAACTTTTTAGAGGAAATTGAAAGGTCAACCAGAATGATTGAGCAGGTGGAAGGACTCGGTAATGAGGACCAGTAATGAGAAATGATGGATGTAGTTGGTATTGATTCACTGCAATGCGGATTAGATTGATATTTTTTCAGTAAAAATCATTGTATGATTAAGACAAGTGGTAACTTCTACGCACTAGAACAACTCATTGTTCTTCAAGTTCTCCACCACTTTAGTTTCCTTTGAGTCATTTTGATATGTTTTAAACACCAGTTGCTGGAATTTGATATGTTTATGGCTCCATTATTACATCAAGTAATAGGTATGATGGTAGAAGATGAGTTAAAAGGATTTTGGCCATTTCTCAACCAGCATTTCCTTTGATCCTATGAATAAACTTTTAATCTTTATTCCTGGTTATAAACATTGCATGATCTTAACTTACTCTCTTTCTCCAGCCTTATATTTTTGGTTCTCTGGCTTTGGCCTCAGGGATTGCTCTTGTTGCCAGTTCAATTTCAACGGTAGAGCCTTTGGACACCTTAGCCCCATACTCTAGGAACAAGTTATTCCATGCTACAGTGTCATGTTTGGCCACATGTGGAAGTCATGTTGCATCAATCTGTTTGACCTTGTATCTTTGAGGTGGTCTTCAAACTCTGTAACCTATCCAACATGGATACTATTTACTTCCAGCCCCAAACCCATTAGTTGCCTCTGCCTATGGTTCAAACCCAATTCTTCCAAAACCATCATTCCTTACTTTTCTACCTCATGGGATTTGCAGCCAGTCCATGGCATGTTCCTGAGCATTAGCCACATAATCTCCAAGCTGTACTAAACAATGTGCCCAACCCCTTTCTTGCAAGTATCATGTTCGGTATCAACCCTCGCCCCCACAAGGGGCTATTGGTGAGTGGTGGAATATTGTGTAGGGGGGAGCGGGTTAGTGGTGGAATATTGCGTTGGGGAATGGGTTGCGTTGGGGTAGGGTGTGGGCGGGGGGGATGTGGGGAAAGAGCTCGGAGAAAAGATGGCGGTAGTGGGGGAGAGAGCAGCAATGAGGCTAAACTCATAGGACAAACGTAATTGTGGCAGCATGCATGGCATTAAGTATTCGCAAATGTGAGATGGAACAAGGCCATAGAAGAATCAGTAAACAAAGAGAAGGAATTTTGATAAGGTGCAGCAATAGGGAGCCAATGAAGATCGGCAAGTATTGCAGCCTGCAATGGAACATGATACTTGCAAGAAAGGGGTTGGGCACATTGTTTAGTACAGCTTGGAGATTATGTGGCTAATGCTCAGGAACATGCCGTGGACTGGCTGCAAATTCCATGAGGTAGAAAAGTAAGGAATTATGGTTTTGGAAGAATTGGGTTTGAACCATAGGCAGAGGCAACTAATGGGTTTGGGGCTGGAAGTAAATAGTATCCATGTTGGATAGGTTACAGAGTTTCAAGACCACCTCAAGGATACAAGGTCAAACAGATTGATGCAACATGACTTCCACGTGTGGCCAAACATGACACTGTAGCATGGAATAACTTGTTCCTAGAGTATGGGGCTAAGGTGTCCAAAGGCTCTACCGTTGAAATTGAACTGGCAACAAGAGCAATCCATGAGGCCAAAGCCAGAGAACCAAAAATATAAGGCTGGAGAAAGAGAGTAAGTTAAGACCATGCAAGGTTTATAACCAGGAATAAAGATTAAAAGTTGGTTTATTGGATCAAAGGAAATGCTGGTTGAGAAATGGCCAAAATCTTTTTAACTCATCTTCTACCATCATTCCTATTACTTGATGTAATAATGGAGCCATAAACGTATCAATTTCCTGCAAGTGGTGTTTAAAACATATCAAAATGACTCAAAGGAAACTAAAGTGGTGGAGAACTTGAAGTACAATGGGTTTCTCTAGTGCGTAGAAGTTACCACTTGTCTTAATCATACAATGTTTTTTACTGAAAAAATATCGATCTAATCCACATTGCAGCGAATCAATACCAACTACATCCATAATTTCTCATTCTAAAAGGGTATATGCTGAGAAGATGTTTCCCACTAATCTAAAACTAGAAAGCATTATTTCAGAATAACGCTCATCCATCTAAGATGGAGAATTGGCACAGACTCGGATGGTTGTGAAATTTTGGAATTTTCTCAACCAAAGAGATGAATCATTAAGTATATACAAAGCTGAAATGGAGGGATTTGTGGATTTAAGTAAAGGATTGTGATGGAACGGCTGATCAGACTTGTGGAACAAAAGGGCCTGTCCCACTAACGCGACTTTTCAGCGACTGTCTTCGACCTTCAAGCTTGAGGGCACTCGGCTGAAAAACCTCGAGCTGGATCGACCATCAGCAATGAAACCTCAAGATGGATCGATCGTCTGCACACACACACGTGCACGCAAACACATCGCAAAGGCGGGGGCCAGGGAAAACGGGTAGCGCTGTATGAAATTCACACCCGCGATGAAGGAGAGTTACAAAGACCTTCTAGGACCTCGTGTCGACCATACTGCGAGTTTGAGTCGAGGGCAAACTCTTCTAAACTCGCGAATTAGGTAGCCACAGTGGGACAGGCCCTTAATTCTCTATTTCTTAGTATAAGAAAAAGTATAAAGTATAACATATAATAATCAATTATAATGTGATAAAACTTCGGTCAGACACATCTTTTTACGCCATTGTTGGCTTCTGTGTAAGTAGGAATTTCTGGCCATGGTGTCCTCCATAGCAATGATGACATTTGGTGCTACACAGAGATGTGTGTAGTGGAATTAATGCCATTTACAAAAAATCAGTTTCAGCTTGCAGAGCCATCTGGTGTGATGAGCTGATGGAGAGGGGAGGGAGTGAAGAGTGGAGGTAAGAATAGACCAGGCTCTCTAGTTCTTCTTCCTCCTCCCACCCTCCACTGTTGGTCTGTAGAAGGGCCCTGACCCAAAACATCACCTATCCTTTCCTCCAGAGATGTTGCTTGACCCGCTGAGTTATTCCAGCATTTGTGTCTATCTTTGGTATAAATCAGCAATGGTAGTTCTTTCTTTCTACATTAATTCTTGCTGCACATCAATTCTAGCTGCACCATCACAAGCTGCTGTGGAATTAAACAGATCAGAAAGTAGAATGTGTGGCTCAAATGGTGGAATGGGGAAATTAAGGTTTGATTCTGGAAAATGGATCTCAGTTTTGGAAATTTGGACATTTTCTTTGAGAAGAGCTCCATCTATCTGGTCTAGGATAAGACAATAGACAATAGGTGCAGGAGTAGGCCATTCGGCCCTTCGAGCCAGCACCGCCATTCAATGTGATCATGGCTGATCATCCCCAAACAGTACCTCATTCCTGCCTTCTCCACATATTCCCTGACTCTGCTATTTTAAGAGCCCTATCTAGCTCTGTCTTGAAAGCATCCAGAGAACCTGCCTCCACCGCCCTCTGATGTAGAGAATTCCACAGACTCACCACTCTCTGTGAGAAAAAGTGTTTCCTCATCTCCATTCTAAATGGCTTACTTATTATACTTAAACTGTGGCCCCTGGTTCTGGACTCCCCCAACATCAGGGACATGTATCCTGCCTCCAGCGTGTCCAAACCCTTAACAATCTTATATGTTTCAATGAGATTCCCTCTCATCCTTCTAAACTCCAGAGTGTACAAGCCCAGCTGCTCCATTCTCTCAGCATATGACTGTCCCGCCATCCCGGGAATTAACCTTGTAAAGCTACGCTGCACTCCCTCAATAGCAAGAATGTCCTTTCTCAAATTGGGGGACCAAAAATGCACACAATACTCCAGGTGTGGCCTCACTAGGGCTCTGTACAACTGCGGAAGGACCTCTTTGCTCCTATATTTGATTCCTCTTGTTATAAAGGCCAACATGCCATTCTCTTTCTTCACTTCCTGATGTACCTGCATGCTTACTTTCATAAGTGCCTTGGAAAATGGAATGTAGAGCTGTGGATATTTTTTTTTAAATAATGGAAAAGTTAGCTGATGGAAATTTCTATCGTGAAGAGACAACAGCAAAGAACAGTCCAAAGATATGCGTAAAGCAGAGTGTGATGGAAATCAGCAGTTCGAAGAAATTCAAAGATAACAAGAAATGTCATTGGCAAGTGCAGATAGTTTTCTGCTCTGGATTTCTCCTTGTGTGCAGCTGTGATTGCAACTGGAACATTTGAGCATGCATCTTGCGACCTGCAACAGCGAATCACGGGGGTATCTGTGCGGAATATGCAGGAATCAAACTAATTCTCATGCTGTGCTTATTAGGTATCACAATGGCCGACATGTATACTTCCCCTTCTCTCCTTTCCCTTCTACGGTACAGTAGATAAATAGAATAGTTAGCTTGTGGAGGACACAGCAGGTGGAACTGTAGCGCAGCTATGAAGGCTGCTGGGCGGGTTGAATGTTGACCTGGTTGCTGCCCGTGTTCAGTTTGCAGGATCTCCCTGTTAGACTGACAGGATAATGTACTGGTCGATTAATTGGATATTACTGGGTGGCCCGGACGATAACATTCTGTCTCGTCCTTTTCTTGTTGTTAAATGTATGTTTTAGTGTAACAAGGGCAGGACACACAGGCCTCTAGGGAGTGGTGTAGAGCAGAGGAATCTAGGAGTGCAGGTGCATAGTTCCTTGAAAGTTGAGTCGCAGGTAGATAAGGTGGTCAAAAAGGCTTTTGGCACATTGGCCTTTATCAGTCAGAGTATTGAGTATAGAAGTTGGGAGGTCACGTTGCAGTTGTATAAGACGTTGGTGAGACCGCATTTAGAATATTGTGTTCAGTTCTGGGAAAAATGTTATAGGTAAGATATTATCAAGCTTGAAATGGTTCAGAAAAGAGTTACGAGAATGTTGCCAGGACTAAAGGGTGTGAGCTATAGGGAGAGGTTGAGTTGGCTGGGTCTCTATTCCATGGAGCGCAGGAGGATGAAGGATGATCTTATAGAGGTGTACAAAATTATGAGAGGAATAGATCGAGTAGACGCACAGCCTCTTGCCCAGAGTAGGGGAATCGAGAACCAGAGGACATAGGTTCAAGGTGAAGGGGAAAAGATTTAATAGGAATCCGAGTGGTAACTTTTTCACTCAAAGAACAAGCTGCCAGGGAAGGTATTTGAGGCTGGGACTATAACATCATATAAGAAACAGTTAGACAGGCACAGTTTTTTGGAGGGATATGGACCAAGCAGGTGGGGCTACCTGTAGCTGGGACATTGTTGGCCGGTGTGGGTAAGTTGGGCTGAAGGGCCTGTTTCCACACTGTATCACTCTATGACTCTATGGGGAAGGCAGACATAAGGCAAAATTAAACCATTAGAAATTTGTGAGTGAGATTTCGGGATGAGAGTAGGTAGGATGAAAGATATGGGCACAATAATAATATATTCACTATGTAACGTCATTAACGTCTTGAGAAACCATCTCTCAGGATATTAATTCTGGCATTATCTGGCCTCTCTTTTCATTGGTACTTACTTTCCTATGAGTATGTTTGAGCTCCATCCTGATATTGTTCTTTTCCAGGACTTCTTTGAGGGCTGCATCTGAGAAATAGGATGGCTGTTCCACTGTCTAGTTGGAGAAGATAGACACAATGTGTTGGAGTAACTCAGAGGCTCAGGCAGCAGCTCTGGAGAAAAATGATGGGCGACATTTTGGGTCTGGACCCTTCTTCAGGCTGAAAATAGGGGGGAGGGAACTGGAGGTAAGAAAAGGCCAGGGCAAAACAGAACCGGCAACAGATGACCAAGGAGACCAAGTTGGGGAAGATGGTTTGCTATGTTCTAAAGTCCATGCAATAACTTCCAGCAATGACTGCACACAATGAGCAAATGTGACTTCATTCAATACAGGTTGTATTCATTTGGTGTGTAACACCTCAGAAATTGTGCTCTCTTGCTTAGATCCTTACATGAAAAGTGCACACAATTTAAAGTGCAAAATACACAGGAAGAAGCTGGTGGAAATCCCCTGCGTTTGTGTTGTTTTAGCACATTTTCTCCAACATAAAACATTTTGTTGGCTAATAAAAATGTGCTTTAGTGAATTAAGTTAAAGCAGAAGAAAATGTAAGTTGAAATAAAGATAATTTATCTGAATTCAAGAAGCATCGGAGCCAAATAGATGAATTAATGATCCAAAAACAAATTAATGTGTTTGATCTTGTAACTATTATAGAGACAAGGTTACATAGCAAAATTTTGTGATGCTTCAATAGAAGAGTATAAATGAAAGAGGAGAACTATAAAGGATTGGGTAAGAGCAATGTTTAAGAAAGAACAGCAGATGCTGGAAAAATCGAAGGTAGACAAAAAAGCTGGAGTAACTGAGTGGGTGAGGCAGCATCTATTGAGCGAAGGAATAGGCGACGTTTCGGGTCGAGACCCTTCTTCAGACAATGTTGGGGAATGATCTTCAACAAAGATCAAGATGTTTAAATTGGTATAAATGGATACAAGAGACAAGGGATAAGCAATGTAAATCACCAATGGGAGTAGTTTATAAGCCATCTTTCCTAGCATTTTTCCTAATCAAAACCCTTGGGTAGACAGGTCCGTTCGTGTTGCCTTGAATGCTCGCACCGCTGCCTACAACTCTGGCCTGGCATCAGGAAACATGGACGTCTACAAGGTAGAGTCCTACCGACTGCGAAGGGCGGTGAAGGACGCAAAAAGGAGGTACAGAGACAAGATGGAGTCACAGATGGAGCAGCAGGACACCAGACGCCTGTGGCAGGGGCTACGGACTATAACCAACTACCGGAGCACCCCACCCTCATCCGCAAGTGCCGGCACCTCCCTAGCTGATGACCTGAACTCTTTTTACGCTCGGTTCGAGATGGGCAACACCACCCCAGGTCTGCCGACTATCGGTACAATACCGCCAGCGGGCTGGCTAACGAAGCTGATGGGAGGAATGAGCACACATTCTCGCTGTCCGAACACGATGTGAGGAGGGCTCTGACACGGGTGAACACGAGGAAAGCTGCAGGCCCCGATGGCATCTCGGGGCAAGTACTTGCGTCCTGTGCTACGCAGCTAGCTCTGGTGCTCACTACAATATTCAACATCTCCCTGGACAAGTCCATAGTCCCTGCCTGCTTCAAAAAATCCACCATTGTACCTGTACCAAAGAATGCCTCCCCAGCCTGTCTGAATGACTACCGTCCGGTGGCCCTCACCTCGGTCGTCATGAAATGCTTTGAGAGGCTGGTGAAGAAACACATCTGCGCCTTCCTCCCTTGCAACATGGACCCGTTACAATTTGCATACCATCCGAACAGATCCACGGACGATGCTGTCTCCCAGGTTTTGCACACCGCTCTCTCCCATCTTGACAGCCAGAAGGGGGGCTACGTGAGGATGCTGTTCATAGACTTCAGTTCAGCCTTCAACACGATAGTCCCCACCAGACTGGCCGCAAAGCTACTGGATTTAGGTCTCAACACCCCCCTGTGTGCCTGGGTCCTGGACTTTCTCACCGCCAGGCCGCAGGTAGTCAATATGGGAGGGAATACATCAAAGTCCCTCACCCTGAGCACAGGATCCCTCCAGGGTTGCGTCCTCAGCCCCCTATTGTACTCCCTGTACACACATGACTGTGTGGCTAGGTTCAGCTCCAACTCGATTATCAAGTTTGCTGATGACACCGGGGTGGTGGTCCTGATCTCAGACAACGATGAGAAGGCCTACCGGGAGGAGGTGGCTGATCTGGCACTCTGGTGTCAGGACAACAGCCTCCTCTTGAACATCAAAAAAAACGAAGGAGCTGATCGTGGACTTTAGGAGGGCACATCATCCGAGGACGTACACACCATTGAGGATAAATAGGGATACTGTGGATAGGGTGAGCTGTTTTAAATACCTGGGAGTCCACATCTCTGAGGATCTGACATGGACATCGCACGCTGCAGCACTCGTGAGTAAGGCAAGGCAGCGCCTTTACCACCTCAGGCAATTGAGGAAATTCAGAGTGTCTCCGAGGATCCTCCAGTGCTTCAACTCTGCGGCTGTGGAAAGCATCTTGTCCGGAAACATTACAATCTGGTTTGGTAATTGCTCTGCCCAGGACAAGAAGGCTCTGCCGAACGCACTATGGGAACTTCTCTCGCCCCTCTGCAGGAACTATACATCAGGAGGTGCAATTCCAGAGCCAATAAGATCATGGGAGACCCCTTCCACCCCTGCAATGGACTGTTCCAGCTGCTACGGTCAGGCAAACGCCTCCGTTACCATGCTGTGAGAAGGGAGAGGATGAGAAGGAGTTTCTTCCCTGAGGCCATTCGGACTGTAAATTCCTATCTCACCAGGGACTAACTCTACTAACTTACTGTACCACAATACCACCCAAAATACTTAATATGAAAAAGAACATGTGATTCTGTTTGTAGTTTGTTGGTTGTTTGTTTGTTTTTTGCACAAAGTCCGCAGGCATTGCCACTTTTCATTTCACTGCACACCCCGTATGTGTATGTGACGAATAAACTTGACTTGACTTGACTTGATCTAATACTTTTCTGTCAAATTGCAGTCCAAGAAATCAGAAGCTTTTAACAAAGATATCTTCCTCTTTTTTTCCCAGCAGTCCTGCAAATCAATGACTTGTTTCTGCTTCTTTATCTAAAAGAAAGTTAACTTGGAGGATCTGAATGCAACTGGGTGGACAAATAGTATGTTGGCATTAATTACAAAGATAATGAAGATGATGATATCTTCGTGCAATCATACAGGGCGTTGGTAAGTGCATCCATAAAATACTTGGTGCAGTTTTGATCTCTACACCAATGGGCGTAGGGAAAATTGAGTAGGATGGATATAAAGAATAGATGGGTTAAGAAGAGTGAAAGATAATCTAATTGAAACATATGTAACCTGAGACAAAATTACAAGGTACATGCTGAGGTGCACTTTCTAACGTTAGGAGAATTTAGAACTGGACATCCTTGTACCAGTTATTAACCACATTGTGCTGATCTTGTCTCTTCGCATCATCACCCAAGGTAAGTTAGTAACACAAGAAACTGCAGATCCTGGAATATTGGGTAAAATCTTGATTAAAATTGGCAGCATCTGCGGAGCAAATGGATAGGTGACGTTTTGGGTCAGGAGCTTCCTTCGGACTAATGGAGTGGGGGATTAGAAAGCTGGAAAAGAAAGAAGGGGCAGGACAATGCCTGGGAAATGATAGGTGTATAAAGGTGAGGGGAGGGTTGATTGGAGGACAAAGACAGATGAAAAGGATAAAAAAGGCTATTAGATATGTATTTGGTGGGGGGGGGAAGTGACAGGAAAGAGAGGGGGAATAAGTGTGTGGGGGGGGGGGGGGGGGGGGGTTGCTACCTAAAATTGCAGAATTCAATGGTCGTACCCTTGAGTTGTAAGCTACCCAAGCGGAATACAAAGTGCTGTTCCTCCCTCCGACCTCATTCTGGCAATGGAGGAAACCCAGGACAGAAAGATCAGTGTGGGAATGGGAAGGGAAGTTAAAATGGTTAGCAAGTAGCACGCCTTGGTGGACTTAGCACAAGTATTCGGTGAAAAACTCTCCTCGTCTACATTTGATCTTGCCAATGTAAAGGAGGACATTTGACACGGTAACGTAACTGGGCTGCATACAGAAGTCCCATGCACTAGCCTGGGGATGTGGATGGGGTGATTTTCTCTTTGAGAAAGGAAACTTTAAATTTCTATCTCAAATAGTGTGGATGCTCAGATGTTGAGTAAATCTTAAGTTGGTATCAGTAGATTTTTTTCAACAATTTAAAATAACCAAAGAATAGAAGGTGAGAAAGTGGTATTGAAGTTAAGAATCAGTCATGATTTGATTAAACAATGGGACTAAGTTGAGTAACTGTGTGACCTGCTTCATCCCTTCTTCCTTTTGTTCTTTTATTTTCCTGGACTGAGTACTGACTCCGAGAACAATTTCTTAATTCAAGTTGTCATCAGGACCTGTAGGTGACAAAGTCTCTCTCTCTCTCTCTCTCTCTTTTTTTTTTTTTTTTTAGTTTCAAAAACTTTATTGACACAATCATATAATACAACACATCAAACCATAATCAAAAATGGCACTATATACAACCATTATAGTACAACAATACAATCATTGTTCACAATACACTGAACCCCACGCGGTGACCAGCGCCCACGGAAGGCCTCCAGAGTCCCCGTGGACACCGCATGTTCCCGCTCCAGGGACACACGTGCACGGACGTACTCTCTCTCTCTCTCTCTCTCTCTCTCTCTCTCTCTCTCTCTCTCTCTCTCTCTCTCTCTCTCTCTCTCTCTCTCTCTCTCTCTCTCTCTCTCTCTCTCTCTCTCTCTCTCTCTCTTCACCAATATGTAGCTATGTTATTCCTTAAGATACTGTTTAAATGAAAATAATGCCTTGAGTGGTAGTATCTTTAATTTGTGTTTTGGTAACCTGTATAGGATTGGAAGTACTGTGGATTTACCTTGTTTCCATTCAATACACAATTCAATTATCCCATGACATTGAAACCTATATGTTCATTGCTAAATAGTTCAATTACTGAATGTACAGTCCCTCAATCTGAAGAAGAGGCTTGACCCGAAACGTAACCTGTTCCTTTTCTCCAGAGAGGCTGCTTGACCCGCTGAGTCAGGCTGTGACATTGCCTGACTCTAGCGTTTAGTGTCTATCTTCACTGTAAATTTATGGCCAATTGTTTAGACAGCATGAATTTGCAGGCTCAACCAAGAACTAATCCGAGTCACCTAGATGAATCATCTCTGTTTTCATGTATTGGACTGGATTGTGTTGATCTTGACCATTTGCCTGAAGTGAACAGCCATGGTTCCAGCATCCCAGCACTTTGCTGGGATGAATGCCGAGAGTCCACATCCCTGGGCCTCCATACCCTGGGGTGCATTGGCTTGGTCTGGATGGCAACTGGATTGTCATTCACATACGCAAGCATGATTAAAATCGAAATAACTCATTCTAAAAAATATTACAAATCAAAATTAACTGAAACACTTGAAAATATTTAGATTTTTTTTCAGCTGAACATTTACACGAGAGCAATTTTAGGTGATTGGTGAGCATTTCCAAGAATCTCCTCAGCAGCCAGTTTTCAAAAATAGATTTTCTGCCCTCCTCTAATGACTTTCAAACGAACATGTATACTGTATATCATAGGAACAAGGAACTGAAGCATTAAGAGTTGCAATTTGGCTGCTGCACTAACTACAATAAACACTCAGTTCTTTTTTGTCACTGGGAAGGAACCTTGTTTGCAGAATTATGTATCAGATATCTTAGTACACTTTCACACAATCACTGGAATATGGGCTTAGATCAAAACCTGGCATGACTTGGAGCACCTGTATCATATCTTGATTTGATCTTCTGTGCTCTTAGCAGAGCAACTATCCTCTTTACTCTCTCCACAAAACTCTTTCTTGTTAATCCTGCTTAAAAGAGTATTGCCTCTGCACTCTCTCTCAAGCCTTGACATCATTCCAAAGGTACAGTGCCAGAATTGGACACAATGAAACAGCTGAGGCGTATCTAGTGTGTCATAATTATTTTACGTCTGTCCTCTAACTATAAAGTCAAGGATTGTATTTACTTTCTAATAGTATCCCCGTTGGCGCACCATTTAGTGAATGTCGGCGATACATCACTCCCTGATGAGCTCAATGCATTTTACGCACGCTTTGATAGGGAGAACACCTATCCTTCCCGAGCCCCCATTCGCTGTGATGGTATTTCAGTCTCAGTCACAGAGGCCAACGTCAGGAAATCCTTCAGAGGGGTGAACCCTCGAAAAGCGTCTGGACCTGATGGCATACCTGGTCGTGTTTTAAAAACCTGTGCGGACCAACTGGCTGGAGTTTTTACGGACATTTTCAACCTGTCACTTCTGAGGTCTGAGGTTCCCACCTGCCTCAAAAGGGCATCAATAATACCCGTGCCCAAGAAAAGCAAGGTGACGTGCCTCAATGACTATCGACCTGTGGCACTAACGCCTGTGATGATGAATTGCTTCGAGAGGTTGATCATGGCGCAAATCAACTCCTACCTTGACAAAAACCTGGACCCACTGCAGTTCGCTTACCGCCACAACAGATCAACGGTGGACACGATCTCGCTGGCCCTCCACTCCGCTCTGGACCACTTGGACAACAAAAACTCATATGTCAGGCTGTTATTCATTGACTACAGCTCGGCATTTAACACAATCATCCCCTCCAAGCTGGTTACCAAACTCGCAGAACTGGGTCTCTGCGCATCCCTCTGCAATTGGATCCTCGACTTCCTCATTCACAGACCACAGTCTGTTCGTATTGGTGGAAATGTGTCAGACTCGATATCAATCAGCACGGGAGCACCTCAAGGCTGCGTGCCCAGCCCCCTGCTGTACTCACTCTATACTCATGACTGCGTAGCCGGTCATAGTGCGAACTCCATCATCAAGTTCGCTGACGACACCACTGTAGTGGGACGTATCACTGATGGGGATGAGTCGGAGTACAGAAGAGAGATCGAGCGACTGTCCATATGGTGCCAGCACAATAACCTGGCCCTCAACACCAGCAACACCAAGGAACTGATTGTGGACTTTGGAAGGAGTAGGATGGGGACCCACAGTCCTGTTTATATCAACGGGTTGATGGTTGAAAGGGTCAAGAGCTTCAAATTCCTGGGCGTGCACATCTGTGAAGATCTTTCCTGGTCCGAGAACACAGATGCAATTATTAAGAAAGCTCATCAGCGCCTCTACTTCCTGAGAAGATTACGGAGAGTCGGTCTGTCAAGGAGGACTCTCTCTAACTTCTACAGGTGCACAGTAGAGAGCTTGCTGACTGGTTGCATCGAGGCTTGGTTCGGCAACTTGAGTGCCCTGGAGAGGAAAAGACTACAAAAAGTAGTAAACACTGCCCAGTCCATCATCGGTTCTGACCTCCCTTCCATTGAGGGGATCTACCACAGTCGCTGCCTCAAAAAGGCTGGCAGCATCATCAAGGACCCACACCATCCTGGCCACACACTCATCTCCCTGCTACCTTCGGGTAGAAGGTACAGGAGCCTGAGAACTGCAACGACCCAGGAATAGCTACTTCCCCACAGCCATCAGGCTATTAAACCTGGCTCGGACAAAACTCTGAACATTAATACCCCTCCATCTGTTATTTGCACTTTATTAATTTATTAATGAATGTGTGTATTTAAGTATATAACTGTAGTCAATGCCTACTATGTTCTGTTGTGCTATGCAAAGAAAGAATTTCATTGTCCTGTCAGGGACACATGACAATAAACTCTTTTGACTTTTGACTTCACAAGCCAGTGACTGGTGGAATAGTTTGCAGGTTCCCTGGAAACTCAAACAGAGGCCAAACAAAGTCTTAAGGGCCTGTCCCACTTGGGCGTTATTTGCGCGTCATTTACGCAACATCATTGACGCGTCACGATGCACGACACAACATTATTTACCCAATGGGGTGCATTACACGCACATGGCGCGTGCTGAGACGAGGTGGTGTAGGCAGTGACGCGCGGATGCGTGCGGCGCCCCAGGATTTGGCGATTCACAAAATCTTCGTGCACCACCTGCGTGATGCGCAAATGACGCCCAAGTGGGACAGGCCCTTGAGCCTCTCAATGGAGTTTCAGGCAACTTTATTTGGAGTTCTGCTCAGTGTCACCCGGGTGAAGATTCCGCTATTGCTGGAGTTAAGAGCTAACAACTGGAACCATTCTTGCATTTAATATTAATTTAGAGACCTGGATATAGGAGCCTGGCTTCTTCTGCACTTGTGGAAGGATGGGGTCTTTGGACAGGAGTTCTTTTCCTTCTCTGTTAAGGACCGCAGCCTCTGATGCTCTATAACTGTAGTTTGTGCAGGTTATCAAGTGGGATCGCCATGGAAGCATTCATGCATGGTGGCGTAGCTGTTACCGTTACATAGAAACATGGAAACATAGAAAATAGGTGCAGGAGTAGGCCATTCGGCCCTTCGAGCCTGCACCGCCATTCAATATGATCATGGCTGATCATTCAACTCAGTATCCTGTACCTGCCTTCTCTCCATACCCCCTGATCCCTTTAGCCACAAGGGCCACATCTAACTCCCTCTTAAATATAGCCAATGAACTGGCCTCAACTACCTTCTGTGCCAGAGAATTCCAGAGACTCACCACTCTCTGTGTGAAAAATGTTTTCCTCATCTCGGTCCTTAATCAGTGACCCCTTGTTCTGGGCCTCCCCAACATCGGGAACAATCTTCCTGCATCTAGCCTGTCCAACCCCTTACCTCCTCACAAGCTCCAGCAGACTGTGTTCGATCTGGCCTTGGGTGCTTTCTGTGAAGAGAATGCAAGTTCATTCTTTACTGTAAATTACCCATCGTGCAGGTTAAAGAGTGTGAGGGAGCTGATGGACATACGCAAGAGAATAAGTTTAAGTAGTAGAAAATAAATAAGAAGGGGAATGTGTCTAGAGGAGATGTCTGGTAATCCACTATCTAACTGTTCACATATTCCAATGCTTTGCCATCTGTCTCATTGAGTGCTGATTCCTGCACAGCCTCGTGCATACTGAGCCTCAGGTACCTGCACTCCCTTGAAACCATGTTAACTGCAAATTTGTTTATATTACTGTACTCATGGAATCATGGAGTTATACAGTACTGACACAGGCCCTTCACCCCAACTCATCCTTGTTGACCAAGATGTCCCCGTCTGAGCTAATCCTATTTGCCCATGTTTGGCCCATTAGTTTAGGAAAGAGCTGCAGATGCTGGTTTAAATCGAAGATAGACACAAAATGATGGAGTAGCTCAGTGGGACAGGCAGCATCTCTAGAGAGAAGGAATGGGTGACGTTTCGGGTTGAGACCCTTCTTCAGTTTAGTGATGCAGCATTGAAACAGGCTCTTCGGCCCACCGAGCCCATGCTGACCAACGATCACCCGTTCACAAGGTCGATGTTATCCCAGTTTTGCATCCTACGCATTGGGGACAATTTACAATTTTTACTTAAACCAATCAATGTACAAACCTGCACGTCTTTGTGGGAGGAAAGCGGAGCACCCAGAGAAAAGCCATGTGGTCACAGGGAGAAGGTACAAACTCTGTGCTGGTAGCACTTGAGGTCAAGATCCAACCCAGGTCTCTCGTGCTGTAAGGCAACAACTCTACCACTGTGCCACTGTGTTGCCCTTTAAACCTTTCCTATTAATGCACCAGTCCAAGTGTCTTTTATATGCTGTTAACGGTATCTGCTTCAACTTCTTGCTATTGCTATTGAGGGAGTGCAACTTCTTTCTATTGAGGGAGTGCAGTGTAGGTTTACAAGGTTGATCACCGGGATGGCGGGACTGTCATAAGCTGAGAGAATGGAGCGGCTGGGCTTGTACATTCTGGAGTTTAGAAGGTTGAGAGGGGATCTCATTGAAACATATAAGATTGTTAAGGGTTTGGACGCACTAGAGGCAGGAAACATGTTCCCGATGTTGGGGGAGTCCAGAACCAGGGGCCACAGTTTAAGAATAAGGAGTAAGCCATTTAGACAGAGATGAGGAAACACTTTTTCTCATAGAGAGTGGTGAGTCTGTGAAATTCTCTGCCTTGGAGGGGGATGGAGGCAGGTTCTCTGGATGCTTTCAAGAGAGAGCTAGATAGGGCTCTTAAAAATAGCTGAGTCAGGGGATATGGGCAGAAGGCAGGAACGGGGTACTGATTGGGGATGATCAGCCATGATCACATTAAATGGCGGTGGTCGCTCCAAGGGCCGAATGGCCTACTCCTGCACCTATTGATTATTGTGTACAGTACCTCTCGTGGCAGCTTGTTACATAAACCCACTTCATTCTGAGTTAAAAATCTGTTAACATCTTTTTTTAAAAGCTGAAATAAAGGTGCGTTTGAAAATTATTTAGAATAACTTAGTCTGGAATAACATAATGTGGAAAACCTGTCAGTCAGGCACCATCAAAGTCCCGAACGTATGAGATTAACTGAGTGTTGCTGCAGTGAGATTACTCGCCTGTGAACTGGCATGGACCCAGCAGGATTCATGACCTCCCTCAGCGCTGGTACAAGTGTATGAAGAGGGTAATAACGGAGGAAATGGTTATGTATCGCACCCAAAGCTGCGGAGTGACCTTTTCCGCAACTTCAAAACCACCAAGCAACTTCCTGAGTGCTCTGCAGCAGTCTGCAACAGTGTGTGTCAATTATGTGCATGGCCTTTTCAACCACCAGCTGCAGAAAACAAAGCACTTTGGAAATGTGCTTCCCTGTGAGTGCCTAACGATTTGCCTAAAGATGAAAATATAGCCCAATTTTACCTGGCAATGCTCTAAGTGAATATTTTCCACAAGTTGAATGCCTCTTGTGTCTCGGCATGCATCCTGACTAAAAGGACACGTGAAATTTTCTGGATTGCGATGAGAAAGTTAACCTTTTTAACCTACTAATTCATTTTTTGTTTATGTGGCTCTCACTAGTGCGGCCAGAATTCACTGGCTAAACCTTGTTGCCCTTGAGAGGAAGCCAACTTTCTGAACACTGCAGTCTTTCTAGAGAAAGAAATTCCGCAATGAACTTGGTTAAACGTTGTTTTAAATGCTTCAGCTTTGAACTTAGCACTCATGTGATGCACCTTGCCATCAATAGGATTGAAACTTTCTTCAGGCATCTTCTCCAGATGTTTGCGTAATCCTCAAGTTAGCTGTCTTGTTGTCTTCCGTCATTCAAGGCAAGATGTGGTAGGACAGTAGATCTTTGATGCAATTGTCACATCACGTCAAGTCAAGTCAAGTTTATTTGTCACATATACATATGGGATGTGCAGTGAAATGAAAAGTGGCAATGCTCGCGGACTTTGTGCAAAAAAACAAACAAACAAGCAACCAACAAACTACAAACAGAATGGAACAGAATCACATGTTCTTTTACATATTAAATATTATGGGTGGTATTGTGGTACAGTAAAGTTAGTCCCTGGTGAGATTGCCTCTGGGAAGAAACTCCTTCTCAACCTCTTCTCAATCACTTAGCTTTATCGCTGTAATTGCTTCACTCTCCACAGAAACTGCTTGACCTGCTGACCATTTCCTGCTTTCGCTGTCTTTATCTCAGATTTCCGGCACCTGCTGTTTTGGTTTTAGATCTTCTCCATGCTGGATGGCATGAAGGACAGAAAGTAGAATTGGCAAGCAAGAGTAAAATGAAAAGAAAAACAGGCTGAAAAATCTGATTAGCATTGTGCTAAAGATAAAAAATGCCTTCTTAGCTTAGTTTACTTTATTTAGTTTAGTTTAGAGATACAGCACGGAAACAGGCCCTTCAGCCCACCGATCCCCATACATTAGCACTATCCTACACATTGGGGACAATTTGCAATTTTTTTACCAAAGCCAATTAACCTACAAACCTGTTCATCTTTGGAGTGTGGGAGGAAACCGGGGGTAAACCCACGCGGTCACAGGGAGAACATACAACCTCTGTACAGACAGCACCCATAATCTGATCGAACCAGGTCTCCGGAGCTATGAGGCAGCAACTCTACTGCTGCGCCACCTGTTAAATCTAAGGTGCAACTGATTTGGTCGTAGAGCACATTTGCAGCTTTGACTTCTTTTCTCACATCCTCGGACTACCCGAGTTGAACATTAAAATTTATCACACTTGATAACGATTCCACCGTAACTTGCATTTCCTGCTTACTTCAAACTGTTGTCATCTGTCAGTTTAATTTTGCACTGTGCTTCTGCACATTGACCATTTGCGCAATATTGTGCCATATTTTGTGTGGAAAGAATGACATGAGTAGGTTATATTACTTTAGCTTTTTTGTAGTTTTTCTGTCTAAAGTAATATTTTTTAAACTATTCATTTGGGTGCTTGAAAGCAATTGGAGTGTACATCATTATATCCTCTTCACTATAAATCTGGACTGCCAGGCACTCTCTTATTGAGGAGCCATTTTAATTTCTTCCAGAGGACCATTAGCTTCTAATCCTTGAATGGCAGCCAAAAATGAGGATATTCCCAATGGGCCCTCAATTCATAGATAAAATGTCAGTTCCAAATATTTCTCAGCTACCAATCCTGCTCCTCCAGTTAACTTTTGTTACTTTGGGTATCACAATGAATTACCATTAGAAAAGTTGCTACCACCCCGTGTGCCACCTAGTTCATCAATTTGAAGAAGGGTCCTGACCCAAAAGGTCACCCATGCATGTCCTCCAGAGATGCTGCCCGACCCGCTGTTCTCCCAGCACTTATGTTTTTTGCTCAATTATCCAGCATCTGCAGTTCCTTGTGCCTCATACAGCAGTCTTTTGAAGTTGGTTGCTCTTTAAAAAGTGTGTACCACTGTTTGGCTTGCCACATCAGGCAGGATATGGCTTGTTTTGAATATTCAGTTTTCAATAAAAAAGTGCCCAAGGCATATGATTGTTCGCGGAAGGCAGGTTGTATGGGACGTTGGTGGGGAACATGAAACGAGGTGTGACTTTACCGTGATCTAACCATGGAGTTTTCATTTTGTCTCTACCAATGAGCACACAACAGGAAGAAATAGGAGCAATAATGTGCAAAATTAGTATTAACAATAACTGAGAAATAACCACCAAAACTGATATTTCTATAAAAAAATGTCATTTTAAAAGTTTCAAGGAAACATGAAATAATCATGTCTGAAACCGATACAGATATAAAATGATCTACCTATCCATCTGCAACTCAGGTTTTTACTGCCCCATCTTTCTTTTAAAAAAATATTTTACATTTGTGTAGTTTTACTACTGTCGCCTGACCCACTCGTACCAGGCCAATTTATGTTGACTTACTCCTATATTGATTCAATATCAAAGACCTTCTTGCTTCTTTGCACAAAAACCAAAATGTTTACCATGTGTGAAAGTAAACTCACAGGCCTAACTTGAAAATATTTTTAAGTTCCCATCAATACTAAAGGCTTCATGTCACTGTCACTCATTAAAATGTTTAAATATTGCAGCGTTTTGGATGTGCATTACATGTGATTTGTGCTTACATTAGGCCTACAGATTTAGTTGTGTTTCTTTACTTAAGGTGGTTAGAATTAATTATAAACATGGCAAAAAAAATTCCCATGGATAAACATCACGCAATCATGGCTTTGAAAGAATGGAGCAGTGAATGTCCACATAATGCAGTTACTTTGGTTTTTATGTGAAACACAATCTTTGCCAAAAGTAAGTACACAAAACAAAGCATAAAATATGAGAGCCCATAGCATTCCTCAGCTAATGAGGTAATTCCCTGCCTAACATCATTCTGGAAGTACCTTCAACACATGGGACATCAGTAGTTCAAAAAGATGCCCCATCACCTTCTTGTTGAGCACCGTTTAGTTGCGGAAACAGGCCCTTTGGCCCACCGACTCCCCGCCGACCAGTCATCCCCGCACAGCACACGATCCTGCACCCGCTGGGAGCAATTTAAAATTTTATCAAGCCGATTAACCTACAAACCTGTACGTCTTTGGAGTGTGGGAGAAAACTACGAGATCCCGGAGAAAGTCCACACAGGTCACGGGGAGAATGTACAAACTCCGTACAGACAGCATCCATAGTCAAGGTCTCTGGCGCTGTAAGGCAGCAACTCTACCGCTGTGCCACCACTCTGCCCTACTGTTAGCTATTGGTAATATATGCTGGCCTTACTCTGGACTTATCCAACAAAAGGATAGATGAAACTGTTCCACTCTCTCATTTCTATCATTGGGTAATTTATTAGTTGACCCTCATGGTGTATCATCTTCAAACAAGTGGAAAGTAAAGAAACTTTGCATCACCTAATAGGTTGATTCTTAACAATCTTTAAAAAGTCTTTCTACTCTCTGTCAATAATTTTACATTTAATTATTTGAAGAGTTCAAAGGGAGTCACTAAAAAATACTTTTCCTTCAGGGCCTGTCCCACTTGTGCGATTTTATTTCGGCGACCTGCCAGCACCCGTCATAGTCGCAGAGGGTTGCCGGAAATTTTTAACATGTCGAAAATCCAGCGGCGACCAGAAAAATGTACGACTCTTTGGGCGACCCGTGACGCCTGTTTGGTGGTGAGTAGTCGCCCAAAGAGTCATACCTTTTTCTGGTCGCCACTGGATTTTCAACATGTTGAAAAGTTCCGGCAACCCGCTGCGACTATGACGGGTGCCGACAAGTCACCGAAAAGAAATCGCGTAAGTGGGACAAGCCCTTTAGCTTTAATGCTCCTGATTTTTCTCATGGGTTACAGTATCCTGAGGATTTGCTTTTTATTCTGAGCTTTTTACTCTGATTTTTATTCTCATGCCAATTTTGTTCCCTCTATTTGCAATGCAAGCCACAAGGGTAGATGGTGCCTACATTAAATAATGTAGAAAGGAATTTGATTGACATTCATTAGAAAACAGTGCAGACTGTACCCCTCACCAACTGTGAATAGCAAAGGTTCAAACACCTTTTGGCTATAATTATCCAATTAGAATTTGCACCATTGATGATTCCTGCGGATTTTGAACCAGGTTTATTACTTAATCAAGTGCTTTCAGTTGACCATTCATCTGTTACAAATTACTTAATGGAATGTCTTCCTTAGAGACATAATGAGCGCTCCATTGCTATCATCATCCAGCTTTACCTCATTTTCAAAAATGTCCAATAAACTTGCAAGGCATTTAATCAGCCTGTATTAGTTTTAAATTATTGCTTTCACTCTGGTTATATATGCTTCAGTTACTCCATTTATAATTGACTTTGATACTTTATCCCATAAGAGCTAATGGACCTATACCCTCTGTGATTATATTGCTGACCTTTTTCCACACCTATTAATGTCAGCTATTTTCTGGTCGTCTGATTCTGTACTAAATGACCAGCAAAACATTTAAACCACAGTTCACCTGCTTTACTGTGTACAACATTGATTTATAAGAATAAAGAAGATTAATTTTTAAACATGCAAACAGGAAGGGAAAGAAAAATGTCAAGAAACCAAGCAAATACATTTTTTTGAAGTGAATATTTTTCGATGTTGAAGATAACAATGATGTTAATATGCTGGAATTTCTCAATTTAGATTCCTCTATGCATTTCATCAGTGTACTTGGTGTAAGAAATAATTGCCACTTACAAGGAGACTGAAATAAGTGATTTTCCAGTTATCACCGACAACTTAACTGGATTATTTAGTTATGTCTTTCATTTATTTTTGTAGCATCAATTGAGAAATATACCTCTGCAACCTCTCACATCTCACATGGGCTCAACATTTCTTTGAGGTCTCTGAGACTTGGGGCAAAAGAATCACTCAAATCTGCCTGAGACAGAAAAAAACTTTCCATCTTGCAAAAGAGAGAAGGGCTTGTTCACTTTAAGGCCTCAGGCCACAGGCGCTCCCTGATTACACAAGATGAGGCATTCAATATGTGTAGGAAGGAACTGCAGATGCTGGGTTTATACCGAAAATAGAAATGCTGGAATAACACAGCGGGTCAGGCAGTATTCTGGAGAAAACGAATAGGTGGCATTTTGGGTCGGAACAAAACAGGGCTGGCAACAGATGACCTCATGAAGGGTGGTCCAGAATGGTCCATTGTTGGCTGGGGAAGATGGGCTAACAACCAGGATACAAGGATGCAAACAGTGGAACTAGTAGGACCATTAGGGTGGGGGGGGGGGGGGGGGGGGTGAGAGTGGGAGGGGGAGAAAGAATGCATGAGTTACCTGAGGCATTCTATACACATTATGAAGAAGTGCACAGAGGGGGAGCAATGAAAGAGGGTGTTGCAGAACTCTTGTCAGAGAGGGATAGGGCCAAATGCTCGCAGATGGGAATAGTGTAGATGGGACCAGTTGATGTGGGCAATTATGGCCGATGAGCCTTTTTCCACGCTCTATGACTCTATGACTATAATGTTAGTTTAGTCAGGATTACCTGCCGGCACAGATCAGAACCCCTAGATCACGCCACTTGCCTGAAAAAAGCGTCCTGAGCCAAGACGTCACCTATCAATGTTCTCCAGGGATGCTGTTTGACCTACTAAATTACTGGTACTTTGTGTCTGTTTTACCACTTAAGAGACAGTGATTTCCTTTACAAAACAGCCATTTATTATTGTTTCGCAGCTTTTTGACACATTAAAATGGTCGAATAAGCTGTTTTTCTTGGAGACTTGCAAACCTGTGTGAGAAGATTGGCCATTTTGGGAATCTTGAATGACTCAGGCTTGAAATTTCCAGATGAAATAATTTGATGAAAGTGCTAAACATAAAGTCAAGGCAATAATAACTTTTTATCTCCTTTGCAGCTGCATCCTACAGTAAATCAACCAACAAATAAGCCACATGTGGCAAAATGAAAAATGTGTGAATTACAGCAGCTTTAAATGTCAAAGTCTGGCAACATAACATTAATGAGGACAATTAGAGTAAAGAGCAAATGCCGTTTCCTTCCATTTATTTAATTGCCCCTCTCCCCATCCAAATGGCCTTGCCTCTGAAATGTAAGAAAACTTTAAGAGGATTTCAATTGACAGCGAAGTCTGCCTTGACAGTTAATTTATTCCTGTCAACTTATAGCTTTAACAAAGAGAGCCTTTTATCAGTCTGCATAGAAAATGAAGTCATTAAGTGTAATCGCTCTTCACAAGAATCGAAGCACTTATTGAATTGTCAAAGGTGGGCACAGAAGGAGTCAATTAACCCCCTCTAAGGATGTCTTCCATTCTTTTAGACTTTGGATAAAATACAGGGTGAAAACAGGCCCTTCGTCCCATCGGGTCCGAGCCAACCAGCGATCACCCCGTGCACTAACCATATCCTTCACACTAGGGTTAATTTATTAACAACTTACCAAAGCCAATTAACCTACAAACCTGTGCGTCTTTGGAGTGTGGGAGGAAACCAGAGCACCCAGAGAAAACCCACACGGTCACAGGGGGAACGTACAAACTCCATACAGACAGCACCTGTAGTCAGGATCGAACCCGAGTCTCCAGCGCTACCAGGCAGTAACTCTACTGTTACGCCATTATGCCACCCCCAAATTAGATCATAGCTCCATCCACATACCTCAATAGTGTAACCCATCCCCCAACAAAAAATATTCACCAGTCTGTTGTGTAAGTTATAATTAATCTGGTTTGAATTTTTTTGAGAAGGTGAGTTCCAGATTTCCACTTATCTGTGTGAAAATGTGCTTTCTGACAACATCTTTTGAAAAATTGAGCTCTTGCGTTATGGCTATAACCCCATTGGAGAACATAGGAACGTGAGAAACAGGAGCAGGAGTTGGCCTGTTCATCATTTATCCAGATCATTGTTGATGTTCTGTCTCTGCGCCATTTTCCACCAGGAGCCCCTTATCCTGTGCGGATCAGCTGCCAGACATATTTAACCTGTCATTACTCCATTCTGAGATCCCTACTTACTTCAAGAAGACAACTAGAAGGCCAAAGAACAGTTAGGTAGCGTGCCTTAATAACAGCTGTCTAATTGTCCTGACCATACACCTTCATGAAGTGCTTTGAGGGACAGGTGATGGTGCACATTAACTCCAGCCTGCCATCCACTGTAGTTTACTTAGTGTCACAACCAATCTAGAGCTCAGAAGTTTAGAACTGGCGCCATCTCCCTGGCCCTAAACTCATTTTTACCAAAGTCCAATTAACCTACAAAGCTGTACGTCTTTGGAGTGTGACATTCTGGTCGGTTTGGGCATGTTGGGTTTAGGGGCCTGTTTCTGTGCTGTACGACTCTATCTCTATCTTTAGACACCTAGACAGCAAGGAATCAGAGGTTAGACTCCTGTTTCTCAACTAGAGCTCCACCTTCAACACCATAATCCCATCCAGACTCCTGGACTTAGGAATCGGCACCCACCTCTGCCACTGTATCCTCGACCCACACGCCTCGATCAGCGAGCACAGATGACAACACCAGTGACTTTGAACATTAGTACCACCCAGTCTCGTGTACCAAAACAAATGACTCTCATGTGCTTTGTGTACCAAGGCAAATGACTCCCATTTTATTGAATCATTTTCCATGTACCATGTTCTCACTCATTCACTGATCTGTTCATTTCCCCTTGAAACCTCCTTATTTCCTCCTCGCCTCTCAGAATTACATCATAAGCAAATTTAAACGTCATTTCATCCCCTCAGCCAAACCATTGATATTGATTGTTAATAACAGGAACCCAATCACAATCCCTGCAGTACAATATTAATCCCATCATGCCAACCTAATGGGCCTGTCCCACTGTACGAGTTCACCCATGAGCTCTCCAGAGTTTAAAAAAAAATCAAATTTGTGGTAAGCACGTAGAATGGATGTAGCGGGTACGTCGGAGCTCGGGACATCTCTTAGCGGCTCGTAACGCTAACTAGACTCGGGAAATGCGGGAAGCTCGTAAAGACTCGTGAAGATTTTTCAACATGTTGAAAAATGTCCACGAGAGCCCCGAGTACCTACGAGCGGCCGTTACCGTAATTCTCCGAGTTCGAATCAGGGGAAACTCAGGAGAACTCTTGAATTAGCTCGTACTGTGGGAAGGCCCTTAAGAATGATCTCTTTATTCGCACTCTTTGCTTTCTCTCCGATACCAATTCTCAATCCATACTCATATATTAATTCCAATCCTGTTGCTCTGATTTATTAACCAGACTCTTGTGTGGGACTTTGTCTAAAACTTTCTGAAAATCCAAATACACCACATCCACCTGTTCCCCTTATTTATTCCACTCGTCACTTCTTCATGAAGTTCAGCAAAATAATCAAACATGATCTTCTTTTCTTAAAACCATACTGACTCTGCTCAATCCCATTATTCTCTTCAAGATAACATGGTGGGAACACTCAGTCAATCAGCTGCGCTACAATGCTGAGAGCTCTGCACTCTGCATCGGTTCTGCATCTGCAGAAAGAAAAATAATGAATGTTTCAGGTCCAAGACGCTTGGTCAGAACGGGGCAAGGGAGAGAACAAGTTAGTTTTCAGCAGCAAGGAAGGTGGAAGAGGGATAGGTAGAACTAAGGGAATCCTCAGGTCCTTGGGATTTTCATGTTTACAAACTCAACAATTTCTAAAGTACTATGGATCTCTAAGCAGGTAAGACTAAAGGTTTCAAAGGTCTTTTATTGTCCAATTACGTGTACCAATTAAGGTACAGTGATATTTGTACCACCATTCAGCCATACTAAAAAAAGCAACAAGACACACAACTACATGAAAGGTAACATAAACATCCACCACAGTGGATTCCCCACATTCCTCACAGTGATGGAAGGCAATAAAGTCTTCCCTCAAATGGGTTAATGTAGCATTTATAAACAGATTATATTTTGCACTTGTTATGTGTTGCTATTAGAAAGGCTGTGGGACACGCTCCGGTGGCCAGGCTATAGTTTCTTATGCTTGCCTAACACGTTACTAGTTCACTGTTGGTTCCATGTCTCCCATTGTAATTAGTAGAGTCATAAAAACAATTCCAGAATCTCTGGAAGTTTTGTAAGATAGAAACCAGAGCAATTGCGATCTCTGGCTACAGGGTCCCAACTCGAAATATTGTTTGTCCATTCCCTCCAGAAATGTTGTCTGACCCACTTTGTTCCTTCAGCACTCGGTTTTCTGCTCTCCCTGACTACCTTTTTCAAAACCCAGAACAGAGATCCTAAGTTGCTTGGGATTTTTCTGTTCACAAACTCGACACTTTCTCAAGTACTATATCTTTGGTCTGATACCTAGTTCTTCAGTACCTTATTTTCACTGTACCTTATTTTCCTTCTGCAGTTGTACAGAGCCCTAGCGAGACCACACCTGGAGTATTGTGTGTAGTTTTGGTCCCCTAATTTGAGGAAGGACATTCTTACCATTGAGGGAATGCAACATAGGTTTACAAGGTTAATTCCCGGGATGGCGGGACTATCATATGCTGAGAGAATGGAGCAGCTGGGTTTGTACACTCTAGAGTTTAGAAGGATGAGAGGGGATCTCATTGAAACGTGTAAGATTTAATAATCTTGGAAACGCTAGAGGCAGGGAACATGTTGCCGATGTTGGGGGAGTCCAGAATCAGGGGCTACAGTTTAAGAATAAGGAGTAAGCCATTTAGAACGGAGACGAGGAAACACTTTTTCTCACAGAGAGTGGTGAGTGTGGAATTCTCTGCCTCAGAGGGCGGTGGAAGCAGATTCTCGAAATGCTTTCAAGAGAGTGCTAGATTGGGCTTTTAAAAATAGCGGAGTCAGGGGATATGGGGAGAAGGCAGGAACGGGGTGCTGATTGGGGATGATCAGCCATTGAATGGCCTACTCCTGCACCTATTGTCTATTGTCTATTGACTCTCAGTTCTTTAATCTATCCAGCATGTGGTTTTTGTGTCTTTTCCCATAGTATTAATTTAAGTCTACCATTTCCTAATTCCCCATTATAATATCTCCCTTCCTATTTCTAAAATTTACCCATGTAAACTATGACTTTCTATTACTATTACTGCAGAAAAGTTTCCTTTCTGTCTACTCTAGTATACTAGTCCTCCTGGCACGAGTCCTAAAATGCTGCCGGTATTCAGACTTAATGGTTATTGCTGGCAACTTAGCAGGCCTCTTCCATAATGTTATCCTTAATTCCTCTTGTCAACTATGGATGGATTACTTTCCTTTTGGGTTTTGTCTGCCTTGCAGCAACTTTTTGGTAATTTATACATTATTTCTTTAAATAACACACTTAGGCAGTCCACCATCAACCCTTTAAATGCATTTCTCCAATTAACAACAGTCAGCTTACCCGCTCATGCTGTAACTACTGAGTTTTTTTCTCATTAAAATTTAGCATTCTGGTTTTTAATTACATTATATCACCTTCAAAATGCAAAATTCTGTCATGTTCAGATCACTCCTCTCCAACAAGATTTTAAATGTTTTCACTCCGTTCACTTTCTCCAGATCAGTGATGTCGCCATGGGCATTCACATGAGCCCAAGCCAAACCTATTTTTCTTTGTGGGATATGTGGAACAGTCTTTATTTCAGTCATACCTGAACCCACTCCCACAACTCTGATTCCAGCACATCAATAAGTAGATAGGTGCTGCTATCAATATAGCATTCAACTATCTCAGAGGGCGGTGGAGACAGGTTCTCTGGATGCTTTCAAGAGAGAGCTCGATAGGGCTCTTAAAGATAGCGGGGTCAGGGGATATGGGGAGAAGGGAAGAACGGGGTACTGATTGGGGATGATCAGCCATGATCACATTGAATGGCGGTGCTGGCTCGAAGGGCCAAATGGCCTCCTCCTGCACCTATTGTCTATTCTCTATTGTCTATTTCTTACTGTCGCTGCCAATCTCCGCCCTGCCCTTACCTTCACAAAGCCAATCGCTGACTCTTCCTATCCTTTTCTGGATCTCCCTGCCTACAGCTTGGGAGGCATAGGCTAGCTACTAACATCCATTACAAGATGACTGACTCCCTCAGCTATTCAAACTAGTTTACACCCCACTCTGTCTCTTGTGAGGACTCCATTCCCTTCTCCCACCTCATTAATCTCCATCACATTTACTCAGATTATACTTTCCAGACACTTGAGGTGTTTCTGAGAGGCACAATTTGACAATAAACACAACTTGTTTTCCTTCTTCCTGAACCTTGACTTTCCCTCTACCATGTTTACGAATACTTTCAGAACATCTCATCCAATTCCCATGCCTCAGCTTTCACCTCATCTCCTCCAGGACAGAATAAGGATAGAGTTCCCCTCGTCCTCACTGTCCACCCACCAACCTCTGTTTTCAACAGATCATTCTCCATAATTTCTCCCACCTTCATAGAGATTCCACCAACATACACATCCGTCCGTCTCCCCTTTCCTAGCAATTCCTAGGGACTGCTCTCTTCACAGGACCCAGGTGCACTCTTCCGTTCCTCTCAACCACCCCTCTTCTTCAAGCACTTTCAATCCGGAGATGCTAGCCTCCGTCGTTGCAACACTTTCTTTCTCACTATCCTGGGACCCGAAAAAGTCTTTCTAGGTGAGACAGCGACTCGCTTGCACTTGTTACATCATGTGTGCTGCATTTGGTGTTCACAATGTAGTCTCCTTTACACTGGAGAAACCATGTGCAGATTGGGGGACGATTTTGCAGAGCAAATGAATTCCTGTGCCTCTGGGCTGACATTGAGGTTCCTGAGGGCCTCCACTTTAATTTACCACCCCACTCCCACTTTGACCTATCAGTCTGTGGCTTCATGTACTTCATTGAACATAGAGGTTCAATGCAAGCCAAAGGAACAGTACCCGTCTTTCACATCTTGCAGTCTTTTGGACTCAATAGTGAATTCTTCACGATTAGATGACTTTATTTCTCTGTCTGTATCAGTGGCCATCTGTAATCTGGCCTCTGCTTTTTTTTCTTTTCCTTTTATAAATTTTCTTCTGCTGGCAGCGGAGGACCTGCCAGCCTGACCCACTCTACACTTCCCACCTCCTACATAATTTTGTCTACGTTCTCACTCTCTAATTGCTCCCATTCACCCATTGAGCAGATACAGGGGCTGTCCCACTTGGGCGACCCAATCTGCGAGTTTGGAAGAATGTCTTCGACCTTCAAGCTCGCTAGCATGGCCAACATATGATCCTAGGATGTCCTATGATGTCGCTGGAACTCTCCTTCATGCTCGAGGGAAGTTCCCGAATACTTGTGGCCTCAGCTAGGAAGCAGAACATTTTTCAGCAGGTTGAACAATTTTCCGCGAGTAAAATTTGGTCAGCATGGGGCTTTTGAACTCGTATTGCAGTGGAGTGGGGTCGCTATTTAGTTACAGGCAGTCGAGGGAAACCGTAGGCAATCTCCTTCAATGACCGGGCATTTTGATTGGCTCATTGGAGTTTTCAGGACCAAGGAGGACCTACCGGTAGGTAAAATGCATGCTAAACTTTATTATTTTTGATAAAAGTGTCTCCACCTCTTCTTTCCCCCTTCTCCCCCTCCCTTCTCTTCCCTTTTCTCCCCTTCCCTCTCCTTCTCTCCCCTACTCCCCTCTTCTCTCCCCCCCCCCCCCCCCCCACCTCCGCGCACTCTAAAGGACTTACCGTTACTATGCAGCCGTTTTACCTTCTTCTTCATTGCGGGTGTGAATTTCAAACAGCGCTCCCCCGCTTTCCCTGGCCCCCGCCTTTGCGATGTGTGTGTGTGTGTGTGTGTGTGTGTGTGTGTGTGTGTGTGCAGTCGGTCGATCCAGCTCGCGGTTCCAACGCGGACGGTTGATCCAGCTCGAGGCTTTCCAGGCGAGTGCCCTCGAGCTTGAAGGTCGAAGACACTCTTCTGGACGCGCGGATTAGGTCGCCCTAGTGGGACAGCCCCTTAACCTTGCTTACAGTGAACATGTATTCCCATGGCCATCCTGGTTTTACCTTAACAGAGACATCCTCCCTCTGCTACCCTCCCCGCAGATTATCGAGCCATTGTTCTCTCCTTCCAGTTCCAATGATGGATCTTCGATCTTAAACATTAATTCTGTTTCTCTTCCCACAGTGGCAGCCTGACCCGCTGAGTATTTTTCAGCACTTTCTTTTTATTATCGTGACCCTTTCTTATTGCAAAATACCTCTTGCCTTGCTGCTCCTCAACATATTGGCCAAGAAAACCATCTTGTGTACATTCCATAATTTTGTCCTCCACCTTACGGTCACTATTTTGATTTATCCAGTCTCTTGGTAGATTAAAATCCCCCTAATTATGGTCCCTGCTTCATGTACCTCGTTTCCTGATTTATGCCCAGCCTAATAACTACCATGTTGTGGTCTTTAAATAATTCCTAGTTAGTTAGTTTAGTTTATAGTCACATGTACCAAGGTACAGTGAAAAGCTTTTGCTGCATGCTAACAAGTCAGCAGAAACACTATAGATGATTACGATAGAGCCATCTGCAGTGTACAGATACATGATAAAGGAAATATCATTTAGTGCAAGATAAAGTCCAGTAAAGTCCGTTTAAAGTCCGGCCAATGTTTGCCGTCCTTTGCTATTTTTTAGCGCAACCCAAACTGATTTCCAATCCTATGTCGTGATCAGTTGAGCTAAGATAATTTCTTGCCACCCCCTTTACTGTAGCTAATCTCATTCCTTCCTAAGTGTAAAATATCATTGAATATTTAGCTTCCAGCTTTGGTCACTCACTCCAGATTTCTATAATGGCTGTTATATTATACCCCTTTGCTTCTATTTGCTCCATTAAATTATCTACCATGTTGTGAATGCCATGAGCATTTGGAAATGAGACCGATTATTCTACCAATTTTTCATTGCTTTGACCCCATGTGGGGTTTGTCTCCAGCTATCTATTTGTTTCATTTACTAAAATTCAACTGCCATGTCCTGTTTTATTTCTCTCCTTCCTGAAATCCATTTGCAATTTCCATCCTCCCGCCCAGTTAGTTTAAACTCTTCCCTAAATCGCTTGCAAACCCAACCCCACCCTCCCGCCTCTGCAAGGTTATAGTCACTGGTTCTAATGCTTTAAGCAATTGGGTGGGGCGGGCAAGGCACTGCAGTAATGAAAATCTGCAGAAGTATCTCAAATGTTTATGAGCGCATGCAAACATGTTTGATTTATCGTTTATGGTACTTCTCTACTTCATAATATTTTCTTGAAATAATAGACCACACAGGCAGGGAGTTCAATAGGTTTTTGGATGTGTACGAAATTTATTTAACCTTAAATGAACGAGTATCAGTGCAGTTACAGTTTTGCCCTTGTGTTGTGTGTAAACATATTTTGAGTTGCCTCGAAGTAAGCTGTAGCGGAAGCCATTTCTGTAGACTTTGACTCCAAGACTGAGTGGCGCAGAGCCTGGAGAGATGGCAACACCAACAATGGAGAGGTCATCACAGACCCCACAGTGAAACCACCGGGTTTTGACCTCCATCACAAGCAATGGCTAACCCTGAACAGAATCCGCACCCTCCGTGCAAGAACAGCCCATCACCTGCACAAGTGGGGGATGACAGACAGCCCTGCTTGCAACTGCGGACGTCCAGACCAGACCATCCCACACATCGTGGCTGACTGCCCACTGAGGCTTCTCCCTAGGGGCATCAAAGCCATCCACCTAGTAACTGACGCTGTCCTGGCCTGGATATCTACCCTCGATCTACAGCTTTAGGCTGTGCACGCCATACGCAAGAAGAAGAGGAAGTAGAGGCATTGATGGTGCATGAAATTTGATATATGGCATAATATGCATTGCAATCATTTAGCATTTAAATGAGAGTTAATTTTTTGGCTTTCTCACAATGTCCTTGTCCGGATGATCAAAATATACTGACATCCAATCAAACATAGAAACATAGAAACATAGAAATTAGGTGCAGGAGCAGGACATTCGGCCCTTCGAGCCTGCACCGCCATTCAATATGATCATGGCTGATCATCCAACTCAGTATCCTGTACCTGCCTTCTCTCCATACCCCCTGATCCCTTCAGCCACAAGGGCCACATCCAACTCCCTCTTAAATATGGCCAACGAACTGGCCTCAACTACCTTCTGTGGCAGAGAATTCCACAGATTCACCACTCTCTGTGTGAAAAATGATTTTCTCATCTCGGTCCTAAAAGACTTCCTCCTTATCCTTAAACTGTGACCCCTTGTCCTGGACTTCCCCAACATCGGGAACAATCAGCAGCTGAGGGCAAGGCTACAGTGGTGCAACAAAGGAAATCAGGTTTGCTCAGGAGTCCGGAACTGGAGGAGCACAGAGTTCCGGAATATTTCTGGAGACTCTTGAGCAGTTGGTATACCACAGAAACATGGGCTGTAAGATGCTAGGTTTGGGTAGATGAGTGTAGAATCAATGAACCAAAAGGTTTTATAATAGATGAATGATTGCCTCGGTGTTATAGAAGTGCCAAAATGACATCCAGTTGCCTTGACTAGTTAACCTATCATTTCCATTTGATTGAAAGATATAGCATAAGAACAGGCCCTTCGGCCCTCTGAATTCATGCCAACCATAGATCACCTGTTCACGCAGGTTCTATGCTATCCCACTTTCTCATGTTCTTCCTACACACCAACGGCAATGTACAGAGGGCCAATTAGTCTACAAACCTGAACATCCTTGCGATGTGAGAGGAAACCGGAGCACCCAGATGAATCCCAACCGAATATAGGGAGAACAAGCAAACTCCACACAGACAGCATCTGTGGTCAGTGTTGAACCTGGCGCTGTGAGGCAGCTGCTTTACCAGCTGTAAAACATTCCAGAATACCTTTGGATGGATATTTTGTACAACTGAAACCACTTTCCTGTGTAAAACGCAGAACGGGTTCCGATCAGTTGTCCCCAACCCATATACCCAAATAAATCACAGCTGTAACTAACTAGTAAAAAAAACTTGCACACCAAGCAAAATCCTTCAGGTCTGGTCATTTATTCCTGCAGTTAATTTTAAAACTGCAAATACAATCTAAGTACATACAGAACTAATAATCCAGATTTGCTGTTTAATCATGAGTTGATGGAGCTTGAGAGTGAAATGGAAAGAACAATATGGTGTCCCATCCCAATGCACCAACTGATACTCCATTTAGTGATGTCTGTGACCATCAGTAAATTCAATTATAATGTATAAATTTGCTAAAATTTATTCCACATTCAATTATAACAAAATGAGTGGTGGGAATAATTTAAGAAATGACCAGGAAGTTTGGCATTGACGGATTGCATTGCACAGAACTATTCATCTGCACCTTAAATGGAAGGGTACAATAGTGAGATTGTATTCATTAATTTGTGTGTGTGTGCGCACAGCTAAGCTGTTAGACCAGGGCATTATGCTTCACAAATCAGTATCTCAAGAACACAAAGGATTTCCCAATTTTAAAATGCTTAAATACAGTAGAGTTGCTGCCTTACAACGACAGAAGCCCAGGATCGATCCTAACTACCGGTGCTGTCTGTACGTAGTTTGTACGTTTTTACCCCATGACTGTGTGGGTTTTCTCTGGGTGCTCCGGTTTCCTCCCACACTCCAAAGACGTGCAGGTTTGCAGGTTAATAGGATAGTGCTAGTGTACGGGGGGGGGGATTGCTGGTCAGTGCAGACTCGGTGGGCTGAAGGGCCTGTTTCTGTGCTGCATCTCGAAACTAAACTAAACTAAATCGGCATCTCATTGACTACCAACACAGGGGAATGTCAAGGCTGCATGCTTTGTCCCCTGCTCGACTCTCTTTACATCTATGACTGTCTGGCTCACAGGACCAACAGCATCTACACATTTGCCAGTGACTCAGTTGGCTGCATCATGGGTGATGATGGAAAATGTATTTTAGAAGGCTGAGAGGGGATCTCATTGAAACATATATGATTGTTAAGGGTTTGGACACACTAGAGGCAGGAAACATGTTCCCAATGTTGGGGGAGTCCAGAACCAGGGGCCACAGTTTGAGAATAAGGGGTAAGCCATTTAGAACGGAGACGAGGAAACACGTTTTCTCACAGAGAGTGGTGAGTGTGGAATTCTCTGCCTCAGAGGGTGGTGGAGGCGAGTTCTCTGGATGCTTTCAAGAGAGAGCTAGATAGGGCTCTTAAAAATAGTGGAGTCAGGGGATATAGGGAGAAGGCAAGAATGGGATACTGATTGGGGATGATCAGCCATGATCACATTGAATGGCGGAGCAGGTTCGAAGGGTCAAATGGCCTATTCCTGCACCTATTGTCTATTGTCTATTGTCTATTGTATTAGAATGCACTATTTCTGGAAAACTCAGATTAATTCCTCGTTTAAGCTTCATTAAAAAATTCCCAAGGTTTTCCCTGTAAATTATTTTTTCCTTCTTGCTCTGCATCCTCCACTTCATTATGCAGCTGCTCTCAGTGTCAGCAGAATCATAAAATCATAGAGTCATACAGCATGGAAACAGGCCCTTCGGCCCAACTTTCCCATGCTGACCAACATGGCCTATGCACACTAGTCCTACCTGCCTGCAATTGCCGCTTATTCCTCTAAACCTATCCTGTCCATATACCTATTTCAACTGTTTTTTAAACCTTCTGCTAACAACTGCCTCAGCTATCTCCTCTGGCAGCTCGTTCCATTTACCACCATCCTTTGTGTAACAAAGTTGCACATCAGATTCCTATTAATTTTTTCCTCCCTCGCCTTAAACCGATGTCCTCTGGTTCTTGGTTCCCGTACTGTGGGTAAAAGACTTCATGCATTTACCGTATCTATTTCTCTCATGATCTTATACACCTCGATAAGATCATCCACCATCCTCCTGCTCTCCAACTTATCTCTCTAAACTAAAGATCATGCCCACCCAGAATTTCCAACTCCCTCTTAGATTAATTCCCAATTAATCTTGGCAGCAGTGCAGTTCTTGCCTGCACACTTAGACCCCATCGAGTGGTAGATTTAATAACATTCATACTGAAGCATGGACATTCCTCAATCTGCTTCCATAAGTTTCAGATGGGAACATTTTGCATAGTTTTCAAAGAACTGTCTAAGACGTTGGTGAGACCATATTTAGAGTATTGTGTTCGGTTCTGGACACCATGTTGTAGGAAAGATGTCAAGCTGGAATGGTTGCAGAGAAGGTTTTCGAGGATGTTGCCAGGACTCGAGGGCCTGAGTTATAGGGAGAGGTTGAGCAGGCTAGGACTCTATTCCTTGGAATGCAGGAGGATAAGGGGTGATCTTATGGAGGTGTATAAAATCATGAGAGGAATAGACTGGGTAATGCACAGAGTCTCTTGCCCAGAGTAGGGGAATCGAAAACCAGAGGACATGGACAATAGACAATAGGTGCAGGAGTAGGCCATTTGGCCCTTCGAGCCAGCACCGCCATTCAATGTGATCATGGAATTAAGGTGAGGAGGGAAAGATTTAATAGGAACCTGAGGGTAACTTTTATAGAGATAGGGTGTCATTAGACACATGGAGCGAGCGGTCAGAGGAGGTAGTTGGGACAGGTACTATCATATCGTTTAAGAAGCATTTAGACATGTACACAAATAGGACATGTTTAGAGGGATATGGACCAAATGCAGGCAGGTGGGACTGTAGGTATAGACAGGTGCAGGCAGATGTAGATTGAACATGTTGGTCAGTGTGTTGGTAGGTTGAGCCGAAGGGCCTGTTTCCATGCTGTACGACACTATGATTCTGTGACTCTATGACTCTATAACTGATTATAGTAATAGTGGATGCATTAGCTTCATTACTTCTCCTTGTGCTGTGTCCAGTGAAGATTCTGTAGAACAACATTCTTCAAGGGCATGTTCCTTTGCTAACCCAGCACAATCTGCCCGGTTACTGTGCCTGTCTCCACCAGGTTGACATCTGCTTGCTGCACCAACAATGGCCACAATTACAGTCACTAGAATACTCAGAAGTTCACCCGTCATTATGCCATTGCTGCCTTCCCTCCTTTCAGGAGTACAAAATGCCCTCTCCTCTTTGGTGATCTTGGCTCCAATCCCGAATTCCTTTTCCTGTTATTTTTCCCTTCCATTGCTTGGCACGCAGCCTTTCTCTCTGTTTTGCAGCATGCCCTGAGGATGTTGTTTTTACTGAACGCAAGGGCCATCACACACATATATGCAGTTGCTGAAGATTTTTTTTTAAAGCTCAGTAGTCTTACACAAGTGGAGAATTGTTTCCTGTTTTATCACCCCTAAGGCTGGATAGCTCTGATAGTTTCTATTCGAGACTTAATTAAAGGTGATTTTCCAATTCAGGGCTCCGAGCATTTGTCACGCATATTGTTCCGTACACGATAGAAAATCACTCCTTTGATCAATGCTGAGCAGCCAGTCAGCAATTTCATTTTTTTTGTCTTAGTTTAGTATTAGACATGCAGTGTGGAAACAGGCTTTCGGCCCACCGAGTCCCCGTCGACCAACGATCGCTGGTAAACTAGTTCTATCCGCACACTAGGGACAATTTACAGAAGCCAAGTAACCTACAAACCTGCATGCCTTTGGAATGTGACCAGAGCACCTGGAGAAAACCCACGCTGTCACAGGGAGAACGTATAAACTCCGTTCAGTCAGCGCCCGCAGACACGATTGAAGCCGGGTCTCTGAAACAGGCCCTTCAGCACACTATTCGCACGGACCAATGATCACCCATACAGTTGTTCTATTTTACAGACTAGGAACAATTTACAGAGTGTTAAAGAAGGAACTGCAGATGCTGGAGAATCGAGGGCTACACAAAAAGCTGGAGAAACTCAGCAGGTGCAGCAGCATCGAAGGAGCGAAGGAGAGAGGCGACGTTTCGGCTCGAGACCCTTCTTCAGACTGGTCAGGGATCAGGGAAACGAGAGACATAGACGGTGATGTGGAGAGATAAAGAACAATGAATGAAAGATATGCAAAAAAGTATCGATGATAAAGGGAACAAGCCATTGTAAGCTGTTTGTGGTGTGAAAATGAGAAGCTAGTGCGACTAGGGTGGGGGAGGGAGATAGAGAGAGGGGAAATGCCAGGGCCCAAGAACTGAGGGAGAGGTGGGAAGGGGAGGAGACAGCAAGGGTTAACAGAATTGAGAAAATTCAATGTTCAAGCCCAGAGGATGCAGACTCCCCAAGCGGAATATGAGGTGCTGTTCCTCCAACTTGCGGTGTTGCTCACTCTGGCCGTGGAGGAGGCCCAGGACCGAGAGGTCGGATACGGAATGGGAGGGGGAGTTGAAGTGCTGAACAATTTACAGATGCCACTTAACCTTAAAATTTGCACTTCTTTGGAATATGGGGGGAAACCGGAGCACCTGGAGAAAACCCACGCGATTATGTGGAGAACGAATCACATATAACACATTGAAAAAAATCTAAGCAGACAATCAATATTAGGCCATGCTGTGTCTTGCCCAACTTTTTTTAGAAAAAGACATAATGAAGTGAAACAAACCTTTGGTCTCTGGTGCTCAATGCTTGCAAGATAATCTCTTAACCCCTTCCATTCAGTTTATTTGAAATTACAAACCTGCTCGTCTTTGGAGCGTGGGAGGAAAACGGAGCATGTGGAGAAATCCCACGCAGTCACGGGGAGAACGTACAAATTCTGTACTGACTACAGCTTTAGTCAGGATACAACCGGGGGCCTCTGGCGCTGTGAGGCAGCAACTCTACCGCTGCGCCACAGTTCGGAGATGAACGCAACTTACAGCTGGGGTGGGAGATTGCAACCTTCACGTGGTCTGCCCTGTTTCGACAAATGCAATCAACCTGGCGTGCATAATCAAATATGATCAAATAGAACAAGTTGTCCGACAACTTTAGGCTGAGCACGCCACACGCAAGAAGAAGAACTTACAGCTGTTACTTTCAGCTACATTTTTGACAAGGCAAACTTCTTCCAAATTATTATATCTTTGCTGTAAACCCACGGCAAGATTTATTTGGAGGAAATGCGGACATCAGGCACTGTTGTGTAGATGGATGCAAATGAAGAAGGGTCTCGACCCGAAACGTCGCCTATCTCCTTCGCTCCTTAGATGCTGCTGCACCCGCTGAGTTTCTCCAGCTTTTTGTGTACCCTGGATGCAAATGAATATTAGCTCCACTGCACGTGTGCTTTGACGGGTTCAGACCTGTTATCTGTTGGTCACAATGGGGTAGACATTGTCATTAATGTTGTTCGGTCAGTTGGTTGGTGTAGCAGCATCTGACAGAGACATTTTAAGAAATGCATTGTCACGGATCAGTAAATGCAAGCCAACACCTGTTCCATCATCTCACTAATCTGAGTATCTTGATACACTTGGTTACTCCCTGAATTTGCCCTGGAGTCAATAGACAATAGAGCCAGCACTGCCAGTCACTGTGACCATGGCTGATCATCCACAATCAGTACCCCATTCCTGCCTTCTCCTCATATCCCTTGACTCCGCTATCTTTAAGAGCTCTATCTAACTCTCTCTTGAATCCATCCAGAGACTTGGCCTCCACTGCCTTCTGAGGCAGAGAATTCCACAGATTCACAACTCTCTGGGTGAAAACGTTTTTCCTCACCTCCATTCTAAATGGCTTACCCCTTATTCTTAAACTGTGGCCCCTGGTTCTGGACTCCCCCAACATCGGGAATATGTTTCCTGCCTCTAGCGTGTCCAATCCCTTAATAATCTTATATGTTTCAATAAGATCCCCTCTCACCCCTCAAAATTCCAATGTATATAAGCCCAGTCACTCCATTCTTTCAACATATGACAGTCCTGCCATCCCGGGAATTAACCTCGTGAACCTACGCTGCACTCCCTCAATAGCAAGAATGTCCTTCCCCAAACTTGGAGACCAAAACTGCACACAATACTCCAGGTGTGGTCTCACTCTGGCCCTGTACAACTGCAGAAGGACCTATTTGCTTCTTTTCTCAACTCCTCTTGTTATGAAGGCCAACGTGCCATTAGCTTTCTTCACTGTCTGCTGTACCTGCATGCTTATCTTCAGTGACTGAAGATAAGTATCTCGTCGTGTCAGTCACCCAGATCTCGTTGTACCAGTCTCCAGACATTTACCAGTTATGCCAAGAAATTCAACGTCTTGAAACGTAACATTGCCCCAGGATCTCCTAAGTCTGCAATCATGAAGGTTTATCGTGCTCCAGTGAATTGCATTATGTCACCATCCATCCCAAACGGAGTTATTCACTGTGACATTAACAGCTGACAATAATGAACCTAAGCCGACAACACAGCATTGTAAGAAATTAAGATGCTGGCACTTGATTTAGAAACAGCATTTTCCCTGCTGTCATCAGACTAGCGAACTAATAAGATAATAATATCACAATAATAATAATAATAATAATAATAAACTAATAATAATAACTGAATCATCTCATAAAATAAGGGGGTAGTCCCCAACTTACCTTATTATAGTGCCTGCACTTAAAAAAAAATCTGAACCTTCTCTATAATTGTAATGCTGTGGAACTGTGCACTGCACTGTGGAACATTTAGCTTTGTACTAGTTGTTGAATATTTGGCTTGATTGTACTCATGTATTGTATAATCTGAGTGGATAGCGTGCAAGCAAAGTTTCTCATCTCGGTACATGTGACAAAAATAAACCAATGCCAATGCCATAAACAGCCTTCACAGCATAGTTTGGGCGTCGCCAACAGTCTGTCTGTCCCTTGTTTGTTTGTATGTGTTAAATGTATGTTTTTCGGGTTCTTTAGCTTGTTTTATGTGGGGGGGGGGGAGGAGTTGTGGAAAACTTTTTCTAATCTCTTACCTCAACGGAGAAGCTATTTTTTTCGGTATCGTATCTCCATCCGCACTGTGGCCTAACATCAAGGGGTTGACGGCCTTTGCTAGAGACCGATTTCGAGAGCTCCACCGCGGGTGCCTGCGGACTTTAACATCACAGAGCTCGCGGTCCCTTTGCCAGGATTCGACCTCTGAGCTCCACCGCTGGTGCCTGCGGGACTTTAACATCACGGAGCCGGGGTCTCTGGTTAGAGACCGACTTCGGGAACTCCTAGACGCGGGAGCTTCGACCGCCCCGATGCGGAGGCTTCAACCGCCGGCTGTGGGAGCTTCGATCTGCCCCGCATGCAGGAGAATAAAAGAGGAAGAAGTTTGGACTTTAATGCCTTCCATCACAGTGAGGAACGTGGGGAATCCACTGTGGTGGATGTTTATGCTATCTTTTATGTAGATGTGTGTCTTGTTGCTTTTTTTAGTATGGCTGTATGGTAATTTCACTGTACCTTAATTGGTACATGTGACGATAAACTGACCTTGAATCCTTGAAACCTTGAACAGCTCCATCCAAGACCGCAGGAAACTGCAGAGAATTCTGGATGCAGCAAAGATCATCGCACAAACCAACCTCCCTTCCAAAAGGAGAAATGAAATCCATCAAACCGTAAAAACCAACAGAATGCTTGTGCAGCTTTCCATTATTCCTATGTAAATGTCCTTTTAATCTGAGGCTATAGCCTCCGATCCTAGACTCTCCCACTAGTGGAAGCATCCTCTCCACAGCCATTCTATCCAGGCCTTTCACAATTCGGTAAATTTCAATGAGGTCCCCCCTCATCCTTCTAAACCCCAGCGAGTACAGGCCCAGTGCCATCAAACGCTCAGCATACGTGAACCCAATCGTTCCTGGGATCATTCTTGTAAACCTCCTCCGGACCCTCTCCAGTGCCAGCACATCCATCTTCAGATATGGGACCCAAAACTGGTCACAATAATTCCAAAAGGTAGACAAAAGTGCTGGAGAAACTCAGCGGGTGCAGCAGCATCTATGGAGCGAAGGAAATAGGCAACGTTTCAGGCCGAGTCTGAAGAAGGGTTTCGGCCCGAAACGTTGCCTATTTCCTTCGCTCCATCGATGCTGCTGCACCCGCTGAGTTTCTCCAGCTTTTTTGTCTACCTTCGATTTTCCAGCATCTGCAGTTCCTTCTTGAACAATATTCCAAAAAGCGGTTTGACCATTGCCTTATAAAGCCCCAGCATTACATCCCTGTTTTCATATTCTGGACCTCTCGAAATAAATGCCAGCATTGCATTTCTCAACCGGACAGAAAATACACAATATCCAGTAATGATCACATTTCTCTTTGGGGGATCTTTCTATGTACAAAATTGTCTGCTTCACCTCCTACATTATAAATGTGAACGTTACTCAAGCATTCTGTTTGTTTTATAGTTTGATGTATTTTTTCTTTCTCTCCTTTTGCCAGAGAAAAACATCGGAATACCAAATGTGCATGTTGCTGAATAAGGAATAATTCTGATCGCATTGCAATGAGTACTTCTGATCGAAGGATAGCGAGATGAATATATGCCTTGGGCTGAATAATTTCGAGCCATGTGCGTCAATTATAGTCTGTGTTGAAAGTATTGTTGACCCTGGAGGCTCAGAGGAACAAAGATGTGCCTGCACTGGTTGCGCAGAGATTTAAAAAACGGTTGCAGGTAGGATCATGTCATGTCGGCACAAGGACAGATGCTCTACAGGTCTGGCTCGACTCAGACCTGGCAGCGCAGAGGGGAAAATAATTATCTGATTTCACACTTCTGGTCTGGAAAATCACGCGGTCTCCACATGTGATTCCCGGCTGTGTACTTACTGTGGCCAAAATCTCTGCAGACGTTGGAAAAATCAAACAAAATTGAGGAACTGGGGTGGTCAAAGAGCAGGCCTCAGATTTACCTCGGACTAATGAATGATCACACCAGTCATCCATATCTCTGCTAGGCTGAGTCAGACACACCCAACCCGTTTGATGATGGCTTCCTTCAAATCCTTTCCTTAAAAATTCAATTAAGTGCTGAGGTAAGTATCGTTCATAAGTTCTAGGAGCAGAATTTGGCCATTTGGCCCATCAAGTCGACTCCGCTATTCAAACATGGCTGATCCATCTTTCCCTCTCAACCCCATTCGCCTGCCTTTGCCCCATAACCACTGAAGCAAGAATCTGTCCATCTCCACCTTAAAAATATCCTTTGGCTTGGCCTCCACAGCTGTCTGTGGCAATGAAATCCTGAAATCCACAGATTCACCACCCTCTCACTCCTCATCTCCTTTCTAAAGGTAAGTCCATTTATTCAGAAGCTATGGCCTCTGGTCATAGACTCTCCCAATAGTGGAAACATCCTCTCCACATTCACTCTATCCAGGTATAGTGGATGATTATAATTGCCCTTTCTTTCCTGTATGGTTATTGTCAGAAATCAATTTGTGAATTTACTTTAAAGCAATCATCAGAAGGTGGGAAGTGAAATATCATCGGATAATTGCTTTTACATACATTTGGACAATATGTCCTTGCATTCCGCTGCAGATCATTCTTTCATTCCAGCAGCCGAAGTGCCCACATCCATGTATGTAAAATGGAAATTGACTGTGAGATGAATTTGTAATTGACTCCACTTTGGACATTTAATTATCAAGCTGCCATAACTCATTTCCACTTACACCAATGAGTCTTCTAAACACGGTGCAGAAGTATGATTCTGCTGTAAAGCTCATACCCCCTAAACAGGCCTTCACATTGGAGCATCAGCTCATCCCAAGAGCATTTGTCACATTCATTTCAAAAGAAGAGAGAATATTGGAAACATTTACAACTTTCATGGTAATTTATTGTTAATTGGAACTGAGGGCTACATGTCAGGAGCACTAAGCTCTATTAGTGCCGTGTCCAAGGGCACCCAAGCAATTAAACGGTGAAAAAATTACATCCCCTTTGTTTGATCCTGTCCCTTCCCATAAATGCTGATGGAGAGGTGGGGAGAGGTTATTAATGTGGCACTGAACACATCACCACCATAAATATACCGTGTCGCAAAAGGTCCAGTCATTGGCAACTCAATACAACTTACCATCAACTTATTTCATTCAGAACTAGGCACCTTGTTTCACTTCAACTATAGCAAAATGCAATTGGGGCGGCACGGTGGCTCAGCGGTAGAGTTGCTGCCTTACAGCATCAGAGACCAAGGTTTGATCCTGACTACAGGTGCTGTCTGTATGGGTTTTGTCCGTTCTCCCTGTGACCGCGTGGGTTTTATCCGTGTGCTCCAGGTTCCTCCCACACTCCAAAGGCGGTTAATTGGCTTCAGTAGAAATTGTAAATTGTTCCTAGTGTGGAGGTTAGTGCTTGTGTGTAGGGTCATCACTGGTCGACACAAACTCGGCGGGGCGAAGGGCCTGTTTCCACGCTGTATCTCCAAGGTCTCAAATGATAACACTTATTTTGGATTCATAAATGATCCTCAATATTATTTTCCTTAAAAAGACACAAAGTGCTGGAGTAACTCAGTAGATCTGGCAGCATCTCTAGAGAACATGGATAGGCAATGTTTTGAGCTGGGGCCCTTCTTCAGACTGATTGTGGTAAGAGGGCAGGGAGGTGGGGGCAAAGTATAGGTAGATGTAGCTGAGGGGAGGGGGTTTGATTGGCAAACGGTTGGACAAAAGCCAAAGACGAAAAGACAAAAAAGTGTGAGCTAAGGATAGAAGTGGCACAAAATGTGAAGCCAGAGGAATAAATGTAGATGGAAAGGGAGGGGACATAGGGATGTGGAGAAATGGTTGTGCTTCCAAGTGGGACAAAGGGAGGTGAGGGGGATAAAAGGGGAAGGGAAAGGGCTGGTGTTTGTGGGTTAGTTACCTACAATTGGAGAATTCAACGTTTATGCCGTTGGGTTGTAAGATACCTAACAGGAACATTTGGTGCATGTGGCCTCACCCTGGCAATGGAGGTGGCCTAGGACAGAACGGTCAGAATGGGAAGAGGAGTTAAAGTAGCTAGCAACCAGGCCTTGACGGACCGAGTGCAAGTGTTCAGCGAAACAGTCGCCTAGTCTACACTTGGTCTCGCCCATGTAAAGGACGCCACATCGGGAGCACCAAATGCAGTAGATGAGGTTATGGACCTCTGTCTCACCTGGAAGGATGGTTACTTGCCAGACTTTGTGGATTCACCAGTCCATTTTCTACTTGGGATCATCGACTGAATGAACTACAGATTCAATATTTCCATCCAACATAGCTGGAATTCCAGAGTCCCGATCGCAGCCGGCAAATTCGACCCGCCGATGAGGTCGAGATTGGCCACCCCACCCGGCCTTGTTGCCACATTTCCGGGGAGACTATTTCAAGGGCGCTCTCGTCATTTTGTCAGGATTAAAGGAAGTGCCGGACCGCCAGTTGCCAGATAATCGGTGGTGGACCTGTACTCAATACTCTTCCCAATGTAAGCAAGTGTGCTAAAGCTCTTCTTCACTACACTCTCATCCTGGCTTAACGCCTACACCTGTACTCCCAGATCTCTCTGTCCTGCCAGCCACACTCTTCAGGGGTCGTCCATTTATTGAGCAAGTCCTCCCCTGGTTTGATATTCTGAAGTGGAACATCTCACGCATGTCAGAGTTAATTTCAATTTGCCATTCCATGGCCCACCTTCCCAAGTAATCTAGATCTTGTTCTAAACTTAGATAACGTTCCTCACTGTCTAATATACCACCAATTTTAATAAAATGGAGTTTATGCTGAGGATGATCACACGCGTAAAATGGATTGGGAAACTTCAGATTCTAACATTGCAGGATGTATCATAAATATTTAGAATTTAATATGATTCGAATAATGAAATTGCATATATATTCATTAAATCTTTGATGATTCAGAACACTTGGGACTTTGCAGGTGCTGGACTGAACGATTTTGTGGACAATTGGATGTTATTCCTTTTAATGATTCCACACATGTTTTCAATTACTTTTTAAAATATATTATTAAACGTTTTAATACATTTTCCAATAGATCATCTACGTTTAAAGTGAGCGTGAGAAACAGGGCACAGATCAGTTTAAAGGAAGTGCAAGAACTAGGGTACTGCTGAGTTGATTTTGTGGACAATTGGATGTTATTCCTTTTAATGATCCGACACATGTTTTCAATTACTTTTTAAAATATATTATTAAACGTTTTAATACATTTTTCAATAGATCATCTACGTTTAAAGTGAGCGTGAGAAACAGGGCAGAGATCAGTTTAAAGGAAGTGCAAGAACTAGGGTACTGCTGAGTTGAAATCAAATGCAAGAATATGTGCCCAGTGATAGAGAGACCAACAAGCATCTCAGGGTCGCCTAGGATTTCTAAACAATTGAATAGATGGCTACCGGAGGTTTAGAAATATAGAAACATAGAAACATAGAAAATAGGTGCAGGAGTAGGCCATTCGGCCCTTCGAGCCTACACCGCCATTCAATATGATCATGGCTGATCATCCAACTCAGTATTCTGTACCTGCCTTCTCTCCATACCCCCCGATCCCTTTAGCCACAAGGGCCACATCTAAATCCCTCTTAAATATAGCCAATGAACTGGCCTCAACTACCTTCTGTGGCAGATAATTCCAGAGACTCACCACTCTCTGTGTGAAAAATGTTTTCCTCATCCCGGTCCTAAAGGAATTCCCCCTTATCCTTAGACTGTGACCCCTTGTTCTGGACCTCCCCAACATCGGGAACAATCTTCCTGCATCTAGCCTATCCAACCCCTTAAGAATTTTGTACGTTTCTATAAGATCCCCCCTCAGTCTTCTAAATTCTAGCGAGTACAAGCCAAGTCTATCCAGTCTTTCCTCATATGAAAGTCCTGACATCCCAGGAATCAGTCTGGTGAACCTTCTCTGATACCTTCTATGGCAAGAATGTCTTTTCTCAGATTTGGAGACCAAAACTGTACGCTATACTCCAGGTGCGGTCTCACCAAAACCCTGTACAACTGCAGTAGAACCTCCCTGCTCCTATACTCAAATCCTTTCGCTATGAATGTTAACATACCATTTGATTTCTCCACTGCCTGCTGCACCTGCATGCCTACTTTCAATGATTGGTGTACCATGACACCCAGGTCTTGTTGCATCTCCCCTTTTCCTAATTTGCCACCATTAAGATAATAGTCTACCCTCCTGTTTTTGCCACCAAAGTGGATAACCTCACATTTATCCACATTATACTGCATCTGCCATGCATTTGCCCACTCACCCAGCCTATCCAAGTCACCTTGCAGCCTCCAAGCATCCTCCTCACACCTAACACTACCCCCCAGCTTAGTGTTATCCGCAAACTTGGAGATGCTGCATTCAATTCCCTCGTTCAAATCATTAATATATATTGTAAATAGCTGGGGTCCCAGCACTGAGCCTTGCGGTACCCCACTAGTCACTGCCTGCCACTCTGAAAAGGACCCGTTTGCTCCTAACCTTTGCTTCCTGTCTGCCAGCCAGTTCTCTATCCACATCAATACTGAACCCCCAATACCGTGTGCTTTAAGTTTGTATACTAATCTCTTATGTGGGACCTTGTCGAAAGCCTTCTGAAAGTCTAGATATAATACATCCACTGGTTCTCCCTTATCCACTCTGCTAGTTACATCCTCGAAAAATTCTATAAGATTCGTCAGACATGATTTACCTTTCGTAAATCCATGCTGACTTTGTCTAATGATTTCACCACTTTCCAAATGTACTGCTATCCCATCTTTAATAACTGACTCTAGCAATTTCCCCATTACCGATGTTAGACTAACTGGTCTGTAATTCCCCGTTTTCTCTCTCCCTCCTTTTTTAAAAATAGGGGTTACATTTGCTACCATCCAATCCTCAGGAACTACTCCAGAATCTAAGGAGTTTTGAAAAATTATCACTAATGCATCCACTATTTCTGTGGCTACTTCCTTGAGTACTCTGGGATGCAGACTATCTGGCCCTGAGGATTTATCGGCCTTTAATCCATTCAATTTACCCAACACCACTTCTCGGCTAACCTGGATTTCACTCAGTTCCTCCACCTTATTTGACCCCCGGTCCCCTGCTATTTCCGGCAGATTATTTATGTCTTCCTTAGTGAAGACAGAACCAAAGTAGTTATTCAATTGGTCTGCCATGTCCTTGTTCCCCATGATCAATTCACCTGTTTCTGACTGCAAGGGACCTACATTTGTTTTAACTAATCTCTTTCTCTTCACATATCTATAAAACCTTTGCAGTCAGTTTTTATGTTCCCTGCCAGTTTTCTTTCATAATCTATTTTCCCTTTCCTAATTAAGCCCTTTGTCCTCCTCTGCTGAACTCTGAATTTCTCCCAGTCCTCTGGTAGGCTGCTTTTTCTGGCTAATTTGTATGCTTCATCTTTTGTTTTTTTATACTATCCCTGATTTCCCTTGTTATCCATGGATGCACTACCTGCCCTGATTTATTTTTTTGCCAAACTGGGATGAACAATTGTTGTAGTTCATCCATGCAGTCTTTAAATGCCTTCCATTGCATATCCACTGTCAACCCTTTAAGAATCACTTGCCAGTCTATCTTGGCCAATTCACTTCTCATACCTTCACAGTTACCTTTGTTTAAGTTCAGAACCCTTGTTTCTGACTTAATTATGTCACTCTCCATCCTAATGAAGAACTCAATCATATTATGGTCACTCTTGCCCAAGGGGCCCTGCACAACAAGACTGCTAACTAACTCTTCCTCATTACTCAATACCCAGTCTAGAATAGCCTGCTCTCTCGTTGGTTCCTCTACATGTTGGTTTAGAAAACTATTCCGCATACATTCCAAGAAATCCTCTTCCTCAGCACCCCTGCCCATTTGATTCACCCAATCTATATGTAGATTGAAGTCAACCATTATAACTGTTTTACCCTTGTTGCACGCATTTCTAATTTCCTGTTTGATGCCATCCCCAACTCCACTACTTCTGTTAGGTGGCATGTACACAACTCCCACTAGCGTTTTCTGCCCCTTAGAATTTCGCAGCTCTACCCATATCGATTCCACATCCTCCAAGCTAATGTCCTTCCTTTCTATTGCATTAATCTCCTCTCTCACCAGCAACACTTCCCCACCTCCCTTTCCTTTCTGTCTATCCCTCCTGAAGATTGAATATCCCTGGATGTTCAGCTCACAGCCTTGGTCCCCCTGGAGCCATGTCTCCGTGATCCCAACTATAGCATAGTCATTAATAGCTATCTGCACATTCAACTCGTCCACCTTATTACGAATGCTCCTTGCATTGAGACACAAAGCCTTCAGGCTTGTTTTTACGACACTCTTACTCCTTATACAATTATGTTGACAAGTGGCCCCTTTTGATTTTTGCCCTGGAAACCCACCACCTCTTATTCCCTCTTTATTATTTTTTTCTTCTTTCCCCCCTGGGTCTGAGTGCTTCCCTTCTCTGCCTCCTGCCTCAGACCCTGTCTACTGGCTTTCTTTATTTGAGTCCCTCCCCCCAACCGTTCTAGTTTAAAGTTCCCCCGGTAGCCTTTGCAAATTTCCCTGCCAGGATACTGGTCCCCCTCGGGTTCAAGTGCAACCCGTCCTTTTTATACAGGTCACTCCTTCCCCAAAAGAGGTTCCATTGATCCAGAAACTTGAATCCCTGCCCTCTGCACCAATCCTTCAGCCAGGCATTTATCCTCCACCTTGCTCCATTCCTACTCTCACTGTCGCGTGGCACAGGAAGTAATCCTGAGATTGTTATGTTTGCGGTTCTTTTCCTTAACTCTCTTCCTAACTCCCTAAATTCTCCTTTCAGGATCTCTTCTCTTTTTTTACCTATGTCATTGGTACCAATATGTACCACGACCTCAGGTTCCTCTCCCTCCCTTTTCAGGATATCTTGGACACGTTCAGACACATCCCGGACCCTGGCACCAGGGAGGCAAACTACCATCCGGGTCTCTGGACTGCGTCCACAGAATCGCCAATCTTACCCCCTAACTGTAGAGTCCCCTATTACTAATGCCCTCCTCTTCTTTTCCTTCCCCTTCTGAGCAACAGGGCCGGTGTCTGAGCCAGGTCGCTGTTGCTACCCCCAGGAAGGCTGTCCCCCCAAACGGCACTCAAACAGGCGTACTTATTTCCAAGGTGTACAGCCACTGGTGTACTCTCTAGCGCCCGCCTCTGCCCCTTGCCTCTCCTAACCGTGACCCACTTGTCTGCCTCCTGTGGTTTTGGAGAGACTACCTCCCTGTAACTCCTCTCTATGACCTCCTCACTCTCCTGACCAGACGGAGGTCATCGAGCTGCTGCTCCAGGTTCCAAACACACTCCTTTAGGAGCCCCATCTCGACACACCTGGCGCAGATGTGGACGTCTGGAGGGCTACCCGACTCCATGACCTCCCACATCTGACATCCAGAACAGTAAGCTGCCCTGGCACTCATACTTCCCTTACCCTAGATACAACACAAAATACAATATACAATACAAAAATACAATACAAAGTACAGTACACTACAAACTGCTGGAATCTGACTGCCAATCAGCTGCGTACTCAAGTCCACCAATCAGCGGCTTCCTCAAGCCCAGGTAATTGAATGGAACGTTGCGGATTTCAGTTCCTCCCTCACCAACGGCTCCTGGGCCTCTGTAAAAACAAAGCCCCGCGCTCGTGTTTTAAGCTTACCACTAGGACGTTTAAGCTTACTGCGGTACCTTTTGCAGAGTCTTAAAGTGAGGAAGCATCTCTCAGGCATTTTTTTTAATCATAGCTTGATGATACCATGGTATCACTGAAAATGATATCTAATAATAATACTGATCTGAAGGTCTTTGCTAATGGTTAGCTTAGTCATTTATTTTTAAATGCTTCTGCTTCAGCACCAGTTTGTCCAGCTTAAAATTGCTTTCAGAATTCAGGCCTCTTGTATGGAATCTCCAAATTGTTTGACTGAATGTGTATAACAGTATGGGGGCGGCAAAGGGTGGCACAATGGAGTAGCGGTAGAGTTACTGCCGTACAGCGCCAGACACCCAAGTTCGATCCTGACCCAGGGTGCTGTCTGTACGTTCTCCCTGTGACCGCAGGGTATTCTCCGGGTGCTCCAGTCTTCTCCCATACTCCAAAGACATACAGATAGGTCAATTAGCCTAGGTAAAAATTCTAAGTTGTCCCTAGTATGTAGGATAGTGCAAGTGTACGGGGGTGATTACTGGTCGACGTGGGCTTGATGGGCCGAAGGGCCTGTTTCCGCTCTGTATCTCTAAGGTCTGAAGTAAAGTCTAAAGTCTAAGAGTCATGTCTTTAAGTACTTAAGTATATGCGACGACCAGAAGAAACTATCCAATTATTTTTAAACATTCGATCATATCTTGTGTAGACGGGGTGACATGCATTGCAGTGGATTGTTCAAGGCAGATGGTGATCATAGATAAAGAGTGAAATGTGTAAAAGATTTGGATAGAAAGCATGGTCTGAAGAAGTGTACTGACCTAAAATGTTACCAGTCCACTCCCTCCCCAGATGCTGCCCAACCTGCTAAGTTCCTCCGGCACTTTGTGTGTTTTGCATTGTATTCAGATAGTTCTTTTCATGATCAAATTCCATAATTTATAAAGTATTTTCTGAAATGTACTGACTAGTTTAATGAAGGTGAATGCTGCAATGCATAATTGCATGCTTATAAAGTGCAGAGGAAATAGACCAGCTCAGATCGCTGGGAGAATTGCTTTTGCAAAAGGCTTTCATGGCCTTTTGAACATTTTACCAGTTGGCATGGCAACCATGGAAGCTTCACAAAAACAAGACACAAAATGCTAGAGTGACTCAGCAGGTCAGGCAGCATCTCTAGAGAACATTGATACCTGACTTTTTGGGTCAGGACACCACTTCAGACTAAGATGTTCTCCGGAGATGCTGCTGACTCACCGAGTTACTCCAGCACTTTCTGTCCTTGGTATCTTTTATTTCGTAAACCAGCATCTTCAGTCCATTGTGCCTGCAAGCGTCACAATTGTTTAACTAATAGTATTCGAGTTCATGAATTAAGATTATATTAGGTTGTATTAAAATTTAGGGTTGAGCGGATCAAGCAATGTTTAATGATTAAGATAAGGAGGACAAGATGATTCAACTGCAGAAATAATCCATGGGATTCTGAGTTTTGCAGTAATGAATGTAGAAATGAGCAGAAGTATATTTGCGAGATCAACATAGATTTCGATTGTCATGGAATAAGAAGGTAGAAACATAGAAACATAGAAAATAGGTGCAGGAGGAGGCTATTCGGCCCTTCGAGCCTGCACCGCCATTCAATATGATCATGGCTGATCATCCAACTCAGTATCCTGTACCTGCCTTCTCTCCATACCCCCTGATCCCTTTAGCCACAAGGGCCACATCTAACTCCCTCTTAAATATAGCCAACGGACTGGCCTCAACTACCTTCTGTGGAGAGAGTTCCACAGATTCACCACTTTCCGTGTGCATCACAGTTTAACTTGTTTCCCAAATCTCATAGACCACTCCAATAAAGTATCATGGAAAGTCCACAATATTATTGCAGATCTCACCTGTTAGTACAATGCAGTACAATACAATACTACTTTATTAGCCAAGTATGTTTTGCAACATACGAGGATTTTCATTTGCCAAGTCAGTCATACAAATAAAAAGCAACAGAACTCACAAAACATATTTTAACATAAACATCCACCACAGTGACTCCTCCACATTCCTCACTGTGCTGGAAGGCGAAAAAAAGTTCAATCTCTTCCCTTCTTTGTTCTCCCGCGGTCGGGGGAATCGAGCCTTCCGTTGACAGGACGATCTTGACTCCCGGGCTTCCTCGTCGGGGCGATCAGCTCCTGCATCGGGGGGATGTCAGCTCCCCGCGTCAGGCGATCACACCCCGGGTCGGGGCTGGTCAAACCTCTAGCGACTTTGGAGCTTCCAACGGTCTCTACCCGAGACTGCGAACTCTCGATGGTAAAGGCATCGATCTGGAGCGTCGATCCCAGGCAAGGGATCGGCTCCGGCCCCGAGTGCAACAGAACACAAATTGCCAATAGGAGATTAGGAATTCTTAAATTCCATCCTAATGCATCTCATTGCACACTTCCCTACCAAGTAAGATGTTGCTGTATTCACAATAAGTATAACATGAGACCAGGTTCTTGGTATTCAGAGCATTAGTACAGAAGAATCTCCTTCAATTATTTGAAAATCCAAAGAATCTGCAAATATTGGAAATCTGAAATTAAACCAGAAAATACTGGAAGCACTTGGCAGGTCGGGCAGCACCTGTGGAAGGAGAAATAGAGTTAATGTTTCAGACCAAAGAGCAATATAAATAAACCAGTGGGTCAAGCAGCATCCATGTGTTTGGCCCAACTCCTCTAAACCTATCCTATCCATTGTCTAAATGTTTTTTAAATGTCGTCATAGTACCTGGCTCAACTACTCCTGCGGCAGCTTGTTCCATATACCCACCACCCGTTGTGTAAAAAGGTTGCCCCACTGGTTCCTAATAAATCTTTCCCCCCCCCTCACCTTAAACCTATGTCCTCTGGTTCTTGATTCCCCTACTCTGGATAAAAGACTGAGCATTTACCCGATGTATTCTTAACACTCCTTACACACCGAGGGTGGGGAGGGGGGCATATTACAGAGGCTAATTAACCTACAAATGCCTCACCTCTTTGGGATATCAGAGGAAACCATCATGGTCCCAGGGAGAACATGCAAATTCCACATTAGATAACACTCGATGTCAAAAATGAGCCTGGGTCTCTGGCATTATGAGGCAGCAGTTCGACCAGTTTGTGGAATTCTTTGCCACAGAAGGCTGTGGAGGCCAAGTCAGTGGATATTTTTGAGGCAGAAATAGATAGATTCTTGATTAGTACAGGTGTCAGAGGTTATGGCAAGAAGGCAGGTGAATGGGGTTAGGAGGGAGAGATAGATCAGCCATGATTGAAAGGCGGAGTAGACTTGATGGGCCGAATGGACTAATTTTACTCCTATTCCTTGTGACCTCATGACCAGTTGTTTTAATTGGGTTACTCGTTATTGATGATTCCCCCAGCAAATGTAATGAGTGGGTGTAGGACATTTATTGATTAAGGCCATTTTACAGGCATGCATGAGCAGCGAGTCAATAAATCATCTTTATTCTATCTGGGACTGGACATGCTGCCATATGCAAGCTTCCTTTAATAGTAGCCAGAAGCCTTAAGGCTAAGGTAACAAAAATCTCATTACTTTAAAGTATGCAGTTCACCTTCAAAACCTGTAAAAGGAGAATCATTTATCATTGTCAAGATGGGCCATTTTGAGGGATGGCCGCAGAATTGCTGCATAAAGAAGGAGAGATCACAAATTGGAGGGAAAATCACTTTGGAGAATACACCTGGCCTTGTGCCCATTGTTTGATGAATCTGGCCAGACCCTCTCATAGATGAACTGAGGCCCAGGCCAGTTTCAATTTTAGAGGCCCCCAAACCAAGATCAAGCAGAGGTCCCTCAATTTTGGAGGCCTCCACATCAAGATCCCATTGAAGCAGACAGGCATGAGGCCCAAGCCAAATGGCACTTGTTGCTCCCCCTCTGATAGGGCCTGAATCTGGCAAACTGACCCATATCCCACAAGACGGTAGACAAAAATGCTGGAGAAACACAGTGGGCGCGGCAGCATCTATGGAGCGAAGGAATAGGTGATGTTTCGGGTCGAGACCCTTCTCCAGACTCAATCTGGCCCATCAATGTCTACTCCGCCATTCTATCATGGCTGATCCATCGTTCCCTCTCAACCCCATTCTCCTGGCTTCTCCCCATAAGCCCTGCTTTTCCAGCATCTGCAGTTCTTTCTTAAACATATCCCATAAAAATATGGATGGATTCAAACTCCTGTTTAGTGTGTTTGTCAATGGAATCAATGCTCAGCAAACTTAATATCTTCCTCTGACGTTGCTGTCAAAGATTGTCATTAAAAAAAAAATCATAATAGTCCTAACATTGAAATGAAGGGCTTGACGGATCAGGGGAAACCACATCTATCTGTGTGTAGATCTCTAGATAGAAGACACTGGATAAAGATAATGGATAAAATAACCAGCCGGGGAATGAGGAGTGATAGCTTATGCAGTGTATCGCGGGACTGGAATTTACAGTTAAAGTCAAAGCTTGCTACTGCCTGATAAACAGTTTATCCCAGATATTCAATGATATCTGAAATGATTTCACATAGTCACAAGTGATAGGAGCATAATTAGGCCATTCGGCCCATCAAGTCGGCTCCGCCATTCAATCATGGCTGATCCATCGTTCCCTCTCAACCCCATTCTCCTGGCTTCTCCCCATAACCCCTGACACATGTACTAATCAAGAATCTATCTATCTCTGCCTTGAAAATATCCATTGGCTTGGCCTCCACAGCCATCTGTGGCAACAAATTCCACTGATTCACCACCCTCTGACTAAAGAAATTCCTCCTCATCTTCTTCCTAAAGGTACGTCCTTTAATTCTGAGGCTATAACCTCTGGTCCTAGACTCTCCCACATAATCTCCACATCCACTCTTTCCAGGCTTTTCACTATTCTGGGAGGTTTCAATGAGGTCTCCCCCTCTGATGCCTGATGCCTACTGATATTAAGTACAGACACCAATCCTGACTTCCCACATCTTTGTTGTCAGCTAACTGCAGCCAATTCGGGAAGACTATAACATCCATGATCAGGGACAGCTTCTTCCCTACAACCGTCAGGCTATTAAACACTACAACCTCCAAATAAGCTCTGAACTACATATACTTTGGGGGATTGCTTTTGTCTTTGCATTTAAAATATATATATATATATACTTATAATGAACATATTTTCATATCTGTTGTGCTGCTGCCAGTAAGAAGCTCATTCTGGGACATATGACAATAAAACACTCTCGACTAAAAGGGTTAAAGACAATGTACAAGGATGCAAAAGGACATTTTATAATTAATGCATTATGAAAGACCCAGGCACAGTAATTACAATACATAATCATAAAATTAATCTTTGAGTGCCAGATAGATTTTTAGACAATAATTATGACTACACAAGTAGTAGCTCTACTCAATAACCAAAAATCTGTTGCCTTCTTTTGCTCTGGTATTGTATTTAATTCACATGTTTAATCAATAATGTTTTATTACTAATGTTTAATGTTTTATGTGTCATTTGTAACTGTCACCGTATGTCATGTCATCACTTGCGGGTGGAGCACCAAGGCAATTTCCTTGTATGTGAATACTTGGCCAATAAATGTATTCATTCATTCATTAATACATGATTAAAAGTTCACAAAACTTATGTAACAACCTGAGGCCTGAGCCTGATAAAGGATCTCAACCTGAAATGCCGCCTCTGTCCATTCCCTGCACAGATGCTGCCTGACCCGTTGGGTTCCTCCTGCACTTTGTGGTTTGCTCAAGTGTCCAGCATCTGCAGTTCCTTGTGTCTCCTGGGACCGTTTATATCAGATTGAGTGCTTTCCCTTGATTCTGACGATGATGACCATAAACAGTGCAGCCCCGAGAGAGACTGTTGACATTTAAGCTGCTTGCACACAAAAACCTGAAGGTTAATACCAGTTTTGTGATGTGTGATATAATTCACTGTTATTACAGTGGTAAAGTTTGGGCTATTATGTTCGGCAATGAACCATCATGAAAGTTGATGGAAACAGATTTATTAGTGACTGTCAAAGGACAATTGAGTTTCACTTAAAAAAGTACTTGCAGTGCTATGGGCCAAGAGTATTGAGTGGGATAAATAGACGTTTCAAACACTGTGATGGTGGGAAATGGACATGGGATTTGCAATGTGCGATTAACTCACATTCTGTTGACCTGTGGAGCAGTCTGTACGGAGTTTGTACGGTCGCCCTGTGACTGCATGAGTTTTCTCCGGGTGCTTTGGTTTCCTCCCACGCTCCAAAGACGTGCTGGTTTGTAGGTTAATTGGTTTAGGTAAAAATTTTAATTATCCCTATTGCTGGTGTACGGGGCGATCGCTGGTCAGTTCCACGTGTCTCTCTTTTTACAACCAATACTCCTTCCAATCTGCCACTAAACATACAGATGGCTTAAGTTGAGGATTCGGGGGTGGTGTGTGCATGGGACCTCTACACATGCCAAATGCATTTTCTTCATGTAGAAACAAGGAACTGCATACAAACAGGTACAAAGTGCTGGAGCAACCCAGCACGGACAGAATCATTGGAGAACGGGGATATGTGATGTTTTGGGTCGGGACCCTTCTTACGACTCATGGGTGGGTGACATTTCATGTCGGGACCCTTCAGACTCAGAAGAATTGTCCTGAGTCGCGACCTGAAATGTCACCTATCCATGTTCTCCAGCGACGCCTCCTGATCTGCTGAGTTATGCCCCTGTCCCACTTAGGAAACTTGAACGGAAACCTCTGGAGACTTTGCGCCACACCCAAGGTTTCCGTGCGGTGCCCGGAGGTTTTTGTCAGTCTCCCTAATGGTCAAAAGTGGTTTCCGTTTTAAAAATCGGTAATTTTTTAGTCGAAGCCGGTTGCGATGCTAGTTGAAGGTGGTTGCCGGAGGACCAAAACCTCCAGGAACCTCCGGGAACCGCACGGAAACCTTGGGTGGGGCGTAAAGTCTCCAGAGGTTTCCGCTCAGGTTCCCTAAGTGGGACAGGGGCATAACTCCAGCACTTTGTATCGTTTTGTATTTTCTTCTTACAGGTCGAGCAGATGGGCTGAGATCGCATTGATTGAGTTAATCGGGCAACTTGTGTTGCATGATAATTGACATCTCCCTGCTCCGTTTGATGTCAGCACGATCAAGTATGGCACGGGCCAGTGCCCTTGCAAACGTTGCAAGCCGCGTGAGTCATGACTGTGCTAATCATGCCTGCACCAGGGAGCCCACTCACTTCCACCATCCTTCAGTCTGAGGAGGTTGGGCGGAGAAGCAATTCCAATTTGATACCAACATCCTACTGAGTGGTGAATTGAACTGTGTACTAACCTATCCCCACCCTCCACCTACCCCCCCCCACCCCCCCCCCCCGCCCGACCTCCCAGGTTTAGTGAGACCCCCCCAGCTCAGAGAAAAATTACAAATCGAAGGGACGGTCACTATTAATCCCCTCTTCAGCAGCCAGACAGTGGGCAAAGATGAGGAAGCAGCAAAAAGCAGCAACCTGTCGATTTTGGCTGCTGCTCAAGCACCAGAAGAAACTTAATGGAAATAATTGTGTTTAACATGGTGGAAAAGAAAACCGTTTTTTGCACAGTACGTGTTTGGATTATGAATTTCGCCGCTCGCAAATGACTTCATGCACCTACAAAAAGCTCAATAAAGACCCATTTGATAGATTGCTGCAAAGTGTAGATGTCAGAGAGGACTGGTCCCTAATGTGATCAATGTGAATGAAGATGCAAGAGACGCCTCGACCCGAAACGCCACCCATTCCTTCTCTCCAGAGATGCTGCCTCTCCCGTTGAGCTACTCCAGCATTTTGTGTCTATCTTAAGAGATATTTCAGTCTTCCTTACCCTGTTGTGGGAATATGATTTTTATCCAACGAGTTGCCATGTGTCCTTATTGTGCTAAAAGAGACCAGACACAGATAAGATAGTGGCATTCTTAAGGCAACAGAGTGGCGCAGCTGGTAAAGCCACTGCCTCACAGCGCCAGAGACCTTGGTTCAGTGACATGCGGTGAGGTCAATGGCTGGGGAGACACTGGCCAGTATCAGAGGAGGAAGCAGGTCGCATTAATAAGGTCTTTTAAAATCTCACAGTTTTCCTTTACCTGAGCATTGCGGATGTTGATATCTAATCTCCGTTGTTCATTCAAAGCCAGATCTATCCTTGAAGTTCCAAAAGTTTTAACAGCAATTTGGCTTTGAATGTGAGTTGTCGATTTTTCATGTTTGTTGAGGCTCCTTGGTAGATTTTTCAAGTCACCAAATCCCGCTAACGTGGAGGGAGAGCGAGTGTCAATCACGTGGGCTGAGCCGACGTAATTGATGCTCGCTCTCCCTCCACTGGGCTCAAGCCACACCCCCCTCAGTGAGGCAAATGCGATAGCTGCCTCCCCCGGTGCTTTTTCATTGCAGTTTTATGACGAGACCAGTGAGTCTAAATATCTTTATACGTGAAATAAGCTACCTGGACTATGGAAGGCGAGGACAGGTAATGAAGGGGTCTACAAACATTACATTGGTGACATACAGAGAGATAGTAACAGGCGCACGTTTATTGCCCATGCTCCATCCAGTTTCTGAGGGGTTGCGCAATCAGAGGGGAGGCTCAGCTTGTCGTTGCCTCACCTCTCATCTCTCCCTGTATTTGCAGTGGAGATCCGCAAATTTGGCGATTTTGACTTTTAAAAAAGGATTGGAATCATAGAGAAATGTCATTTATAACACAGAGCAGTGGAAAAATCTTTATATTTATTTTATTTTATTATTATTTTTCTTTACTTTTCTTAACAGCCATTTTCATTGGAGTATGACAGGTGATGCTCCCCTGCGTCCCCTGACCGCACGCCCCTGCCTCGGTTCGATCCGGACCCTGGGTACAGTTTGCACGTTCTCCCTATGACCGCATGGAGTTCCTCCTGTTCCTCCGGTTTCCTCCCACATCCCAAAGACGTGCGGGTTTGCAGGTTAATTGGCCCTCAGTAAATGACCCGTAGTATGTTGGAAGTCTATGAGAAAGTGGAATAGCATGGAGCTAGTGTGAACAGGTGATCGATGGTCAGCATGGACTCAGAGGGCTGAAGGGCCTGCTTCCATGCAATATTTTGAAACTAAACTAAATTTAAGAGGTGCTGAGATAGACACATAGATACCCAGGGAATGGAAGGATAGGGGTCATGCACAGGCAGATAAGGTGAGATGAGTCTCATGTCTGGCATAGGTATTGTGGGCCGAAGGGCCTGTTTCTGGGCTGCATTGTTCTATGTTCTATGAACATGTTCAATAAATATGTTTTGTTAACACCCACATGGAAAATAATATCTCCACCTATAAGTGGAGCTTAGTTTTGCAGAAATAACCCCCGCACAGGCCTTCAAACGGATTGTTGGCCAGCTTATTGGAATGGTTCAATAATCCTTCAGATTGGATAACGTTGAAGGGATTCAGGTTTCGCCTTACAGCGATAGCAGGTGTCAAGTGTGAGTGTGACACAAATGAATTCTCACAGAAGAAAAGCTGCAAAGCGATAAACTGCTTCAGGGGGTGAGGCAAAAGTTCCCCGTCGGTCTCCCTGATATACTTTGTAGTTCTTCTTCTTCTTATCGAGTCCACACACAGGATTAAAAGTTGTTCAGCCAGAGCTGAACACACTTCTCGGCATCTGCAAACAATGGTGTCTGTCTTGTCGCTTCTTGTGCTTCTTGTGCGTGGTAGTGGAATGATTGGTGGAAACAGGGCCGCGGCGTGAACGCTCTTTCCCTGACCCCACTTTGTAGTTGCTGCCCCTGAAACAGAGAATGAAAGCGGCCCTAATCTGTCCAACACCAGTGTGCAGAGGGGCTACTAACAAGAGAGAGAAGGTGAGAGAAGCAGTGCTTTGTACAATGTTTCGGGCCGAAACATTGCCTATTTCCTTCGCTCCATAGATGCCGCCTCACCCGCTGAGTTTCTCCAGAACTTTTGTCTACTTTTGATTTTCCAGCATCTGCAGTTCCTTCTTAAACACCATTTCAACTAAGGTTCTGCACTTTGCTCCTTTTTGGCTTCAGTTGGTAATACCAAGCTACCACCGCATTGATTTACTAAAGGTGGCTTACTGATTATGAGTTCATTTTTGCAATGTGTTTGCTTAGCTTGCTCAAGTCACAGATTTCATCCATTTCCCCGCAGACATGCATAATAGCTGCCTATCTGGAGCCATCAATATAGAAGCCGTTATTAACTTGTGGTCTGCAAAGGGCGTTTCCTGTGGAGTAAGCAGAGTAATGCCCCTGTCCCACTTAGGAAACCTGAACGGAAACCTCTGGAGACTTTGCGCCACACCCAAGGTTTCCATGCGGTTCACAGAGGTTCACGGAGGTTTTTATCAGTCTCCCTAATGGTCGAAAGTGGTTTCCGTTTTAAAAATCGGTAATTTTGTAGTCAAAGCCGGTTGCGATGCTAGTTAAAGGTGGTTGCCGGAGGACAAAAACCTCCGGGAACCACACGGAAACCTTGGGTGGGGCGCAAAGTCTCCAGAGGTTTCCGTTCAGGTTTCCTAAGTGGGACAGGGGCATAAATCAAACATGCAGGGGAGAGAGACACACAAATTGCTGGAGTGACTCAGCGGGACAGGAGGCAGCATCTCTGGAGAGAAGGAAAGGGTCAGACTGAGGTAGGCTCTCGACCCGAAACGTCACCCATTCCTTCGCTCCAGAGACGCTGCCTGGCCCGCTGAGTTACCCCAGCATTTTGTGTCCGTCTTTGGTTTAAACCAGCATCTGCAGTACCTTCCTACGCATGCAGGGGTGGAGAGATGATGTGCAATGTGTGCCTTTCCCTCTATATCTACCTTAAATGGCATATGAAAGCATTTACCACACTCAACTTCATACGTTGACTGGACTGATCCACCACTGATTTTCCGGCAGCTGTGGTCCAGCACCCCCTTTAATTGTGAAAGCGCTCTTAAAATTCCCTGGGCGGCCACAGATGGCGCTGTGCATGGCGCGCTCTATTGGGACGCCCAGAAGATTTATTTGATGACATCCCTCAGTTTTGTGCAATCCTTAGCTTATTATCCTTACATTTATCTCCAGCGATGGCTTCTAAGCCAAGGTTATGGGGAGAAAGCAGGAGAATGGGGTTCGGAGCGAGAGATAGATCAGCCATAATTGGACGGCGGAGTAGACTTGATGGGCCGAATGGCCTAATTCGGCTCCTATCACATGATCTTATGATCTAAGCCAGGTCCTGGGGACAGTCATGGTGTCGAGCGTAAGCACATTTAATTTACATTCGATATTTATGTTATTTATGTTTCTCGCAGTCCGTGGTAGGAAAAGGAATACTTTATTGTCACATGTGATGAAGCACAGTGAGATTCTTTGTTTGTATACAAAAACAACCTCAGAGGTATAATTAGTGGGTCAGAGATGTATTGTTATGTCATTATTCTGTATCCTCTGTTTGTTCAGCAAAATGGCCCTGCGAGCGAGGGTGCCAGAATAGTGGTGGTGGACCTGCATTTGTAGAGTGGAGTCATTATTTAGAACAGTCAGTCAAGCAACAATTGGCAGGATAATCCATTCCTGGATGGGATGTATGAATGCATTCTGGAGATACCGCTTCTGTAAAGGCTGCCATCACAACAGTGCAAGTCGATCTGAAATGGGCACCTCCAGGAGCTGATTCCCCATGACATGTAGGAGTACTGCTGGTGGTCTCCAAACGATGGAATAATAAAAACAAATTGAACTCCAGTGCATTATTTTCAACATTTCTATTGCCCACCAAAGACTTGGATAACTCCGTGAAACCCACGGCTGTTAATAATTTGCTGAATATGGAAAAAAAAACAAACAAGAAAATCTTCATGCCTCATTTAGAAATATAGCTGTGTATATCAGTTTCAGTGGGATGTCGACATTGATACCAGAGATATGATACATTAAAAAATATTTGCCACCTGCTTCAAAACAGTGAAGGATATGAAAGTTGTTTTCGTGCCAAAGTCAAACAGAATATTAAATTGCCTCCCTGTCTAATTGACAAGTATGTCATATCTACTTTCTCAGGAAATTTAAGTTAACTTCTGAGGCAGAGCATGATATTTTTTACATTGACTAAGCCTCTGCCATTGTTGGTGTTGCCTTACCTTTGTAGGAAAGGATGGAGCTAACTTTGGAACCAAATGGCCATGACAAGGTGTTCGGAGAGTGTTGGACAGATAGATGGGGTGGCACGGTGGTGCAGCGGTAGAGTTGCTGCCTTACAGCGACAGAGACATGGGTTCGATCCTGACTGTGGGTGCTGTCTGTACGGAGTCTGTACCTTCTTCCTAAGACCACGTGGGGTTTTCCCCGGGTGCTCCGGTTCCTCCCAAACTCCAAAGACGTACAGGTTGTAGGTTAATTGGCCCACCGAGTCCATGTTGACCAACAATCACCCGTACACTAGTTCTATTTTATTATTATTATTATTATTATTATTATTAACATTATACTTATGGGAGCCTTTCAAAGACTCTCAAGGACGCCTTACAAAATGTAATAATCAGATTACAAAACATATAAGCAGAATAAAACAAGAAAGAACAAATAGTAGGGACAACACACAATTCAAAGAGAGAGCAGCGGCAGCTGAACTCGCCAGCGTTCACTCTCCCTTCCAGCAGCCATCTTGGAGACAAAACAATCAAAACACCTTTAAACATTGAACATCCACCACAGTGACTTCTACACACTCCTCGCTGTGGTGGAAGGCGAAATATAGTTCTATCTACATTATCTCATCCTACACACTCGGGGCAATTTACAGAGGCCAATTAAGCTACAAACCTGCATGTCTTTAGAATGTGGGAGGATGTTGGAGCACCCGGAGAAACCCCACGCGGTCACAGGGAGAACGTACATACGCCATACAAACAGCACCAGTAGTCAGGTTCAAGCCCGGGTCTCTGGCACTGTAAGGCAGCGACTCTACTGCAGCGCAATTGTCCTGCCACTGTGTCTGTCCAAATGTCTTTTAAAACGCTCCAGGTTTAAGTGCAAAGTTCGTGATGCATCAGGAAAGGGGAATTGGCACAGTCATGGTGTCATATAGTGTGAAAACTGGCCCTTCAGCCCAACTTGCCCATGCCGACCAACATGCCCCATCTACACTAGCCCCACCTGCCTGCGTTTGGGCCCTCCAAAACGTATCCTATCCATCTGGAAAGTTTGGTCCAGGAGGCTAAAGTACAGCTGAGCCTTGGGTTGCAGCTTGGATTGAGGCAGGACAGAGGTCAGAAATGGAGGATAAGGGGTAGGCCATTTAGAACGGAGATGAGGAAAAACTTTTTCATGCAGAGAACTGTGAATCTGTGGAATTCTCTGCCTCAGATGGCAGTGGAAGCCAATTCTCTGGATGCTTTCAAGAGAGGGTTAGATAGAACTCTTAAAGATAGCGGAGTCAAGGGATATGGTGAGAAGGCAGGAACGGGAAACTGATTGTGGATGATCAGCCATGATCATATTAAATGGCGGTGCTGGCTCGAAGGGCCAAATGGCCTACTCCTGCACTTATTGTCTATTATCTATTATCTATTATGTGATCGACCACTCCAGAGGAAGTCGAGCTGGTACATGGACTCAGGATGTAATGAAGATGGAGCCTCAGCCTTTTGACAATTGCCCAACAGGTAGGTGGAGCTTGTTGCCTGAATGGACATGAGCAGGAACTATAGGCAAGGATGAGCAACCTTATCGGATGGCAACTGTGGCACTCAGGAGACCATTAGAACGGGTGAAATGGAAAGTAGAAGACAATGTGGTCAGCGTTGCGTACCCTCTGCCTGGATGAAGGACTTTTTCTCAGGGCTGGTTAAAAACGTAATAATCAGAGGGGGAGAATTAGGTTGTCATGGTTTCAGAACAACATGGGAAGAACTTAGTAGACTGTCAATGCGTGAGGAGCAAGAGACACATTTAAGCGTAGATTCACAAGAGTAATAATCAAGCGATTGTTACCTGAGTCACACAGAGACTAGCATGTTTCAGCTATTAGACACCCAAATGCATAAATCAAGGAGTGGCATGGGAGAAAAGTGTTTTGAAGTGATAATCGGTTGGTCTGGGTTTCACTTAATCTGTATAACCCGGTGATAAGAATGAACGAATGCATGAATGAGTTTATTGGCCAAGTATGTACGCATACAAGGAATTTGCCTTGGTGCTCCACTCGCAAGTAACAACACGACATACAGTGAACAGTAAGGTGATGCAGGGGCTCAGTTTGGACGAGGGACAGGTAACAAATGCAAATGAGAAAAGACGGGGCTATCGGGCCAAGTAATAGCAGATGCTGGAATCTTGAGAACGACACAAAGTTCGGAAGTAACTAGGTAAGTAAGTAAGTTTATTGGCCAAGTATTTACATACAAGGAATTTGCCTTGGTGCTCCGCCCACAAGTAACAACATGACATACAGTGACAGTTACGAATGACTCTGAAAACATTAAATATTAATAATAATAAAACGTTAATGATACACTATCTTTAATCGGACTTTATCATATAATATTATATTCTTTCTCCTGTATCAGTTGGATGATAGATTGATTGTAATCATGTATTGTCTTTCCGCTGATTGGGTAGCACGCAACATAAAGCTTTTCACTGTACCTTAGTGCACTTGACAATAATAATAGCTTAAACTAAACTAGGATCTCTAGAGGTATTGAACTTTCCTCCTTGATTGATCTTCCTCTTCTAATGATCACGAACTGTAACTTTGCCGAAATAAAGTAAATTAGTATCCCTGTTTCAATGGAGCGCAGGCCAGTAAAAGACAACTGGGTGACCATTGCACCCATTGACAGAGCTCAGTGAACGCATTGTGGGTAGCGAGGAGAGCTGCTGACTGGGTCTGATAAACTGAATCAATATTGAGCAGGAGTTGAAAATAAATATTTGAGCAGAAATGGGGAAGGGGGGAGGGACTTTTAGGGACAAAAATTGGTTTCAAAAAGAAAGCATTTGTTATTTAGTGCATTTCCAATATACACCAAAAGGGAAATAAACACTTGTTTTTGCATTGTACTTTTAGGTGCAGTTTCAGTGTTTAAGGTATTCGCCTGCACTTTGTACAACAGTTAGCATTTGGTCCAAAGTTCAGTGGCTAGATGAGCGGAGGGATAAATGTGAACCCAGGAAAATGTGCCCAGTTGGAATGTAAACAGATGAACACGGCTACGTTAGGGATGACCAAAGCAGACCACTTTTTTTGTGTAGAAAATAGTGGGGGGTTTTTATTATTTACTTAGTTTGGGAAGAAAGTTCCCATCGTTGGTTGATGGGTCATGTGCGAGAGGTTCGGTGACAGCAGGGGAGACCTGGTTGTGAGGAGTGGTTAAATAAAACTTGGGGGGTGAAGTGTAGGGGGGCAACGTGGATTAAGTTACAAGTTTTGTGGGGATAGGGGGTTGGGGTTGGGATTGGGGTGGGGGTGGGCGGGAGTGAGAAAGATGGTGACCAAATTAACACCTCTGCAACAGGAGCTATTGAACGCCCTGGTTGGGTCTGGGATCTCCAAGCAGACCCTGGTGGAAGCTCTCCGTGAACTCGATGCCTACCAACCGGTCAAGGGCGACGAAGGCCAGTGCTCGACGATCAGCATGCTCCCCAACGCCGAGGGCACCAAAGCCGAGCTGCTGCCCGTCTCCGACAACGGCCAGCACCCGGCCAAGCTCTCCGGCGACGAAAGCTCAGAAGACGGCGACGACGACTACGACACCCCGGCGATCCTGAAGGAAGTGGACAACCTCAGCCCCGAGGAAGCGGCCCAGCAAAGATCAATAGTAGAACACCTTCTACAGTAAGGATTCTTCTTCCATTTGCCTTCTCCTTCCTTTTGTATAGAGAGAGAGAGAGAGAGAGAAATTAAAAATCTATCTAGTACCATCCAAAGTTTGCCCTGATCTTATGCAGCTCCATTCTCTGTAACGTGTGATGAAAAGTTGCCTGTCTGAATCAGGCGTGCCACAGCTAGTTACTAATTATCCAAGTGATTGTTATTTCTCTGTTCTTTTGCAAAATATAAACTAAAATAGAATAGCCATCCCTTTTTGGTTACACTTGATCATTAACTACTGATTATACAAAGCGGCCGGAAGCGTGACCGATAGGCAAAGGCTGCTCAGATTAAAAGTTATTTCGTTCCCAGTTATTAATTAATTTTTTGTGTGCAAATTATATCGTTATAGGGTTTGTGCATTTCATTCGCCCGGGCATGCCAAGTACGGTTAATTCTCTCAGTGGCATCGCTCTGTGTGTGTGTGTGTGTGTGTGTGTGTGTGTTTGAATGTTTGAATGTTTGAGGCAGAAACAGGTGTAAGGGGAAAACAAAACAACGTCCTTTCTCGTACTCCAGAATCAAATTATTTGTTATTTATAACTGAACTTCGAACAAGACGTGACTGTTGCTGCCGTTGCTGCCGCTTAACTGGTGCAATTAGTCTTATACATTGCACAACAGAGCAGGTTTATAACGTAAGTCTACCATATTGCCCAAGATTATATTCACAACTGCGAGCATTGTCCAAGTGAAATTGCTTATACACGCAGATAAAACTACTAGATTAAAACACAAAACTTTAAAGATGTTATTTTAAATTAACATCGGCCTTCATGATGTTTGTAGATGGTTCAGATGGTTTAGATATTTATCGAGGCAGTGTTTTACCTTCAGCTGCAAGTAAGAATTTCTGTTTGGGACATATGCCATTAGAACACTCTTGATTCTTGAAATGATAAATTAAACTAAACGTGGAGGTGAATAATTAGATTTATTATTAGATCTAATCTGTCTGAAGAAGGGTTTCGGCCCGAAACGTCGCCTATCTCCTTCGCTCCTTAGATGCTGCTGCACCCGCTGAGTTTCTCCAGCTTTTTGTTGTACCCTCGATTTTCCAGCATCTGCAGTTCCTTCTTTAACAATTAGATTTATAACTCGTGTTGCTGTGAGAATGGATGTGGGAATGGTGTTTGACTTGTAGATATTGATTTTAATGAGGCGGGCAGCAGGAAATAGCCAGCAAACGCAGTGGCAGGCCAGAGAGTTTGCATTCATATAATGCTATTAAATGATCGTCCCGGGCTCTGGGTTTAAAGCGGCGAGGGTCGGCCACTTGATCGGTTAAATGGCGGGAGAAGGGAGTCAAACAGAGGTTCCTGTCGCCGAGTTAAAGCCACAGGCTGAACGCGGACTGCGAAGTAAAGGGTGGAAAAGAGTGCTTGTTTGTTCCACTGCAAGTTGGACTTTGCTCCAGGTGTACATTTTATCTGCAGCTCAGCATCAGCAATTCAATAAAAAAAAAGTAGTTCAGGGTGAACACAAGGACGGCCACCTTCATTTGCGTGGCGTAGATACAAAGAACTGCATATGCTGGCTATGACCACAGATGGACACAAAGTGCTGGAGTAAAGAAGTCTGAAGAAGGGGCCCGAGCGGAATCGGCACCCATCCTCTATGTGTCCAGAGATGCTGCCAGACCCGCTGAGTTACTCCAGCACTCTGTGTCTATCTTTCATTTGAGTAGCACTGGAAAATAATGTGCCGCTCGCAGCCAGTAAACCTTGCAACCCTTAACCCTTTTCCTTTATATAACTGCAAATTTGCAATGCAACCCATACAGCAACTATACCTGGTATCCCACCTGTTATATTTAGAAACACAGAAAATAGGTGCAGGAGGAGGCCATTCGGCCCTTCGAGCCAGCACCGCCATTCATTGTGATCATGGCTGATCGTCCACAATCAATAACCCGTGCCTGCCTTCTCCCCATATCCCTTGACTCCACTACCCCCTAGAGCTCTATCCAACTCTCTCTTAAATCCATCCAGTGACTTGGCCTCCAATGCCATAAATTCACAACTCTCTGGGTAAAAAAGTGTTTTCTCACCTCAGTCTTAAATGACCTCCCCTTTATTCTAAGACTGTGGCCCCCGGTTCTGGACTCGCCCAACATTGGGAACATTTTTCCTGCATCTAGCTTGTCCAGTCCTTTTATAATTTTATATGTTTCTATAAGATTCCCCCTCATCCTTCTAAACTCCAGTGGATTTTAACCTTCTCGCCGTTGACCTTGCTACTCTCATTTGCTGCAACCGGGGATATAAATGTATAGGGGGGAACTGCAGGTGCTGGTTTACACGGAAGATAGACACAAAATGCTGGAGTAACTCAGCGGGTCAGGCAGCATCTCTTGAGAAAAAGGAATGGGTGACGTTTCGGGCCTGAACAAGGGTCTCGACCCAAAACGTCACCTATTCCTTTTTCTCCAGAGATGCTGCCTGACCCTCTGAGTTACTCCAGCAGGACAACTTGTTCTATTTGATTGTGACACCAGGTTGATTGCATTCGTCGAAACAGGGGGGGGGGGACCACGTGAAGGTTGCAATCTCCCACCTCCCCCCGGAATTTACAATGTTCGCCTTTCACTTTGCCACTAATTCCCTACCGCTGAATAATCTCACTGCGAAGTTAGGCCCAGGAGTACAGAGACGTAGCACATTAAAACTGCAAAGATGCAAAGCGCACATGGAGGGACTGGCGAAGAGGAAATCGTTCATTTGAAATAAATGTTGCTGCAAAAAGAATCACACAACAATAAAACAGGCCTCTCCGTCCACAGTGTGCATGTCAACTGTATGCACCCGCTATTCCAATCTTGTATCCTTCAGCACTCGATCTGTAGTCTTCTGCACCTCTGTGAGGTACTTAGTAAATGTTGGTCATAAAATCATGGAACATCAGATGGAAAGTCAGATAGAACAGAGAACAGTACAGCACAGGAACAGTCCCTTCAGTTCACAATGTTCCTCCTGCACATGATGCCAAGATAAACTAATTTCCTCAGCCTGCACATCATCCATGGCATTAGTTCACAAGTCATAGGAGCAGCGGTAAGGCCATTCGGCCCATCACATCTACTCCGCCATTCAATCTACCTTTTCCTCTCAACCCCATTCTTCTGCCTTCCCCCCACAATCCTTGACACCCGTGCTAATCAAGAATCTGTCAACCTCTGCCTTGAACATAGCCAATAACTTGGCCTCCACAGCTGTCTGTGGCAATGGATTCCACAGATACACCACCCTCTTGATTAAAGAAATTTCTCCTCATCTCTTTTCAAAAGATGCACCCTTTTTTTTCTGACGCTATGCCTTCTAGTCCCAACTAGTGGAAACATCCTCCCCGCATCCACTCTATCCAGGCCTTGCACTATTCGGTAAGTTTCAAAGAGGTCCCTCTTCTAAACACCAGGCCTAGTTGACTTCAGAGTCTCCACCTGAAATGTCAGCTATTCCTAGTCTCCAGACATGCTGCCTGACCCACTGAGTTACTCCAGCACTTTGTGTCTATCTACCTGTCTAAATGTTTCTTAAGCATTGCAACAGTACCTCAATTACATCCTCCGGCAGCTTGTTCCATGCACCAACCACCCTTTCTCGCATAATTTTGTATACCTCTATAAGATCACCCCTCACCCTCCTGCGCTCCAAAGACTAGGGTCTTAACCTGTTTAACCTAAGGAGGTTAGGCTTCCAAGGCTGCCTGTTATTGTTTTGATGGAGTCGGAGGGGCCGCGTAGGATGACCTCAGACTTGCTCTGGTTTAGTTGGAGGAGGTTCTGTGCACCTAGACTGTGGAACAGCATCTCTCTCCTCATCAGAACTGCCCCCTCCACCGACTCCTTTAAGTCGAGGCTCAAACCCCATTTCTACTCCCTAGCGTTTTTGAGGCCGTCTGAGGGGGCGCTGTAAACAGTTTATGTATGTATTGTTAGGTCTGTGTACTATTGTATGTCGCGCATTAGTACCTGCACTGATGTACAGCTCTTTGGTCAACGTGAGTTGTTTTTAAATGTGCTATACAAATAAAATTGATTGATTGATCGAGTGAACCTTTCCCTCCGCACGGTGGCGCAGCTGTTAGAGCTGCTTCCTCACAGCACCAGAGATCCGAGTTCGATCCTGACCTTGGGTGCTGCCTGCGTGGAGTTTGCACGTTCTCCCTGTGACTACGTGGGTTTCCTCCCACATCCCGATGTTGCGCAGGTTTGTAGGTTCATTGGCCTTGGTGAATTAAGTGGCCCCTAATGTGTAGGGAGAGGATGAGAAAGTGGGATAGCATCGAACTTACGTGAGTGGGTGAGCGATGGTCAGAGTGGACTCGATGGGCCAAATGGCCTATTTCCATGCCGTATCTCACACAAAAAAAAATTTTAACCGGAAAACCACCCGGCAATTTAGTGTCACGAGGAAAGGATTAATTAATATTCCAAATGTCACAAAACATGAGGAGCTATTTGCACCTAATGTGAGACTGCGAACAAAAAATGTCAGCGAAGAATTCATCTCTGGGCGATTTTATGTGTAGGTCAAGTATTTAAGCAAGGGTACACAAAAAGCTGTAGAAACTCAGCGGGTGTAGCAGCATCTAAGGAGCGAAGGAGATAGGCGACGTTTCGGGTCGAGACCCTTCTTCAGACTGTCACATTTCCTTATCAATGAAATATTGCAGCTGCACTTTCAACAGCTTGACAGCAAGATTGAAGTGTGAATCGGCAGGAATAATGAAGTTTGCAACAGCTGAGCTGCTTCCCACACACATATTTACTAGCGATCGGCTCTCTGGGAGATAACCCTTGCTGTAACATTGCGTGACAAGTGTGGGCGCCCACATAACCCACCCAAGTGCCATGATTAATTCAAAAGGCTGCCTTGGATTTCAATGGTCTATAACTCACAACAGGTTTTAAAAGCAACTGTGTTACAGGTATTGTTATAAAGTAGGAAAAATAGAAGCCAGTCCTCCAAACGTCAAAATATAATGACCGGATGATTTCTTACTGGTCACATTGGTTGAGATATAAATACTGACCGGAAACTCCTTCTCCATCAAATTGGTGTTATGGGACTTTTTATTTCCCTCCACAAAGCAAAGCAAGTCCCATTAAAAAGCCGTGTTGGTACATACCAAAGTTAGACACAAAGTGCTGGAGTAACTTGGTGGGTCAGGCAGCATCTCTGGAGAAAAAGGATGCATGATGTTTCCGGTTGGGTCTGAAGAAGGGTCCTGACTCGAAACATCACCCATCCTTTTTCTCCAGAGATACTGTCTGACCCGCTGAGTTACTCCAGCACTTTGTGTCTATGTCATTCAAAAGCCGTCATTATGTTTTCGCTACAGGGCTGGATCATCATCCCATGCTTTTGTTTTCAAATTCCTCACTTGGAAGCATCAATAAAGCACATAAGGATTGAAGAGTTTTTGCCGCTATATTTGTTTACAATCTCCTTTAGGGCATATATGCACAAGTCAGTGCCATGTTTAGCTTTAAAGCCAAACTGGTTATCTGTGGAGTTAACAAACTCATTTACTCTATCCAGCAGAACTCTTTCTAAGACGTTTGACAATATGCAGGCTAAAGCTATGGGCCTGTAATTATTTAGGCTGCCTCCTTTACCAGCTTTGTCCTTAATGACCGGCACTGGCAGAACAGACAACATTGAGTCTGGTAACAAGTCATGATTCATAAAGCCAATAAAACAAATAGCAAGGAGAGGAGCTATCCTCATACTCACATGCTTAAGATGTTCAGCACAAATATGATCCAAGCCACTTGCTTTGTTGTTGGACAGCTTGTTCATGGCATGATACACCTCATGTGACATAATCACCATCGAGTCATTACTCTCAATATTGTCCACCCTATACAAGTCACCTTGGACACAGTTGAATAAAGTGCTATAATGTTGTCGCCATAACTCCGCGATATTAGCCGTTCCGGAGATTCCATCTACAGTGCATGGTAGAGATGTTTTGCAACTGTAAAGAGCTTTCACTTCTTTCCAAAAATCAGTAGCATTGTTATTTAGCAGCTTCTTAGCCATGGAATCAGCCCTCATAGCTTGCTCATTTTTACTGATGAAGCGAACGGCATACTTATATCTTGCATTAGTGAGCTTCTTGTGCTCAAACACAGGCCCCTGTCTGGGTCTACCTGCCATAGCCCATGTTTAGTGGCTTCACGGGCTTCAGTATTGTAAATGAAAACTTTACAAGCTCTTAAGTGTACAACATCTTTTAATGATAGCACTGGGTATTACATACACCTTCAAGCACCGGCTACATTTTTCTACTGAGGGGAAGGCGTTATGATTGATGTTAACTGGGCGGGGTTAATGGGAGTGAGGTAACTATATTATTGGTTGCATATAAACCATCTACATCCTTCCCCTTAGAAATCAAAAAAACAGATTGTTGTCACGACAACCGAATTAAACAGCAGAATTAAACGAAATCGCCGTAGCGAACAGGCGGCTTACTGATCCTGCCCGAGCGCGTACGGATGTCTCCCCCTCCCCCTGAAAGAGCAGAAGAAGCAGGAGGACGCAAGGCAGCCGGGGAACCAGGAAGGGCATTGGGGTGGAGAAACAGGAGAGGGAGAACCGCGATCGGCAACAGGGGACCCGCGCAGAGGGGAACCAGGCGCCCGCGACGGGGACCGAGGCATGCAGGGAAACACCAGCCGGGGCGGCAGCCGGCTGCTGATAGGAGAGTGGAGGGGCATAGGGCCCAGGGGGCTGCGGCTGTGGCTCATTAACCGCAAGCAGGTGTTGTCGGCTCCTTCGGTAGATGGAACCCTCACAGTCGACCAGATACGAACGAGGTGAGTCGGCCACCCCAACCACGGTGGCCAGACGGTAGTGCCCACTGGCGGTCTGCAAACGAACAACCTGTCCGGGCAACAGAGGATCGAGTGGTCTGCACGACCGATCGTGGGAACGCCGCTGGCTGTCATGTTTCTCTTGAATTCGCCTCTGCACGGAGGCGGGCTCCAGCACCCGAGGTTTCAGCTGGCGCTGGGCAATCGGGACGGTGGATCTGGTAGTTCTGGACATCAGACGCTGAGCAGGGGACCCCATGGCCGGATCCCTGGAAACATTCCTGAGGTTCAGGAGATCCAAATACAAATCAGAATTGGATAGTCGCGCCTGTTCCATCAGAAGCTTGGTGCTGCGGACGGCCCGTTCTGCTAGGCCGTTGCTCTGTGGGTACTCTGGGCTGCTGGTGAAATGCACGAAGTTCCACTTGTCGGCAAAGCTTTTGAATTCTCGGCTTGTAAACTGCCTGCCGTTGTCAGTCTGCAGCCTGACCGGGGTCCCAAAAGTGGAGAAGTGTTTCCGCAGCTTGCGGATCACCATCTCCGACGTGAGGGATGTCAGCAAATCCACTTCGAACCAGTTGGAGTACGAGTCGACCAGGACAAGGTAGTGGTTACCACGCCACTCGAATATGTCGGCAGCCAGCGAGGACCAGGCCAAAGCAGGGGCGGGCTGTTGCAGCAGGGGCTGTCGCTGCTGGTGCGGCGCAAGACTGTTGCACGTGGAGCAGGCAGAAACTCTGTCTCGGATATATTTGGCCATTCCAGGCCAATAGAATTGGCACTGAGCGTGGGCAAGCGTTGCATCGACCCCAGGGTGTCCGCTGTGGGCTGCACAAAAGTAAAAGTCAAACAGGGAGGACGGGACCACAACTTTATGTCCCTTGACGATAACGCCATCCTGGAGCACCAGTTCGTCGCGGACCAGGAAGAAAGGCTGTGCTTCAGATGGCGCGGCGGAGCGCTTTGTTGGCCACCCTGCTTTAATCACCGATGCAAGCTGCTGCAAGGCCGGATCGGCAGCGGTGTGCTCGGCCAAAACCTGTAGCTGCTTGGTGGGAATAAAGTTAACGCCCAGTACGAGCAAGTCCTCTGTTTCGTAGGGGTGGCGAGCGCAGGAGGTACGCGGGGCTCGCGACAGGGTGTCCGCAATGTGCATCTCGGTGCCCTTCTTGTAGATTATGTCAAAGTCGAAGCGCTGGAGCTGCAGCATCATACGCTGCAGCCTGGCAGGGGCAGCGTGAATCGGCTTGTTCAGGATTGTCACCAGTGGCTGGTGGTCGGTTTCGACCGTAAATCTGCTGCCGAACAGGAAGTCTCTGAACTTGGAGCAGGCGAACACCACCGCGAGCAGCTCTTTCTCGATCTGAGCGTACCGCTGCTCGGTGTCCGTCATGGTGCGGGAGGCATAGGAGACGGGATGCAGCGATCCATCGACAGACTGAAGGCAGGCCGCACCCAGACCGAACTTGGAAGCGTCACAGGTGACGGTGATGGGGCGACCCACGTCGAAGAACCGCAACGTCGGAGTGCTAATCAGTTTCGACTTGAGGCGGTCAAAAGCCTGCTGGTGATATGGGAGCCAGGCCCAGGCGATATCCTTTTTTGTCAGCTGCCGCAGGGGAGCACTCAGCTCACTGAGGTTTGGTATAAACTTGCCAAGGTAGTTCACCATGCCCAAGAATCGTTGCAGACCTGGCACGTCGGTGGGGGCTGCCATTTCGGAGATGGCAGCGGCCTTCAAGGGGTCGGGCTTTAGTCCGTTAGGGGTGAAAACATGTCCAACATACGTGACCTCTGAGACACGAAACCGGCACTTCTTGGGATTCAGCTTCAGGTTCGCCTGTCGCGCGCGATCCAGGACGCGGCGGAGGTTCAGGTCGTGCTCGGCAAGGTCCTTCCCGTAAACCAGGATATCATCCACGATGATGGCACATGGCAGGTGCGCGAATAATTGCTCCATCGTCTGCTGGAACACCTCGCTAGCAGAATTGATGCCGAATGGCATTCGCAGGAACTTGAATCTGCCGAACGGTGTGGCGAAGGTCGTCAGGTCAGAAGACGCTTTGTCCAACGGGACCTGCCAAAACGAGTTCTTAGCGTCTAGGACCGAAAAGATGGTGGCTTGCCCGACCTTTGCCGCCACATCCTCAACAGACCGCATGGGGTAATGTGGTCGCCTGATGGCAAGGTTTAAGTCCTTCGGGTTGATACACACGCGTATCTCGTTCTTGTCTTTCTTAATCGTGGCAACCATGGTGGAGACCCAATCGGTGGGCTCGCTAACTGCTACTAGCACCCCCTTTTCGACCATCTCGTTGAGCATCGCCTCGACCTTGTCCTTCATGGCGTGAGACACCCTGTGAGGTGCGCGGACCACGGGTTGTATATTTGGGTCAATGGAAATATGGTATGACACTGGATAACAATAAGATACTCAGCTACATACTTATTCCAGCCAGGCCGATGTTATGTGTCTTATTGTTATGCTTGCAGTAGGGCTCACTGCCTACATATAAGGCGCTTACTATATCATTATACGTGGAGCAGATATCTCTCCTATGCTTCATATCCTTACAATTAACATTACTACACATGGTTGCATCTTTAGGTAGATGAATATTCCTTAAGGATTTATCTGTATGGGCATAATAGGCTAGGATGTTTTCCTTTGTGAGGGTTGACCAGTCCAGTTTTTCTGTGTTAAAGCTATTTCTATCTCCGGATACCACAGGTAGGTATTCAACATTTATTGTCATAGCAACAGGTATATGATCAGTCATTGCTGCCTCATACAGAATGCTCATACACCCCAATGAGGCATGTGCATCAGCTGTACTAATACAGTGGTCCAGCCATGACATAGTGTGCCAGGCCTCACTAATATAAGTATAGCTATCTGTAGGTAAAAGCACTTTGCTTGACAATATTAAATTATTATCTTGACAGAACTGAGCCGTATGATTGGCAAATAATGAGTTCCTACCCGAGATATCCGTATTCATATCCCCAATGACATATACACTACAATAATTATTATTTTGAATAAATGAATAGATTAAAGCAAGCCTATTTAAATATTCACCCTCATTCTGATTGCATTCATAGGGTGTATACACATTCAGGGTGACAAATTCCTTGTCTTTGTGAGCAAAGTGTATTGCAATACACCAGTCAGCATCAAGCCGAACCACATTTATTGATGAGTATGAACATTGACCTCCAATTTCAGGTAGTCCTTGCTTTCTCACTCTTTTCCCTCCCCTTCCCAGCTCTCCCACAAGCCTACTGTCTCCACCTCTTCCTTTCTGTTTCCTGCCCTCCCCCCCCTCCCCCCCCCCCCCCCGGCCCCGACATCAGTCTGAAGAAGGGTCTCGTCCCGAAACGTCGCCTATTCCTTCTCTCCATAGATGCTGCTCACCCGCTGAGTTTCTCCAGCACTTTTGCCTCCCTTCGCGTGTTTCCAATATTTTCAGTTGTATATCTTCAGCGATACTCGCTTATCACAGGTATCCAACTGTGAGTCCTTAGGTTATAATGGAACGCAGATTGTATTGACAGAATGCTTCACGCGACCGAGAACCCTCATGGCCAATGAAACACTTGCCAGAACAATTGCTCTTCTTTGAAAAAGAAGTGCGGGATCTTTGTGCGTAACTGAGCATTGGTTTAATATCTTGTCTGATGGACACCACACATTAAATGGTGGTGTCATCTTAGATTTTGTACTCCCATCCCTTGAGTGGGATTTGAAGTCCCAAGTAAATTAGGAAGAATGATACAACTGCGATATGTAAAAGTTCATTTAAAAAGATAGACAAAGTACAAATTCTTAAGACCATACAAAGCTTTAATTTAACGTCTGACGGGTGTGGACCTAGAGACCCAGAGGCAACAGTTTTACGTCCGAATACTCCAGCAGCACACACAAAGAAATACCAGAAAACCGGTGTAAATATACCTACAGACATAATACCAATTGCATGAGGTAATGTACCAGAAACCATCAGCCACCTCCAAATATGGAGTTGTTTTTCACTCTTTGCCAAAACCCAGTCACCACAATGGCATCCTCTGGCCCCTTCTTATCTGATTAAACTCTTCAACTTATATAAAAAAACTTGTAAGAGAGCTGTGAACTATTCAACTTACGTAAGAAAAAAAACCTTGTCATGACGATTTTGCCAAATCTCATCATGCAATACAATTAGCTTTTTACAACAGGAAAGCTTAAATATGACAACAATCATAACTTAATAACTAACTCTTTCAGATATGGCGGAGTCGAGATCAAGAGCATTGAATTACGTGTGCTGACAACAGAACAATGAAAATCTTACTTGCAGCGACATAACAGTCAGCAAGTATTCACGTGTTAGTGTTAGTAATGCCTGGATTCTTTATCTTCCCCATTATCCCTATCACATACCTCACGATTGTTCACTGTGTCAGTTTGAAGGTTGTGTCTGTTCTATCCTTGCTACAAGGCTCTTAGTCTCTCCACAGGTAGACAAAAATGCTGGAGAACCTCAGCAGGTGAGGCAGCATCTGTCGAGCGAAGGAAATAGGCACCGTTTCGGGTCGAGACCCTTCTTCAGATTCTCCACAGGTACATTAGAAAACAGCTTACCATAATCACCATAATATTGCCTCCATTCCCCCAAATTGCACTGATTACACCGCTCTCAATCCGATTATATTTTCCCACCCTCCCATGGGGAAATGAAACACAGGATGGAGAGCGGTGGGTGAAGAAGAGTAACGACCACAACTGAAGCACCTTTTTTGAGGGAGGGAATAGGTTGTTGTGAAAAGCTCTTTACATCATGAACCCTCCATCCACGCCAGCACAGAACTGTTGACAAGCACTTACTGTGCTGCATATAATGGATGCTGCAAAGAGAAGTGAACTCTGAATGCTGTCAAACTCTCTTAGAATGGGAATGTCAGAGCACCGCAGCTCCGAAGCCGGGTCTCCACTCTAGAACCGCAGCTCTGAAGCCGGGTCGTCGCTGGAACGCCGCTGGAGCACCGCAGCTCTGAAGCCAGGTCGCCGCTGGAGCACCGCAGCTCTGAAGCTGGGTCGCCGCTGGAGCACCGCAGCTCTGAAGCCGGTCACCGCTGGAGCACCGTATTTAAAGCCGGGCCGCCGCCACTGCTGGAAGCTGGCACGCCGCCATAGCTCCGAGGCCACCAGGTCCGCCATTAGGCCTCAGCACAGACGGTGACGGTGACGGGGGACACAACAAGAAAAGTCGCATCCCCCCGAAGGGAGAGACTAAAACCTTGTTTCTCCCCCCCTCCCCCCCCTCCCCCCCCTCCCCCCCTCCCCCCCCTACCCCATCCCCCCCCCCCCCACCCACACACACACACAGCCTAATAAACCAACATTCTAACTAAAACAAACACAAGAAGACAAAAAGAAAAGAAAAAACAGACGGACTGCAGATGAGCCGCAGCTGCCAGGCAGCGCCGCCACTTCCGCCAATAGAGGGGAAGAAGCTGCTCCTGAGTCTGGTGGCGCGCGCTTTCAAGCTTCTGTATGTTCTACCCATCAGGATTGGGGAGACGAAGGAATGACTGGGGTGGGACTTATCTTTGATTATGTCTGCTGCTTTTCAGAGGTAGCGTGAAGCGTAGATGGAGTCAATGGTGGGAAGTCTGGTCTGTTTGATGGAATGGGCTTCTTAGTTTAAGTGATTGATTTTTTGCTTGTACTGTAGATCTCTGACAGCATATTATTCACATTGGAAACTGTATTAGGCTTGAGGTGGCTGCCTTTTCTGATTAGTGCTGAGTGACATCTAATGGATAGTGCGAATGTGGATGAAATCTAAATCAAACTCATCTGTTACATCGGACATACGTGAATAGTTGCAAAACTCGATCCAAAACCATACGTACTTTTAGTTTAGTGATACAGAGCAGAAACAGGCCCTTCGGCCCACCGCACCGACCAGCGGTCCCCACACATTAACTACCCTACACAAACTCGAGACAATTTTACATTTATACCAAGCCAATTAACCTACAAACCTGTATGTCTTTGGGGTGTGGGAAGAATCCAAATATCTCGGAGAAAAACCACGGGGAGAACCTACAAACTCTGTACAGCCAGCACCCGTAGCCAGGATTGAACCCGGGTCCCTGGCGCTGGAAGGCAGCAACTCTACCGCTGCGCCACCTTTCCGTTTTCATTTTGCAAAGAGGTTGGATGAATAGAGCTCACATTCCTTCATTGATATGAATTTACTGGAGATATTAGCAGCAAATTTTCAATTACCACGAATTCATCCAAGCTGCAATAAATATCTTCCCTCTGAGCCTTCCTCAATATCTCCCTTCTTTGACAGACAATGTGTATTATGTAGTCAATTAAATAAAGATACCATTAAGGAAAAGGGAATATACTTGTAATTTCTATGCCTGAATGCACTTAAATTGAATAATTAATATGTTCATTTGCAATTAAGTTAGCTGCCTGTTGAATTTCTTTTGTAAATTTGTGACTGTAAGCTCTCTCTTGACGCAAGGCAACCAAAGGCTCCTAAAGAAGTTATTAAATATTCCTTACATTTAATGACAGGTGTTGAGTGGAGATCAATGAAGCAAGAGGCTAAGGTATGTAATCTCTGGGAAGAGCACTGGTGTTTAATCGTGAGAGGACAAAGTATGACTTCCTTCATCAGTAAATATGTCATTGGAGCAGAATTTGGCCATTTGGCCCATCAACTCTACTCCGCCATTCAATCATGTCTGATCTATCTTTCCCTCTCAACCCCATTCTCCTGCCTTCTCCCCATAACCCTTGACACCCTTACTGATCAATACTCTGTCAATCTCTGCCTTAAAAATATCCATTGACTTGGCCTCCACAGCCTTTTGTGGCAATCTTCTTGCGTATGGCATGGACAGCCTAAAGTTGAAAGACTTGTTCTGTTTGATCTTCTGTTTGTGCACGCCAGGTTGATTGCATTTGTTAAAACAGGGTGGACCACGTGAAGGTTGCAATCTCCCACCCCTCTGTGGCAATGAATTCAACAGATTCACCACCCTCTGACTAAATAAATTCTTCCACATTTCCTTTCTAAAGGTACGTCCTTTTATTCTGAGGCTTTGACCTCTAGTCCTAGACTCTCCCACTGGTGAAAACGTCCACTCCACATTCACTCTCTGCAGGCCATTTGGACTATCGAGTCTAGTCCGCCATTCAATCAAGACTGATCTATCTTTGCCTCTCAACCCCATTCTCCTGCTTCTCCCCACTATTCAGTCACGTCAGTCGGCAGCTGAAAGGGAATCTGCTTCCATTTGGCCTTATCTGGAGCAATGTTAGTTATCGCCCGCTAAAGGTCAAAATAGTTTGTGAAAAAGTCTAAACATGACAACTTATTTTATTCCATTTACTGTATGTTCCTCCCATGTGTGGTTTTAGCTGTTCGGCTGAATTAGTCAATTTGACAGATGATAATCCATTTTGAAAGTTTATTGTTGTCACGAATACCAAGGTATCCAAACAGGTCAAATAATACTATACATAAATACATTCAAATCATACACATGTACAATACAGAGAGCAAAGGGGAAGATTCTGTACAAAGTGCGGGATGTAGTTCTCATCACTATAGTGCACCAGTTCCATAGACTAAGTCCAATGTTGGCATTGGGGTAGAGGTGCGTGGAGCACAGGGGCGCAATGCAGAGCTGATGCCTTACAGTGCCAGAGAGCTGGGTTCGATCCCAACTACGAGTGCTGTCTGTGTTGAGTTTGTACGTACTTGTGACAGCGTGGGTTTTCTCCGAGTGCTCGGATTTACTCCCACACTCCAAACATGTACAGGTTTGTAGGTTAATTGTCTTCTGTAATTTGTAAATTGGCCCTACTGTATAGTACAAGTGTACGGGGTGATCGCAGGTCGGCACAGACTCGGTGGGGCGAAGGGCCGATTTCCACGCTGTATCTCCAGAGTACTAAAGTAAAGGTGAATCGGACCGCAGCCTAGCTTATGGAGGGACTGTTCAGAACAGTTACCAGGTCCTCTCATCAGCTAGTGGTCCAACTGAATGGTCCTCTCATCAGCTAGTGTGTGATCCTGATCTCCCATCTCAAAAGAGTCAAAGAGTCAAAAGAGTTTATTGTCATGTGTCCCTGACAGGACAATGAAATTCTTTCTTTGCTTAGCACAACAGAACATAGTAGGCATTGACTACAAAACAGATCAGTGTCCATATACCATTATATACGTAAATACACACATTAATAAATAAATTGATAAAGTGTGAATAACAGATAAAGGGCTATTAATGTTCAGAGTTCTGTCCGAGCCAAGTTTAATAGCCTGATGGCTGTGGGGAAGTAGCTATTCCTGAACCTGGTCGTTGCAGTCTTCAGGCTCCTGTACCTTCTACCTGAAGGTAGCAGGGAGATGAGTGTGTGGCCAGGATCGTGTGGGTCCTTAAACGTCCATCTACCTCATTGGAGACCTGTGAACTATCTTCTATAGGTTGTAGGATAGAAGTGGTTTATTTGGCTCATTGGCTCGCGAGGTCAGCGAGGGCTGAAGGGCCTGTTTCCACATCGTATCTCTAAAGTAAACTAAACAAAGTCTTGCATTGCATTTTCCACCCAACCTGTGCATTCTGGCCAAACTGGCCACAGTTCACCACTCTGTACTTCCTAGTTACACTGTTTGTTCAGTCTTAACGTTCAGTCCATTAACAAAGGAGCCATTGTGAGGAGTGGGAGAGGGGACAAGTACATCAAGAAGCGATGAAGAGCAGATAGCAAGATTGGTTTCTCAATGAACGCTGGCTGTGGGAGGGAGGGATAGACGTGGGAGATGAGATGACTGCAAGAGGCCAGCAGCATCTTCGCCCATCCGCCCGTGAATGAACGGGTGACGATGCTGGGCTGATGCAGTCAGCCTTGATGTCAACACAGCGGCAGGTGGTACTGATCGACCGATTCCAGCATGGGACCGGGTCTGAAGGATTGTAGACCTTCTCAATAAAACTGTGCGGTCGTGATGGAAAGAACAGTTAGAGGGAGGAGGAGAGAGGAGAATAGAGAGGTGAGGTGAATTGTTTATGAGGCAGCAAGTCTTTGCACTTCATTCCCGCACTGCGCTGTGTGGGGCTGAGCTGCTCCACACTTCATATCCAGCGAGATTTCAAAGCCAGCCAGATTGCCCGAGGATGAACAAGTCTCCGATTGCACTTTCATCAGAACAAAGCAACTGGAAAATCATACTTGGCGAGGTACCACAACGTCAAAGCTGAGCTGAAGTACTGTGAATCCTGGCGCTGAATAACTCAATCTCTGGCGCAACTGCAACGTGAGCATTTAGAAACTTGAGTCCCTGTGTCAGGAAAGCAGAGAAGCCCAGAGTGTGCAGCAGATCCAGTGTGCTCCCCTCTTAAACGTCACACCCACCTTCTCCCCTCACACTCACTGCTCCCCCTCACACCCATCTCCCCCTCACAATCACCCCCCCCTCACACCCACCGGTCCCACCTCCCCCACACACCCACCTACTCTCCTCATGCCCACCTCCCCCCCTCACACGCACCTACACCCCTCACACCCACCCCCCCTCACACCCACCGACCACACGCCCCCACCCACCCCCCTCACACCCCCCTCACACCCCTACTCCCCTCACACCCATCCACCCCTCACCCCTTTGTACGTTCTCCGTATGACTGTGTGGGTTTTCTTCAGATGCTTCGGATTCCTCCCACATTCGAAAGGCGTCCAGGTTTGTAGGTTAATTGGCTTCTGTAAAATTGCCACTGGTGTGTAGGATACGAAACTGGGATAATATAGAATGAGTGTGCAGGTGCTCAATGGTCGACGCCGACTTGGTGGGCTGAAGGGCCTGTTCCCGCGCTGTATCTCTAACACATGCTTCCAGCCTCTGCGATCAGACACAGAGACAGATTTGTTGACTGATGGATCTGATAGGGGTCTCCATTAGAAAAACCCCTCCAGATCTCTAGACTCCCTCTCCCCTGACTCTCAGTCTGAAGAAGGGTCTCGATACGAAACGTCACAATAGACGATAGACAACAGACACTAGGTGCAGGAGTAGGCCATTCGGCCCTTCGAGCCAGCACCGCCATTCAATGTGATCATGGCTGATCATCCCCAACAGTACCCCGTTCCTGCCTTCTCCCCATATCCCCTGACTCCGCTATCTTTAAGAGCCCTATCTAGCTCTTTCTTGAAAGCATCCAGAGAACCTGCCTCCACCGCCCTCCGAGGCAGAGAATTCCACAGACCCACCACTCTCTGTGAGAAAAAGTGTTTCCTCGTCTCCGTTCTAAATGGCTTACTCCTTATTCTTAAACTGTGGCCCCTGGTACTGTACTCCCCCAACATCGGGAACATGTTTCCTGCCTCTAGGGTGTCCAAGCCCTTAACAATCTTCTCTCTTAACAGGCACCTTCTCTCCGGAGATGTTGCCTGTCCCGCTGAGTCACTCCAGCTTTTGTGTCTTTCCCCATTAGAAATATTCTCCTCTTTTCCAAAGGTGATGCATTGCTGCAGGTTTGTGGCGTGCCAGAACCCAAGAACACTTTATTATCGCTTTATCATCGAGTCATCAAGAAAGAAACAGCCCCTTGAGTCCACAGTGACCATTTACCGCATTTAAACAAAGCTTCTTCCCCTGTATACTTCTTAGAGGTGAATCGGACAGTGCCCTAGCTTATGGAAGGACCGCACAGAAGCCTGCTGACAGAGGGGAAAAATCTGTTTTTGGATCTGGTGGTGTGCGCTCTCTAGGTTCTGTATCTTCTGTCCGACAGGGTGGAGAGAAGAAGCAATGACTGGGGTGGGAAAGGACTTTGATCATTCAATGGTACTTTATTGTCACTTGTATCGAGGTGCAATGAAATTCCCTTTTGAAGACAGTATTACCATACATAAGTACATCTTAAATACAGTACACGCGTATAGGAATAGTAGACAGAGACAGCAGACACGATTCACCAGGTTTGGCACCTTTTTCAAGTGCCAGTTGTTATAACTGCAGAGCTCTTGACCTGACCATGAAGGCCTGTTGTCATGGCGACATTGCAGTGCCAGCCAGGCCAAGCATCGCTGTTGGTGTCCTCCACCGCTCCTTGTAGATGCAGGTCTTGTCCGGCCCACACACTCGGCCTCTTCGAGCAGCGCCCGGTCCGCTCCACCGTGAGGTACGCAGCGCTGCGCCTCATCCCCTCCCGCTGCCGGCCCACTTTTCGGCCCTCTGTTCCTCACATCCGCCGCCTCAGCAGCAACCACCATCTCGTTCTTATTGTTGGCTGCTTTTCCATGGCAGCAACGTGAAGTGTAGATGGAGCCACTGGTGGGGAGTCTGGTCAGTGTGATGGACCGGGCTATGTCCACAAGCTTCCGTTCGGGAGGGTAGAGTAAGTTCATTATTTCTAGGAGCATGAATTAGGCCATTCGGCCCATCGGGTCTACTCTGCCATTCGGTCATGGTTGATTTATCTCTCCCTCTCAACCCCATTCTCCTGCCTTCTCCCCATAACCCTTGATAACAGGGAGGAGGTCCAGCACCTGACAACCTGGTGTGCCACCAATAACCTTGTTCTCAACTCCCAGAAGACGAAGGAAATCATTGTTGACTTTAGAAAGAACAGAGGGGGCAGACACTACCCCATCCATATAAACGGGACTGAGATGGAGCAGGTCTCCAACTACAAATTCCTCAGGGTACACATCTCGGAGGATCTGTCCTGGTCCCTCAACACCTCCAAGCTGATCAAAAAGGCGCAGCAGCGCCTTTACTTCCTGAGGAGGCTCAAAAAAGCCCACCTGTCCCCCCAGATCCTGACCAACTTTTACCGCTGTACCATCGAAAGCATCCTGACCACCTGCTTTACGGTCTGGTACAGCAGTTGCACCGTAGCAGACAGGAAGGCACTACAACGGGTGGTGAAAACCGCCCAGCACATCATTGGTGCCCCGCTCCCTGCCATGGATGCCCTCCACCGAAAACGGTGTCTGAGACGGGCCGGGAAGATCATCAAAGACCCCTCCCACCCTAACCATGGACTGTTTGCCCTCCTACCATCGGGGAGGCGGTACAGGAGCCTCAGGTCCCGCACTAGTAGGATGAGGAACAGCTTCTATAACAACACCATCACACTGCTGAACTCGGAGTCCCGCCGATAGATTTCTCCAGTCTCTCCGTCCACATTGTCTGCATTCTGTATCTATTTATATATTGCTATTACTATGAACTGACGCTAAAACTGCATTTTGTCGTACCCATACTTGAATCTGTGCAATGACATTAAAGTTGAATTGAATTGAATTGAATTGAATAACTTTACAAATCAAGAATCTGTCAATCGCTGCCTCAAAGATAGTCCTTGACTTGACCTTTACAGCCTTCTGTGGCAATGAATTCCACAGTTTCACCACCCTCTGACTAAAGACATTCTTCTTCAACTCCTTTCTAAAGATAAAAGTCCTTTTATTCTGAGGCTATGGCTTCTGGTCCTAGACTCTCCAAGTTCACTCTACCCAGGCAAGATTTTTGTTGTCTTAGCTTGGACAACAGTATGGTGTGGTGATCCTTAAAGCCCTGTCCCACAGTACGAGTTCATTCCAAGAGCTCTACCGAGTTTTTAAAAAATCAAACTCGTGGTAAGCACGGAGAATGAACGTAACGGGTACGTCGGAGTTCGGGGACGTCTCATAGCACTAACGGCAGGTACTCGGGAAGACTCGCTAATGGCAGGTAAGCACGGGAAAACTCGAGAAGATTTTTCAACATGATGAAAAATGTCCACGAGAGCCCCAAGTACCGACGAGTGGCCATTACCGTAAATCTCCGAGTTCGAATCAGGGCAAACTCGGGAGAACTCTTGGAATGAACTCGTACCGTGGGACAGGACTATTTGCTTTTAATGAAATCTGTCTGGTTCAGAATTAATGAACTTCAGTTAAAGGAAGGTTAAGTGGGTTCTAAAGTCTGACTGCGGAGAAACAATTCGGTAAGTTTCAATGAGGTCCCCCCTCAACCTTCTAAACTCCAGTGAGTGCAGGCCCAGTGCCTTCAAATGGTCAACATATGTTCCTGGGATCATTCTCGTAGAGGGAATGGAAATAAGTCATAGAGTGATACAGGTCCTTCGGCCCAACTTGCCCACATTGGCCAACATGTCCCAGCTATAATAGTCCCACCTGCCCGCGTTTGGCCCATATCCCTCCAAACCTGCCATGTCCATGCACCTGTCTAACTGTTTGCCAAACGTTGGGCTGGTCGACGTTGTGACGAGAGTGTTGAGGTTGGTCTCACAGCCTGGTTGTTCCTTGTGTGCAGGGAGGACCCGTGGAGGGCGGCGAAGATGATCAAGTGTTACATGCAGCAGCACAACATCCCGCAGCGCGAGGTGGTGGACACGACCGGCCTGAACCAGTCCCACCTGTCCCAGCACCTGAACAAGGGAACGCCCATGAAAAACCAGAAACGGGCCGCGCTCTACACCTGGTACGTGCGCAAGCAGAGGGAGATCGTGCAGCGTAAGTCTCGTTCCCTTTAACTCCGGGTCCAGGGGAACAGCGTTACACCGCACCATGGGGTGGGGGGGGGGGGAGGGGAGGTGTCCGTTATTGCCTATTGTCCGCTATAACCAAGTAAAGGTATTATCAGTGTATAAGTAGTAGAAACAAATGATTGCAGTTGCTGGTCAATACGCAAAGGACATAAGGCTCTGGAGTAACTCAGCCATTCAGGCTGCACTCGCTGGAGTTTAGAAGGATGAAAGGGGTACATAATTGAAAACTTACCGAATAGTGAAAGGGCTGGTTAGAGTGGATGTGGAGGGGATGTTTCCACCAGTGGGAGAGTCGAGGACCAGAGGGCACAGCCTTAGAATAAAAGAATGTACCTTTATTGCCGGAGGTTGCAGATAGTGGAAGGTAAGACCTTTTTTTCACCCAGTTTTATTCCACCAGGGAGGTCTTACCTTCCACTACCTGCAACCTCCGGCAACCACCTTCAACTAGCATCGCAACCGGCTTCGACTAAAAAATTACCGATTTTTAAAACGGCAACCTGTTTTTAGTGGCGGCCGGTTTTGAATTTTTTTAGATAATCGCCGGAACGTAGAAGAAGCGGAAACCACTTTCGACCATTAGGGAGACTGACAAAAACCTCCAGGAACTGCACGGAAACCTTGGGTGGGGCGCAAGGTCTCCAGAGGTTTCTGTTCAGGTTTCCTAAGTGGGACAGGGGCATTAGGGTCCTTAAAGCCCTGTCCCACAGTACAAGTTCATTCCAAGAGCTCTACCGAGTTTTAAAAAAATCAAACTCGGGTAAGCACGGAGAATAAACGTAACGGGTGTGGAAGGTTATGGGGAGACAACAGGAGAATGGGGTAGAGAGGGAAAGATAAATCAGCCATGATTGAATGGTGGAGTAGACTGGATGGGCCGAATGGCCTAATTCTATTCCTGTGACTTATGAACTTATGAGTGTTTTGTTGCCTCTGGGGTAATACGTCTCCTCATTCCCTGGTGGAATTTTTCTCTGCCCGACTCGTTTCTCTCCTGTGAAGCTCCCTTAAATAATGTCTATTGAAGTGTATTATTAATTTTAATTTGTGAAGAGCAATTTGTGAAGCCTCACTGGCCTTATAAATGAAATTCACACTATCATATCCGCCTCTTTACTCCTCTGACCTTAAAGCCATGCCCTCTGGTCTTTGTCATTTCCACCCTGGGGAAATGAGATTATCTTTGACTACCTTATATATGCCTCTCGTAATGCTGAATAGTTCTAATTTAGTTTAGTTGAGAGATACATGGGGGAAACAGACCCTTTGGCCCACCGAGTCCGCGCCGACTAGCGATCCCCGCACATTAACACCATCCTACACATGCAAGGGACAGTTTACATTTACACCAAGCCAATTAACCTACAAACCTGTACGTCTTTGGAGTGTGGGAGGAAATCGAAGATCTCGGAGAAAACCCGCACGGTCACGGGGAGAACGTACATACTCCGTACAGACAGCACCCGTAGTCGGGATCGAACCCGGGTCTCTGGCGCTGAAAGCGCTGTAAGGCAGCAACTCTACCTCTGTGCCACCGGGCCGCCCATGGGTAGGACTATATGGGTAGAACGAGGTAATATCTCTGAAGGTGTGAGATCAGATGGCCCATTGTGACAATTAAACCGTGGTTAAGGATCCATTCTCTGAACTCTGGGATAATATAATCTCTCTACATTTGGCTAACCTGCCATTAGGTCCGCCACAAAGAGAGTTTATCAGGCGTCACACTGCACTGTTCTGTAGTGTACCGCAGGGTGGCACAGCAGGTAGACCTGCTGCCTCTCAGCGCTACAGGCCAGAGTTCCATCCTGACTTTAGACCTTAGAGATACAGCCCACCAAGTCCGCACTGACCAGCGATCCCCGAACACTAACACTACCCTACACACTCGGGACAATTTACAATTTACAGAAGCTAATTAACCTTCAAACCTGTACAGCTTTGGAGTGTGGGAGGAAACCGGAGCACCCGGTAAAAACTCATGCGGTCAATGGGAGTACGTGTAAACGCCGTATAGACAGCACTTGGGGGTCAGGATCGAACCCGGGTCTCTGGCGCTGTCAGGCAGCAACTCTGCCACTGAGCCACCGTGAGCCTCTCAACAATGACCTCTACAGCCGTCCGTGTGGTGTCTGCACAGTCTCTGTGTGATCGCGTGGGTTTCCTCCGGGTGCTCCGGTTTCCTCCCAGACGTGCAGGGTTGTAGATTAATTAGCTTCTGTAAATTGTCCCTGCTGTGTAGGATAGAACCTGTGCTTGGGCCTTGGCTGGTCGGACGGACTCGGTGGGCCGAAGGGCCTGTTCCCATGCTATATCACTAAAGCTGAAACTAAACCTCCCCAATCCCCACTGGGTTGTGGGTCAATTGGCCTCTGTAAACTGTCCTTGGTGTGTGGGGCGTGGATGTGAAAGTGGAATAACACGGGTGATCAGTGGTCGGCATGGACTCAGTGGGCCGAAGGGCCTGTTTCCATGATGCGTATGTAAAAAAAAAATTGTAAAGATCACATTGAGTTACAAAATAAATCAAAATAAATGCCATCTTTGGAACCAGTCCAGTGAATCTCCACTCCATTCCTTCTATGGCATGGAGCTGCTTTGTTAGTTACTGCGACCAAACAGTGGACAACACACCAACTAATGTTCTTGCCAAAACGATACATTTATAATAAGACGAATAATATTTTATGAATGATCCTTTATTGTTGCATGTGACAAGTCACAGTGACATAACCAAGTGCAAAGAGTGGCCATTTTTAACACATTCCATTTGTCGTCCCCGTTAGTTTCCTTTGTCCTCCTTCTTGGTGGTCCCCCCATGCGTGTCCCCCTTTGTGCTTCCTCACGGGGGTCCTCCCACGCCGGGTCCCCCTTTGATCTCCTTTGTTCTCGGTGGCGCTTCCGTCCCCCGGCACCCACGTGACCCGTCCTCAACCAATGTCGCCACCTCGACCTTGACCGACCTTTCTCCTGTGATCCAATCCTCTCATAATAAAGGTTAACAAACCATTTTCCCCTCATAATCACTTGCTGCGCCGATGTGCAGGCCTTCATTGCGTGCCGAACACTCAAATCCCTTTGAACCTGGACCTGCGTGCGTGCGGTAGGGATTTCTCTCGTCAGAGGCCGGTGAATCTGTGGGCTTCATTCCCGCAGAAGGCCGTGGAGGCCAAGTCAATGGATATTTTTAAGGTAGAGATCGATAGATTCTTGATTAGCACGCGTGTCAGGAGTTATGGGGTCAGAAGGCAGGAGAATTGGGTTAGGATGGAGAGATAGATCAGCCATGATTGAATGGTGGAGTAGACTTGATGGGCCGAATGGCCTAATCCTGCTCCTATCACATGGCCTTATGACCTGCCCGGATTAATCATCTTAATGAGCGGTGGATGAGCTCGGAGAGCTGGATTTCCACTTCACTACTCCTGCTTCAAAGCTTTCTGTTACTACGTTTCTCTGGCAACTATCTTGCATATTTCAGGTTGATTATGTGGAATCAGTTTATGGGCAGAATTGTATGCTGATGTAAGGAGGATCCACCCTCCTCCAGTGCTTCTCCGCCCTCACTAATTATAAGTAAATATTCTTATAGCGTATGTTTGGGGATTTCATCCAAATAAGCCTGAACCAGCCCGCTAGTGTGATCCTTTGTAACTTTGTGGCCACCAGATACGTGGCGACTCCTGTGTACTCCTTAGGTGAGGTCTGCTGTATGATTTTACTGGGTTGTACGCAAAATAAAGCATTTCACTGCACCTAGGTACATGTGACAATAGTATCATTGAATGTGTTGGAAGGAACTGCAGATGCTGGTTTACACCGAGGATAGACGCAAAAAGCTGGAGTAGCTCAGCGAGTCAGGCAGCATCTCTGGGGAAAAGGAATAGATGACGTTTCGGGTCGAGACCCTTCTTCGGACTGAGAGTCAGGGGAAAAGGAAACCAGAGGTAATAAAAGGCATATAGGACAAATGAATGAAAGATATACAAAAAGCAACGATGATCAAGGACAGGTGGAGCCCACAATGGTCCATTGTTGGCTGTGGGGCAGGTGATAACAAGTTATACAGACAGTGAAACTTGAATCTTTGATTCAAATTTCAGGACAATGTTTGTCCCTGGACTTGCGAGCAATGTAACTCACTTCCCCGTCAGATATGGTGGCCGATTAGGAAAAGGGGAGATGCAGCGAGACCTGGGTGTCATGGTACACCAGTCATTGAAAGGATGCATGCAGGTGCAGCAGGCAGTGAAAAAAGCGAATGGTATGTTAGCTTTCATAGCAAAAGGATTTGAGTACAGGAGCAGGGAGGTTCTACTTCAGTTGTACAGGGTCTTGGTGAGACCACACCTGGAGTATTGCGTACAGTTTTGGTCTCCAAATCTGAGGAAGGACATTATTGCCATAGAGGAGTGCAGAGAAAGGTTCACCAGACTGATTCCTGGGATGTCCATGAAGAAAGACTATAGACTCGGTTTATACTCCTGGAATTCAGGATTGAGAGGGGATCTTATAGAAACTTACAAAATTCTTAAGGGGTTGGACAGGCTAGATGCAGGAAGATTGTTCCCGATGTTGGGAAGTCCAACAAGGTCAAGCTGGATAAGGGGGAAATCCCGAGATGAAAAGACTTTTTTCACACAGAGAGTGGTGAGTCTCTGGAGACATTTGAGGCCAGTATTGAGAAGGCCCTTCAAGGGGATCAGAGGGTATGGAGAGAAGGCATTACTGATTGGATGATCAGCCATGGTCATTTAATGAGGTGCAGTGAAGCGATGAAAACAGCCTCTTCGGGCAAACAAATGTATTCTTGATTAGATCAGGTAAACAGTGATTTAGACTGTTCCCCCCATGAAAAATAATGTCCATTTTAGACTTCATTGCCGGCTAGCGATCCGGCTACCCCCTGTAACTATCCTACACACTGGGAACAATTTACAATTTTACCAAAGCCAATTAAAGTACAAATATGTACGTCTTTGCAGTGTGGGAGGAAACCGGTAAACCCATAGGATTTTGATTCTCTAATTTCAATCTGGGGTTCCCTTGCATCCCCCTATCTCTGTCCCTCCCCATCCCAAGTCAAGGTCGCTTCGTTGAGTCTCATTGTCTGTAACTCGTTTTCACCTAGCCCACAGCCAACAATGGCCTGGTCCCTTTATCATCATTACTTTTTTGCGTCTCTTTCATTCATTTGTTCTGTATCCATCATCAGAAGGGTCTCGACCCGAAACGTCGCCCATCTCCTTCACTCCTTAGATGCTGCTGCACCCGCTGAGTTTCTCCAGCTTTTTGTGTACCCTCGATTCTCCAGCATCTGCAGTTCCTTCTTTAAAAAAAAATCAATATCTCTCGTCTCCCTTTCCCCTGACTCTCAGTTTGGTCTGGACACAAATCATCACCTATCCCCTTTCTCCAGAGATGCTGCCTGACCTGCTGAGTTACTCCAGCTTTTTGCGTCTACTGTCATAAAAATGGTTGATTCGGCCATTACCTCCATGGAGAACTGTCATCCCACCTTATTCTCGGTATCATTTTCTCTCCACTTCCCTCAAATGGGTCATCTGTTCTTTTGCCACCTTTTACTGCTAATAACATTGGCTAGAAAGATACACTTCCAAAAGGTCTCCCGTAGGAACATGCCCTTTGCATATAATACTTTGCAAGGCTTTTGATGTTGTTTTGCTGACTTCAAATTATGCATGACTCATCAAAGCTATGTAGTGTGGTGTATGACTACATTCTGATGTAACTTAGAACAGTACAGCAGAGGAACGGGCCCTTAGGCCCACAATGCTTGTGCCGGACATGATGCCAAGTTAAACTGATGTCGTCTGCCTGTACTTGATCCATATCTCTCTATTCTCTGTACTTCCATGTGCCTATGCAAAAGCCTCTTAAACGCCACTATCGTATCTGCCTCGACCAACACCCCTGGCAGTGCGTTCCAGGCCCTCATCACTCTCTGTGTAAAACAACTTGCCCCACACCCCTCCTTGAAACTTTCCCCCTTTCTCAATTTAAAGCTACGCCCTCTAGTGGTGGGCATTTCCACCCTGGGAAAAAGGTTCTGATTGTCTACCCTATCTATGTCTCTCATAATTTTATATATTTCTATCAAGTCTTCCCTCAACCTCTGATATTCCAGAGAAAAAAACCCCAAATGTATCCAACCTCTGAAACTCTCTAATCCAGGCAGCATTCTCTGCATCCTCGCTAAAGTCTCTACATTTTTCCTGTAATGGGGCGAACAGAACTGTACTCAATTCTCCAAATGTGGCTCAACTTAGTCCCATGGAGCTGCATCATGACTTCCTGACACTTGTATTCAATGCCTCTAGCAATGAAGATAGACACAAAATGCTGGACTAACTCAGCAGGTCAGGCAGCACCGAGAGAAATAGGTGACGTTTCGGATACGGAACCCTTCGTCAAAATCCTGTGTTAAACCGTGGTCGTGAAGCCGGAGAGCAGGAGGAATCACAGAGTGGGAGCAGTGAGAGAGGGTGCTGCATAACTCCTGTCGGAGAGGGGAGGAGAACTTCTTCAAAGTAGGCATACTTTGAGGAGCTTTCAAGTCGGGCCTTCAGATCGGGATCCAACCCGAAACATAACCTTTTCCTTTACTCCAGAGGTGCTGCCTGACCCGCTGAGTTACTCCAGCATTTTGTGTCTATCTTCGGTATGAACTAGCATCTGCCAGTTTCTTTCTACACACCCCTAGCAATGAAGACAAGCATACCGGGGTCCATGCCATGACCTACTTATTGAATATTCTATTGGAATATTGTCTAATTACTGCCATTGGAGAAACACATGGGTGATTCATCGTGCTTCTATATTTATTCTCTAATATGGAAAATTGAGCTAAGCAGAGGATATGTTCCTTCTTAATTTTCTTCTCTTAAATGGTCGGTTTTTGGCACATTGGCGTACATCAGTCAAGAGTATTGAGAACAGAAGTCGGGAGGTCATGTTACAGTTATATAAGACGTTGGTGAGGCCGCATTTAGAGTATTGTGTTCAGTTCTGGGCACCGTGTTACAGGCAAGGTGTTGCCAAGTTGGAAAGGGTACAGAGAAGATTTACGAGGATGTTTCCTGGACTTGAGGTTCTGAGCTATTCTGAGGTTGAGCAGGCTGGGACTCTATTCCATGGAGTGCAAGAGGATGAGGGGCGATCGTATAGAGGTGTACAAAATCATGAGAGGAATAGATCAGGTGGAATCAAATGGAATTGTAGGGGAATGGAGGACCAGAGGACATAGGCTTAAGATGAGGGTGGGGGATGATGGAATAGGAATATGAAGGGTAACTTTTTTACACAAAGGGTGGTGGGTGTATGGAACGAGCTGCCGGAGGAGGTAGCTGACGCAGGTAGTATCGCAACGTTTAAGACAGGCACATGGATCGGACAGGTTTCGAGAGATATGGGCCAAAGGCAGGCAGGTGGGATTAGTGTTAGATGGGACATGTTGGTTAGTGTGGGTATGTTGGGCCGAGTGGCCTGTTTCCATGCTGTATCACTCTATGACTCTCTATGAATAGGTTCATAGGTCATAGGAGTAGAATTAGGCCACTCGGTCCATGAGGAAACCATATAACCATATAACCATATAACACTTACAGCACGGAAACAGGCCCTCTCGGCCCTTCCAGTCCGTGCCGACCATTTGTTTTCCCCTAGTCCCATCTACCTGCACTCGGACCATACCCCTCCATTCCCTTCACGTCCATATACGTTTTGCAATGTTTATGAAACAATTAGACAGGTATATGGATAGGACTGGGATGTGGGACAAACAAAGGCAGGTGGCACTAGTGTAGATGGGACATGTTGGTGAGTGTGGGCAAGTTGGGCTGAAGGGCCTGTATGACTATGACTCTGTGACAAATGGAATTATCAATGTGTGTATTTAACGCTCTGGAATGTAAAAATGTATGAGATACAACATGCTGTTGTAGCTGCTTTTTTTGAACTATTGGTTTATGCAAGTTCCAACTACCCAAGTTTATCTGCCCTTTCCCGTTACAGAGTTCAGCCAACCTACACAGAAGATGGGACAAAATGTGGGTGAAAACAGACAGCAGCTGTTCCTCTTTGCAGAGTTCAACAACTCAGCCCAGGGAACATCCGGGGAAGAACTGGTCGAAGAGCCAGCCAGCAAGAAGATGAGAAGAAACAGGTTCAAGTGGGGGCCTGCTTCACAGCAGATATTATTTCAGGCCTATGAGCGACAGAAGAACCCGAGCAAGGAGGAGCGAGAGGCCTTGGTTGAAGAGTGCAACAGGTCAGCAAAGTGCCAGAGTGAACGCCTTTGTAAAATAGCTACCCTAAGCCAAGGAGAGCTTAGAAGGATGAGGGGCGACGACCTCATTGAAACTCCCCAAATAATGAAAGGCCTGGATAGAGTGGATATGGAGAAGAAGTTTTCACTAGAGCGAGAGTCTAGGACTAGGGGCCATAGCTTCAGAATAAAAGGCCTGTTTCCATCCAGTATCTCTAAACTAAACCAAAAACTCAATTCAGCCTGCTCTCAATCATTTGTTTAGTTTTGCTTTTTTGGTTTAGCGGTACAGCGCGGAAACAGTGCCCTTCGACCCACCGAGTCTACGTCGACCAGCGATCCCCGCACATTAACACTATCCTGCACAGAGTAGGGACAATTTACATTTACACCAAGCTAATTAACCTACAAACCTGTACGTCTTTGGAGTGTGGGAGGAAAACCGAAGATCTCAGAGAAAACCGACGCAGGTCATGGGGAGGACGTACAAATTTCGTACAGACAGCACCTGTAGCCGGGATCGAACCCGGGTCTCAGGCGCTGCAAGCACTGTAAGGCAGCAACTCTACCGCTGCGCCACCGTGCAGCCCTTAATTGGCATTTGCTGCCTGTCATTAGCACAGTGATGAAAGCTAACATCAACAGTTCGTCCACGCACTACACACCAATGGCCTGTTTGGGATCCAGAGCAACTTGGCTCCGTATTCTGTCACATACTTGTTACAAGTGGGGACAATCAAACAGAATTCCAGAGGCGAGAGGAGAGGAAGTGGCCTCGGTATCCAATGCGAAATCAGGGACCCCGTGAAATAGGCACCAGGGAAAACTCTGTCCTAGTTGGAGTTATATCTTATACACCTGAACATGATTGAGGTAGCGGTAGGTCAATTATCAACGGGATATTGCTGAAGGAACTGAGTGCTGATCCCGACCATCCTCATCCGTGGCCTCCTTCCATCACAGAGTCAAATGCTGGGATGGTGATTGTACACATTTCAGTTTCTTGCTGCAACTACTCAGCAGATAGAGCAGCTCAGGCAGCAAGACCGAGACAGCGGGCGGGCGATGGGTAAATTATACCCAGGTATGAGTAGATGGTCCGCCCCAGTCACCTGCAACAAAATGATCTCTGAGAAGGCATCTCCATCCTAGGTAGGACCTGTGATGCTGGTGTCAATGATGATAGTTCCTTGCCCTGGGCATAGTTTTTAACTTCCTTGCCTACATGCAATGTGTAGGGTGGATGCACATCAAGATAACAAAAGGGTGTAGACTCACTTTGGGCAGAACTGCTCAGCGAGTAAAGTTGCATCGCCAACAATGAAGTCATTACAGCATCGATTTGGTTGCAAATTTTGGATATAAGTTCATAAGTACAAAATCATGAGAGGAATAGATCCGGTAGACGCGCAAAGAGTCTCTTGCCCAGAGTAGCGGAATTAAGAACCACAGGACATAGGCTTAAGGTGAGGGGGGGTGGGAGGTTTAATAGGTTCCTGAGGGGTAACGTTTCCATAGAAAGGTCGATGGGTGCATGGAACGAGCTGCCGGAGGAGGTAGTTGAGGAAGGTAGTATCGCAACGTTTAAGACAGGCACATGGATCGGACAGGTTCAGAGAGATATGGGCCAAAGGCAGGCAGGTGGGACTAGTGTTAGATGGGACATGTTGGTTAGTGTGGGTATGTTGGGCTGAGTGGCCTGTTTCCACGCTGTATCACTCTATGACTCTCTATGACTAAGTTCATAGGTAATAGGAGTAGAATTTGGCCACTCGGTCCATGAGGAAATTTCTCCTCATCTCCTTTCTAAAGGCACATCCTTTTATTCTGAGGCTGTGTCCTCTGGTCCTAGATTCTCCCACTAATGGAAACATCCTCTCTGCATCCACTCTATCCAGATCTTTCACTATTTGGTAAGTTTCAATGAGGTCCCCCTCCTCCCCCCCCACCCTCATCCTTCTAAACTCCAGTGATTACAGGCGCAGAGCAGTCAAACGCTCATCTTGCATTAACCCATTCATCCTCAGGATCGTTCCCGTAAACTGTTACCCCAATTACCCTCGGGAACTTTCTCATAAACAGTAACAGCGACAGTAAAATCACCACTGTGTTGATTTGGTTGGAAATCTTGGATATATATTCAAAGTTGCCAAACGCTTTCAATCCATACCTCTGTACTCACCGCACTGTAATTCTGTTGAGACTCGAATCATCTTTTATTTAACATCTTGTTTCCAGCTCGTAGCCTCTGTTATAATTCCTCGGCAGCTACGTGGGGGGTGACTCATCGCATAACCTGCCCCTTGTTTATGTCTGGGGGGAGTGAACAGAGCTGCCGATGGTGGGTGATTCTCTGAAGCGCAGTGATATTGCCTTGATTTTCTGCGCAAGGTTTCTCCGCTGAGTCTAAAGGGCCTGTCCCACTGTACGAGGTAATTCAAGAGTTCTCCCGAGTTTCCCCTGATTCGAACTCGGAGAATTACGGTAATAGCCGTTCGTAGGTACTCGGGGACTCTCGTGGACACTCTGCGCACTGTTGAAAAAACTTCACGAGCTTTCCGCGTTTCACGAGTACCTGCCGTTAGCGTTACGAGCCGCTACGTGACATCCACGAGCTCCGACGTACCCGCTACGTACATTACACGAGCTCGAATCAGGGCAGAACTCGGGAGAACTCTTGAATTACCTCATACAGTGGGACAGGCCCTCAAGGATGGAGCAAAAATACTGTGAAGCTTTAGATGAAGGAAGGCAGATAGAAAGCCTGAACCGATGTTTAATCGGGTCAAAAGATGCTTGCTCTTTAAATAGTTACTTCCAGCGCGGGAAGGGAAATTGGTTGAGGCAATGGAATTAGATACATTTGCATCTATTTAATTCAATTTTACCTTCAGGAATGGAAGTGGGATGCAGATAAGCTTCAGCAATACAGCTTGCTTTGATCTGTGCTACTTTGGATGAGCCGAACTGAGTTGGCAATTGAACGATGTGATTAACCTCAGCATCTGTAACCTGGGGCAGGGCCACACGGGTTAATCAGCAGAAGCTCTGAAACCACAACAGGCCTAGAAATAGATCGACTGGGCTTATATTCACCGGAATTTAGAAGAATGGGAGGGGATCTTATAGAAACAGACAAAATTCTTACGGGATTGGACAGGCTAGATGCAGGAAAAATTCGGGGAGTCCAGAACCAGCGGTCACCGTTTAAGAATAAGGGATAGTCCATTTGGGACTGAGATGAGGAAAAACATTTTCACCCAGAGAGTTGTGAATCTGTGGAATTCGCAGCCACAGAAGGCAGTGGTCAGTTCATTGGATGTCTTCAAGAGAGAGTTAGATTTAGGTCTTGGGGCTAAAGGAATCAAGGGATATGGGGAAAAAGCAGGACTGATTTTAGATGACCAGCCATGATCATATTGAATGGCGCTGCTGGCTCGAAGGGCCGAATGCCCTATTCCTACACCTATGCTTCTGCCAGTGACTGTGTGGGATTCCTCTGGGTGCTCCAGATTAGTTTCATGTAAGTTTTCTTTTAGTTCAGAGATGTAGCGTGGAAAGAGGCCCTTCAAACCACCGAGTCCGCTCCAACCATCGATCACCCGTACTCTAGTACTATGAACTACACATTAAGGGTAATTTACAGAGGCCAATTAACTTGCACATCTTTGGAGAGTGGGGGGAAACCATAGCACCCAGAGAAAACCCACACGGTCACAGGACGAACGTGCAAAGTCCAAACAGACAGCACCCAAGGTCAGGATCCAAGCTGGATCTTCGATGCTGTAAGGAAGCAGCTCTACCAGCTGTGCCAATGTGCCGACATTACAGCTTGTAGATCTTAAGGGCATTTCAGAGAAATGGTGACGAGATCTCGAGAATGAGAATCTTACAATGGAGATATTAACAGATCGGGATCCAATGCACGCAAGGTAACGGCAATGTTTGTCTCGGATAAGATCTGCATCAGCTTATCTACGGTGAAGCAATACTTTAACACTGAGGCAGCACTGAAGCAACACTGAGGAAAGGTGCAGTCCTGATGTCACCTCTGGTGAATCAGTGGGTACGTAGACTGTAAGGTGAAACATGCAGGCGCACTAGCTAATCAGTACTGAGTACTGATCCGGGTTCATGTGCAAAGCTGCACACTGCCACTAACTTTAATAAAACAAGGCACTGCAGATGTTGGAATCTTGCACAAAACACAAAGTGCTGGAGTAACTCAGCAGGCCATGGAATCATGCAGCATGCAAACAGGCCCTTCGGATATTTTTTGGGATATTTGGATATGGATATTTTTTTAAGGCAGAGATAGATAGATTCTTGATTAGTACGGGTGTCAAGGGGTTACGAGGAAAAGGCAGGAGAATGGGGTTAGGAGGGAGAGGTAGATCAGCCATGATTGAATGGCGGAGTGGGCTTGATGGGCCGAATGGCCTAATTCTGCTCCTATCACTTATGACCTTATGACTTTATAACATGCCCGTGCTGACCAACGTGCCCCATCTACACTAGTTCCACCTGGCTGCGTTTGGCCCATCTCCCTCTAAACCTATCCTATCCATGTACCTGTCCAAATGTCTTTTAAATGTTGTGATTGTACCTACCTCAACTAGCTCCTCTGTCAGATTGTTCCATGCACTCTCCACCCATTGTGTTACAAAAGTTGCCCCTCATGTTTCTATTAAATCTTTCCCCTCCTCCCCTCCCCTCCCCCCCGCCACACCCCTCATGTTGAACCTATGTCCTTGGGTTCTTGATTCCCCAACACTGGGTAAAAGTGTGCATTCAACCTGTCTAATCCCTTCATGATCTTATACAGTCAGGCAGCATCTGTGGATCAAATGGACAGGCAACATTTTGTGTCTGGACGCTTCTTCAGACTAACTTTAATAACTCTGACCAGATAGAGAAAGCAACAAACCTACTACCCTTCCCAAGGACATCGATAGGTGATGATTCAGTTCGGGACGCTTCTTCACACAGTAGAGTCTGAAGAAGGGTCCCAACCCGAAAGATCAAATTTCCATCCATGTCCTCCTCAGATGTTGCCTGACCCGCTATTTAGTTACTCCATCACTTTGTGTTCCATGCAATATTCCAGCATTGGCAGTTCTTTGTGTCTCCATATGGATTTGGTGACTGAGTGTACCTTACAAATGGCCTAACACCAACTCCACAGCACTTCATTTGTCCCGGGATGTTTCTTTAGAGTGATTGAAGTGGATTTCTGGTCTTACTCACTTGTTGTCCATGCTAATTGCAGAGCGGAGTGTATACAGCGAGGGGTCTCGCCATCGCAGGCCCACGGGCTGGGCTCGAACCTCGTCACTGAGGTGCGGGTCTACAACTGGTTTGCGAATCGACGGAAGGAGGAAGCTTTTCGGCACAAGTTGGCGATGGACGCGTACGGCCCTCAGCAAACGCACGCAGTGACCCCCTTGACACTCCACAGTAACTCACCCCTCCAACTGAACGCTTTGTCACCCAACAAGTTACACGGTAAGTCTCCACCCGAAACTCCACTTATTCCTTTTCAACAGAGATGCTGCCTGACCCGCTGAGTTACTCCAGCTGTTTGTTTCTGTAGTCAGTCGCTTGACTGCAGGCGAAAAGGAAACAGTTGTTTTTTTGTGTCCAAATCAATTCTTCCGTGTGGGACAGACTTCCCAAGGAACGTCACCAGGAGAGAGGAGACTGCGCCCTCACCCAATCTATTCCTCTCCTGATTTTGTACGCCTCTGTAAGATCACCCCATATCCTCCTGCGCTCCAAGGAATCGAATCCTAGCCTGCTCAACCGTTTAAGGGCCTGTCCCACTTTCACGACCTAATTAATGACCTCTGCCGAGTTTGCCCTTGACTCATACTCGCAGCATGGTCGTCACGAGGTCGTAGGTAGGCCGTGATGCTAGTCGTAGGTACTCGTGGCACCAAGTAGGTCGGGGCCTTTTTTTTAGCCTGATGAAAAATGTCCACGAGTAAAAAAGGTTGTGAATTAGGTCGTGACGGGCCCTTTATTCTTCTTTTAAACTATAAACGCACTGAGACTTGGCCATTGCACACCCCCACACCTGCTGGTTTAATGATTTTCCACCACAATGGGACAATGTTTAATATCTCCCAATGTGGCAAGAGTCAAGAGTGTTCGATTGTTCTAGGCACCGATAACTATGAAATTCTTCCCAGCTGCAGCTTTACAAGGCCCATTATCACAAAACACACAAATAAATATACCATACTCAATAATATAGTCAAATAATAATCAGTAATACTCGGTAACCAGACCATAAAAGTGCGAAACCGAAGTGCGTGGCGCAGCCACAACATAGTCCATAGTGGATCATAGTTGCTGTGGTAGGTTGGTCGTTAGTGTTGTGCGGTGGACGCTGGGAAGAAGCTGTTCTTGACCCTGAAGCGCACAATTTTCAGGCTCCTGTACCTTCGTCCTGACAGTAGTACAGAGATGAGATCGGTCAGTATGGGAGGGGAAAGGGGAAAGGCCTTGGCGGACCGAGCGCAAGTGTTCGGCAAGACGGTCACCCAGTCTAACGCTTAGAAAATAGTGCCTCTCCCCGTTGGGTGATTAGTGCAGTTTATCCAGAACACTTTGTACTGTACGAAAAAAAACCCAGCTATTTATCACTGCTGATAATTTTAGGATGTTTTACAACCAGAGCCATACATTTCAAATGTTGTCACTGACATCGGAAACACAGCGAGCAATTTTCAAGTCAGCAAACTCCTCTAAACAGTGATTAAGCAACGACACAAGAATCTGTATATGAGCGACATTGAGGGGTAAATATTGAGGTGATAGACCTTGCTCTTATTCTGAACTGAAGCGTGGATAGGGCTTTGGTTTAATTACACATCTGATGGCCTCTCGTTGAATTTCTAGGGTGGCACGGTGGCGCAGCGGTAGAGGTGTTGCCTCACAGCGCCAGGGATCCGGGTTCGCTCCTGACCTCAGGTGCTGTCTGTACGGAATTTGTACGTTCTCCCCGTGATCACGTGGGTTTTCTCCGGGTGCTCCAGTTTCCTCCCACACTCCAAAGATGTGCAGGGTTGGAGGTTAATTGGCTTCTGTAAAATTGCCACAGGGTCATAGAGCGATACAGACTGGAAAAAGGCCCTTCGGCCCAACATGTTCCAGCCACACTAGTCCCACCTCCCTGTGTTTGGCCCACATCCCTCCAAACCTGTCCTATCCATGTACCTGTCTACTTGTTTCTTAAAAATTTGGGATAGCCCCTGCCTCATCTACCTCCACCGGCAGCTTGTTCCATACACCCACCACCCTTTGCCTGGAAAGGTTGTTCCTTTTGTGTAGGATAGAGCTAATGTACAGGTGATGGTTGGTCGGCACGGACCCGATGGGCCGAAGGGCCTGTTTCCACGCTGTATGTCCAAACTAAACTAAACAGAAAGCACAGCAATGAGATGTAAGGCTTTAAAAGACTAAAGGGCCTGTCCCACTTTGCGAGTTTACCCAAGAGCTCTCCCGAGTTAAATAAAAATTCGTGGTAAGTACGTAGCAGGCACGTCGGAGCTCGGGACGTCTCTTAGCTGCTCGTAAAGCTAACGGCAGGTACTCTGGAAAAGCTCGTGAAGTTTTCTCAACAGGTTGAAAAATGTCCACGAGAGCCCCGAGTACCTACGAGCGGCTATTACCGTAATTCTCCGAGTTCGAATCAGGGAGAATTGCCTCGTACGGTGGGACAGGCCCTTTAGCCCCATGTCACATGCTTACCACCCAGCGCATAATACTGCATTGTGCTCTGGGTGTGTATACTGTTCTTATTTTTTCCAAAGTAATAGATCTGCAAACAGAACTGAACTAAGTCAATGGAATGAACCCACATGTCAATGTGCTAATTTTCCTTGGAGTTGTTTTTATACCCATGGAAACGGAATTGCTGTTTATTTTTAAAGACCGACATGGGTGGCAGTGGATGGTGTGCTGAGAACCTTTATACTTACACTTGGCCAAGCTTACTACACCAGGGGCCCCTAATCCACTAGTGACTTTCAGTGCTGGCAACCATACAGCCAACCGTTTAATAGTTACAATGCTTTAAAAAAAGGTTTATCAATTGTGCAAAGGTGTTGTTAAATCATTACTGTGGAAGTGAAACAAAACTATATCTCAACGTGGAATAGACAAAGTAAGGCGTACTTACAAGAAGCCTGCCGACACTCAGAGGGGAGGAGGATTTTCAGCTCTTTAATTGCATCGGCAGATAGCAGCCGCACAGTGGTGTAGCTGGTAGTGCTGCTGCCTCACTGCGCCAGAGACCCGGGTTCGATTCCGATCTCAGGTGGAGCTTGCAGGTTTCTCCCTCGGACCGCGTGGGTTTCCTCCGGGTGCTCCGGTTTCATCCCACACCCTAAAGACATGTGGGTTTGTCGGGTTAATTGGCCCTCTGTAAATTACCCCTAGTGGGTAAGGAGTGGATGAGAGAGTGGAATGACGTGGAATTGCCAGACCGTCACACAAAACAACCTTCCTTCCATTGACTCCATCAACACCTCACGCTGCCTCGGCAAGGCCAGCAGCATCATCATGGATGAGTCTTACCCCAGTCATCCCTCTTCTCCCCTCTCCCATCAGCCAAGAGGTATAGACATGTGAAAATGCACACCTCCTGATTCAGGGACAGTTTCTTCCCAGCTGTTATCAGGCAACTGAACCATCCTACCAACACTGAGCAGCCCTGAGCTGCGGTATATCTCATTGGAGACCCTGGGATTATCTTTAATCGGACTATACTGGACTTTATCTTGCACTAAATGTAATTCCCTTTATCATATATCTGTACACTGTGGAGGGCTCGATTGTAATCAGGTATTGTCTTTCTGGCTGGTTGACTGGCTAGCACACAACAAAAAGCTTTTCACTGTACCTCAGTCCACGTGACAATAAACTAAACTAAGTAACTAACTGGAGGTGTGCATTTTCACACTTCTGTACCTCTTGACTGATGGGAGAGGGGAGAGGAGGGAGACCAGGGTGTGACTGGTCCTTGATTATGCCGGTGGCCTTGGCGAGGCAGCGTGAGGTGTAAATGGAGTCAATGCAACGGAGGTTGGTTTGTGTGATGGTCTGGGCTGCGTTCACAACTCTCTGCAATTTCTTGGATGGAGCTGTCCCCAAACCATGTTGTAGTATATCCCGATCAGATCCTCAGAAGGCTTAGGAAGTTGGAGAGAGTTGGTGGGGACATGCTGAACTTCCTAAGCCTTCTGAGGAAGTAGAGGCATTAGTGTGGTTTTGTGACTATTGCTTTGCTACGGCCGGTATTGTCCTGCACAAGTTGCTGGTGATATTTACAGCTAAGAATTTGAAGCTTTCAACCATCTCTGCTTTGGCACCGTCAATGTATAGCAGGATATGAGTACCATGTCACTTCCTGAAGCCAATCCACTGATCCACTGGCTGACCGGGACTTGGTCTCCCATTGCCCATAGGATGAATGGAACTGCTGAATCTTACTTCCACCTGTCATTTATTGTCTTTTATTGACTGTTCTCAATCTGAAGTTACCTGAGCAACATTGATTGGACATATGTGACCCAAGGCCATGTGTTGCAGTGTCACTCACTGGCGTGGACTCCTAGATATCGGCGAGACCAAGCTCAAATTTGGCGACCATTATGCTGCACGCCTTCGCTCAGTCCTCCATGGCCTACGCGATCTCCTGGTTGCCAAACATTTTAACTCCCCTTTCCCATTCTCATATTGCCCTTTCTGTCCTGGGCCTCCTCCACTGTCAGAGTGAGGCCCTGCGCAAATTGGGGGAACAGCACCTCATATTTCACTTGGGCGGCTTACACCCCAGCGGTATGAATATTGGTTTATCTAACTTCAAGTAACCCTTGCATTGCCTCTCTCTCCATCCCTCCCCCCACCCCAGTCCTCTTGCTAATTCCACTGTTTGTATCCCTTCCTTGTGGGCCCCACCCTTCGATGCAGGCTCTGCTTCAGTCTGTACCTTCTCATTCCTCGAGTTTCCCCCTGACTGACTCTCAGTCTGATGAGGAGCCTTGACCCGAAACGTCACCTATTCCTTTCCCCCAGAGACTCTGCCTGACCCGCTGAGTTGCTCCAGCATTTTGTGTCCATCTTTGGCGTAAACCAGCGCCTGCAGTTCCTTCCGACACAAGATTACTCTCCGTGCTGTTGTAACTATGGCCTCTACTTCCCGCTGCATGCAGGAATGCGAATGTTTGCATTGCTGACATTTTGCAAAATTGCTCAGCTGCCTTAGAATGCCAGACCAGATGGTTAAACCTTATTAATCCATCATTCAGCGTTTCCATAATCTCCCTAAATCAATACTGATCTGTTTTGCAGACATTTTATACATTCAACGCTGCTGCCATTCTGTGAGAAGGTGTTGCTACTTCCTCTGCTCAGACTGGGTATCTTTTGTTTTGGACTCTTTGTAATTTAGCAAATGCTAAGATGGATTGTTAACTTTCTTGAAGTAGATCATTTTATAAGTTGATTTCGCATCAGCCCACGACGCACGTTAATTTGAAACAACAAATGGTTAATTTATAAATCCAGGTACAGCAGCTAATGAAATAACATCGGAAATGGATATTTGGACTTTCTTCTAATTGCTGAGCTCTGTTCGACACTGATATCCACATTCAAAAGACCCAACTTCATTGCTTACACCCTCAGAGACTGCCTGTCCTCATTGACTCAGCCTGCGCTGGGAGATAATGTCTATTCCATAGGTGGACTATTTTATATTTACTCAGTGGTTATTGAGTGAACATTGTTACAGTGTATGGACACTGACTTTTAATCACTCGGACTTGCCTTCTGTCTGATAGCTGCAGAAATAAGCTGTGCAATAACACTCCACAGGGGACTGGGACTCTATCCCTTGGAGCGCTGGAGGATGAGGGCTGATCTTGTGGAGGTGTACAAAATCATGAGAGGAATGGATCGGGTGGAGGCACAGAGTCTCTTGCCCAGAGTAGGGACAATCGATAGCCAGAAGACATGGGTTTAAGGTGAGGAGGGAAAGATCTAGTAGGAACCTGAAGGATAACCTTTTCACACAAAGGGTGGTGGGGGTGTGGAACGAGCTGCCAGAGGTGGTAATAGAGGCAGGTACTATCGCTAAGTTTAAGAACCATTTAGACAGGTACATGGATAGGACGGGTTTAGGGGGATATGGGCCAAACCCAGGTAGGTGGGACTGGTGCAGATGGGACATGTTGGCCGGTGTGGGCAAGTTGGGCCGAAGGTCCTTTCTCCACCTTGTAGGACTATGATTCTAGAATATTCTCATGTAATCTGTATTCAATTCATAAAGTGTGTGGAATCTTCAGTATAAAGCCTGCATTTAATGACCGGCATTCAGAGGATGGTTGCCATAGGTACAAATATGTCACCAGTATAAGAGAACGTGTTTTTTCTGGGATAAGAGTCTCGCATTTTTGACTCCCATTATATTCTGTCACTTGCTTCACACTAGGGGCAATTTACGGAGGCCAATTATCCTACAAACCGCATCTTTTGGGATGTGGGAGGAAACCGGAGCGCCCGGAGATATCCCACTGGGAGAACGTGCAAACCCCACATAGACCAAGGTCAGGATCGAACCTGGTTCTCTAGCGCTGTGAGGCAAGAGCTCTACTTGCTGCACCATTGTTCTGCTCCTCAGTGATTGGGGTCCCTGAATCAGTGAAATAAAACAATTATATCAAAGATGCAAGAATCTGCAGATATTAGAATCTTGTCAAAACACAAAGTGCTGGAGGAACTCAGCAGGTCAGGCAGCAACCTGTGGAGACAATAGATCGGCGATGTTTCTGGTTGGGACCCTTCTTCAGACCGATGAGAGTCGGGGCGGGAGAAAGCTGGAAAAGAGAGGTAGGGTCAGGACAAAGCCTGGCAAGTACTTAGAGAGTGAGCAGTGAGAGAGGATCTCAAAGAACTCCCATCGGAGAGAGGAAGTGAACATTTTTTCAAAGTAGGCCCCATTTTGAGGAGATTTTGCATTAAAATGGAGGCACGAGGATCTGCAGATGTTGGAATCTTCATCTATTATGAAGGACAAAGTGGAGGTTATTCACTTCAATTTCACATAGCTACCTGCCAAATACTGTATAGATTCTGCAGCATGGATTTCAACATTAAGTTCTCAGGTTCAAGAACAGCTTCTTCCCCACTGTTATCACTCTTGAATGGACTTCTCGTATATGCTAAAGACGGATTTCCGATCTTCCAACCTACCTTGTTCTGGCCCTTGAACTTTATTTTATTTGCCCTTTCTCTGCAGCTGTAACATTGTATTCTGCACTCTATTCATTCTTTTCCCTTTTGCACTACCTGATGTACTCAGCGGTAGAGCTGCTGCCTTACAGCGTCGGAGATGCAGGTTCGATCCTGACTACAGGTGCTGTCTGTACAGAGTTTGTACGTTCTCCCTGTGACCACGCGGGTTTCCTCCGGGTGCTCCCGTTCCCTCCCGCACTCCAAAGACTTGCGGGTTTGTAGATTAAGTGGCACCTGCAAACTGTCCCTAGTGTGTAGGATAGAACTACTGTTCGGTTTCGACTCGGTGAGCCGAGGGGCCTGTTTGCACACTGTATCAACTAGAGAAAACCACTCATGTCTGACATGAGTTGCTTGTATCGTGGTACACGTAACAATAATACAAAGATACCAATGACAATATATTTGAAAGTTAAAGGGGCTGAATAGTGTTGTTATTATTAATGGCTGTAGTTTCCACAACGTCCATTTACATTCTCAAGCAAAGTGCCGTAGCTTGCTTGATCCCCCAAATATTACCACAAGTGGTGAGGTTGATGGAGAATATTTATTCAAAAGACGTGCAGGTTTGTAGGTTAATTGGCTTCGGTAAAGATTGTAAATTGTCCCCCAGTGTACAGGATAGTGCTGGTGTACGGGGATCGCTGGTCGGCGCGGACTCGGTGGGCCGAAGGGCCTGTTTCCGTGCTGTATCTTTAATCTGAGCTAAACAGGGCACTGACTGACATTTTCCTTTTTCCCTTCATTACAGGAGTGAGATATGGGCATCAAACGTCCAATGACATCGTGCCTCCATCGGTCAGTCACCACGGCAACAGCACCTTGGTGACAACCCACACCATCCTCCAACCTGTTTCTCCTCCGGGCCTGGAACCCAGCTCCAGCCTGTTGACCACCGACACCAAACTGGTAAGCGTGTCAGGAGCGATGAGATTGGCTCCGAGGGACAACGCTGCCCCTAATGCAGCGGGTTGAGATAGCTCGCACAGTTGGACAAGCGCGGGATTACTCCATGGAATCACTTTGCTATTTTTAATTATTTTTTTTAAGTAATATTTTTATTAGAAGCAGTGTACAGTAGTATAAACCGCGGCATATGACAAAATACATTTATTGCACATCTTCCATTGTGATTTTGACAAAAATGACATAGAAAAAGAGAGAAAGAGCATGAAAGAGTGAAAGAGATAGTGAATGTGTAAAAGTAGAACCCGTAAACTACCAAAGAGTGTAGTCACAAAGTGAGTAAGTAAAAACTTTAAAAAAAATAAAAAGACAAAAACAAAAAATAATTTTAAAAAAAAGACAAAAACGTGTTGATATACCTGCTTCATTTCTCACCTCACCCATCACCCTGTCCGTAAATCGGTTTAATTCCTCATTCGAAAGCAAAAAATCAGCAGGTTGGCACGGACTCGGTGGGTCAAAGGCCCCGTTTCCCCGATACATCTCTGAACGAAAACTGAAATCTAAAATACAGTCAGCTCAAGCTGGAAACACTCAGCAGGCCAGGCGGCGTCTGTGGGTGGAGAATCCATAGTTAATAAGGCGATCAGTGACCTTTTGTCAGAGCAGAGTCAAATTAAAAATCAAAAAATGCTTTAAGTAGCATAGAAGGGACTTGCTTTAGTTTTAGTTTTAGAGAACCAGCTTGGAAGCAGGCTCTTTGGCCCACCGAGTGCATCGATCCTGTATCACCCGCACACTAGTTCTATCCTACACACTAGGGACAATTTACAGAAGCCACATAACCTACAAAGGTGCACATCTATGGTATGTGGGAAGAAACCGGAGCACCCAGAGAAACCCCACGCAGGTCATAGGGAGAACGTTAGTCAGGATCGAACCCGGGTCTCTGGCGCTGTGAGGCAGCAACTCTACCACTGTGCCACTGTGCTGCCCCTGTCCTAACAGGCACTTCGCCCCAATCAATCCAAGGCCAGATCATCTTTTCCATATTTAAATTGCAAGGAGTCAATCTTCATTCTCTTCTATTTGTTTTTGTAAAATATTCATAAGCATTTATGGATGGTACTTTATATCTTCAAAAGAATATTTGCGCTTATAATTCATATCTTTTGACACCTCTGTGTGGGAGGGAGATAAAGGGAGAGAAAGGTTTACATTTCATGAGCTTAGGACTTCTCATTTAGCATGTTCGATGAAGTGACTTTGAAGAGTGGGCATATTCTTCCAGAGCAAGTGATGCAGCATATACGCACACTTACCAGGGCGGAGACAGTGATGTTTAAGAAAGAACTGCAGATGCTGGTAACATTGAAGGTAGACACAAAATCAAAATGCTGGAGAAACTCAGTGGGTGAGGCAGCATCTATGGAGAGAAGGAATTGGCGATGTTTCGGGTCGAGACCCTCCTTCAGACTGAAGAAGGGTCTCGACCCAAAACGTCGCCAGTTCCTTCTCTCCATAGATGCTGCCTCACCCGGTGACAGTGATATTGTTTTGTGAGAATAGAAAGAGACTGTTGGGATGAATGGATGAATAGGGCAGCACAGTGATGCAGCGGTAGAGTTGCTGCCTCACTGCGGCGGAGAGCCCGGTTCGGTCCCAATCCCTGTGTGTCGCTGTGTCGACCTTGGAACGTAGGCCCAAGGCTTCTACAGGCACCAGAGGATGATGGTGGAGGCAGATCCGATAGTGGCATTTAGAAGGCTTTAAGATATGCACATGGATATGCAGGGAATGGAGGACTATAGAAACATAGAAAATAGGTGCAGGAGTAGGCCATTCTAGGTTTGCACCAGGGAGGCAAACTACCATCTGGGTCTCCCGACTGCGTCCACAGAATCGCCCATCCCACCCCCTAACTATAGAGTCCCCTATTATAATTGTCCTTCGAGCCTGCACTGCCATTCAATATGATCATGGCTGATCATCCAACTCAGTATCCTGTACCTGCCTTCTCTCCATGCCCCCTGATCCCTTTAGCCACAAGGGCCACATCTAACTCCCTCTTAAATATAGCCAATGAACTGGCCTCAACTACCTTCTGTGGCAGAGAATTCCAGAGATTCACCACTCTCTGTGCGAAAAATATTTTTATCATCTCGGTCCTAAAAGACTTCCCCCTTATCCTTAGACAGTGTCCTTTGTTCTGGACATCCCCAACATCGGGAATAATCTTCCTGCATCCAGCCTGTCCAACCCCTTAAGAATTTTGTAAGTTTCTATAAGATCCCCCCTCAATCTTCTAAATTGTAGTGAGTACAAGCCGAGTCTATCCAGTCTTTCTTCATATGAAAATCCTGACATCCCAGGAATCAGTCTGGTGAACCTTCTCTAAACTCTGTGGGTTGCACTCTAAATTTGAGAGACAAAGTAAGCAAATACATGAAGCTGGAATGAGTAATAATGGTGATGGGAAGGTGTATGAAAAGCCTCCTGCAAACTGAAAACACTTTTCAAACCATCTGAACTGTTCCCAAATGTCCATTAGCTCACCAGACCTCTTGTTTTCCTCTCCTTTTGCTTAATTCACAGCGGTTTCCTGGCAATAATCATTTTCTTTTTGCGTGTGAACATCCCTGATGAGGGGCGTGCAGTAATTATAGTAAGATCTGAAGCTTCACACAGGAACTCGGTGTGGAAACTACTTGTAAAACTGGTCAACCGAAAGAAGAAAGCGTTGACAACAGGGTTTCTTTATCCACTCCCTCCGATTAACGACTTAACTGCACATCCACCAGATAACTCTCTCCGTAATTAAAGTCTCTCCCACGGCAGTTTAGTCACCTAACCTCCCTCTCTTCCTGGCAGTCACTGTCAGGTCTGACCTTCGTTTCCTCTGGAAAGTAGCCAATTGGCAGAATTGCATTATCCAATGTCAACTTCAGCAATGAAGTTGGCCCCTCACTGAGTTTAGTTAAGAGATACAACGTGGAAACAGGCCCTTCGGCCCATCAAGTCTGCGCCGACCAGCAATTACCCCCTGCATTAGTTCTATCTTACACACTAGGGACAATTTCATGAAGCCAATTGACCTACAAACCTGCGGATCTTTGGAATGTAGGATGAAACTGGAGCACCCGGACAAAACCTTTAGCCAGAAGGTGGTGAATCGGTAGAATTCATTAGCACAGAAGGTTGTGGAGGCCAAGTTATTGGATGTTTTTAAGGCAGAAATTGACAGATTCTTGATTAATATGGGTGTCAGGGGTTGAGGGGAGAAGACAGGAGAATGTGGTTGAGAGGGAAAGATAGATCTGCCTTCTATGTCTATGGTTGAATGCCGTAGACTCGATGGGCCGAATGGCCTATTTCTGCACCTATAACTTATGAAAATCCACCCGGTCACAGGGGGAACGTGCAAACTCCATACAGACAACACCCATAGTCAGGATCGAACCTGGTTCTCTGGCGCTGTAAGGCAGTGAAGGGGCTGTCCCACTGTACGAGCTACTTCAAGAGCTCTCCCGAGTTTAAAAAAAATCTAACTCGTGGAAGCATGTAGAATGTACGTGGCGGGTACGTCGGAGCTCGGGACTCTTAGCGGCTCGTAACGCTAACGGCAGGTACTCGGGAAACGCGGTAAGCTCGTGAAGACTCGTGAGGATTTTTCAACGTTGAAAAATGTCTACGAGAGCCCCGAGTACCTACGAGCGGCTATTACCGTAACTGTCCGAGTTCGAATCAGGGGAAACTCGAGGGAACTCTTGAATTAGCTCGTACAGTGGGACAGCCCCATAACTCTACCGCTGCACCACGTTTCAATTTGCCCAAGGTTTCCTAGTCCTAGACCAAATGGGGGAACAGTTCCTTTCACAGCGTGTGGAGAGTCTGTGTCAGGGGTAAAGTTTTGGGGAGGGCACGAATGTTGACAAGGAGGGTGTCGGGGATAATGGCAGAAACTCACTCACCGCTGCCGCAGCTCTCCAGGCACGAAGCCCCCGCACTGTAGCTGGGGATAGAAGCAGCTCGGGTAGCTGCGAGCGGCCGCCGGTACCCGACAGCAGAACTGGCCGCCACTTCAGCGCTTTCTGCCGGCCCGCTCACCTCTGGCAGTGCTCTCCGTCGGAACACCTGTCACCTGCCGTTCGCCGACTTCGCTCATGTCAGCGGCTTCCTGCAAATCCTTAAATTCCCACAGCCGAGTAACCTCAATCGCGCTGTCGGAATTTAAGGACATGAGTGAGGCCAGCGAGCGGCAGGAGAGAGGTTTGTAGACGGAGAGCTGCCAGAGGTGAGCGGGGACCGGCAGAAGGAGCTAAGGTGGCGGCTGGTTCCGCTGTCCGGCCCGGTGGCCGCTCAGCCACCCGAGCTGCTTCCCTCCCCCCCCGGCCTCAATGCGGTGGCATTCCACGCCTCCGTGCAAGGAGCGTCGCAAGTGACATTATCCCGATCCCCTCATTCATAACATTCGTGCCCTCCCCGCAACTTTACCCCGGGCCAGACTCCCCAAACACTGTGAAAGGAGCTCTCCCCCCCCCCCCCCACACCCCGGGAAATACAGTATTTAAAAACATAAACACAAAATGTACTTACCACATTATTGGTACACAAGCTCCATTTTTCTCTCTTTGTTACCTAACATACACTTAAAATATTGACAAACCATATTTGAAAACCCCGCCAAGAAACTTGCTCTGCGCATGCGCAGTAGACCGATGCGCATGCGTAGTGCTGCAAAGGCAGGATTTCTGCTGCCTTCAGCCCCGATTATCATTGACGGCTTCAGGCAGCGCTGACGGCACGTGGGCTGCACAGAGCTTCCCGTGTTACAAGCGCTGCGGTTGAAAGGCACGGAGAATTATGCCTACCTAAGAGATCGATCTCTTAGACAGGCATAATTCTCCCATGCCTTTACTATTTATATTTAGTTATTACCATGTTATAATTTTAGTCAGGGTAGGCAGTGCCTACCTTGCCTACCCTGACGGCATGTGCCTGCCGCTGAGTTACTCTAGCAGTTTGTGTGTGTATCTTTGGTGTAAACCAGCATCTGCAGTTCTTTTGTTCTTACTCATTATTTCTCCTTACCTTTGATCGTTGAGCAAACTACGAGGAGCTGAGCCAATGGGACTGAATGGGTCTTGATGAGCTGTCAAGACAAGTCAAGAGAGTTTATCATCATCGGGTCCCAGAGGATGATGCAATTCTTGCTAAAACTATACAAATCCAAATATTCTAATTTCACTCATCACACGCAGCATGGGACGTGAGAACTTGAAGAGTTACATTTGTATTCTTGAAGCTACATTTCTGTCATAATACAACGCTGGAAAGGTCAGGGTACAGCTGTACACAACCAGTGCCAGGCAATTAACTTCATTATTTCTTGCCTGCCTTCACTACAGGGTCGAGGCGATGACAAGAATACTTCCTGAAGTATTTTCAAAGTTGCTGGATGCAAAGCAACCTTTTTCCGGAGCTATTTAGACGCTGTCAAAATTCTCTGCCTACAATAAAAAAGCAGAGTTTGGAATCCTTTCCTTTAACAGCATTGTTTTATGAAAACTCCGATAAGTATTTTTTATCCGTCCTCATCTCAACTCACTTGTTGTCGTTTTGATGGCAGTCTCGCCACCTCAGGAACTTTACCACAGAGGCAGAGCTCCTATTAGTGGCTAAAGAGGGAAATTTCAGCTTTGGGAGCTGGTGCCAAGTAGTTTGGGGAAGGGCAGGATCCTACCCATTCCCAGGGATGCGAAGGTTAACCTAGGATGAGTATTTGACGGCACTGGGCATGTACTCGCTGGAGTTCAGAAGAATGAGGAGGGACCTTATTGAAACTTACCGAATGGTGAACGGCCTGGATAGAGTGGACGTGGAGAGGATGTTTCCACTAGTGCCAGAGTCTAGGACTAGAGGTCATACCCACAGAATTAAAGGACGCTCTTTTAGGAAGGAGATGAGGAGGAATTTATTTAGCCAGAGGGTGGTGAATCTGTGGAATACATTGCCACAGAAGGCTGTGAAGGCCAAGTTAGTGGATATTTTTAAGGCAGAGGTAGATAGATTCTTGATTAGTACAGGCAGGAGAATGGGGTTAGGAAGGAGAGATCGATCCGCCATGATTGAATGGCGGAGTAGATTTGATGGGCGGATTAGCCTAATTCTGCTCATATATCACTTATAATCTTCACATTATTCTCGGCAGCTACAAGTACTCTGATGGGGAGAGCCCATGGTGGTTTTGTTGGTCTCCTCGTGACCTGGGCAGAACCTTCTGCCGCCCCATATTCGCTCCAATGCTACAGGGTGGAAAATAACTGGAAAAGTCTTGTCAACTTGACAGGTTGAGAGGGTGGTCATAAAAGGTTTTTGGCACATACGATACAACACGATAGAACTTTATCTATCCCTGGAGGGAAAGTGATCTGCCAACAGTCATAAAAACACAAAATACACAAAAAGTTTGGGGGGGGGGGGGGTAGTCGGGGGAGGGGAGTGGAGGAGTGGAGTGAGGGGAGGGGAGTCAGTCTCAATCTACCCCACGACAGAAGGGGGAAGAGAAACATTTAGGTGCACCATTCAGTTCGAGCCTGCACCGCCATTCAATATGAGGCTGATCATCCAACTCAGTAAGGGTCCAACTCACTGTGAACTGGCCTCAACTACCCTCTGTGGCAGAGAGTTTCTCTCTGTGCTGCATCTCGGTGGATGCTGTGACCCTTGTCCTGGACTTCCCCAACATCGGGAACAATCTTCCTGCATCTAGCCTGTCCAACCTTAAGAATTTTGTAAGTTTCTATAAGATCCCCTCTCAATCTCCTAAATTCCAGAGTTCTATCCAGTCTTTCTTCATAAGACAGTCCTGACATCCCAGTCAGTCTGGTGAACCTTCTCTGCACTGGCAATAATGGGGAGACCAAAACTGTAGCTGTGTGGTCTCACCAAGACCCTTACAATGAAGTAGAACCTCCCTGCTCCTGTAGCTATGAGTGTACAGTTGAGTTGTACAGTTTGATAGCCACGAGGAAGAAAGAAGGGTCAGGTGGAAACCTGTTGCTGAAGGTGCTCCTCAGGTTGACCAGTGTGTCATGGAGGGGGTGAGCCTCCCCAGTCCTCCCCTCCAAGACCACCTCCCATGAATCCATCATTGGCCTTCATCAGTCAGAGCATTGAGTATAGAAGTTGGCAGGTCATGTTCAATGGTTCAATGGTCCTTTATTGTCACGTGTACCGAAGTACAGTGAAATTTGATTTACCGTACAGTCATACCAAAAAAAGCAACAAGATACAAAACTATATACAGATTAAACATAAACAGCCACCACAGCGGCGTATGAGAATCCCCACGGCACACAGCAGAAGCGGAGAACCATCAGTTCAATGTCCGGGCCACACACATGCTCCTTCACCGTGATGTGACCAGAGTTTTACCGGCCGCTGTCACTCTCACTGCAGTCAGAAAGCCGTCCACACGCGCACCAGACACCAGGATGTTCTCATGGCGCAATGTCTCGGCGAACACTGAGATCACTGGACTCGCTGCACTCCCTCGGAGGCCTCACCAGCGCAGGCAGCACGTCCATCTTGTTTTTCGGCCACCTCACATTCCCCACTGTGATGGAAGGCGAATGACTTTTACCTTCTTCCTCCTTTTCTCGGGCCGATCGAAGCCCCCGCGGTCGGGCCGATCGAAGACCCCGCAGTCGGGGAGATCGAAGCCCCCGCAGTCGGGGAGATCGAAGCCCCCGCAATGGGGTGATCGAGGCTTCCACGATCGGGGCGGTCGAAGCTCCTGCGGTTGGAGCTCCCGAAGTCGATCCCTAACAAAGGGACCGCCAGCTCCACGATGTTAGGCCGCAATGCCAGACGGAGATACGATACGGAAAAAGTCGCATCTCCGTCAAGGGAAGAGATAAAAAAAGTTTCCCCCAAACCCGACCCCCTACATAATAAAAAAACTAAAGATACACACACAAGTAAAACAGACTAAAAACAACAAAAGAAGAAAGGGCCGAGACAGGCTGTTGGCGAGGCTGCCACTGACTGCGCCACCCAGTGGAGAGTTATATAAAACGTTGGTGAGGCCACATATAGAATATTGTGTCCAGTTTTGGGCACTATTTTGTATTTAAGATGCTATTAAGCTGGAAAACGTGCAGAAAAGATTTACAAAGATGTTGTCAGGATTCGTGGGCTTTAGCTATAAGGAGAGGTTGAGCAGCCTAAGCGTCTATTCCTTGGAGCGCAGGAGGAGGAGAGGTGATCTTATAGAGGAGTACAATGTCATGAGCGGAATAGATCAGGTAAAAGAACAGAGTCACTTGCTCAATGTAGGGGAACCAAGAACCAGAGGGCGTAGGTTTACGGTGAGGGGGCACGATTTAATAGGACCCCGAGAGGTAACGTTTTTACACAGAGGGTGGTGGGTGTACGGAATGAGCTGCCGGAGACGTTAGTTGCGGCATGTACTATTGCAAGGTTTAAGAAACATTTTTAAAGAAACATTTAGACAGGTACATGGATAGGGAGAGATTCAGAGGGATATGAGCCAAATACAGGCATGTGGGACTAGTGTAGATGGGACATGTTGGTCAGTGTGGGCAAGTTGGGCCGATGGGACTGTTTCCACGCTGTATGACTCTATAACTCTATAACTTCTAGAGTCTTGTTCATACGTTATAGGAGCAGAATTAGACCATTCGGCCCATCAAGTCCACTCGGCCATTCATTAATGGCTGATCTATCTTTCTCTCTCAACCGCATTCTTCTGCCTTCTCCCCGTAATCCTTGACACCCGTACTAACCAGGAATGTCAATCTCCGCCTTAAAAATATCCATTGACTTGGCCTCCACAGTTGTCTTGTAGCAATGAATTCCACAGATACACCACCCTCTGACTAAAGAAATATCTCATTGTCTCCTTTCTAAAGGTACGTACTTTTACTCTGGGGCCTTGGCCACTGGTCCTAGTAGCTCCCAGCGGAAACATCCACTCCACATCCAATTGTGGTGTCAAAATAGTTTGTTATAGAATCTTGCAGGACAGACAAAGGATAAGTGATCCACCTTGTCCAATTAGGGGCTATCCATTAGTGGCACTCCTTCTTGCTATCTCCCTACCATTATATGATTGGAAGTTTAGTTTAGTTTAGTTTAGTTTAGAGACAGAGCGCAGAAACAGTCCACACCGACCAGCAATCCCCACATACTTACTCTATGTTACACACACTATGGGACATTTTACAATAATACCAAGCCAATTAACCTACAAACCTGTACGTCTTTGGAGCGTGGGAGGAAACCGGAGATCCCAGAGAAAACCCATGCAGGTCACGGGGAGAAAGTACAAACTCCGTACAGACAGCACTTGTAGTCAGGATCGAACCCAGGTCTCTTGCCCAGTTTCTGCAGTTTCGCCGGCGCTGAAAGGGCAGCAACTCGACCGTTGCGCCACTGTGACGCTCTGAATGCTCACACTTGAGAAAACAGGGCGGCACGGTGGCGCAGCGGTAGAGTTGCTGCCTAATGTCCCCGTCCCACTTAGGAAACCTGAACGGAAACCTCTGGAGACTTTGCGCCCCACCCAAGGTTTCCATGCAGTTCCCGGAGGTTTTTGTCCGTCTCATTAATGGTCGAAAGTGGATTCCGTTTTAAAAATCGGTATTTTTTTAGTCGAAGCCGGTTGCGATGCTAGTTGAAGGCGGTTGCCAGAGGACAAAAACCTCCGGGAACCGCACGGAAACCTTGGGTGGGGCGCAAAGTCTCCAGAAGTTTCCGTTCAGGGTTCCTAAGTGGGACAGGGGCATTACCGTGCTTACAGCGCCAGAGACCCGAGTTCGGTCGCTGTCCGTACGGAGTTTCTACCTTCTCCCCGTGACCGCATGTGTTTTCTCCGAGACCTTCGGTTTCCTCCCACACTCCAAAGACGTACAGGATTGTGGGTTAATTGGCTTGGTATAAATGTGATTTGCCCCTGCTGTGTGTAGGACAGTGCGGGGATCACTGGTCGGCGCGGACCCGGTGGGCCCAAGGGCCTGTTTCCGCTCTGTATCTCTAAACTAACTGAAATAACTAATCTAAACTAAATTGCGATGGGATTGGCTCTAAAAGATGTAGCAAGCGCTGGGAATGGAGGCTGTGATTGCTGGACTCTCTGGTTCTCTGTTGGGTAGCTGTGATTGAAATGAACTGCGAGCCTGACACACAGCTAAGAAGAATTCATGTCACTGCCTCCATAGATTTCCACCACCAGCTACGAAATTATGAATGGCAACTGAAATGCTCAAAGTTGCCTGGAAATGGAAGTAGTTTCCGTGGTAACAATAATATGAACCGAAGCAGTTTGCATATCACAGGAACTGAGAAGCAACTCAGAAATATAATTATCCTTCTTCAAGTTCTGATTAAATGGAATGAAATTCTTTCTATCTGTAGTTTTGGTCACGCCGTCCAACGGAGATCTGCTTTTCTAATATTTAAATGTGTCATTGAAGTTACTAATTGGAGAAGATTTATCCTGAAAAAGGATAATTGGTTAATTTCCTTCTGGTTTAGGTTTAGGTTTATTGTTGTCACGTGTACCGAGGTACAGTGGAAATCTTTGTATTGCATGCAATCCAATCAAATCAGATAATACTGTACCTAAGTACGCACTGTACATACTGTACATTAGTGCAATCAAGCCAAACTCAAGGACAATGGGAAAGATACAGAGTGCAGAGTATAGCTGTCAGCATTGTACGCATCAGTTCCAAATACAAAGTCCAATGTCCTCAGTGGGGTAGAGGTGAATCAAACACTAACCTATCTTATGGATGGACCGTTCAGAAGCCTGATAACAGAGGGGAAGAAGCTGTTTAGTTTAGTTTAGTTCAGTTTAGAGAAACAGGCCCTTCAGCCCACCCGAGTCCGCGCCGACTAACGATCCCCGCACATTAACACTACACTACACACACAATAGGGACAATTTTTACATTTACACCAAGCCAATTAACCTACAAACCTGTACGTCCAGGTTGGGGAAGTCCAGAACAAGGGGTCACAGTTTAAGGATAAGGGGGAAGTCTTTTAGGACCGAGATGAGAAAAACATTTTTCACACAGAGTGGTGAATCTGTGGAATTCTCTGCCACAGAAGTCAGTTGAGACCAGTTCATTGGCTATATTTAAGAGGGAGTTAGATGTGGCCCTTGTGGCTAAGGGGATCAGGGGGTATGGAGAGAAGGCAGGTACGGGATACTGAGTTGGATGATCAGCCATGATCATATTGAATGGCGGTGCGGGCTCGAAGGGCCGAACGGCCTACTCCTGCACCTATTTTATATGTTTCTATCTTTCTATGTCTTTGGAGTGTGTGAGAAAACCGAAGATCTTGCCGAAAACCCATGCAGGTCACTGGGAGAATGTACAAACTCCGTACAGACAAGCACCCGTAGTCAGGATAGAACCTGGGCCTCTGGCGCTGGAAGGCTGCAGCTCTACTGCTATGTCACTTTGCTGCCCCCGTGTTCCTGAGCATGAAGTTGCCACTTTCAATTTTCTGTACTTTCTACTAGCGGGAGCAGGGAGAAGAAGGAATGACCCGGGTGGGACAAGACTTTGATTATGCTGGCTGCTTCTCCGACTGCGAGGCAGCGTGAAGTGTAGATTGAGTCAATGGTGGGGAGTCCGGTCTGTGTATGGAATGGGCTACATCCACAGCTCTGATTCACTCTGTGTCAGGAAGCTTTGGATTCAAGCCTCACATCACAAATTTGAGTGTAATAGATTAGAGAGTGATGAGTCTGTTGAATCCCAGAGAGTGGTGAGTCTGTGGAATCCCAGAGAGTGGTGAATCTGCGGAATTCTCTGCCTCAGAGGGCAGTGGAGGCAGGTTCTCTGGATGCTTTCAAGAGAGAGCTAGATAGGGCTCTTAAAGATAGCAGAGTCAGGGGATATGGGGAGAAGGCAGGAATGGGGTACTGATTGGGGATGATCAGCCATGATCACATTGAATGGCGGTGCTGGCTTGAAGGGCCAAATGGCCTACTCCTGCACCTATTGTCTATTGTCTATTGTCTATTAGATTGATCATCCTGGTCTAAAAAGGAGAGATCAGCTGAGTAATGTAAACTTCTTCAAAGTAGCCAGACTTTGCGGTTTCACAATGGAGCAGTAGTTTAATGGTTCAACGGTGCTTTCTTTGTCACATGTGCAACTGCACAGTGGAATTATTTTTGCATATTTACACATGCGGGCGCCGCCACGCTTTGGCGCCATTTCCACAAGTCCAAAGTTCGGTCAACCCGCACATGCTCGGTCGACTGGAGCGGATCCCAATCCAGGAAAGCCCCAGGCTCCTGCAGGGCCTACCCTCCATCGCCTTTGACCAGATAGTCCCGCAAACCAACGTCCCTCTCCTCGCCCCACTAGCTCTGTGTCGAACCTGAAGGAGCTGGAGAAAAATGGAGACACACGAGACTAGGAATAAATAATCGCACAAATTTTCAATCTGTCATATGAGGAAAGATTGAAAAGACTAGGCTTGTATTCACTGGAGTTTGGAAGGATGAGGGGATATCTTATAGAAACATATAAAATTATTAAAGGACTGGACAAGCTAGATGCAGGAAAAATGTTCCCAATGTTGGGCGAGTCCAGAACCAGGGGCCACAGTCTTAGAATAAAGGGGAGGTCATTTAAGATTGAGCTGAGAAAAAACCTTTTTACCCAGAGAGTTGTGAATTTATGGAATTCCCTGCCACAGAGGGCAGTGGAGGCCAAATCACTGGATGGATTTAAGAGAGAGTTGGATAGAGCTCTAGGGGCTAGTGGAGTCAAGGGATATGGGGAGAAGGCAGGCACGGGTTATTGATAGCGGACGATCAGCCATGATCACAATGAATGGCGGTGCTGGCTCGAAGAACCGAATGGCCTCCTCCTGCACCTGTTTTCTATGTTTCTAAATTTTCAGTCCACTGATGATAGAATTGAGTTCAGTTTAGTTTTTGGTTTAGCTTCTTGTCACATGTACGGGGATACAGTGCAATGTTTTTTCAATTGAATGTGAATCATTTAGAGATTGCTCTTCCCACCCTTCCTCCAGCGGAGTGTTTAGCTGAACTCTACGCTCAATAAGATGAAAGACGTTAGACTTGGCATCTCTTTGTTGCAGTCATGAGTACCAACATGCCAACTAACATGTTACATAAAGAAAAATATGTCTTTGTTTCCATTCCATTGGACTGGTTTAGTCTAAAGCATTCCATTTCCAACATCAACCATCATTCTGACCTCTCTGTTTGAAGTTGGCTGAGACCTTGGAGCTCAAATTCTAAGTTGAAAGGATAGTGTACAAATGCCGTGTTATACGATTCTTTGGCTGAGTATAGTTTTAGTACAAAATATTTTGAATAGCCTGGACAGCAAACATTTTCTTTGGACCTCAGTTATATTGGTTGAACAGATTTATGAGAGTATAAGTGTCGGAAGGAACTGCAGGTTACTGGTTTAAACTGAAGATAGACACAAAAAGCTGGAGTAACTCAGCGGGACAGGCAGAAGGAATGGGTGACGTTTCGGGCCGAGACCCTTCTTCAGACATAAATTTTTTTTTTAAAGCGTCAGTATTGGTTATCTACATGTTCACCGGAAGATATAAAATTAGACCAACTTTGGTCGAGTTTTGAAGTGGTTATTAGAGACGCAAAGAGAGGAACGCTGGTCTGGAAACGGTTTAGTTATTTGAGTTTATGTAGGTTTGAAACAACCTCAGTCATTTAGCATGGCGTGCTTTGAAAGGTATTTGATGCACCATGGAAAAATGTTTCAGTAGTGATGTGGACAGCTGTTATTTTGCTTCAAGCAAATGGAAAAAAATCCAAGTGTACTCAAAAGCTTATGGTCGATGACTCCCAGTACAAATTCTCTTCAATTGAAATATGCAAGATAGCGAGGGTGACTTGTGCTCGGAGGTCCAGGGTGAAATGTAGGCACAAGGAACTGCAGACACTGCAACCTTCCATACGACACAAAGCGCTGGAGTAACTCAGCGGGTCAGGCCGCATCTCTGGAGGAGTCCCGACCCGAAACATCGCCTATCCATGTCCTCCAGTAACGCTGGCTGATCAGCTGAGTTACTCCAGCACTTTGTGTTCTACGCAAGCCCTGGGTAAAATTACCAGAAGAACGTAAAATGGCTTTGAAAAATACAGTAGTGCGTAATATAAATGGGTCGGTCCACTTGCATCTTTTGCTTAATTTATTCTCTGCTCGCTGGTCTTTATTTTGCTACCTTGCCTAGTTTGGCATTAGAGGCAAAATTAACCAATTTTAATCACGTTTCAAAATGTAAACGATTAACGTAAAGTGGAAAGATTAATTGTTCCAACACTGATCGCTGCCTGAGCCCCCTGACTAAAGATTTCACCGTCTAACCCACACCTGGTGAAGTATGGCAATGTTTAAAAACATTTAGACAGGTACATGAATAGGACAGTTTCAGAGGGATAAACGCAGACAAGTGGGACTAGTGTTGGCCAGCGTGGGTAAGTTGGCCTGTTTGCATGCTGTATGACTCAATGACTCTATACCTTTCAGGCATTTTCTTATCTGTATGCAGGTGTTGCACTGAGATTATTCTTTTGTGTGAAATGTTATCAAAATCTTTTGAAAGTCTTTGTGCACTTGGTTTATTATTTCACCTTGGTTGAGGTTGGTCGGGCAAAATCTCCCCTCGACAAGCTGTTTTAACTACTTCTTATTAGCAAGCAATCTTCAATTTTATTCTTGACAATTAACTGCATTATTTTAACAATGGGTGCAGTGTTCCAGTGTTTCTCTTGTCTCCCTCATAACCTTTCCTGATAGTGTTGTATAAAACACACTGGTCTGTGTTGGTGTCCATAAACTACATGAGAATTTTTATTATGTAGGAAGGAACTGCGGATGCTGGTTTAAAGCAGCGAAGATAGACTGAAGGTAAAGTTGGAGTAGATAAAGCTGGAGTAACTCATTGGGTCAGACAGCATCTCTGGAGAAAAGGAAGAGGTGACGTTTCGGGCCGGCCTAAAGAAGGGTCTCGACCCGAAACGTCACCTACTCCTTTTCTCCAGAGATGCTGCCAGACCCGGTGAGTTACTCCGGCTTTTGGTATCTATCTTGAGAATTTTTATTAATTGATTGAGAGATACAGAATGGAAACCGGCCCTTCAGCCCACCCAGTCCATGCTGACCCATTCACACTAATTCTATGTTGTCCCACTTTTCGCATCCACTCCCCAGGTCATTTTACAGAGGCCAATTGACCGACAGTCCTGCATGTCTTTGAGATGTGGCAGGCAAACCGGAAAACACCCGGAGGAAACCCACATGGTTACAAAGGAACATACAAACTCCACACAGAGAGCACCCGAGGTCAGAATTGAACCCGGGTCTCTGGCGCTGTGAGGCAGCAGATCTACCAGGCGCACCACCGTGCCTTCTCTTTCCATCTTATTCATCTAATCCTGTCAGTATAACTAACGTCTAGTGCGCTTGGACTCGTAGCAGCAAGTTCCTCATTGCGACCACTCTATAGGTTAAGATGTTAGAGGGCGGCACAGTGGCGCAGAGGTAGAGTTGCTGCCTTGCAGCGTCACAGACCCGATTTCAATCCTGACTGCGGGTGCTGTCTGTACGGAGTTTGAACGTACTCCCTGTGGACAGCGTGGGTTTTCTCCAGGTGCCCCGGTTTCCTCGCACTCTCAAAAGATGCTCACGTTTTGTGGTTAATTGGCTTAGTTAAAAAAATTGTAAATTGTCCCTCGTGTGTAGGATAGTGCTAGTTTACAGGGTGATCGAGGACTCACAGTATCACTAAAGTCTAAAGTTTTTTTAAATTCTCTTTTGAATCAATTCGTGACCACCTTTCCTTCTAACTCCTACTCCTGGAGTGGAATTTTCTACATCCATCGAACACTTTCATAATTGGGTTAGCGTTAAATCTTCTATTTACTCAGCTGAAGAACTCCAGGCTATTTGTTCTTTGTTCTTGTTCCCAGTCCTTTACCAGTGCCACAATCTATCCTCTTTATATTGTGGAGAATAGACTCTGTGCACAATCCCCTAAGAGTTCTTGATCAAATGGTCTATAGAATTTAATATATGAATGAATGTAATATGAATTTAAAGCTTTTCAATTCTATCCCTCTGGACCTGAAATACAGTACTTTCTTTGCATTTTGATGGCCTCATTAACCCGCGCCACTATTTTTATTTTGTTTATGATTCTGTGCCTAGGGATCCCTTGGTTTACCATCATACTTGGAGTCATTTGCTGAGGGAATCCTGATGTAATAGTCTCCAAATTTGTGTGAAGAGTGGGAGGGTTGTTGTGGGAGCTGGGGTGGGCTACGGTTTTAGGTTTAGATTAGTTTAGAGATACAGCGTGGAAGCAAGCCCTTCGGCCCACCGTGTCCTCACCGACCAGCGATTCCCGCACACTAACACCATCCTACACAAGCTAGGGACAGTTTTTACATTTATACCAAGCCAATTAACCTACCAACTTGTATGTCTCTGGAGTGTGGGATGAAACCGGAGATCTCGGAGAAAACCCACGTGGTCGCGGAGAGAACTAACAAACCGTACAGACAAGCACCCTTGGTCGAGATCAAAGCTGGGTCTCTGGTGCTGCAAGCGCTCTAATGCCCCTGTCCCACTTAGGAAACCTGAACGGAAACCTCTGAAGACTTTGCTCCCCACCCAAGGTTCCCGGAGGTTTTTGTCCGTCTCCCTAATGGACGAAAGTGGTTTCCGCTTCTTCTATGTTCCGGCGATTATTTCAAAAAATTCAAAACCGGCCGGAGGTTGCAGGAAGTGGAAGGTAAGACCTCCCTGGTGGAATAAAACTGGGAGAAAAAAAGGTCTTACCTGCAACTTCCGGCAACCACCTTCAACTAGCATCGCAACCGGCTTCGACTAAAAATTTACCGATTTTTAAAACGGCAACCTATTTTTAGTGGCGGCCGGTTTTGAATTTTTTGAAATAATCGCCGGAACATAGAAGAAGCGGAAACCACTTTCGACCATTAGGGAGACTGACAAAAACCTCCGGGAACCTCTGGGAACCGCACGGAAACCTTGGGTGGGGCACAAAGTCTCCAGAGGTTTCCGTCCAGGTTTCCTAAGTGGGACAGGGGCATAAGGCAGCAACTCTACCGCTGCGCCACCGTGCCGCCCAAGGTGTAGATACATGTTGGGATCCGTGGCACAGTTCTGTGGATGCGGAAACGTAATGAGGGACATCTTGAGCAAAGTGAAGTAGGGTTTAAACCTGTTCTGATTCCGATACTTCTCCAGAGCAAAGGGTTTACAGATCCACCCCAACCTCCGCAATAGGCAGCTTACATAAACTCACACTTATCGTAAACAATTCTGTACTCAGTCCCAAGTGTAAACAAGGCAGTTTGTAATGCTCTCAAGTCTTTGACATTTTCACCATGGGAAAAATAAGGTTCTGATATGATAAAAGAATAGATGTGAATGGAGTGTAGAATGAGCTTTGTACGGTGAGGGGGTTGCAGAGTTGGGCTGCGTGACAATATTAAAGCAAGACACCGACTGCAGAACTGCTGATAAATTCAACCAGCAGCACTTACCATGGAGAGCATCAGCTCCAGAAACAGGTCTATGAAGAAAATCATAATTATATAGATATTAGGGAATAAAATATTCTGTTGCTATTGAAATTAGAAATTGATCCTTGTATGAAGACAACGCTGGCGTGGTAAGCAGCATGATAACTATTAAATGGTTACTATGGTGGCACAGTGGTGGAGTTGCTGCCTTACAGCGCCAGAGACCTGGGTCCGATCCTGACTACGGGTGCTGTCTGTACGGAGTTTGTATGTTCTCCCCATGACCTGCGTGGGTTTTCTCCGAGAACTGTAGTTTCCTCCCACACTCCAAAGGCGTTCACCTTTGTAGGTGAATGGCTTGGTATAAATGTAAAAATTTGTCTCTCGTGCAGGATAGTGTTAACGTGCAGCGATCACTGGTCGGTGCGGACTCTGTGGGCCGAAGGGCCTGTTTCTGCACTTCACCTCTGAACTAAACTAAACTAAACTAGACAGAGTAAAATAACAGAGGCATTTCTTTGACAATGGGTGGTGAGAGCAGGTATTGAAGGGGATGGTTCTGCGATGCCAGAATTAAGTGTTGAGCCTTCCCGAGGTGTCGTGATGGGCCTAACTCAACGAAACACCAGTGAAGGGAGATGCCCACTTGATAACCCCAGTGTTATACTGGCATTTACACGCCTAGTTTTTGTTTTTTGACTATTGTCTAAACATTTAGTTGGGTTTCAACCCAAAACGTCACCTATTCCTTTTCTCCCGACCCGCTGAGTCACTCCAGGTTTGTGTTTAGTTTAGAGATACAGCGCGGTAATCATAATCATAATTATACTTTATTAGCCAAGTATGTTTTGCAACATGCGAGGAGTTTGATTTGCCACGCAGTCATGCCAATAAAAAGCAACAAAACACACAAAATACATTTTAACATAAACATCCACCACAGTGACTCCTCCATGTTCCTCACTGTGATGGAAGGTGAAAAAATAAAGCTCAATCACTTCCCTTCTTTGTTCTCCCGCGGTCGGGAGCCTCGAGCTTCCTAACAGACCCTTCGGCCCACCGAGTCCGCACTGACCAGCGATCCCCGAAAGTTTACACTACCCTACACACACTAAGGACAATTTTACACTTGCGCCAAAGCCAATTAACCTACAAACCTGCACGTCTTTGGAGAGTTGGGGGAAACCGAAGATCTCGGAGAAAACCCACGCATGTCACAGGGAGAGCGTACAAACTCCGTACAGACAGCACCCGTGGTCAGGATCGAACCCGGGTCTCTTGCCCAGTTTCTGCAGATCCTACCTACACATTTAGCTTGTGCGTTTGTTAACATGTAGCTAGCTTATCACTGCATATGAAGTTAGTTATTGTCTTTTAGCACAAATGTGTATAGGTAGTTTACATGCTACTTGTTCATTGGGTTTGGTTTTCTTGGTCGAGCGCTAATCCTGGTGTTACAGCACGAGTACCTTGTGTATTAATAGTAAAGGCAGAGTGAAGGCCGATTGAAATAATAGAGGCATTTATTTGACAATCACATGCAAAACGCACTGGGGAACTGAACATAGACACGAGATGCTGGAGTAACTCAGCGGGACAGTCAGCAGCTTTGGAGAGAAGGAATGGGAAATGTTTTGGGTCGAGACCTCTCTTCAGACTCAAGGGAACTGAATATTTTATAAGGACCTCTCTCCTTATTGAAGCTTTGTAGGGGTGGGAAATTGCAACCCTCACGTGGTCCGCCCTGTTTCGACGAATGCAATCAACCCGGCGTGCACAATCAAATAAGATCAATTAGAACAAGTTGTCCTACAACTTTAGGCCGTGCAACGCCACACGCAAGGAGAAGAAGAAGCCTTGTGGACTTCGGCAAAACAAAGGAAAAGCAATTGCAAATGCCAATTTCCCAGCAGCTTTGAATGTTGGCACTGAGGACTGAGTCACGTCCATTGTAATCGTACACGGGACGTGCTTCATTGGAAAAATTCCATCTGCTCTTCATACCTTTGAGAAAGCGCTTAGTTACAAACAGCTGTTGTTAAACAGTTGTGTCCTTTTGGCATCTTCTGAAAGACATGCACTATGTCCTTGACATTCTCACTTACAGCAAAGTGCCTCATATCTCCGAGGACCAGATTGATTAAGTAACTTCAAGCCTAGACTGTTGCATTTTTTATTCTATATCAGGATGCGGGCATTTGGGTGAAGGTTGGCATTTATCAGCCTTCTTTGGTTGCGTAGGAGCTGGAAATGGGCTTTCACCTTAGAGATAAAGGGCACGCTGAGCGATTGGCCAGGCCGTTAGGTGAGTAGCCAAATGTCAACACATGCTTTACAGATACAGCAGGGGGTGGAAGATTGCAATCTTCACGTGGTCCGCCCTGTTTCGACTAATGCAATCAACTCGACGTGCACAAACAGAAGACTTACAAAATTCTTAAGGGGTTGGACAGGCTAGATGCAGGAAGATTGTTCCCGATGTTGGGGAAGTCCAGGACAAGGGGTCAAAGTCTAAGGATAAGGGGGACGCCTTTTAGGACCGAGATGAGAAATTCGTTTTTCACACAGAGAGTGTTGAATCTGTGGAATTCTCTGCCACAGAAGGTAGTTGAGGCCAGTTCGTTGGCTATATTTAAGAGGGAGTTGGATGTGGCCCTTGTGGCTGAAGGGATCAGTGGCTATGGAGAGAAGGCAGGTACAGGATACTGAGTTGGATGATCAGCCATGGTGGGGATCGTGGGGTGGAGAAAGAGATGTGTAAAAGCCAAGTCCAATGTCCAAACTCCACCAGATGCAGTTGAATGGTGTGGAACCATGCTTGATAGTTCCTTAAATCGGGGATATTGTATTTAACCTTAATGCTCTGATTAAAGTTTACGAGGATGTTGCCAGGACGACGCAGAGCAGCGCAATGATGAAGCAGTAGAACTGCCGCCTCTTTGCGCCAGAGAACCGGGTTTGATCCTGACTACGGGTGCTGTCTGTACGGAGTTTGTACGTTCTCCATGTGACCCCGTGAGTTTTTTTCCGGGTGCTCCGGTTTCCACCCACACTCCAAAGACGTGGAGGTTTGTAGGTTAATTGGCTTTGGTAAAATTGTAAATTGCCCCCAGATAACGCTACCGTGATCGCTAGTCGTTGCGAACTCGGTGGGCCAGTGGGCCTGTTTCTGCACCATATCTTTATAAAATCTAAAGACTCGAGGGCTCTAGCTTTAAGGATAGGCTGGGCAGGCTAGGATGTTATTCCTTGGAGCGCAGGATGAGGAGTGATCTTATAGAGATGTATAAAATCATAAAGGGAATAGATAGAGCGGATGCAGTAAGTCATTGACCCAGAGTAGGGGAATCAAGAACCAGTGGACCTAGGTTTAAGATGAGTTGGGCAAGATTTAAAAGGAACCCGTGAGGGGCAACTTTTGCACTCAAACGGTGGTGGATATATGGAACAAATATTTTTATTTATTAGAGGCAAATACATCAATGTACATCACATATATATTGTTACAATCATTGTACCCCATAATTTTATGGCTTTTAAAGAAAGAGAATAGAAAGAAAGAGAGTGAAGTAGGTGAAAAGAGTTGTGAAAGTGAAAGAGCGTGCCAAAGGGGAGAAGAAACCCTTGGTCAAAGAGTTAGAGAAAGGGGATTAAGAGATAGACCCTAGAAAAGAAAAGGAAAAAAGAAAGAGAGACAAAGAGAGAGAAAAGAGAAAAAAAAAAGCTGCCAGAGGAGGTAATTTAGTTTAGTTTAGAGATACAGAGCGGAAACAGGCCCTTCGGCCCACCGAGTCCGCACCGACCAGCGATCCCCGCACTAACACTACCCTATGCACTAGGGACAATTTACACTTATACCAAGCCAATTAACCTATAAACCTGTACGTCTTTGGAGTGTGGGAGGTTGTTGAGACAGGTATTCTCATCGGACAGGAACATGGATAGGAAAGGTTTAAAGGCATATGGGCCAAGTACAGGCAATTAGGACTTGCCTAGACGGGCATGTTGGTTGGTATGGATGAGTTGAGCTGAAGTGACTGTTTCCGTGCTGTGTGACTCTATGCCTCTACGACTCTGTCGGGTGCTGTCTGTACGGAGTTTGCACGTTCTTCCTGTGACCGCGTGGGTTTTCTCCTAGATCTTCGGTTTCCTCCCACACTCCAAAGAAGTACAGGTATGTAGGTAAATTGGCTTGGTATAAGTGTAAATTGTCCCTAGTGTGTGTAGGATAGTGTTAATGTGCGGGGATCGCTGGTTGGAGTGGACTCGGTGGGCCGAAGGGCCTGTTTCCCCGCTAAATTTATCTCTAAATTTAAAAAAAATGAAATATAGTCGTGCAGTCATCCAGTGATCGCCAGGAAACCTGGCCAGGAAGTGCAGTTGCATAAGTTCTGCAGGGAACAAGGATGAAACTCATTGTTAATGTTTGTTAACATAAATTTCTTTAAACTTTTGAGATAGAGCACAGAAACAGGCCCGTCAGCCCATCCAGTCCACGCTGACCAGCGATAGATAAACTATTACTATCCTACACATTCGGGACAATTTACAATTTTACAGAAGCAGATTAACCTACAAACTCGCATGTCTTTGGAGTGTGGGAGGAAACCGGAGCACCTGGAGAAAACCACCATGGTCCAGGGAGAACGTACAAACTCCGTACAGACATCACCCGTAGTCAAGATCGAACCCGGGTCTCTGTTGCTGTTAGGCAGCAACTCACCATCGTGTGCCCTAACGCATAAAGCAAAATTCAGCAGGATTTATTCATCTGGTTTCAATAAATGAAGTAGTTCAAAGTCGTAAAGCATTCCAGCCAAATCTTAGGAATGTTATCATCAGGGAGCGGGGGGCCAGATGATTGGCAACAGGAATGTGATTTCATCTTGTTTGCGATTTCTGAGAGGCCCATAACGTGAAATATTGAGAGTTACTGAATATCGAGGGGCTTGAGTGTCCGACATTCAGACCTTCCTGCTTGGTACTTTGTGGTACGGCAGCTTTAGTGAAGTTAGGTGGCTTAAAGACAGAAATAAAAGGGTGGAGAGAATTGAAGATGCAAGACATTGTGAATGGTATAACAAGAACGAGGCTTGTATAAGAGACTCAGGAGGAGGTGGCTTGGTCTGCTTTCAGAATGGAAAGAGTTGCTGCCTTACAGCGCCAGAGACCCGAGTTCGAGTCCTGACTACGGGTGCTGTCTCTACGGAGTTTGTGCGTTCTCCCTGTGACCGCATGGGTTTTCTCCGGGTGCTCCGGTTTCCACCCACACTCCAAAGGCATACAGGTTTGTAGGTTAATTGGCTTCAGTAAGGATTGTACATTTTCCCGTGTGTACGATAGTGCTAATATACAGGGACGTCCGGTCAACATGGATTCTGCGGGCCGAAGGGCCTGTTTCCACACTGTATCTCTAAACTAAACTTAGTCTCACAGTCTGTAAGGCTCTGTATAACGGAACATTGATGTAGATAATCAGAGGGACAAAATGCAAACTGATGGAGGGACTCAGAGGATCAGGGAGTGGGGACCCAGATGATTGGCAACAGGAATGAATGTGATTTCATTCGTGAGATACAGTGCAGAAACAGGCCCTTCGGTCCACCGAGGAACAAGTTTGCAATTTTTATTGAAGCCAATTAACCTACAAACCTGCACGTCTGGAGTGTGGGAGGAAACCGGAGGACCCGGAGAAAACCCACGCGGTCACAGGGAGAACGTTCAAACTCGATACAGACGGCACCTGTTGTCAGGATCGAACCCGGGTATCTGGCACTGTAAGGCAGCAAGTCTACCACTGCGCCACCGTGCAAGGCCTGCCGCCCGACATTTTACATGGACTTGGCTCAGCACCTCACGCACTAGGTCTGGCTTAGATGTGATGAATGGCCACTGAGGTGAGCAATGGGAAGGAAGCTGTTGCCAGCAAAAGTACACGGAACAGGAGCCTCCAGGGATGGATATAAAGTTGTTGCAGCTTGCTTCAAAATAAAGGTTTTCTTAAAACCAAGCAACCATGTCCTCCTCACAGTTATTTGCAACGCATATTTACGCCAAAGAAAAATTGATTTGGGTGGGAAGGTATTTATTTAGTTCATAGGCTGAACAGAAACATAATGCAAACGGCATTTTCTGCTGTAAACAAACCTTATCTTCTCCAAATGTATTCAGCCGAGAGTGCAGAGTTGTCAAGGAGATGACTGTCGACTGCGTGGTTGCGGCAGATGAGATGCATCAATCATCAGTTGCGAAGCTGCTGCATTGGTGCGGGGTTGGGGAGAAGAAAATGTGATCTCTTCCCCTCAGTTACGTTTAGTTTGTTATTGTCACGTGTAGCGAGGTACAGTGAACATCCTTTATGTGGCATGCGAGCCAGTCAGCGGAAAGACTACACAATCACAATCAAGCTGTCCACAGTGAACAACAAAGGCCACAAGGTTTAGTGCAAGATAAAGTCCAGTAAAGTCCGATTACCGATAGTCCGAAGGTCTCCAACCAAATGGGGTAGGTGGCAGGTCAGGACCGCTCTCTGGTTGTTGATAGGATGGTTCAGTTGCCTGATAACAGCTGGGAAGAATCTGTCCCTAAATCTGGAGGTGTGCGTTTGCACACTTCTGCACCCCTTGCCTGATGGGAGAGAGGAGAATGAGTGGGGAGAGGGGAGAGTGAGTGGCCGGGGTGCGACTCGTCCTTGATCATGCTGCTGGCCTTGCTGAGGCAACGTGAATTGTAAATGGGGTCAATGGAAGGGAGGTTGGTTTGTATGATGGTCTGGGCTGCATCCACAACTCTCTGCAGTTTCTTGATGTTGTGGATGGAGCTGTTCCCAAACCATGTGCACGATGCACCTGGATAAAATACTTTCTACAGTGCACCTGCAGATGTTGGTGAGGGTTGTTGGGGACTTGCCAAACTTGCAGAAGACTGAGGACGGGAGTATCCAAAGGAAGTGCTTTAAAATCACTCTAACATTCTTATATTAATTAACCAAGAGGACATCGTCAATTGCTTTTACACTTCATAAAACAAATCTCTTCCAATAAATATCTATTAGGCTAAGTAAAAAGTATGTTGGTTTATGACAATTTCAATTAGACTTTGTGACGAGTCAGTTAATTGAAATTTGCTGGATCCTCACCATTCTACCCAAGCCAGTAGAGCTCAGATCTCTGTATCGCAACAACCAACCCATTACACCAATTTAGTTCTACAATTTGAAGTCATATCCCTTAACCTCTCTCTCTTTCCTGTGCCCCCCTATCCCGGTGCACAGCCATTTCTCCCACTATCCCACCCTTCTTTCCCCTCCTCCCCCCACTCTGACCCCTTTCATCTATGTCCCTCCTTCTGGCTTTACATTTCCATTCTTCAGACAATTGAACCGTCCTCTCACCAGCTTGAGTGTGGTCATGACCTCCCATCTATCTGATTGGAGACCTATGAACTCTCTTTAATTGGACTTTATTCGTTTTTTAGTTTAGTTTAGTTTAGAGATACAACGTGGAAACAGGCCCTTCGGCCCAATTGGGTCTGCGCCGACCAGCGATCCCCGCACATTAACACAATCCTACACACACTAGGACAATTTTTACACTTACCAAGCCAATTTACCTACAAACCTGTACGGCTTTGGAGTTTGGGAGGAAACCGAAGATCTCGGAGAAAACCCACGCAGGTCACGGGGAGAACGTACAAACTCCATACAGGCAGCACCCGTAGTCGGGATCGAACCCGGCTCTCCAGCGCTGCAAGAGCTGTAAGGCAGCAACTCTACCACTGCGCTGCCGTGCCACTCTTTATCATGGACTTTATTGGACATTATATATATATTGGACTTTATCATGCACTTAATGTTGTTCCCTTTATCCTTTGTCTGTGCCCTGTGGATGCTTTGATTGTAATCGTGTATAGTCCTTTTAACTGGATAGCACACAAACAAAAACTTTTCACTGTACCTCGGTACACATGACAATCATAAACCAAACTAAACTGGATTAGTAAAGGTGTCGGAGGTCAAGGGGCGAAGGCAGGAGAATGGCATTGAATGGGAAAGATAGACACCAGCCATGATTGAGTGGCAGAGTAGACTTGATGGGCCGAATGGCCTAATTCTGTTCCTTCTTCTTATCGAGTCCACGCGTGAGATTAGAAGCAGTTCAGCCAGAGCTGAACACACATCTCGGTATTTGAACACAATGGTGTCTTGTCTTGTCGCTTCTGGCCGCTTCTTTTGTTAAATATTTTTATTAGGCATAGGTACATATTAATAGAATATACTTCTCACATACATTCGTAATATTATTAATATTAACAATTATGTCTTATTTGTATTTCTATACATTTTGTTTTTTTTTTGAAGATAGGAAAAGATAGAGAAAAATAAAGTAAAAGTAGAAAATCAAAAAAAAAAAAAATGAGTGGAGTATTAAACAGGTTATCCATCGTTGGAGATATATCCATGATTTGTTATGTATGATTCTTCATCCATTCCTTTATTCAGGCTTCAGTCAGGCTCTCACACCGAGCCATTTTGACCCTTTAAATATTCAATAAATGGAGACCATATCCCTCTGAAAAGATCCAACTTGTCCAGCAGCTTCTTGTGCTTCTTGTTGAAAGGTTGTTGGAAACAGGGCCGCGACGTGAACGCTCTTTCCTTGACTCCATTCTGCTCAGAGAACTTACGAACTTATGAAACTAAACTAACCTGTAAAGCGTTCACTCAATTTAAGAAGAACTTTATCGTGGACTTTTCCGTTAAACCGTGAATCTCAGCGTTCAGCAACTCACTCAAAACACACCCGTCATTGGGAACCAAAGGTGCATATAGGTTTCCAGTACAGAGGAACCTCATTTGAAATGGTTTTTTTTCTTGGAACAAACTATAGAACATTGAATTTTCTCAATTCTGTTAACCCTTGCTGCCTCCTCCCCTTCCCACCTCCCCTCAGCCCTCGGGCCCTGGCATTCCCTCTCTCTCTATCTCTCTCCCCCACCCTAGTCGCACTAGCTTCTCATTTTCACACCACAAACAGCTTACAATGGCTTGTTCCCTTTATCATCGATACTTTTTTGCATATCTTTCATTCGTTGTTCTTTATCTCTCCACATCACCGTCTATATCTCTCGTTTCCCTGATCCCTGACCAGTCTGAAGAAGGGTCTCGACCCGAAACGTTGCCTATCTCCTTCGCTCCTTAGATGCTGCTGCACCCGCTGAGTTTCTCCAGCTTTTTGTGTACCCTCGATTCTCCAGCATCTGCAGTTCCTTCGTTAACACTATAGATAATCCCACCGGTTTTCTGTCCCACAATAGCCCAGTAATTTATGTTTCAAATAATTATATTTTCTTCTTTAAAAAATACACTGGTCTCTGCCTCGCGGTTCCCTGTGGCAAATCATTGCACAACCCAACAACTTTTGCTAATAAAGACATCATTCATAACTGCGCTGCTCCTTCTCTTAATGACAATCCTAATGATGGATGCAATCATCTTTCTTTTTTCACCTCATTCAAACAATTCATGATTAAAAACATTATTAAATAAAACTCCAATGATTAAATTCCTGCTCCAGCTGAAATAGTTCTTGTAGCTTTAAGTAACTGCTGGTTACAATGTTGCACCAAGTTAGACATAAGGAACTGCAGATGCTGGTTTACAAAAGAAGGCCATGATTACATGGTTACAATCAAACCACCCACAGTGTACACATACAGGATGAAGCGAATAAAGTTTAGTGCAAGATAAAGTGCAATAAAGTCTGATTAAAGGCAGTCCGAGGGGCTCCAATGGGGTAGATGGTAGGTCAGGGCCACTCTCTAGTTGTTGGTGGTATGGTTCAGTTGCCTGATGACAGCTGGGATGAAACTGTCCCTGGATCTGGAGGTGTGCGTTTTCACACCAGTACCTCTTGCCTGATGGAAGAGGGGTGAAGAGGAAGGGTCCAGGGTGAGACTCGTCCTTGATTATTCTGTCCATCAGTACTACAGTAGGCTCTCAAGCATTAGTTAAACAGTGGGCATTTGTAGTTACTAATGGAACGTAGAACAGTACAGCACAGGAACCGGTCCTTCAGTTCGTAATGTCTGTGCGGTAACATGATGTCAAGTTAAACTAATCTCCTCTGCCTGCATCCTTCCACTTCCTGCAAATCCATGTGCCTATCTAAAAGCCTCGTTAGTGCCACTATCGTATCTGCCTCCACCACCACCCCTGGCAGCACATTGCAGGCACTCACCACTCTCTGTATAAAAAAAACTTGCCTTACATATCTCCTTTAAACTTTGCCCCTCAGTCTGAAGAAGGGTCAGGACCTGAAACATCACCCATTCCTTCTATCCAGAGATGCTGCTTGTCCCACTGAGTTACTCCAGCATTGTGTGTCTACCCTCTCACCTTAATGCTATGCCCTCTATTCTTCAGCATTTCTACCCTAGGAGGAAGGTTCTGCCTGAATACCCCATCTATGCCTCTCATAATTTTATATTCTTCTATCAGGACTACCCTCAGCCTCCGACATTTCAGAGAAAACAATCCAGGTTTGTCCAACCACTCCTTACAGAACCTCTTCTGGATGGCTTGTGCTGCTTTTGGCCCAAGTTAAAATTTCCATCGCATTCCTGGCTGTATCTACGGAGACATTTTACCACACATCTTTTAGTTTAGTTTTGTTTAGTTTAGAGATAAAGCATAGACACATGCCCTTCGGCCCACCGAGTCTGTGCTGACCAGCGATCACCCTTACACTAGTTCTATCCTACATGCTAGGGACAATTTACAGAGCCAATTTACCTGCAAACCTGTACGTCTTTGGAGTGTGGCAGGAAACTGGAGCCCCCAGGGAAAACCCACGCAGTTCACGGGGTGAACGTACAGACTCCTACACACAGCATCCATAGTCGGGATCGAACCCAGTTCTCTGGCGCTGAGAGGCAGCAACTCTACCACTGCGCCACTGAGCTGCCCTATGTGCAGGTTATATGCAGATAGATAAGTGATGGTCGGGACCTGCCATCGCCCGCCGGGGGCTCCAACATTAAAACCCGGAGCAGAGCCTTACATCGCCGGCGAGGCCTTAACGGCCGTGGGACTTACCTTCGCCCGCCAGGTTCTTTAACATCGGGAGAGGATGGAGAGCAGGGGAGAGACAAGACTTTGCCTTCCATCACAGTGAGGAGGAGATTCACTGTGATGGATGTCTGTGTGAATTGAGTTGGTTGTGTGTCTTGTAAAATTGTTTCTTCTTGTTGCATGGCTGCAGAAATCAAAGTTCCTAACGGAAAAATAAAGTTCATTGAATTGCATTGTTCTTGTGTTGTACTGTTCTACGTTCTATTTCAGTTTAAAGACCCATTGTCAGAACTGGGAAACAAAGAAAACATTTGTTTTGTTGCTGTTTTCAATTTGTTAAGTGTCCTCATAGTTGCTGCTATATACTCATATAGCCTACAACTCTGTCATGGGAGCTTCTCGGTGGACCAGTGGGATACATTTTAATCACAGTGCATGAGGTTGCTATAATGTGAGGAGATGATACCATGTCAAAGCGAAGAGAAGAACAAAGTCTACTGGGATTACATTGTATGTCATGTTAACACCCTTGGATTTGAAAGTCACTTGCAATGAAAATGCTTCCAGACTTGTCAATGTCCTCGGCGAGTGAAAGACAGTGAATAGTTTCTCACTCATCACGGCGACAGATGCGCCTGATGTACATTGATTTCGGAGTTGCAACTATTCACTTGTACGCATGGCTGAATGAGTGTGGTGAAGAACAAGGTTTATCTGAATTGCTTTAGTTCATGGTTTTAAGAGACACTGCATGGAAGCAGGCCCTTCGGCCCACCATGTCTAGTGATTAGCCAGAAAAAGAAGCCTACCAGACGACTGGGAGAAATGCAGAGGAGGACAAAGGGCTTAATTAGGAAAGGGAAAACAGATTATGAAAGAAAACTGGCAGGGAACATAAAAACATACTGCAAAAGTTTTTATAGATATGTGAAGAGAAAGAGATTAGTTAAAACAAATGTAGGTCCCTTGCAGTCAGAAACAGGTGAATTGGTCATGGGGAACAAGGACATGGCAGACCAATTGAATAACTACTTTGGTTCTGTCTTCACTAAAGAAGACATAAATAATCTGCTGGAAATAGCAGGGGACCGTGGGTCAAATAAGGTGGAGGAACTGAGTGAAATCCAGGTTAGCTGAGAAGTGGTGTTGGGTAAATTGAATGGATTAAAGGCCGATAAATCCCCAGGGCCAGATAGTCTCAGAGTATCATCCCAGAGTACTCAAGGAAGTAGCCACAGAAATAGTGGATACATTAGTGATAATTTTTCAAAACTCCTCAGATTCTGGAGTAGTTCCTGAGGATTGGAGGGTAGCTAATGTAACCCCACTTTTTAAAAAAGGAGGGAGAGAGAAAACGGGGAATTACAGACCAGTTAGTCTAACATCGGCAGTGAGGAAACTGCTAGAGTCAGTTATTAAAGATGGGATAGCAGTACATTTGGAAAGTGGTGAAATCATTGGACAAAGTCAGCATGGATTTACGAAAAGGTAAATCATGTCTGACGAATCTTATAGAATTTTTTGAGGATGTAACTAGCAGAGTGGATAAGGGAGAACCAGTGGATGTGTTATATCTAGACTTTCAGAAGGCTTTCGACAAGGCCCCACATAAGAGATTAGTATACAAACTTAAAGCACACAGGTATTGGGGTTCAGTATTGATGTGGATAGAGAACTGGCTGGCAGACAGGAAGCAAAGGGTAGGAGTAAACGGGTCCTTTTCAGAATGGCAGGCAGTGACTAGTGGGGTACCGCAAGGCTCAGTGCTGGGACCCCAGCTATTTACAATATATATTAATGATTTGGACGAGGGAATTGAAAGCAACTCCAATTTTGCGGATGACACTAAGTAGGGGGGTAGTGTTAGGTGTGAGGAATGCTAGGAGGCTGCAAGGTGACTTGGATAGGCTGGGTGAGTGGGCAAATGCATGGCAGATGCAGTATAATGTGGAAAAAAATGTAAGGTTATCCACTTTGGTGGCAAAAACAGGAGGGTAGACTATTATCTGAATGGTGGCAAATTAGGAAAAGGGAGATGCAACGAGACCTGGGTGTCATGGTACACCAATCATTGAAAGTAGGCATGCAGGTGCAGCAGGCAGTGAAGAAAGCAAATGGTATGTTAGCATTCATAGCGAAAGGATTTGAGTATAGGAGCAGGGAGGTTCTACTGCAGTTGTACAGGGTTTTGGTGAAACCACACCTGGAGTATTGCGTACAGTTTTGGTCTCCAAATCTGAGAAAATACATTCTTGCCATAGAGGGGGTACAGAGAAGGTTCACCAGACTGAATCCTGGGATGTCAGGACTTACATATGAGGAAAGACTGGATAGACTTGGCTTGTACTCGCTAGAATTTAGAAGACTGAGGGGGGATCTTATAGAAACTTACAAAATTCTTAAGGGGTTAGATAGGCTAGATGCAGGAAGATTGTTCCCGATTTTGGGGAAGTCTAGAACAAGGGGTCATAGTCTAAGGATAAGGGGGAATTCCTTTAGGACCGAGATGAGGAAAACATTTTTCACACAGAGAGTGGTGAGTCTCTGGAATTCTCTGCCACAGAAGGTAGTTGAGGCCAGTTCATTGGTTATATTTAAGAGGGAGTTAGATGTGGCTAAAGGGATCAGGGGGTATGGAGAGAAGGCAGGTACAGGATACTGAGTTGGATGATCAGCCATGATCATATTGAATGGCGGTGCAGGCTCGAAGGGCCGAATGGCTTACTCCTGCACCTATTTTCTATGTTTCTATGTTTCTATGCTTGTACTGACCTGTATACAGAAATGAATTTCACTGTACCTCGGTACATGTGACAAATAAAGTGCCATACCGTACCATGACAAGTCCATGCCGGACATCGACCACCCGTTCACACTGGTTCCATGTTTATCCCAATTTCGTATCCTATGGGCAATTTCTTTTTCTTTCCACTTTAAATAAAAGGTGATTTATTTGACACATTGATTGACACAATGATTGGGATGGCAGGACTGTCATATGAGGAAAGATTGAAAAGACTAGGCTTGTATTCACTGGAGTTTAGAAGAATGAGAGGGGGATCTTATGGAAACATGTAAAATTATAAAAGGACTGGACAAGCTAGATGCAGGAAAAATGTTCCCAATGTTGGGAGAGTCCAGAACCAGGGGCCACAGTCTTAGAATAAAGGGGAGGTCATTTAAGACTGAGGTGAGAAAAAACTTTTTTACCCAGAGAGTTGTGAATTTATGGAATTCCCTGCCACAGAGGGCATTGGAGGCCAAATCACTGGATGGATTTAAGAGAGAGTTGGATAGAGCTCTAGGGGCTAGTGGAGTCAAGGGATATGGGGGGAAGGCAGGCACGGGTTATTGATAGCGGACGATCAGCCATGATCACAATGAATGGCGGTGCTGGCTCGAAGGGCCAAATGGCCTCCTCCTGCACCTATTTTCTATGTTTTTATGTTTCTACATACAGAGGAGTCAACACAACGTTGTGCTCCATTTACCCAAGTCCAAATCATGTAAATAAACCAAGGATACAAGTATGGTCTGCTGGGGTACAGCACTCATGCCTACATTTGAGCAATATCTGCTCAATTATCATCCAATTGTTTTCCCAATTATCATCCAATTATCTATTCATGCTGTTCCATTTAATCGTCCATTGTGGCCGGAGTTTTTATAACAAGTTACGTGAAATATATCTGGTAGAAGATGTTTTCCTAACCATCACAATTAATAAAAATATTAATCTTTCAATTTCTTTGCCATTTGACATTTAATATTGTCTTTGTGGAGGTGGTAACTCAGGTTTGAGCACCTTTCAGAAGTCTAACAAGCCATGTCATTAGTTTGTTAATGAATTAGGTTATGCCAACCTCGCCACACAACAGTCTAATTTGAGTTTTAAATATCATATGTGAAGAACTGATCCAATCAGTCTGATGATAAATGCAACGCTGTATGAGAAAGGTCGCCTTCACATGCGTTGAACCCTTGTGAATCTCCACCTAAAGTACTTCTTTTCATTTCATTCGTGGTATTATCGGCTTAATATGATGACTTGTAGAGGATATTGTGTTAAATTGTAGAGTGATGTTGCGCAAATCTGGTTCTTATATCCTTGTGTAAAGGATATCGTTTTTTTTGTTTTTTTAAAATATTTTAATTAGAAGCATATACATATCATAACCAAAACACGATTTGTTTACCAGTTACATATAAACACAGCTTCTATTTTTTATAATTTTTTTTGAAAGATAGAGCTATAGAGAGAAAATAAATAAGGGAAGAGAAAAAGGAAACTAGAAGCTAATAGAGAGGGGAGGGAGAAGAAAAAACCAAAAAAAGATCATCAAAAACATAATTTTGGAGATAGGTCCGTAGATTATAGAGTGTGATTATTCATCCAGACCTGGATTCAAGTTTCAGTTCAGCTTCCGTGTTGAACCAATTTACCCATTTAGAAAATCAATAAATGGAGACAATATTCTAGCAAATAGTTCTGATTTGTCAATTAAGATGAGGCTAATTTTTTTCCAAGTGTAAGGTCTCAGACATTTCCGTAATCCACCTTTCAATTGTGGGGGTTGTTGGATTTTTCCAAAATTTTAATATTAATTTTTTTCCCAATTATTATACTATAATCGAGGAAATGTCTTTGATTTATTGTAAGTTTTATGCTTTGTTCTGAAATTCCTAATATTATTAGTTTTGTGTCAGGATCCATCCTATGGGCAATTTATAGAGACCAATTCACGAACAAACCTGCACGTCTTTGGGACGTGAGAGGAAACCGGAGCACCCGGCAAAAACCCATGAGGTCACAGGGAGAGCATGCAAACTCCAAACAGACAGCATCTAAGGGCAGGATCAAGCCCGGGTCTCTGTCACTGTGAGGCAACAGCTCTGTGGCATTCTGATAGTGTACAAGAGGTTTCTCTGAGATGCGTCTCTCAGTCTCCAAGAGTTTGAAAAGTTTGTTATTATCGAACTCTGCGGGTCCTAGTTTAGACTGGGTGACAACGATGAACAAATGGAAGTTATCAAAGTCTTTATTGCTTGATACACAACAACGATAGCTTTCTTTATCGCTGCCTCCAAGATACTGTGTATCCTCAGATCCATACAGAGCCTTAAGAGGAAATAAATAGAACATTTGCTTTAAAGAGAAAAGTACATTAACACAACAGTATTACAGACAATGAATATCTGATATTATTACAAAACATAACAATCATTTTCCCACCAGTCGCCGCACTCTATCTGATAAGGATATTATTATTAGTTGTTAAGATTCCTGTTTCTTTGGTGAATTCTCTTTAATAAAACAGGTGTCAGGACCCAACTATGCCGGGCAATGCCACTATCTGATTTCAGACGTACAGCAGGTGTTTCTAAACTACGCCTATGTAAATCCTACCACGAGAGTAGCTTTAGTTAAATTACATTTAACCTATGAGCTGAATAAAGTCAATGGTGTGGCACGGTAGCGTTGCAGCGCCAGAGACCCACGTTCGATCCTGACTACGGGTGCTGTCTGTACGGAGTTTGGACGTTCTCCCTGTTTTCTCCGGGTGCTCCGGTTTCTTCCCACACTCCAAAGACGTGCAGATTTGTAGGGTTCATTTGCTTCTGCAAAATTGTGAAAATTGTCCCTGGAGTGTAGGATAGTGCTAGCGAAGGACTTATTTCCTCACTGTATCTCTAAAGGCTAGAATCAAAGTAGGGATATAATTCAGCTTTTTGGGAATCAAGGTGGAACTTGGGCTTGGACCCAGTGAAGACCCTGACTTTGCCCTGGGGAGTCCCCTACTCCAAAATGCAACAATATTCTATACTTTGGCTCTTCTTTCAAACCTGCTGCATTTCCTCCACAGATCGCGACGTCGGGTGGAACGCTCCCTCCTGTCAGCACGCTGACCGCCCTGCATGGGCTGCATCACAACCCGCACACTGTGGCCCAACAGACCCAGAACCTCATCATGGCTTCCTTACCAAGTGTCATGGCCATTGCACCCAGCGACTCAACCTGTCTCTCGCCAGCACTGGCTAACGGAGGAGCTTCGGCACTGGTCATTGGTAAGTCGGCGGGCAGTTGCTGCAGTGAATGGGATGCTTGCTGTAACCAAGTCACCAAATAGGAACAAAGACTTCAGTCCTCCAAGTCCACCACTGACCATAAAGAACCTATTTTTACACTAATCCTCCATTAAGCCCATTTTTTTCTGAACACATTTTCATCAACTCTCACTCACCTACTGACTAAAAGGCATCAATGCTGGTAAATTTGTGACAAAAAATTAACCTCCCCTAAAGTGTGGCACGGTTGCTCAGCGTAGAGTTGCTGCCTCACAGCGCCAGAGACCCGGTTTGATTCTGACTACGGTTGCTGTCTGTACGGAGCTTGTACGTTCTCCCTGAGACTTGTGCGCGTTTTCTCTGAGTGCTCCGGTTTGATCTCATATAACAAAGACTTGCAGATTTGTCGGTTAATTGGCTTCTGTAAATTGTCCCTCGTAAGTAGGCGTTTGCTGGTTGGCACGGACTCGGTGGGCCGAAGGACCTTGGTCCACGCACCTAAACCTGCATGCCTTCTGGATGCAGGGGAAAACTGGAACACCCAGAGGAAACGCGCGCAGTCATAGGGAGAAGGCGGGTGAACTCCACACATAGAGCGCCAGAGGTCAGGATTGAACCGTGTTTCTACAGCTGTGAGACAGCGGCTCTGCTCCTCTGCGCCGTTCATAACGTTGGCACAAGGATGATGCGGATCTCAGTGGATGGATAAATGCCTACAATGATTCACATTTGCTCAAGATCATGCATATCTCTTCTAAGCTTAGTTTAGTTGAGAGACACAGTGTGGGAACAGGCCCTTTGTCCCACCGAGTCCATGCCGACCAACCCATTCACACTAGTTCTATGTTATTCCAGTTTCACATCCTACACACTAGGATAAGAAACTGTTTAAGTAACATTTAGACAGGTACATGGATAGGACAGGTTTGGAGGGATATGGGCCAAATGCAGGCAGGTGGGACTAGTGTAGCTGGGACATCTTGGCTGATGTAAGTTGGGCTGAAGGGCCTGTTTCCACTCTGTATCACTCTATGACTCCATGGCTAGGGGCAATTCAGAGGCCAATTAACCTACAAACCTTTGCCTACGATATGTGTTAAATTAGAACTTGTTACTGCGGCCCTGGGTTCCGATTCTGTGGGACGCGTCAGTTTGAAGGACTGACTAACACGGGTTCCTTTCGTTGTGCTTTCAGGTCTCGCCACGACTCAGGCCCAGAATGTTCCGGTTATTAACAGCGTGGGCAGCAGCCTGACGACCCTTCAGCCCCTCCAGATTCCCCAGCAACTGCATGCCCACCACCAGCAGCCTCTCATGCACCAGGTGCAAGGACACATGGCCCAGAGCTCATTCATGGCTACAATGGCACAACTGCAAAACCCACACGGTGAGACTCTTTTGTTTCCGCTTCAGTTTTGTTTATTGTCACGTGCACCGAGGTACCGTGAAAAGCTTTCTCCAGTCAGCGGAAAGACAAAACATGATTACAATGGAGCCATTTACGGGGTATAGTGCACGATAAGGGGATAACATTTAGTGCAAGGTAAAGCCAGCAAAGTCCGACGTTCAAGAGGGTCACTGCATCAAAAACTGTCCACAAGACGATAAGACATAGGAGTAGAATTTGGCCATTCGGCCCTTCGAGCAACGACATTGTATTCAAGGGGCGGTAGAGCTATGGAGATATGAAGAGACGTCTTGAAAACAGCTTGTTGCTCACAGGCGATACCCAAGATCTGGTTATTGTAAGGTCCAAGATAGACGCACAAATGGGCGGCACGGTGACGCAATGGTAGCGTTGCTGCCTACATCATACTTTGAAAGGTGTCCATTCACATCAACTCCAATTTTGCAGGATTAATGGAAGCTGGAGAAATGCAGTGACTGGGTTAACATATGATGAGCGTTTGACGCACTGGGCCTGTACTCGCTGGAGTTTACAAGGGTAACAGGAGATCTCATTGAAACTTACCGAATAGTGAAAGGCCTGGATAGAGTGGATGTGGAGAGGATGTTTCCACTAGTGGGAGAGTCTAGGACCACAGGCCATAGCCTCAGAATGAAAGGACGTACCTTTAGACAGGAGATGAAGAGGAATTTCTTTAGTCAGAGGGTGGTGAATCTGTGGAATTCATTACCTCTGATGGCTGTGGAGAACAAGTTATTGGATGTTGTTAAGGCGCTGATTCACAGATTCTTGATTAGCACGCGTGTCAGGGGTTACGGGGAGAAGGCACGAGAATGGGGTTGAGAGGGAAAGATAGATCAGCCATGATTGAATGATGAAATAGACTTGATGGGCCGAATGGCATAATTCTGCTCCTCGAACCCGTGAACTGATGAACAATTCCTCCCTTCCCACACACAGATTGAGGGTTTCCTTTGATATCCTCGAATCACCAACAGCTACCGTGAAGTAATTTTTTTCTGTAGTAAAGGTACCTGCAGCAAAGATCTTCTCGAGCAACTAATGGGGTCATTAGACCTAATGAATGACTGCAAACTCAACAGAAATTGTCAATTAAATGCTGCCTCATGGGCTTTTGTTTTAAAGTGCTCAGTATTCCCAACATTAGTAAACATTACAAGTGCATGAAAACTTAATAGCATCACTTGGAGTATTAAAGGCACATATTCGGTGCTACCCGACCAGAGGACTAGATTCTTCCTTCAGGGGCGGCAGGGTGGGTCAGCGGTAGAGTTGCCACCTTACAGCGCCAGAGACCCGGGTTCGATCCTGACGACGGGTGCTGTCTGTACCGAGTTTGCACGTTCTCCCCGTGACCTGTGTGGATTTTCTTCAGGTTCTCCTTTTTCCGCCCACTCTCCGAAGACGTACAGGTTTGTAGGTAAATTTGTAAATTGTCCCTGGTGTATGTAGGATAGTGTAGATGTGTGGGGATTGCTGGTCAGTGTGTTCGGTTGGCAGAAGGCCCTGTTTCCTCGCTGTATAAACTAAACTAAACTAAACTCAATCGTGTCTACATTGGAACTAGATTTCTGGAAGGCAGCATTTTACATGGGCTGAAGCAGAAGCCCAGTTGCATGCCGATATCTCTAGTTTGTAGAAACCCCTGCATTCCCACTCTCCCCTCCCCCACCCTAGTCATCCTACTAGTTCCACAGTTCACATCCTTGTATCCCTTCGCTATTACTTCTTCCCAGGCCAACAACGGGCCATTGTGGGCTCCACCCTTCCTTGGTCATCTGTTGCCGGCCCTGCTTTGTTCTCTGGCCTTTCCTTACCTCACCTCTACTATCGGCCTGAAGAAGGGTCCCGACCCGAAACGTCACCCATCCTTTTTCTCCAGAGATGTTGCCTGACCCGCTGAGTTACTCCAGCCCGTTGTGTCTCTCTTAGCCCAGTAGAGAAGTCCAGAATGTATTCGCACTTCCCAGCTGAATATGTTTATGAATTACGTTAACGATTATTTTAGATAACTTTCCGCCCGACCTGGACTCCAACGTAATAGTCACCTTGTTTTTAGAATCCATGATAATGCTCAATATCTGCCACGTGCTCTAAGCTGTTGTAAAGGTTCCAATCTTTAGTTACACATTGTACAGTGTCAGCACAAACACTCACGGAAATGATGAAGACCTGGAGAGAACTCTAACCCCAGACCACTGTCCTGCACGCTTCACTTTACACTCATCCACTCCAAATCAATTAGTTTAGTTTAGTTTATTGTCACGTGTGCTGAGGTACAGTGAAAAGCTTTTGTTGCGTGCTAAACCAGTCAGACATCGATATACGCGACAACAAACTAATCTAAACTAAACTCGGTTTTGCTAAAGTTTTTGTCTTTCCACGTGGGATGTTGTTCCTCTTCTCTGCCGGTGTTGTGAGCTAAAGTGGGCGTAACTGAGGTATTTTCTCAACACCACGATGATACCAAGATCCCTCTTGCATTGACCCCCTCACCATGTCACCCCAGTATGCATGTACCTGCTTACAGACCAGGTTTAGTAATGAGGTCGGCTTTTAGAGGGGAGACAGGGAACATAACAGATGTAACATTAGACTAATATTAAAACAACTCGGTCCATTTGCCCACCTCTGACTGACTGCGTTGTTTGAAACTAGCATTTGATTTTGTCCATGGTTTGTCTCAGTTTAACATTGATGGAATTGTCTGAGCCGTTTTCATGAAACGTTGTGATCTGACCATTGCGCTTATTGACCCTCTCCAGAACCTGTTGTTACATTGAACCTTGCCGGGATACAGCAGCATTGGTATACAGAGAAACCTTGGGGCTTAAGTCCATAACACCTTGAAAGTGACAACACAAGTTGATAGAACAGTAGGTAACTGAAGAAGGATCTCGACCCGAAACGTCATCCATTCCTTCTCTTCAGAGATGCTGCCTGTCCCGCTGAGTGACTCCAGCATTTTGTGTCTACCTTCGTTTTAAATCAGCATCTGCAGTTCCTTCCTGCACAGTAAATAAAAAGCATATCAAATGCTTGATTTCACAGTATAAGAATCAGGAAGCCACGATGCAGCTTTATCGGACTTCGGTTAGATTGCATTTGGAGTATTGCGTGTAGTTCTGGTTGCCTCTTTACAGGAAGGATGTGGAGGCTTTGGAAAGGGTGCAGAGGAAATTTACCGGAATACTGCTGGGATTAGGGGAGCATTAGCTCGAGGGAGAGGTTGGAATGCCAGAGGTTGCAGGGGGACCTGCTGGCAGTGCAGTAAACGCTTGTTATAATGGACTATGGGGGGGGGGGGGGGGGGGGGGTTAATGGTGTCCATTATTGCCGATTGCCCCTCTGACCAAATATGGTATGTAGTTGAAACACAGAACTGCAGAGATACACAAAAGCACACAAAAGGCTGGAGTAACTCAGTGGGTGGAGCAGCATCTCTGGAGAACATGGATAAGTGACAACAGTGTCCTTCTTCAGTCGGCTGTGTTACCCAAGCACTTTGTGTCGTTTCATCTTAAAACTAGGCGCCGATGCCGCTGCTCTGCACCAGCGAGCCCTTCTTCACCGGCTGCTGTGGCTGTTATCAGACTACTACATGGATCTCCCATAAGTTAAGGGTCGTCGTCTCGATCTCCCAACCTACCCCTTTGAATTTGTTTTGAACCTGCACTTTCTGCACTAGGCTGTAACACAATGTTCTGCACTTACATATTTTTCTCTTTGCACTACCCGTTGTACTTATGCGTAGCTTGACCGCACTCGCGTAGATGCTCACGAGGGGCCTCGATTGTACTCACGAGGAGCCTGTTTCCGCACCCTATGACTCGATGACTCGACTGCATCTTAGAGTTGGCAATTTGAGGGGAGTTTGAGGAAGGGAGGTTAGGGTGGATAAAAGTCTCTCCCTAGTGTGGGCACCTGTTACATTTTATGACCTGGACCCAAAATGAAATCAGTTTAACTTGAAAACTGACATAGTGCTTACCTTTAACCATAAAAACCATCCAGATCCAGATTTATTGCAGCACAATGTTCTTCTTAAATCAAAACAGCAGGTCCTTCAGACTGAGTCTAAATCATCTGTGTTCATCTCAGCCACGCTCGCCAATGATACATTGCCTTCTTGTAGACGTTAAATCTTCCAATAAGACAGTCATTATTTGATAGAAATCTCATTTATTCAGATCAGGACCCCAGTTGGCGGTATTAAACAATCGGCCTATACGGAATTGCAGCAAACAAGCTGTTTGGATTAAATCCTTTTTAGCTTGTTTATAGCTGTCCTTTTAACCTTGAGCCAGCCCTGACGTTCACTGTAGCCTCTCAATGATTGCAACAATCAATCCAAGGAGATGTAGAAACAGCTGAGGCAGCAGATTTGGGTTACGGCAGATTTATTTTTGAAATTTTATTTAATTATTTGGTCCACTCCAATCGCCGTTTGTTTCATCACTATTTTACTTAAAGATTCCCCAAGTACAGCTGTTGTTCCCTTGTGATGGAATTGGGTTTAGCTGTGTGGCAAATGGTTTCTTTAGACCTTAGACACAGCGCAGAAACAGGCCCTTCGGCCCACCGAGTCTGCGCCCACCAGCGCTCACCCCGCACACTAGCGATATCCTACACACTAGGGCCAATTATTTTTTTTTTACAGAAGCCATTTAACCTACAAACCTGTACATCTTTGGAGTGTGGGAGGAAACCGGAGCAACCCGGAGAAAACCCACGCAGTCACAGGGTGAGCGTACAAACACTGTACAGACAGCACCAGTGGTCAGGATCGAACCCCTGGTCTCTGGCGCTGTAACGCAGCAACTCCACCACGTAGCCACTGTGACGCCCATTGAAATGTTCATTGAGATCGCAAGACCATGTGTTCTGACCTCACCTGACAATACACTGTTAATTATAACAAATGTATTATTATTAATATTTAACAGTCTATTCTAACAACCAGTGGCCAAGCAAAGTATCTTGAGATAGTTCATGACTCAGTCACAAATTCAAAGTTTTTTGACAGAAATATTGTAAGATTTGGTGGGCCAACGCATATTCAGACCTGGACAAAGTGCTGGAGTAACTCAGCGGGTCAGACAGCAACTCTAGAGAACATGAACTTTCTTCAAATGTCAACAATCCATTTTCTCCAGAAATACTGCCTGGCCCGTTGAGTTACACCAGCCACATTGTGTCTATCTTTGGTATAACCCTACATCTGCAATTCCTTTTACTACCATTATATCAAATTTATGCGGAAGCGAGGGACTGGACATACAGGGTTATCTTGCAGGATGTAAGAATGCAGGGCGGCATAATGTAGCAGCTGATAGAGCTGCTGCCTCACAGCACTAGGACCCGGGTTCCATCCTGACCCCGTGTCGTGTCTGTGTGGAGTTTGCACGTTCTTCCTGTGACTGCACGGGCTTCCACATTGTGCTTCGGTTTCCTCCCGCATTACAAGAACGTGCGGGTTTGTCAACTAATAAGCTTCTGTTTAATCGCCCCTCGTGGAGAGGGGAGTGAATGTGAAAGTGGGATAACATAGAACTAGTGTGATTGGGTGACCAATGGTCAGCATAGACTCGGTGGGCCAAAGGGCCTGTTTCCATGCTATATCTCACAACATACTTTGTAATTATCATAGAACACCTTCTCCGGAATACCTCCAGCCTCGGAGGCAGTTTCTTCCCAGCTGTTATCAGGCAACTGAACCATCCTATCAACAACTAGATAGCAGTGCTGAGCTACTATCTATCTCAATGAAGACCCTCATACTATCTGAAATCAGACTTTACTAGAGTTTATCTTGCACTAACTGCTATTCCCTTTATCATGTATCTACCTACCGTAGACAGCTCGGTTGTAATCATGTATTGTCTTTCCGCTGACTGGTTTGCGTGTGACAAAAGATTTTCACTGTACTTCAGTACATGTGACGATAAACTAAACTAAACTAAACTTTTAATACCGGTCAAAAATGTCACGGTTTCATGGCTGCAACTCATCCTGGTCCACGGTTCTCCCCCCCCCCCCCCCCCCCCCCCCCACCTCGTGCCTCCAACTCTGTGCACCATGGTTTTTAATCCCCGTGCGGAGACTTAGCCCGAAACGTCGACCATCAGTCTTCCTCCACAGATGGCGTCTGACCTGCTGAATTCCCCCAGCAGCTTCTCCTTTTTGCTCCTGAATCCTTGCTCCATGGGTCTGCTCCATGCCTCTGTAATCTATTTGATTTGTTGGTACCATATCCTAGCTAACAATTATCTATTCTACACTTTCCTTGATCTCCATCCCCTTTGTCTAGTTTTCACACCTTACACTTCCTTATCTCTGTATCTCCCTCTCCCCTGACTCTCAGCCTGAAGAAGGGTCTCGACCGAAACATCACCCATTCCTTCTATCCAGAGATGCTGCCTGTCCTGCTGAGTTATTCCAGCATTTTGTGTCTATCCCCATATCCGTGCTCTCCCTGGATCTACACGCCGCGTTCCCAACACCCCGTTCCGAAGTTCGGAGTACCTCTCCCAAAGTGAGTGCACAGCGTTTCATAGAAATGCTGATTCATTAGTGAGGGTGTCAGGGGTTACGGGGACAAAGCAGGAGAATGGGGTCGAGAGAGAAAGATAGATCAGCTATGACTGAACGCCGGAGTGGACTTGATGGGCCGAATGGTCTCATTCTGCTCCGAGAACTCATGAACATTCATGGCACAGGATTGTTAATTGTTGGCAATTTGACATAAACAAGCACTACAAGCCCTGCCCGTAAAAGAGCAGCCAAATACGAATTTCCTGCCCATTCCCAGCTGGCATCATGCCCGTGTTCCGCTAAAGAGGAAGGAATCTTTGAGGGTACACAAAAGGCTGGAGAAACTCAGCGGGTGCAGCAGCATCTAAGGAGCGAAGGAGATAGGCAACGTTTCGGGTCGAGACCCTTCTTCAGACTGATGAAGGGTTTCTGGACCGAAACGTTGCCTATCTCCTTCGCTTAATAGATGCTGCCGCACCCGCTGAGTTTCTCCAGCCTTTTGTGTACCCTCGATTCTCCAGCATCTGCAGTTCCTTCTTTAACAAGGAATCTTTGGGAGTTGCCACAGTTACTTGCCCAATCCCGAGCATTATTTATATTGGAAGGGCCATGAGTTGCAGCTGCATGGTGTTTTTCTTTAAGTGGCTGACAACAGCAGGCAATTGTCATAGAATCACGGCGAGATATACCACGCAACCTTCAACCTACCGCGTCCCCACCAATGTTCGGCGAGCACAGCAGCGCTGCGGTAGAGTTGCCGCCTCATTCACCAGAGACTAGGGTTCGGTCCAGACCTCGGGTACTGTGTGTGTGGAGTTTGCAAGTTTTCCCTGTGACCTTGTGTGTTTACTCCGGGTGCCCTGGTTTCCCCCCACACTCCTTGCCACTGTGCTGCCCCCGCTGCGGGCTGTACTAAATGCAACCACAAAACATCGCTGCGGCTTCCCACAAGTACAAACACAAACAACACAAATGTTCATAAGATCATAAGTTGCAGGAGCAGAATTAGGCCATTCGGCCCATCTAGTCTACTCTTCCATCCAATCGTGGCTGATCTATCTTTCCTTCCCAACCCCATTCTCCCCATTACCCCTGACACCCTTACTAATGGCTAGCACTCATGGAGTCAAAGAGTGATACAGTGTAGAAACAGGCCCTCCGGCCCAACTTGACCACACCGCCAACAATGTCCCAGCTGCACAAATCCCACTTGCCTGCCCTTGGTCCATATCCCTCCAAACCTGTCCTATCCATGTACTTATCGAACTGTTTCTTAAACGATGGGATAGTCCCTGCCTCAACTACATCCTCTGGCAGCTTGTTCCATACATCCACCACACTCTGTGTGAAAAAGTTACCCCTCAGATTCCTATTAAATCTTTTCCCCTTCACCTTGAACTTATGTCCTCTGGTCCTCGATTCCCCTACCCTGGGAAAAAGACTCTGTGCATCTACCCGATCTATTCCTCTCATGATCTTATACATCTCTATAAGGTCCCCCCCTCATCTTCCTGCCCTCCATGGAATAGAGACCCAGCCTACTCAACCTCTCCCCATAGCTCACACCCTCTAGTCCTGGCAACGTCCTCGTAAATCTTTTCTGAACCTTTTCAAGCTTGACAATCTCTTTCCTATAACATGGTGCCCAGAACTGAACACACTATTCTAAATGCGGGTCTCACCAACGTCTTACACAACTGCAACATGACCTCCCAACTTCTATACTCAATACTCTGACTGATGAAGGCCAAAGTGCCAAAAGCCTTTTTGACCCCTTAAGGACCTTCAAGGAACCATGCACCTGTACTCTTAGATCCCTCTGCTCTACAACACTCCCCAGCGGCCTACCATTTACTGTGTAGGTCCTGCCCTTGTTTGACTCAGTACCTTTTCACTGCACCTCCGTACACGTGACAATAAACTGAACTAAACTGAACTAAAACCGAAGGTGAACATCCTATAGCCTCTCGTTTCCCTATATCTCTCGTTTCCCTGATCCCTGACCAGTCTGAAGAAGGGTCTCGACCCGAAATGTCGCCTATCTCCTTCGCTCCTTAGATGCTGCTGCACCCGCTGAGTTTCTCCAGCCTTTTGTGTATCCTATAGCCTCTGACAGTGGGCTCATAATGATCTGTGTGTTGACGCTGTGACTGGGCAGGTTTAACCTTGTCGGTGACGTGTCGGCTCAGTGCTGTTGTCCTGTCTCATTATTCCTGATGAACAGACTTTAGCAGCTGTGTGTGACTGTTGCCGCCATTGACCAGTGCTGAACCACTATCTACCTCTTTGATGACCCTCGGACTATCCTTGATCGGACTTCGCTGCCTTTACCTTGCGCTAAACGTTATTCCCTTACCATGTATCCGCACGCTGTAAATGGATCGATTGTAATCCTTTGTTGTCCTTCCGCTGACTGGTTAGCACACGACAGAATCTTTTCACTGCACCTCGGTACACGTGACAATAAACTACACTAAACTCACCCACTGACAGACAAGCTGGAACAAATTAAACACACACCTTTCATGAGGTGGTGCAGAGCCTTGACAGAGGCCTTCAAAGTGAAAGATTAATTGGTGCTTTTCATCCAAGATATATGGTCAGATAAATTAAAAAAAATCAATGGGAAAGTGGGGGAAGGGGAGTAGGGGTCACGTTTAATCTGCGGACCTGAACAAGAAACTTGGATAAACATTGTAAAGAGGAAAACAATAGTTATAATCTGATAAATTGTGTTCTCACGTGCTAAAGATCATCTCACATCAGAGGATGTTGCTAGGAATCGAGGGCCTGAGCTGTAGGGAGAGGTTGCGCAGGCTAGTGGTTTATTCCTTGAGGGGTATAAAATCATGAGGGGAATCGATAGGGTGAATGCACAGAGTCTTTGTTACAGATTAGGGAATGAAGAACTGGAGGGCGAAGTTTGCAGGTCAATTAGCTTCTGTAAATTGCCCCTAGTGCATAGGATGCAAAAGTGGGATAACACAGAACTAGTGTAGGGGTGATTGAAGGTTGCTGTTGTCTCGGTGGGCAGAAGGGCCTGTGTCATAAATTCATGCTCATATGCTACAGCAGGCGAATTAGGATATTCTGCCCATCAAGTCTACTCCGCCACTCAATCATGGCTGATCTATCTTTCTCTCCCAACCCCATTCTCCTGCCTTCTCCCGTGTAACCCCTGACACCTTTATTAATCAAGCATCTGTTAATCTGTGCCTTAAAAATACCAATGACAGCCTTCTGTGGCAATGAATTCCACAGATTCACCACCCTCTGACTGAAGAAATTCCTCCTCATCTTTCTAAATGTACGTCCTTTTATTCTGAGGCTTTTTCCCCTGGTCCTAGACTCTCTCACTAGTGGAAACATCCTCTCCACATCCACTCTATCCAGGCCTTTCACAATTCAGTAAGGTTGAATGAGGGGGCCCCTCATCCTTCTTAACTCCAGCGAGTACAGGCCCAGTGCCATCAAACGCTCATCATAGGTTAACCCAATCATTCCTGGGACCATTCTCGTAAACCTCCTCTGGACCCTCTCCAACGCCAACTATCTCCTTCGCTCACTAGATGCTGCTGCACCCGCTGAGTTTCTCCAGCATTTTGTGTACCCTCGCTTTTCCAGCATCTGCAGTTCCTTCTTTAACACCAATGTTTTGTAGGTTAATTGGCTTGGTATAAATGTAAGATGTAAAATTGCCCCAAGTGTGCGTAGAGTAGTGTTAATGTGTTTGTGGGATGGCTGGTCGGTGCGGACTCGGTGGGCCAAAGGGCCTGTTTCCGCGCTGTATTTCTAAACTAAACTAAACTAAAATCTAGCCCAATTAAATGGGAACAGTCACAATAATCTGCAAATTTGGATTAAATATTGTTTTAAAGGTTTTACCATTAATGCTTAATCCCGTTCACAACATACATTTTTTTGTAATAATCTGGCAAAGAGGTAGTGGGTTTCTCCCTGAACATTTGATTTGGAGTCTGTGCACACACACTGTGCTTTACCAGCAGATTAATGGGCCACATTCCCCCATTCCTTGATTCATTGCTCATCTAAATGGGACAGATTAACAGTTCATTATTCATTCAATATAAGAGTTCAGGGAGTAGAGGAAGCCCACAGGAAACAGGCTCCAAAGTTGTGGAAATCCACCCACTGCCCACAGGAAGAGGCACCACGTGTTGATTGAAATCAAAGATCCTATCGCGGAGCAAGATAGACCACTCCTGCTAAATGCAATGGGCTGACGTGTAGTACGCAACAGAACGGAACGTGGGCCTTTTTTTCATCCATTTCCGTAACTGGACCCGACCCGACCTGCAGTGTAATCAACGTTGTGGGGGAACAGTTTGTGTTAATCAATTATAATTCTGAAAATGAGGAGAACATTTTTCACAAATAACTTTTATTTTTACGAGGATGTTTCCGTAACCGGTTCCGTCTCCGCACTGGTATCTTTGCTCCGCTATGGGATCTTTGGTGCGGAGACGGAAGCCGGTTACGGAAATGGGGCCGAAAACTACCCATGACCGTACTACGTCTTTTTCGTCGAGTGGACTATCTTGCTCGCTATAGGATCTTTGATTGAAATTGTCTCTTTACTTTAGACTTGTGACTTTGGAGATACAGCGCTGAAACAGGCCCTTCATCCCACTGAGTCCGTGCCGAGCAGCCATCCCCGTACACTAACACAATCCTACATACTAGGGACAATTTTACAATTTTATCAAAGCCAATTAACCTACAAATCTGCACGTTTTGGAGTGTGGGAGGAAACCGGAGCACCCAGGGAAAACCCACAGGGTCCCGTGCACTAGCACTATGCTCGGGTCAATTTACAATTTTTACCAAAGCCAATTAACCTACAAAATCTGTGTACTGTAGTGGCCTGGACGAGGTCATATAAAGGCTAGATGGCAGGCAGGTTCAAAAGTCCTTTAATGAAGGCATGACTAACTCTCAGATCACTCCCCGAGCAGCAACTGGGAACCCAAGGGCAGTCCCCCGTCCCTGTCCCTCAAGTGCAGAGGGGGATAACCCAAGGAGTGGCCTAATATCCAGGGACCGCCACAGTACATCTTTGGAGTGTGGGGGGAATCCGGAGAAAACCAACAAGGTCACGGGGAGAACGTATAAACTCAGTACAGACAGCACCCGTGGTCAGGATCGAACCTGGGACTCTGACCCTGTAATGGGCCTGTCCCACTTAGGCAAAGTTTTAGGCGACTACAGGAAACTATGCGGTTGCCACATTGTCGCCGGGGTGTTGTCTGTATGGTCGCGAGTAGTCTCCACAGTCGCCCAAAGAGTCGTAGCGTCTTTCTGGTCGCCGAAAATGCTTCAACATGTTGAACTTTTTTCGCCGACTGTGGCGAGCTTGGGTTTGACGCCAAATGAGCGTAGCTTGACGTAGTTGCGTAGCTTGACGTAGGTTGTCGCCAGGTTAATGTAGGCAGTCGCCAGGATATCGACAGTTGTCGCCAGGTGACGTAGGTTGGCGCCAGTGCTGACTTCGGTGAATTTCAATGTCCTATTTGCCTAAAAAATTGCTTAAGTGTGACAGGCCGGTTTCCAGTCGCCATTTTTTTCGTTGACCTGCTACGACTATGACAGTCGCCGGCAGTCGCCAAATAAATCGCCTAGGTGGGAGAGGCCCATACTCTACCACTGCGCCACCGTGCCGCCCCAAACAGCTGGAACTTGTTTTATCTTTATTAGGTAGTTTAATAATCGACAAATTGAGTGTTTGAAGAAAATGAAGGCAAGCAGATACATGTGAAGCCATTTCTCCTGAAGTAATGTCCGGAGATGGGCAGGGCTATTCTGGAGAATTGGCAACACTTGTGGAACACCTGGTAGATTGCACAGGTAAGGAAAAAACTCACCTGTGGAGCACATTTGGCACGTGACTGACTAAAAGGATTATTTTTCTTTATGCAGCTGTTTGCAGTCACAAGCCAGAACTGTCGCAGTACCACACCAGCCTCTTCCCACAGACCATGGTCTTTACGGACGCCAGCAATCTCAGCAGCCTGACCGGTCTTCCCATGGCAAAGCAGGTAACCAGCGGGTCAATGCACCCTTCCGCCAGCTCGCATTGTTACAGTGGCGCAGCTGGTAGAGCTGCTGCCTCACGGCGCCAGACACCTGGGTTCGATCCTGACCTCGGGTCCTGTCTGTGTGGAGTTTGCACGTTCTCCCTATGACTGCTTGTATTTCCACCACGTGCTGCAGTTTCTTCCCATATCCCAAAAGATATTGGGTTTCGTAGGTTAATTGAACCTCTGTAAATTGCCCCAATTGGGAGTGGGGGAGTGGGGTGGGGGGGGGGGGGGGGGGTTAAACGCGCCGTGAGCAGATTATCCATGGTCGGCAAGGGCTTGTTGGACTGAGCGGCATGTTTCAATGCAGCATGTCTAAAACGAAAATCCCCAAACTGCCAATGATTTGTGGAGATCCCAAATAAAAGCAGAAAATGGAAGCAAGAAAAACGGAGTTAGTGTTTCAGCCCAAAATCCTTCATCAGAAGATGCTGCAAAAATGCAGCAATGATACCTCATTGTCACATGTACCTAGGTACAGTGGAATGCTTGTTGCCACATTCATAGAAACATAGAAACATAGAAAAATAGGTGCAGGAGTAGGCCATTCGGCCCTTCGAGCCTGCACCGCCATTCAATATGATCATGGCTGATCATCCAACTCAGTATCCCGAACCTGCCTTCTCTCCATACCCCCTGATCCCTTTAGCCACAAGGGCCACATCTAACTCCCTCTTGAATATAGCCAATGAACTGGCCTCAACGACCTTTTGTGGCAGAGAATTTCAGAGACTCACCACTCTCTGTGTAAAGAATGTTTTCCTCATCTCGGTCCCAAAGGAATTCCCTCTTATCCTTAGACTGTGACCCCTTGTTCTGGACTCCCCCAACATCGGGATCAATCTTCCTGCATCTAGCTTGTCCAATCCCTTAAGAATTTTGTAAGTTTCTATAAGATCCCCCCTCAATCTTCTAAATTCCAGTGAGTACAAGCCGAGTCTATCCAGTCTTTCTTCAGATGAAAGTCCCGACATCCCAGGAATCAGTCTGGTTCCTGGTATACAACCCGGTAACATCATACAGCAGACCCCGCCGAGGCAGTGAACGAGAGTCGCCACGTTTCTGGCACCGACAAAGTTACATGAAGTTCAACTTAAGGTCTCACCTTCTGCTCGCGGCGGTGAGCCAGCCTGTCGCAGTTCCCCCATTTGTTGTCAGCGCCCCCACCCGCCATGTCCCACTACTGTCCCTGCGCCCCCCTCCCCCCCGCCATGTCCCACCACTACTGTCCCTGCGCCCCCCCTCCCCCCCGCCATGTCCCACTACTGTCCCTGCGCCCCCCCTCCCCCCCCCGCCATGGGTCCCACTACTGTCCCTGCGCCCCCCCTCCCCCCCGTCCCTGCCCCCCCCCTGTCCCACTACTGTCCCTGCGCCCCCCTCCCCCCCGCCATGTCCCACTACTGTCCCTGCGCCCCCCCCTCCCCCCCGCCATGTCCCACTACTGTCCTGCGCCCCCCCTCCCCCCCCGCCATGTCCCACTACTGTCCCTGCGCCCCCCCCTCCCCCCCGCTGTCCCACTACTGTCCCTGCGCCCCCCCTCCCCCCCGCCATGTCCCACTACTGTCCCTGCGCCCCCCCCTCCCCCCCGCCATGTCCCACTACTGTCCTGCGCCCCCCCCTCCCCCCCCGCCATGTCCCACTACTGTCCCTGCGCCCCCCCCTCCCCCCGCCGGGTCCCACTACTGTCCCTGCGCCCCCCCTCCCCCCCCCCCCATGCCGGGTCCCCCTACATTCTCAGCGGCCCTCCACGCCTTCGACGGTTTCTTCCCGGCCGTTATCAGCCAACTGAACAATCCTCTCATCAGCTAGAGTGTGGCCCTGACCTCCCATCGACTGCAATAGGGTCCTGTGAACTAGCTTTAATCGGACTTTATCCTGCACTAAATGTTGTGCCTTTTATCCTTTATCTGCACTCTGTGGGCGATTTGATTATTATTCGTGTAATGCCTTTTCTTTGAATTGGATAGCAAGCAGACAAAAGCTTTTCATTGTACCGCAGTACTCATGACAATAATAAGCTAAACAATTTTGCCCGTCCCAGTATAATTCGCTGTGAGGTAGGGAAGATGTCTTTCCAGGTCAGAATTGTCCCAACTAAATTGGTCCTGGTGCTCACCCTACACCCCCTAGGGATTCGTTATGAGTCATATTAAATAAATGCCCAACACCAATGGCACAGCAGCAGAGTTCAGTCAGTAGAGCATCAGACTTTTAATCTGGGGGTGCAGGGTTTGAGTCCCTGTTCGGGCGGTTACTTTAGGGGCGACAATGTGGTGTAGCTACCTTACCGTGCCAGAGACCCGGGTTCGATCCAAACTACGGGAGTTTCCTATTCTCCCTGTGACCGTGTGGGTTTTCTCCGGGTGCTCCAGTTTCCTCCCACATTCCAAAGATGTGCAGGTTTGCAGGTTAATTGGCTGCTGTCAATTGTCCCTATTGTGTAGGATAGTATATGGGCGATCGTGGTTGGCATGGACTCAGTGGGCCAAAGGGCCTCTTTCTGCTCTGTATCTCTAAGACTGAAATAAAACCCACACTAATTGTCAGGGTCAGGAGGATTCTGGTTGGGTCCACTCCCTTCATAAGTTCATAATCATAAGTGGTCGGAACAGAATTAGGCCATTCGGCCCAACATGTCCACTCCACTATTCAATCATGGCTGATCCATCTTTCTCTCTCAACCCCACTCTGCAGCCTTCCCTTCATTACCCTTGGCACCCTTACTAATCAAGAATCTGCCTTAAAAAAATACCATTGACAATAAATTCCACAGATTCGCCACCCTCTGACTAAAGAAATTCCTCCTCATCGCCTTCTTAAAGGTACATCCTTTTATTTGGAGGCTATGGCCTCTGTTCCTAGACTTTCCCACTAGTGTTTAGTTTAATTTAGAGATACAGCATGGAAACAGGCCCTTGGGCCCACCGAGTCCGTACCGACCAGCGATCCCCGCACATTAACACTATCTACACACATTAAGAATATGAGAATAGCCAATTGCAAAGGCTACTGGGGAGACTTTAAACTAGAAAGGCTGGGGGGAGGGACTCGGGTAGAGGGGGCTAGGGGTCAGGGTGTGGGGCAAGAGGCAGAGAAGGGAAGCACTCGGATCCAAAATGTAGGCGAGAAAGATGAAAAAGATAATAGACAGAGAATAAGGGATGGTGGGTTTCTAAAATGTGTATATTTTAATGCTAGGAGCATTGTAAGTAAGGTGGATGAACTTAGAGCCTGGATTGACACCTGGAAATATGATGTTGTGGCAATCAGTGAAACATGGTTGCAGGAGGGCTTGTGATTGGAAACTAAATATTCCAGGATTTCGTTGCTTCAGGTGTGATAGAATTGGAGGGACCAGAGGGGGAGGTGTTGCATTGCTTGTCAGAGAAGATATTACAGCAGTGCTTTGGCAGGATAGATTAGAGGGCTCGTCTAGGGAGGCTATTTGGGTGGAACTGAGAAGTGGGAACGGTGTAGCAACACTTTTAGGGGTGTATTAAAGACCGCCAAATGGGGAGCGAGAATTGGAAGGGCAAATATGTAAGGAGATAACAGATATTAGTAGTAAGCACAAGGTAGTGATTGTGGGAGATTTCAATTTTCCAAAAATAGACTGGGAAACACATTCTGTAAAAGGGCTGGATGGTTTGGAGTTTGTAAAATGTGTGCAGGATAGTTTTTTGCAGCAGTACATAGAGGTATCGACCAGAGAAGGGCAGTGCTGGACCTCCTGTTAGGAAATGAGGCAGGTCAGGTGACGGAGGTATGCGTTGGTGAGCACTTCGGGACCAGTGATCACAATACCATTAGTTTTAATATAATTATGGAGAGAGTCAGAACTGGACCTAGGGTGGAGATTTTTGATTGGAGAAAGGCTAACTTTGAGGGAATGCGTAAGGATTTTAAAGGAGTGAATTGGGACACTTTGTTTCATGGGAAGGATGTAGAAGAGAAATAGAGGACATTTAAAGGGGAAATTGTAAGAATACAGAATCTTTATGTCCCTGTTAGGTTGAAAGGAAATAGTAAAAATTGGAAAGAGCCATGGTTTTCAAGGGAAATTGGACACTTGTTTCGAAAAAAAGAGAGATATCTACAATAATTATAGGAGGCATGGAGTAAATGAGGTGCTAGAGGAGTATAAAGAATGTAAAAAGAATCTTAAGAAAGAAATTAGGAAGGCTAAAAGAAGATATGAGGTTGCTTTGGCAAGAAAGGTGAAAGTAAACCCAAAGGGTTTCTACAGCTATATTAATAGCAAAAGGATAACGAGGGATAAAATTGGACCATTAGAGAACCAGAATGGACAGCTATCTGCAGAGCCAAAAGAGATGGGGGAGATATTGAACAATTTCTTTTCTTCGGTATTCACCAAGGAGAAGGATATTGAACTCTGTGAGTTAAGGGGAAAAAGTAGAGTAGCTATGGAAACTATGAGATTCAAAGAGGAGGAAGTACTGACACTTTTGAAAAATATAAAAGTGGATAAGTCTCCAGGTCCTGACAGGATATTCCCTAGGACATTGAGGGAAGTTAGTGTAGAAATAGCAGGAGCTATGACAGAAATATTTCAAATGTCATTAGAAACGGGAATAGTGCCGGAGGATTGGCGTACTGCGCATGTTGTTCCATTGTTTAAAAAGGGTTCAAAGAATAAACCTAGCAATTATAGACCTATTAGTTTGACGTCAGTGGTGGGCAAATTAATGGAAAGGATACTTAGAGACAATATATATAAGCATCTGGATAAACAGGGTCTGATCAGGAACAGTCAACATGGATTTGTGCCTGGAAGGTCATGTTTGACAAACCTTCTTGAATTTTTTGAAGCAGTAACTAGGGAAATCGATGAGGGTAAAGCAGTGGATGTTGTCTATATGGATTTCAGTAAGGCCTTTGACAAGGTTCCACATGGAAGGTTGGTTAAGAAGGTTCAATCTTTGGGTGTTAATGGCGGAGTAGCAAGATGGATTCAACAGTGGCTGAATGGGAGATGTCAGAGAGTAATGGTGGATGGCTGTTTGTCAGGTTGGAAGCCGGTGACCAGTGGGGTGCCTCAGGGATCTGTGTTGGGTCCACTGTTGTTTGTCATGTACATCAATGATCTGGATGATGGGGTGGAAAATTGTATAAGTAAGTGTGCAGATGATACTAAGATAGGTGGTGTTGTGGATAATGAAGTAGATTTTCAAAGTCTACAGAGAGATTTGGGCCATTTGGAAAAGTGGGCTGAAAGATGGCAGATGGAGTTTAATGCTGTTAAGTGTGAAGTGCTACATCTTGGCAGGACAAATCAAAATAGGACGTACATGGTAAATGGTAGGGAATTGAGGAATGCTGTGGAACAGAGGGATCTAGGAATAACTGTGCATAGTTCCCTGAAGGTGGAATCGCATGTAGATAGGGTGGTAAAGAAAGCCTTTGGTGTGCTGGCCTTTATAAATCAGAGCATTGAATATAGGAGTAGGGAAGTAATGTTAAAATTGTACAAGGCATTGGTAAGACCAATTCTGGAGTATGGTGTACAATTTTGGTCGCCTAGTTATAGGAAGGATGTCAACAAAATAGAGAGAGTACAGAGGAGATTTACTAGAATGTTGCCAGGGTTCCAGCAACTATGTTACAGAGAAAGGTTGAACAAGTTAGGTCTTTATTCTTTGGAGCGCAGAAGGTTAAGGGGGGACTTGATTGAGGTCTTTAAAAATGATGAAAGGGATAGACAGAGTTGACGTGGATACGTTTTTCCCATTGAGGGTAGGGAAGATTCAAACAAGAGGGCATGACATGAGAATTAAGGGACAGAAGTTTAGGGGTAACGTGAGGGGGAAGTTCTTTACTCAGAGGGTGGTGGCTGTGTGGAATGAGCTTCCAGCAGAAGTGGTGGAGGCAGGATCGATTTTAACATTTAAAAGAAAAGTGGATAGGTATATGGACGTGAAGGGAATGGAGGGGCATGGTCTGAGTGCAGGTAGATGGGACTAGGGGAAAACAAATGGTCGGCACGGACTGGAAGGGCCGAGAGGGCCTGCTTCCGTGCTGTAATTGTTATATGGTTATATGGTTATATGGTTAATTAACCTACAAACCGATCTCAGACAGAGAAAACCCACGCAGGTCATGGGGAGAACGTACAAACTCCGTACAGACAGCACCCGTAGTCAGGATCAAACCCGGTACCCGGGTCTCTGGGGCTGTAAAGGCAGCATCACTACCGCTGCACCACCGTGCCAACCTAATCATTTTACAGAATGTTCTGAGACTGCTAATCATTTGACAGACTATACTTCAACCCATTAGCAGCACATGCCTGGCAACAACAGTTGTGAAATCTGCCACCTCGCCCAGAACAAACAAGGCACAGATAAACTGTATGGAAATGCATGCGGGTTTCCCAGGGGAAAGCCACACTGGCTGACACCAAATAGAAAGAAAACAAAAAATAACAGGGAAACAAAGATTCAGGAGTTGATGAATGAGTTCTGGTGTAAAATCTTTTTGGGAGTGCGATTCAGTGATCAGGCACTCATAGCCAACCTATCAATTCAAATCCTAGTTAGTACCGAGTTAGTAGTATGTGTGCACATATATATATATATAAACATATGTGAGTATGTGTATATATAGCAATGTTACAAAATGTTGAGATTTTAAAAATCAAGTCAGCAATTTATCCCATCATATAAAGCATAAAAAGAAGTTTAATTTGACACCTAAGTCACTTTCATATCTTCAGTATTAAAAAAGTTATGGCCATTTTCAATACTCAGAAATTAGTATCTTGTTCCCTATTGCTTTTTCATTGACTTAACACAAAAGCTGTAATCAAGGATAGTCAAAAGCCCATAGCTTTCTTAAAAATTAAGAGAACTGAATGAAATTTTCAGCTATTATAGATTGAAGCATTCTGAAACAAATATGAAACAATCTTACTTGGATGACCTGAAATTAAAGCATATAATTAGTTAGTTACCTAATTGTAGCTAATTACAAAATTCAATTACTAGATCTAAACATCTATCCATTTCTTAAGAAAAGGTTAACATTTTTAAAAAGCCTACAAGAATTCACAATATAACATGATTTTTAAATCTCATTGTCATGAATTTATAGGCCAAATGGAAGGAATTTAGTGTTTAACTCCCGTAAATTAATGGCCATTTTAATCATCTTGCGAGTGGGATTTTGTGGAACGCGATCGATTGGAACGTTGCGGTTGTGGTGAATTTAAACCCCATATCAGCAGGAAAAATACTGCCAGTTCGTATGGGTCCTAAGTCACCTTTTCGCAGCGTAAAATGTTGATTAAAGGCATCCCATGAAGCAAGTTTATATGAAAAAATAAACGGTGTACCTTGCCTTGTCCCCTATGTGAGATCCGTCCCGTTGTCAGCGTTAGCAGCATTAGAAGATGATTTTTAATTTACTACTGCTATTAAATTATCCAGCGCTAATTTTAATAAACTTATTAAAACAGCAGTCAAAGCGATTTTTCTTCAGCAACTAAACAGTTTGTTCAAAATCGATTTGAATAGTCTGAAGAAAAAATGCATTTTAAACCCGTCCCCCTCTCAAAGGCACCAAAGTCGCGCATACGGGCAGCGGCAGAACTGCAGCGCTGCTGAAGGTAAGTATGGTAACATACCTAGTATATATACAAACTGAACTTTTTTTTTGTCTCTCTCGTTTATATTATTTATTATGATTACGTATTCTGTTGTGCTGCAGCAAGTAAGAATCTCATTGTTCTATCTTGGACATATGACAATAAAACACTTGACTCTTTTCTCCAGCTGCAGTGATGCAGTGTCAATTGTGGAGAGTCACAAACACAGGGACATGGCCTCATATTAAGGGGCTGGTCATCTAAAACTGAAGTGAATGGACATTCCTTTCCTCGCGGGGTACTAGTGGGGCTCGTCGCCATTTGGGCGGCACGGTGGCGCAGCGGGTAGAGTTGCTGCCTTAATGTGCCAGAGAACCGAGTTCAATCCTGACTACGGGTGCTTGTCTAGACGGAGTTTTTAACGTTCTCCCTGTGACCGCGTGGGTTTTCTCCAGGTGCTCCGGTTTCCTTCCACACTCCAAAGATATGCAGGTTTGCAGGTTAATTGGCTTTGGTAAAATTCTATGTTGTCCCTAGTGTGTAGAATAGTGTTATTGTATCGATTGCATTGGTGATCGATGGCCGGTGATGACTCGATGGGCCGAAGGGCCAGTTTCCATGCCTGTTACCTAATTCTGCTCCTAGAGCCTGTGAACTGATGAAGATGTGCCACACTTGTGCTACGTACATCAACACCAAGAGCATCACACACCCGTTGACCAGCTCCCTCCCTGCCCTCTAGCTGGATTGCCACCCTGACAACCCCAGTTTCTCACCTCACAAATAGAAAAGAAAAGAGTCCTCAAGTTATTTCAACTCTTCGAATATTATATTCACCGAGTCGCTTGGATAAAATAAAAGCCACCAAATGGAAATCTAATTCACCTTCACACTCTAGGTAATCACTTGATACAATGATGTTGGACTTGATGGCCAATTATAGTAATCCGTCTCAATCAATTACTGTAACACAGCCCATCAATAATAGACCTCTAACGTCGAAAGGTCAGATTATTTGAGATGGAGATAAGTAAATATTTGGGAGATCAAGCAACTAAGGGCTAATGTGAACTGGCACAGGAGATGGGTTGAGGTCAGCCATAATCATATTGACTGGTGGGGCAGTCTAGAGGGGCCGAGCGGCCTAATCCTTCTCTACTTGTATTTGTGAACCCAGCTTCACACACAAGGTACCCATCGGGATGAGTGGTACACAGAAGACATTTCTCCCACATTTCTCTGGAGATCTGTACATCAAACTCCCATGCTGACAGTCCAGTTTAGTTTAGTTTAGAGATACAGTGCTGAAACAGGCCCTTCGGCCCACTGGATCGACCAGTGAACACCACAATTTCTACATTGACCAAGGCAATTTACCTGCAAACCTGTACGTCTTTGGAGTGTGGGAGGAAACCAAAGAAGTCAGAGAAAAACCCACACAGATCCCGACACCGTACAGACAAGCACCCGTGGTCAGGGTGGAGCCTGGGTCTCCGGCGCTGCAGGGGTGTAATGCCCCTGTCCCACTTAGGAAACCTGAACGGAAACCTCTGGAGACTTTGAGCCCCACCCAAGGTTTCCGTGAGGTTCCAGGAGGTTTTTGTCAGTCTCCCTAATGGTCGAAAGTGGTTTCCGCTTCTTCTATGTTCCGGGCGACTGTTTCAAAAAATTGAAAAAACCTCCGGGAACCTGACAAAAACCTCCGGGAACCGCACGGAAACCTTGGCCGGGCACGAAGTCTCCAGAGGTTTCCGTTCAGGTTTCCTAAGCGGGACAGGGGCATAAGGCAGCAACTCTACCCGCTGCGCCACCGTGCTGCCCACTGCTCCGAGTTGTTCTCTCAGGCACGTTTGCTGACCATATCATGTCTCAAATTACTCATATATTTCATCCTCAAATGTTATTATATGAAAGAAATTCATCTAATTTGCTTTTGAATGAATCAATATTAAATGCTTCCATCTTTTCCCGCTGGTGTCTTTCATTGATTCACGATCCTGTCAGTGAAATATTGTTTCTGTTGATGAGCTTGATGGATTTCCCCATCCTAACGATGAATCTTCTTCCTTCCCATCCCAGAGATATGACCAATGGCCTGCTGATCCTGTCAGTATTATCCATTTTAGAGAAATCCCATGCCACTCATTTTACATCCATTACAATTTCTATAATAACTTGCACCAAACTTATTTTTATTAGTCCAAACTTCACTTAGTTTTTAGTTTTGGAGACACAGCGAGGACACAGGGCCTTCGGCCAACCGTGTCCTTGCCAACCAGCGATCCCCGCACACTAGCACTATCCTACACACACGAGTGGCCATTTACAATCTTACCAAGTCAATTAGCCTACAAACCTCCACGTCTTTGAAGTTTATCGTGTACCGTGGTGCGGTGAAAAGCTTTTGCCGCCTGCTAACCAGTCGGCCAAAAGACCTGCATGATCACCATCGAGCTGTCCACAGCGCACAGATACAGGATACAGGGAATAACGTGAATAACTTTTAGTGCAAGATAATGCCAGTAAAGTCGGACCCAAGATAATGTGAGGGTTTCCAATGAGGTGGATGGTAGTTCAGGACTGCTCTCTGGTTGTGGCAGTGCGGTTCAGTTGCCTGATAACAGCTGGGAAGAAACTGTGGCAGAATCTGGAGGTGTGTGTGTTCAAACATTTATACCTCTTGCCTGATGGGAGAGGGGAGAAGGGGGTGCGACTCTTCCTTGATGATGCTGCTGGCCTTGCCGAGGCAGCGTGAGGTGATGGTGTTAAAACTGCAGGTGGACGCTAATGGTTGCCATTTGTTCCAATTCAGGTCCTGACGCTTAATTCAGAAATCCAGCCAGAAAACCAGATCCACACATCCGTGCAACAAGTGCCACTTCAGAGCCTCGATGGTTCCATTCAACACATCCACCGGGTTTCCTCTAATCCTGCGATTACCACAGGTAGAGACTAATACTTGTAAAATACCGTGCACCAAAGAATGAACTCATCTGGTGCTGTGGAACAGCCGCCAATCTGGGCCAGGATTCCATGTACACCAGGGTTTTACAGAGTTTAGTTTAGTTTATTACTGTCGGATGTACCGAGGTAAAGTGAAAAGCCTTTTGGTTGCGTGCTATCCAGTCAGCGAAAAGACTACATATGATCACTTCCTTTTCTCCAGAAACGTTGCCTGACCCGCTGAGTTACTCCTGCATTTTGTGCCAATCTTTGGTGTAAACCAGCATCTGCAGTTCCTTCCGACACATGATTACATGATACATCACGTCGAAAGAAGGGTCCCGACCCGCAGCGTCACCCATCCTTTTCCTCCAGAGATGCTGCCTGTCCTGCTGAGTTACTCCAGCGACATGTCCCTTTGCCGCTACTGATTTTTGTTTCTGCTTTTAGGGCGGCACAGTGGTGGACTCACTACCTCACAGCGCCAGAGACCCAGGTTCGATCCTGGCCTCGGGTGCTGTCTGTGTGGAGTTTGCCCATTCACACTGAGACTGCATGGGTTTCTTCCTGCACCTTAAAAGGGGTTTGTTGGTTAATTGGCCCTCTGTAAATTGCCACTTGTGTGTAGGGAGTGGATGAGAAAATGGAATAATATAGAGTTAGTGATTGATGGCTGTGGTGGACTCAGTGCGCTGAAGGGCCTGTTTCCAGCCTTCAATCCTTCTTCAATCCTTTTATCTCACACCTTCGATCCTTTCATCTTTTTAGTTTAGTTTAGAGATACAGCATGGAACAGGCCCTTCAGCCCACTGAGGCCGCACCGACCAGCAATCATCATCATCATCATAATCATCATCGTTGAAAACATCAGCGGGCACGGTGCCTTACAATGCCGTGTACGACAGTGATCGCAACTCCTACTGAAGGGTGGATGGACGTTGCCTCGCTAGAAGCTCATCCGCCCTTTGACAGGTCTTGCTTTTGGTCCTGCTGGGGTTCCACAGCCCCCTCCTCACCTGACAAACCAGGTGTGCGAGACGGTTTAGTCGACGACTATCCGGCTATGGAGCAGGTAGCACGGGATTTCTTGGTACCCGTGGAGGGGTGAACTCCCCCCGAACCTGACCTGGGACCTCCGCACGTTAACACACACTAGGGACAGTTTACACTTCTACCAAACCAATTAACCTATAAACCCGTATACGTCTTTGGAATGTGGGAGGAAACTGAAGATCTCGGAGAATCTCCCCGTGACCTGCTTGGGTATTCCCTCAGGAGCTTCGGTTTCCTCCCACACTCCAAAGACGTGCAGGTTTGTAGATTAATTGGCATCTGTAAAAATTGTAGAATGTCCCTCTTGTGTAGGATAGTGCTGGTGTCTGGGGATTACTGGTCATTGTGGACTCCGTGGGCCGAACGGCCTGTTTCCACACTGTATCTCTAAACTAAACAAAGCTAAACTTTCCTTAAAGCCCGACTCTTTGTCCGAGCTCAGTAACGTCACAAATGTCAGGGCCACCGAGTATTTCAGCGTTTTCTGTTCTTAATTCAGATTACCAGTGGTATTTTTTGCATTGGTCTGAAATATCATTCTGTGGTTGTGCGGTGATTTGTGTCTGATTAAGATGTAGAAACAAGGAACTGCAGATGGTGGTTTACCAAACAATCCCTGATTTATCAGAGATGCTGCCTGACCCACTGAATTACTCCGGCATTTTGTGTCTTTCTGTCTGATTAAGTTGTGAAGCGCATTAGAAATCATATCAACAAATAATATGAAATTGGTCCAGGCATTTTTAGGAGCCTCTTTTAAACTTGCTGGTGTTCAAGCAGTCTAATGCTTCCCATTCTGTTTTTCAGTTGGAAAATACCTATGAGAAATATTAGGTATCACAGGTGTTTTTCAGTAAAAATGTGGTATTTTTCAGAAAAAAATACCTATGAAGGCCACTATATTTGACAGCGGCACAGTGGCGTGGCGGGTGATGCCTTACAGTGCCAGAGACCCAGGTTCGATCCTGACTACGGGTGCTGTCTTAATGGAGTTTGCATGTTCTCCCTGTGACCGCGTGGTTTTCCTCCCACATTTCAAAAACATGCAGGTTTGTAGGTTAATTGGATTTGGTTAAAATTGTAAATTATCCTTGCGCGTGTAGGATAGTGCTTGTGTGTGGGGTGATTGCTGGTCGGAGTGGATTCAGTAGGCCAAAGGACCTGTTTCCACACTGTGTCTCTAAACTAAACCAGGGCCCATTCCTGAGCCTGCTATCATTATTTACTCATGCAAGAGCTGTCAGCTGACATTTTGTTCAGTCCAAAATGAACTCAGTATTTTTTTCTTTCCTGAAGCACGCAAGCATTTTGATGGACAGATAGAATCTATATTACTAAAAGTCTGATCTTGACTGCTATTGGCTCGCTGTGCTGTGATTTCCGAGAGAACTCTGTCACCAACGGCCGTCATTTTTGGCCAGCTCGCACAGAGCCCCCCTCCACCTTCCGGGACCAGAGGATTTTTCCCATTGATGAAAAATCAGAGAGATATTAAAGTTTTTAACAAATTCCCCATTCTCTCTGCTGCCCCTGCTGGAGGGAGGGGAGGGGGGGGACTATAAAACCAGGAAGTGGTGTGCCTCACTCAGCCTCTGCAAGATGGAGGAACCAGAGGGTCACGTCTCTCAGAGCTCCGAATAGCACTGAACACATGTCTACTCAACTGTGAGTGCCCTTAATGTGGTTCTAAAATGCTTGCAACAAGTGTCTATTGGTTCTAAAATGCTTGTAACAAGTTGGTTCTAAAATGGTTGCAAAAAGTGTCTCTATTGGTTCTAAACTGGTTGCAAAAAGTGTCTATTGGTTCTAAAATGGTTGCAAAAAGTGTCTCCATTGGTTCTAAACTGGTTGCAAAAAGTGTCTATTGGTTCTAAAATGGTTGCAAAAAGTGTCTCCATTGGTTCTAAAATGGTTGCAAAAAGTGTCTCGATTGGTTCTAAAATGCATGCAAAACGTGTCTCTGTTGTAAAATAGTTGCAAAAAGTGTCTCTGTTGGTTGTAAAATGGTTGCAGAAAGTGTCTATTGTTTCTAAATTGCTTGCAGAAAGTATCTCTATTGGTTCTAAAATGCTTACAAAAAGTGTCTAATGTGTTTAAATGCTTGCAAAAAGTGTCTATTGGGTCTAAATGGTTGCACAGAGTGTGTCTATTGGTTTTAAAATACTTGCTGAAAGATTGTCTGTTGGTTCTAAAATACTTGCTGAAAGAGTGTCTGTCTCTATTGATTCTAAAATGCTTGCAAAAAGTGTCTCTATTGGTTCTAAAATTCTTACAAAAACTATATTGCGTTTAAATGCGTGCAAAAAGTGTCTATTGGGTCTAAATGGTTGCAAAAAGTGTATCTATTGGGTCTAAAATGGTTGCAAAGAGTGTCTCTATTGGTTCTAAAATACTTGCTGAAAGATTGTCTATTGGTTCTAAAATACTTGCTGAAAGAGTGTCTGTCTATTGATTCTAAAATGCTTGCAAAAGGTTTCTCTATTGGTTCTAAAATGCTTGCAAAAAGTTTCCCGATTGGTTCTAAAATGCTTGCAAAAAGCGTCTATTGGTTCTAAAATGCTTTCAAAAAGTGTCTCTATTGGTTCTAAAATGCAAAACGTGTCTCTATTGGTTCTAAAATGCTTGCAAAACGTGTCTCTATTGGTTCTAAAATGCTGCCTGGCCAGAGTGACTGAGCTGCCTGGCCAGAGTGACTGAGCTGCCTGGCCAGAGTGACTGAGCTGCCTGGCCAGAGTGACTGAGCTGCCTGGCCAGAGTGACTGAGCTGCCAGCCCAAGAATCCATTTGGCCCACAATGTCCATACTAGCCCTCTGGAAACCAGCCCGTTTGACCCACAACACACATACTAGCGCTCCAGAAAGCCCCCACCCCTCCATCCCCCACTGGCCAGCAATATTGGAATTGGTGGAGAGGTGGAATATTGCATTGGGGGACCAGCCCTCCCGTGTGAAGTTGGGACCCAACGGGTCCCACTTAGTCTAGTATGAGAATAAATGGTGGCACAATCAGCCGTATTTCTTTAGGCTTCTTTCACCGAAGATCTTCCCGGCCACTCCCTCTTCTCCCCTCTCCCATCAGGCAAGAGGTACAGAAGTGTGAAAACGCACACCTCCAGATTCAGGGACAGTTTCTTCCCAGCAGTTATCAAGCAACTGAACCAACCTACCACCAGCTAGAGTCCGGTCCTGACCTCCCATCTACCTCATTACAGACCCTCAAACTATCTTGAAGCAGACTTTATCTTGCACTTATGGGCCTGTCCCACTTACGCGACTTTTTTGGCGACTCCCGGCACCCGTCATAGGTCATTGCAGGTCACTGACAAATTGTCAACATGTTGAAAATCCAGCGGCGACCAGAACAAGGTACGACTCTACTTTAGTCGACTGGGTAGCTTTTCACTGTACCTCAGAACACATGACAATAACAATCTAAAGTAAACTAAACATTCTCCCCGTGAGCGCCTGGGTTTCCTCCGGGTGCTCCGTTTTCCCCCCCACGTTTGATTACATGATTACAACCAAGCCGTCCACCTGTACAGGCACAGGTTAAAGGGTATAATTTAGTGCAAGATAAAGTCTGCTTAAAGATAGTTTAGCGGTCTCCAATATGGTAGATGAGAAGTCAGGACCGCACTCTGGCTGGTGAAAAGCGTGCGGGTTTGTAGATTAATGGGCCTCTGTAAAAGCGCCCCTGGTGTGAAGGGAGCTGACGTGAAAGTGGGATAACGTAGAACTCGTGTGGAGGGGTGATCGATGGTCGGCATGGACTTGCAGGGCTGAAGGGCCTGTTTCCGTGCTGTATCTCTAAAACTCTCTCCTCTCATACATCACACAGCCTAGGAATGATTTAAGGCTTCCTTAAGAACTCATCAGGAACAACAGCTGGCTGGCATGCAGGCTTTTATAGCTCCCTGCCACTTCTCTTGTGGGTGACAGGCAGTTACAGTTTGCAGTATGCAAAACCTAGCCACCTCCTTGCAGAAAGGTTCATGCTAATTATTCTAACGAAACATATGTACAGTCAGTCCTGTGAAGTTGTGTCATTGAGAGAAAATGTCACCTTCCTTCAATTACGAGCCATGTTTGCAGTTGGTGCTGTGCTGAGGTGGAACAGTCGGGCATGTAGTGGCATAATCTGTGTCACCTTCTCATACATTCAAGGGTGATTCAGCTTTCGGGACTGTGCGATGATTTATTTATTTTTGATTCCTATCCTGCCCTCAGTCACGATGGCTGATTAAAAAACACAGACTCAGCATAAATGTATCTGCGAGTTGAACTAAATGGCAGGCACCGAGATCGGAGGGAAATGTTAGCTGCTTCAACGGAATATCTGATGGTAAATTTTAGTTTCGAGATTCAGCGTGCAAACAGGCCCTTCGATCATCGGAGTTCACGAGAATGATCCCTGGAACGATTGGGTTAGCATATGATGAGCGTTTGGCGGCACTGGGCCTGTACACGCTGGAGTTTAGAAGGATGTGCAGAGACTTTGTTGAAACTTACCGAATAGTGAGAGGCCTGGATAGAGTGGGTGTGGAGAGGGAGAATCTAGAACCAGAGGCCATAGCCTCAGTATAAAAAGGCGTACCATAAGAAAGGAGACGAGGAGGAATTTATTTTGTCATACGGTGGTGAAACTGTGGAGTTCATTGCCACGGACGGCTGTGGAGGTCAAGTCATTGGGTATTTTTAAGATTGACAGGTTCTTGATTAGTAAGGGTATCAGGGGTTACGGGGAGAAGGCGGGGGAATGGGGTTGAGAGGGAAAGATAGACAGCCATGATAGAATGGCAGAGTAGACGCAATGGACTGAATGGCCTACTTCTGCTCCTATGACATGAGCTTATCAATTCACATTAGTTTTATGTTATCCCACTTTTGCATCCACTTCCTAAATACTAGCCTAAATACTAAACCTACAAACCTTTATTTTGCTGCCATTATTTCGAGGTAGCGTGAACATTTTTGCTGGGGTTAGTAAAGCAGGAAAAGATAATAAGACATAGCAGCAGGATTATGCCATTCGGCCCATCGAGTCTGCTCCGCCATTCGATCGATTCTTCCCTCTCTACCCCATTGGCCTGCCTTCTCCCCATAGCCTTTGATTTTCTAATTTGAGGGCGATTTGAAATCTTCACAGATTCATTAACATCCTAACATTAGGTGGAGAAGATTGCTTCTATTTCCTGAGTGATTTTATTGGGCAGCTCAGTGGCGCAGCAGTAGAGTTGCTGCCTTACAGGGCCAGAGACCCCATCCTGACCACGGGGCCGTAGTGGGTTTGAGACCCTTGGGTTTCTCCATGCCTTTCCTGACATAACAATTGTCCGTATGTAGGACAGTACAATAGGCTGGTTCCACGCTGTATCTCTAAACCATTACTAAACACAGAATAACAGCGGCAATGGAAGGATGAATGAGTACTACCCCATAATGCATTGGTAAAGCCACTGGTCCCTAAATCACGAATGATGTCACCTAGTAATAATTTTCTCTTTTTCAAGTCACACATCTCTTGCACGGATGCAAAAGTGTAATACTGCACCCTCCTGGTGTAAAGCAGTTTGCTGTTCCTCAGTCACCAAACTTGTTAATGTATGGACAAAGGGATTGACTCATTCATCACATACCCTAAGCACTTGTTCAAATCAGAAGATTTTGTTCTGATGGATATTGTTCACAACCCGCTTAGCTTTTGTGAATAAAATCAGAAGATCGATGCTCCCCGACTTATGTAAGGGTTACGTGCTGCAACCCTTGTGCAAGTCAGATGTTACGTAAGTCAGAAACTGAAGTGCAACTGCGCACGCATAAATTTACTATCTGATGCAGAGATCAGGTGGGAGCTCCGACACAGAGACCACGAGGGAGCTCCGTTCTCCCTGTTTTCTTCTGGGTTTTCTCCGGGTGCTCCGGTATTCCACCCACACTCCAAAGACGTGCAGCTTTGTAGGTTAATTGGCTTTGGTAAAAATTGAAAATCGTCCCCAGTGTGCAGGATAGTGCCGGTGTACAGTGGGGTGGGGGGGGAATCGCTGGTCGGTGCAGACTCGGTGGGCCGAAGGGCTAGTTTCTGAGCTGCATCTCTAAACTAAACAAAGCTAAAATCTCTAAGATTCAATGTAACGCCTGCCCTTACATCGCCTAGTGCCTCGCTACGTTTACCTAAGTCACCTGCTACGTTAGTCGGGGATTGCCAATGTATGCAGCACCATTAAATCACCTTGCGTATGAATTTAAATACATTTCCAAATGACAAACATAAAATGGACTGAAAATCAAGTCTTGTCTGTACGTTGCCAATTTAAACTCCCATAGGAAGGGGTTCTGGGCTGGGATTAGTGAGACAGGAAGATTTATTGTGTGAATGTGGACTTGCTGCAACGTATTTCAGATGCTGGAATTCAGACAAAAAACAAGCCTGTAATTTTTTTGTGCCATTAACATCCATTTGATATCTAGACCCGTCACGGAATGGAAGGGTGTACAGGAGTTTGAGCTGCCGATCTCACACCTTGATCGGTTCTCAGCTGCGGCTGTTCATGACGTCCAGCTCTCTCAATACAAACTGGACGTCAGATCAGCAATGTTCTAGTCTTGCAGCTTACCCTTCCAACGAGTGGAGCCTTTGTTCCATTGTGCTCCAAGTGTTTCTATTTCATAAGCATAGAAATATGTAGCACAGGAGCAGCTCCTTCAGAGTCTGGACATGATACCAAGACAAACTCATTTAATCTGCTTACACACGGTCCCATGCATATCCATGTGCCTATCTAAAAGCTTCCTAAACACCACTGCCGTATATGCCTCCACCACCGATGGAGGCAGATTCTGTGCAAAAAAAACTGCCTTGCACATCTCCTTTATACGTTGCCCCGTACACTTTAAAGCTTTCCAACCCCGGAAGAAAGCTTGAGACTGTCTAGTCTATCTATGCCTCTCATAAATGTATATACTTCTCTCAGGTCTCCCCTCAGCCTCTGACTTTCCAAGGGAAACAATCCACCTTCTTCTTGTAGCGAATATCTTCAAATCCATGCGGTATTCTGGTCATTCATTGCTAGTTAGTTAACGGCTGCAACTAAGAGTTAATGAATACTGTGAAAGTACAAGGCTTTGACAAATGTTTCTCTGTTCTAGTTTGTATTTAGATTTGTCTTCATTTAACCTTTGTACATTTGCAAACAATGTTTACCAATCTTGCTGCAATGTTTAACTTGGCTAATGGCTACCCAATACTATGCCAACCACAATGAACATTTGAAATAGAATCACTTTTTTGATTTAGAGCTCAAATAATACAATAATTACAGGGTGTATTAATACACAGAACGTAGAACAGTACAGCACACGAATGGGCCCTTCGGCCACATAGTTTGTGCCCACCACATGCCGAGCTAAACTGATCTCATCGGCCATCACATGGCCCGTATCCCATCATTCCCTGCACTTCCATGTGCCTATCTAAAAGCCTCTTAAACCCCACTATTGTGTCCGCGTCCACCACTATCCATGGCCTCGGTTAGCTACGGATGAACCATGTTTCCACAAGGAGATATTCGGTTACATTCGGAAACACACCTTTAAATGCATGCCTTGTATAGATATGCCCTCTCGTACCTTATAGATATGCCCTCTAGTGTTGGGCATTTCCACCCTGGGAAAAAAGACTCTGATATTCTTTAGTTTAGTTTAGTTTAGTTTAGTGTCACGTCTACCGATAGTTCTAAGGTCTCCAATGGGGAGACCTCAGATGGAGTTCCCCTGGTCCTCACCAGCCTCCACATCCAGTTAGTTAGTTTGTTTATTGTCATGTTTACCGAGGTACAGGGAAAAGCTTTTTTGTTGCGTGCTATCCAGTCAGCGGAAAGACCACACGTGATTACAGTCAAGGCATCCACCATTTACAGATACAAGATAAAGGGAATAACGTTCAGTGCAAGGTAAAGTCCAGTAAAGTCCAATCGAGGGTCTCCTATGAGATTGATCGTAGCTCAGGACTGTTCTCTAGTTGGCACTAGCATGGTTCAGTTGCCTGATAACAGCTGGGTAGAAACTGTCCCTGAATCTGGAGGCGTTCCAGATTCTGTACCTCTTTTCACACTTCCGTACCTCTTGCCTGATAGGAGAGGGGAGAAGAGGGAGTGACCGGGGGTGCAACTGGTCCTTGATTCTGCTGCTGGCCATCTATTTTGCGGATCTCAAATTGGCAAAAATCGTTTGAAAGAATTCATAGAGCGCGTTTGTGCGGTTTTCAGGGAACAAAACTGGTACTAGGAAGCTTTGGTCTTGAACTGCATAATGATTCAGGGTTAATCCTCGGGGGGGAAAAATAATCACAATACGATAAAAATGTTGTACGTAGCTCAAGAGAGAATCAGTTTGGACACAAACCAGAGGTTTGGTTTTAAATAAAGATGATTATGTAAAGTAGATTGGGAAATAGATGTAAGAGTTTGCCAGCAGAGAGATAAGGCTGCATTTAAAGGTGTGTTTCCGAATTTAACCGATGTAAATTCTATTTAGAAATTAAAAATCTCCTTGTGGAAACATGGTTCATCTGTAGCTAACCGAGGGCATGAAGGATAATGTAACATTAAACCAAAGGATTAGCGAGAAGCTGCAAGGCATAACTAAGAATGAATGAGGGAGAAGGTAGAATGCAAAACTAAATTAGCAACAATTATTTTAAATAGCGTGAACTTCAATGTACACACAATATAAAAGAGAATAGCATAATAATTATAGATCTCTGGGAGAAGGGAAAAAACAGGTGAAATTAGAACGAGGAATAAAGATTTGGCAAATCGAGTAAACAAAAATGTTTTGTTTGTCATCAATGTATGAGAGATGGAATTATCAATAGGGAGGAACTTCATATAATTCATACTACTGAAGGAAAAGCACTAGGGTTGCTGCCTCACAGCGCCAGAGACCCGGGTTCGATCCTGACTACGGGTGCTGTCTGCACGGAGTTTGTACGTTCTCCCTGTGACCGTGTGGGTTTTCTCCACGTGCTCTGGTCTCCTCCCACACTCCAAAGACGCACAGGTTTGTAGGTTAATTGGCTTTGGTAAAAATTATAAATTGTCCCTAGTGTGTAGAATAGTGTTAGTGTACGGGGTGATCGCTATTTGGGGGCGGTCTCAGTAGGTGCTGTACCTCGAAACTAAAGAAAAACATTAAACAAAGCCTCTCCCAAAATGGCTGCTCCGCTATATCCGCTGTAAGGGAGCCAATCAGTCGGCGCCCTTTTAAAACGTCCCTCTCCCTCACTGCTCTGCTCTACCTCCTGGCTGCAAAATCACCAGCTCCGTGGCAACAGAATGAACAATAATTCATGCTGCCATTAGTACTGCATGACTTGCAACATGAAAACCTTGCTATGTGCAAATGAACTAAAAAAATCTCTAAAAAGATCTCTGTGGGAGATCAGAATGTTGCTGTGAATTTTATGAAGGTTAATGCATGTTTCCTCACTACTAACCAGGATGTTTAGAACACTGCACCAATGTACAGGAATAAATCTCAAAACGTTCCATGTGCTTAGATAAGTTTAGTTTAGTTTATTATTGTCATGTCTACTGAGGTACAGTGAAAAGCTGTTTCGTTGCATGCTAGTTGATTAGATAGTTCAAAGGTCTCCAGTGGGGTAGATGGGAGGTCAGTGTCAGATCCTTACCTGGATCCGAATGTAATAAACTCGTTTCAAGGACACTGAACGTCCTTCACATCCTGGCCACACGTGTCCTCTGATCTCTCTGACTCATAGTAACACGTAATACATTTAAATACAACATCAGTTACCATGACATCCCTCTCTTATCAAACAAAAAGATATCCACATCATCACTTTGTAAACTGAACACTCCAACACTATTTAAGATATGGCATTTATTGATTTCGCATCATTTCCACATCAACACATCTCAAAGTCCTCGTATCTCTTGGGTGGTCAATGATATTTTGGTCTGACCACTGCCTCTGTCTGCGCTGGTACTGGATTCTGATCTGTCATGTCCTGTTCCACCAGTTCATCGTCTCGATTCTAGTTTCTCATAGTCTCCTCCTCAGACTCGTACAATCTTGGCTCCTCAATTTGGTAGTCTTGAGTCTAATCCCCCCACAGTCTCAACTTGAGTTTGCCGTGTCCCTGAACGATGGTGATACTTTTTCACAAACGATGTGTTTCTATCATATTTGACGCGTTGTGGCGATTGGACTGTCACCGTACTCCCTTGTCTGTCTAGCACAGTGTATGGTTGTGGAAAGAAGGGTGTGTCCATTTTGCGTGGACTTTCCTCACTGGCACCTCATCTCCTGGCATCACATCTGATGGTCTGGCACCTCGTCTCCTGCCTGCATAGAACTTTGTTGCCTCTTTCTTTTCTGCATCATGATCTTGATCCTTTACCATGTTCAATGGTCGGGTTAGCGAGTGAATAGTCCTTGCACGGAAGCAATGGCCTGAATCATTCCATGATTTGAGAGGCTTTAGCCAGAAGACTGAGCAGAGGGTGAAGGCAAGATAAGGTAAGGTACTGTATTTTTTCATTTCTTTGGTTTTAATGTAGTTGGATATACTATGACCTGATAAAGTTTGCTGTAAACACAAATGGATTCAGAACCAGGCAGATTCCATTAAAAATGAAGGATCACCGCATCATCCAAACTGGGGTAGACAAAAATGCTGGAGAAGGTCAGCGGTTAAGGTAGCATCTATGGAGCGAAGGAATTGGCGACGTTTCGGGTCGACTCCATTGTCCAAGCTAGGATGACCAAAAATCTTGGATAGACACAAAATGCTGGAGTAACTCAGTGGGTCAGGCAGCATCTCTGGAGAGAAGAAACGGGTCTCGACCCGAAACGTCACCCATTCCTTCTCCCCAGAGATGCTGCCTGTCCCTCCGAGTTACTCCAGCATTTTGTGTCTATCTTCGGTTTAAACCAGCATCTGCAGTTCCTTCCGACCAAAATTCATGCCTGGTAGGAACGTTTTGAAGCCATTTTCATGTGTTTCGAAAGAGTGTTTCTGCATTACGACAATTCTCTGTCTCCCTCTTCATTCGCAGTCTCTTCAGGGAGCCTCGTGATGTACCAAAACACTCAGTCAGTGGACGGTCACACCCACCTGATATCGCCTGGTCAAAGCAGCATCGAAACCTTCATCCCACACCAGGTGGTCTCCACCGCTCCGTAACCGTGCCTTCACGAAGCAGAAGCCAAAGCAGACTCTCTCGGAAAATACGACGGGATCCGACCAATCTTCAGCTGTGTGACCGACAGTCTTCTAGCAAACATCGCACGCAGATTGTACCTGCATATTATTTTTGTCTAAAGAATTTACTTTATTATCGAGGGTTGTTTTGAGAGGTGTTGTTGTGCAATAATTTTTAATGAAAATCCTCAAATTGTGTGTCTAATAATTCAAGAGCTACGTAAGGTGGAAAGAGTTTGACACAGGCATGGATGGGGTGGGAGGGGAGAGAACTACAGGCCAGATCTTCCCATTGTTTAATGCTCGAGTGATATTTAGCAGTCAAACCTGCATTTTGTGCTGCCATTTTATTCACATAGACTTTATAATGTGAACTTAATTTAAGCAATGATTTTTGACAAACCCCTTAACATCAAACAAATATATATTTTTCCTTTTGATTATAAAAATTGGACCAAAGTATTTAACTCACCAAATTGTGACATTGCAGCTCACATTGTAAATGTTAGCGGTTCACTTAAAAATTGCAATATATACAGTATTAAAGTACATTTTGTTTGTATGACTGCTGTGACTTCTATTTTCTTTGATTGAATCTCATGTTATAAAATGGTGGGACTTCCCCCAACTCACCGTATCCCAGAGTAACTCTTGCCTGACTTGGTATTTCTGGCCCAGAGGGTTAAAAAGACAAGAACAGGATTCATGTTACCTGAGGATTTCAACCTTTGACCCTGAGGTTTTTTGGCTTATTAGTGCACCGTGTCTACCAATGAGGGCAAAGGGTAAAGGTCAAAGGGTAGATTACCGGCATAGTTCCCCAGATCAATAGTGAGCCACTTTTAAGGACACAATCCTAATGCAGGCAAATGGGATTAGTGCAGATGGGCAAAAAAGTCAGCAACGTCACGGAGGGCCAAAGGGCCTGTTTCTGTGCTCGTAAGTTCATATGTCAAATGAACAGGATTAGGTCATTCGGCCCATTGAGTCTACTCTACCATTCAATCATGGCTGATCTATCTTTCCCTCTCAACCCCATTCTCCTGGCTTCTCCCCATAACCTTATTAATCAAGACTTATTAAAAGTGCTGTATAACTCGGGACGGCACGGTGGCGCAGAGTTAGAGCAGCTGCCTAACAGCGCCAGAGACCCGGGTTCAATCCTGACTGCTGGTGCTTGACTGTACAGCGTTCTCCCCGTGACCTGCGTGGGTTTTCTCCGGGATCTCCCGTTTCCCCCCACACTCCAAAGACGTACAGATTTGTCGGCTGATTGGGTTGGCGTCATCGTTAATTATCCCTCGTGTGTGTAGGGTAGTGTAAGTGCGCACAAATTGCTGGTCGGAGCGGACTCGGTGGGCTGAAGGGCCTGTTTCCGTGCTGTTTCTGTAAACTAAACTAAACTGGATGACACTAATTATAATCAGATGATTCTGATGGCATGGCACATCTTCTAATGTTCAAAATCAGGTTTCAAAGCAGACACTCGGAACTCCATCACTACAAGAGACTACCAGAGGAACAGAGGAAACACTTCAAGGATGTTTTCAAGGTTTCCTTGAAAAAGATATTGATCCTCTCTGATTGATCTCTGTGGGAATATCCAGCACAGTTTAGTTTTGAGATACAGCCTGAAAACAGGCCCTATGGCCCACTAAGTCCGCATCGACCAGCAATCACCCGGATACTAATTCTATCCTACACACTGGGGACAATTTACAGAATCCAATTAACCTACAAACTTCCACATCTTTGGAATGTGGGAGGAAAACAGAGCGACTGGAGAAAACCCACGTGGTCACATCAGTGGCAGATCATCAATATTATCCTGCCACTTATGGCTTTACCTTCAATCATACAAGAAAGAGTATGTAGAAAGGGACTGCAGAGTTGCTGCCTAATAGCGTCAGTGATACTGGGTTCGATCGTCACCTGGTGCTGTCTGCACAGAGTTTGCATGTTCTCCCTGTGACCACGTGGGTTTTCTCCAGGTGCTCCGGTTTCCTCCCATATTCCAAAGGTGTGCAGGATTGTAGGTCAGTTGGCTTTGGCAACGTTGTAAATTGTCCCTATTGTGTGGAATAGCGCTAGTGTATGGGGTGATCGCTGGTCGGTGCGTACTTGGTGGGCAAACGGCCTGTTTCCACGCTGTATCTCAAGTCCAAAGTGACAGATTTCCCTTGTTTTAATTTACTTGTTATTGTTTTCCCTCTTGTTGAATGTCCTTATCTTTGAAGTGCTCATGCAAATCTCATTTAATAGATGACTCCTCACATACAAGCTTAAATAGTGAGTACCGAAGAGGCCTTTTGATTTTGAAGGGCATCGCATCACAACCCTAAGCACCTTGCCTTCAGCTAACATCTACTGTAGCTTCATTGCATTCAAGAGGAGCAGAGGCATCTTACATTTTGTATCAAAATTATAACAAATATATAAAGCAAGTGTTGAAATCCAGGATATATAATCCAACCTCAGCTGCTGTGTCTTTTTCCAGCTGTGTTTACTGGATTGGTCAGTCAAGAGGGACTTTCTTCCTTTCAGCTGCCAAGAAAACCTCTTGCACAATCGATTTTGTGGGCTGCCAAAACCAACGGATTCGAGAGAAATTCTGTGCTGGGTTGAGAACCATAATGAAAGGGGATGATAGAGGCAGATCATGTAAGGTCACGGATCTCATTCAATACACCCTTGCCAACTCAGAGAACAAATGTGACAGAAATTGTTCCTAAAAAACAATTCACAGAAATCCTAAAATGCTGGAGTAACTCAGCGGTCTCAACCCAAAACGTCACCTATCCATTTTCTTCGGAGATGCTGCCTGAGCCGCTGAGTTAATCCAGCATTTGGTGTCTACCTTTGGTATAACCAGCATCTGCAGTTCCTGTTTATAACAGAAATCTAAATAAGTTTGCTGGGTTATAGGCAAATTGGGGTGGGAGGTGCAGGGTATGGGACTTGAGAGAGGAAAATTGATATAATTTGGTTTAGTTGAGCCCACAAGCACTTCAGCCCACTGTGTCTGTACTGACTACGTTACACCAGCACACACTCCGCACTAGGGACTATTTACAATTTTTACCGAAGCCAATTAACTTACAAACTTGCATTCTTTGGAATGTAGGAGGAAACTGGAACGCCCGGTGAAAACCCATGGAGGTCACGGGGAGAACAAACACACTCGGTACAGACAGCACCCGTAGTCAGGATAAAATCCAGGCCCCTGACACTGTAATGCCCCTGTCCCCCTTAGGAAACCTGAACGGAAACCTCTGGAGACTTTGCGCCCCACCCAAGGTTTATGTGCGGTTCCCGGAGGTTTTTGTCCTCCGGCAACCACCTTCAATTAGCATCGCAACCAGCTTTGACTAAAACATTACCGATTTTTAAAACAGAAACCACTTTTGCCCATTAGGGAGACTGACAAAAACTTCCGGGAACCTCACGGAAACCTTGGGTGGGGCTCCAAGTCTCCAGAGGTTTCCGTTCAGGGTTCCTAAGTGGGACAGGGGCATTAGGCAGCAACTCTACCGTTGCGCCACCATGCCGGCCCCCCAAAGTAACCCTTTTAAAACGCACAAGTATGGTGCATCAAATGGTCTCCTGTGCTGTATGATCTGGTGAGTCTAACATTGAGACATTTGAGACATGAGGCACTGGTACAAATTAATGGCAACAACTGTTTGAAGCAACTTGGGCCAGCTTGAATCTTTGCACCAATCTCATTCTCCAGAGGTGAGCACAGGCGTCAGAGATCCTGGATGAGCTGATGAATATTTTAAAGCATTTTCTGTTTTCAATCATGTGGTGGTCATCACTTTTTTTTTTAAAGCTGTGGAAACTAGTTACCGAAGATATGAAAATGAAAAAAACACCTCTGCATCAATAGTTACAGTAATCTGCATTGTCAGCTTCTAAATGTGTGATCCTGCTTAATTAAACCCTGGTCTAATGAGTTTCATGAAGCTAGCTTTGTCTTTGGATCCTGCTGCTCCAAGATACATTGATGTTCATTAAAGAACTTTCATCGTGAATTGAAGCAGAAAAGTACACGAACATCTAATTTTAGCGGGGATGGTGGTTTATCACTGAATTTTAATGCTGGCAGCTGGTGCAGGATTCCAACAGCTGTCAGCATGACCAAAGGCTAAATTAATAAATTAAGCAAATCTTTATGTGTGCCTTTTTCAAAATGATATCCATTGAAGTCTTTTATTGTCATACAAGATAAATAAATGTAGGTTATAGTCATTGATGTCAAACATCAGGGTGGCACGGTGGCGCAGTGGTAGAGTTGCTGCCTTATGCACCAGAGGCCCGAGTTTGATCCGGACTATGGGTGCTGTCTGTTAGGAGTTTGTACGTTCAGCCAGTGACTGCGTGGGCTTTTTCTGGGTGCTCTGGTTTCATCCCACATCCCTAGTGCTGAGTGTGTGCTAGTGTGACCCACTACAGGCACTCCCCGAATTATGTAAGGGTTACATTCCGTGAACCCGTACACGAGTTAGATTTTATACAAATAGGAATCACCATCTCCATCCCCTGCCCGAAATAACTTACTGAGAGCATTAGCTGTCTCGCCAGTGACTGGCTGCGTCCAGGGCACTTTCAGTGGAGCACGGCCTTCTGGGTAAGCACCACCGCCATTGACGGCTTGTTTCCCATATAAAGTTGAGTGTTATGGAAATCACAAACTGCCTCGATTGCACTTGGTACTGAGTACAGAATTATTTACGGAAGTGCAAGCTCACGCAAGTTGCCTATTGCATAAGCCGGAGAGTGTCTGAATTGAGAATGGTGGTGACATAAACATGAAAGATGACTGGGTAAGTGTGTGTGTGGGGGGAGGAGTATTTTGTAACCTTTGAATTATTTGTGCAAGACTTTTGATGAGAACCTTTTGCATTTAATGCTTTTTTCAAGCATGCAAAGCTTTTACTGTGGTTTAGGCTGAATAATAGTACCTGTACTGGGGGTGTCGTAAATAACCTGTACCACGTCATTGCTTGTGACTTTGCCAAATGCAGGAAATAATACTCAGTCAAATAGCATGAGATGTGGTGATGGCTGTAGCACAAGAAGATATGTAACAGAAGTTTGACACCAATATTAGCTTAGGACAGCAAGTGTCACAAAGTCCCTGTGGTACAGAATAGCCAGAGACATCAACAGTATCCTGCAACATCAACATTCCTATCAGAAACATTTGCTCAGGAACAAATAAGGCTGCAGAAAATGACCAATATGGCCCATTCTTTGGGCTTTAGAGATAGTGCAGAAACAGGCCCTTTAGCCAAGTGAGTCTGCACAGACCAGCAATCGCCCTGTACACTAGTACTATCCTACACGCAATTTAAAATCTTTACTAAAGCCAATTAGCCGACAAACCTGTATGTCTTTGGAGTGTGGGAGGAGCACCAGAAGAACACACACGCGGCCACTGGGGGAAAGTACAAACTCCGCACTGACAGCACCCGTGGTGAGGATCTAACCTGGTTCTCTGGCGTTGTGAGGCAGCAACTCTACCGCCGCCACCATCAGTGGTACTGATTTTCCCACCATCGAAGGGATCTACAGGAAGCACTGCCTGATGGCAGAATGATATTACCCAATATCCCACATCTCCCTGGCATGCTCACTTATCGCTGCTACCATCAGGAGGAAGATACAGGGGCCTGAGAACCGTCACCTCCAGGTTCAAGAACAGCTTCCTCCCTTTTTTAAGCTACCCTGCGTAACCCTAACTCAGCACCAAATCACTACCCAATTTGCACTGCAGTGATTTTAGTGTAAAAACTTTGATTTTTCCACCATCAAAGTCGTTTACTGCGAATAAGAGATAATGTATTGTGTTTTTTTATTGCTGTATTTAATTAAACTATTAAAGTTGCAGCAGGAATTTAATTATTCTGCACATCTGATTAACATTTCACTCTACTGATACAGCAGAGAAATAGACCCTCTGGCTCAACACATCCGTGCTGACTAAGATGTCTATCTGAGTTAGGCCCAGTTGCCTGAGTTTGGCCAGTATGTCTCCAAGCCTTTCCTACCTACCCATGTAGCTGTCTAAATGTCTTTTAAACAAGGTAATTGTTCTGGCTCCACAGCTTCATCTGGCCACTTGTTCTATAAACCCACCACCTGTGTGCCCTCAGGTCCCTTTTAAATCTTTCCCCTCTCACCTTAAATCGATACACTCTAGTTTTCAACTCTCCGACCTTGGGGAAAAGACTGTTACCATCCACCTTATCCAGGCACTCGTGGTTTTTTAAACCTCCAAGGTCACTCCACAAACTCCAATGCTGAAGTGAATAATGGCCACAGCTTGTGCATCAGCTTAATCAGAGACCCACACCACCCTGGCCACACACTCGTTTCACCCCTGCCAATGGGAAGAAGGTACAGGAGCCTGAAAACTGTAACATTCAGGTTCAGGAAAGCTTGTTCCCTACAGCCATTCAGCGATTACACACTACAACTTCAAATAAGCTCTGAACTACATAGACTATTATTGCACTACTATCGTTTGTTGTGTGTGTGTGTGTGTGTGCGTGTGTGTGTGTGCGTGTGTGTGTGTGTGTGTGTGTGTGTGTGTGTGTGGTGTGTGTGTGTGTGTGTGTGTGTGTGTGTGTGTGTGGTGTGTGTGTGTGCGTGTGTGAGTGTGTGTGTGCGTGTGTGTGTGTGTGTGTGTGTGTGTGTGGTGTGTGCGTGTGCGTGTGTGTGTATACATAATCTGTGTATATGTGTATATATTTGTATTTGTAAGTATGTGTATATATTTTCTCTTCTCTCTCGTTTATCAAATTGTTTAGTGTTCTGTTATGCTGCAGCAAGTAAGAATTTCATTGTTCTATCTGACTCATTAAAAAACTCTTGACTCCCGATAGCAGAAGCGTCCACGTCATGGGGCTGGAAACTGGAAGTATCCCGAGTTAATTCTGCCACCACCATCATCTATTGCAACAACTGATTGTTGCCGGAAGCTCGCGTCCTTTTCAGGACGGACGATGACGGCGATGTCAACATTTGAAACATGGAAAGGTGGACACGAAAGAAGAAGACTCTTGCTAGATCCTCTCCTTACAATTCAAGCCCTCCTGCCCTCGCAACATCCCTGTGAATCTTCTTTGCACCCCTTCCAGCTTAATGGCAACCTTCCTATAGCTGGGAGACTGAGAACTGGGAATGTGGTCTCAGCCATGATCTACACAGTTGTAACAAGACATCCTGACTCCCATACTCAACGCCCTGATGATTGATGAGGGCAAGCATGGCAAATTCAGATTCACAAATCAAGCAGCATTGCTAATTGCAGTCCAAGAGCAATTAGTTCAAAATTACCGCACACGTCCCCAAAAAATATTGACCAAAAGATCAATGACAATTACTTTGAACCCAAGGCGATGGTTTTATTGCTGTGACCTTGGGTTGCAGCCGGATTACTGCTTTCCTGTATAATGTAATCAAGGGAACAAAACAAAACATACCAACAAGAAGATAGACACAAAATGCTGTAGCAACTGGAGAAAAGGAATAGGTGACATTCTGGGTCAAGACCCTTCTTCAGACTGAGACATAGCAACAAGCTGGCTATTTTTTTTTTAACAGACTTGGCCAAATCCTTTTGGTCACGTTAGTTGCAAAAATGATCTCACCATGAAATCTGTCATCATTTTATTAATGTTATTGCCAATATTTCAAATTCTTATATGATGATTGAAGCCCCGGAGATTATATTAAACTATTTTTTATCAAGAGATGCATGAAACACGATGATTTTCTGTCAGCATTTTAATTTAATATTGTGAGAAAAATCCCTATTCTGGAATTTTCTTAACAAGGGCAAAGGTTTTTAATTCTAAAGTCGGTCAAATGTACCCAGTCCTGAATAAGTACTAGCAATAATTACTGATAAGCATAAGTATGATATGACAGTTTCAAGTGATATAAACAATAGGACAATTTATATATTTTAGAACACATTTGTAGTAAGACAGTTTTGTAAATAATTATAGGCATGGCGGCACTGCGGTAGAGTTGCTGCCTTACAGCGCCAGACACACGATTCAATCCTGACTATGGGTGCTGTCTGTCTGTCTACGTTCTCCCCATGACCTACGTGGGTTTTTGCCGAGATCTTCAGTTTTCTCCCACACTCCAAAGACATGCAGGTTTGTAGGTTAATTGGCTTGGTAGAAATATAAAAAAAATGTCCCTAGTGTGTGTGTGTGTGTGTGTGTAGGATAGCGTTAGTGTGCGGGGATCGCTGGTGCGGACTCAGTGGGCTGAAGGGCCTGCTTACCGCGTATTTCTAAACTAAACTAAGAATTTAGTTCAAGAAGCTTTTTAAAACTAAAATTTATAGGATTTATTGTAGCCTACAAAAAAAAAAATCCTATCGCTGCATATGTTTGAGAACTGGCAGATGAAATTACATAAACTGGTTTTCTTTGAACTGGAGATCAAAGTACATAAGGATGCATAAGCTGATCCTTTGGGTAGGTTGTCTCAAGGCAAAGGTAGACACAAAATGCTGGAGTAACTCAGCAGGACAGGCAGTATCTCTGGAGAGAAGGAATGGGTGACGATTCGGGGGGTAGGACAGAGATAGAATGTAGTCAAAGACAGTAAGACTGATGGAAGGACTGGGAAGGGGGAGGGGATGGAGAGAGAGGGAAAGCAAGGGCTATTGGAAGTTGGAGAAGTCAATGTTCATACCGCTGGGGTGTCAGCTATCCAAGCAAAATATGAGGTGCTGGTCCTCCAATTTGCTCTGGGCCTCACTCTGACAATGGAGGAGGCCCAGGACAGAAAAGTCAGTTTGGGAATGGGAGGGAGAGTTAAAGTGCTGAGCAACCGGGAGATCAGGTAGGTTAAGGTGGACTAAAGGTTTATTCCAAGGCAAATTGAATGGACAAGTTAAATGAATGGATTAGGAATATTCAGCGCTGCAAAAAGGGATGTTATGCAAGGGTCACAGCTGCTTAAAAATAACATTTCTAGTTTGCATTACACCTTGATGCTTTATGGGGTTATCACCGAATAACAAGTCTTTTACCCAGTGAGTGGGGGAATCATGGACTAGAGGTCAGAGGTTTAAGAGAGGGGAAAGATTTAATTGGAACCCAAGGGGCAACTTGTTTCACACAGAGGGTGGTGCATGCATGGAACGAGCTGCCAGAGGAGGTAGTTATGGCAAGTTCTAGAACAATATTTTAAGTACATTTGGACAGGTACATGGATAGGAAAGGTTTAAAGGAATATGGGTTAAACATGGGCAGGTGGGACTAGTGTGGATAGGGCATCTTGGGTCGAAGGGCCTTTTTCCATGCTGTGTGACTCCATAACTCTTTCACAGCATTAGACGGCATTATTATGAATCTGTAAGGAGCTGTTTTTAACACATTACTATTGGTATTTTTTATCTGAGATGCCTTGATGATGAGCTTGGGCTTCCTACAATGGAAATAGAAATAACAGCTGTAATGATTTGGGAATGATTTGGAGTCAACTGTGGACGTGAATGATTTATTCTAGGATCCTTAAGAGGATCCAAGTATCCAACATGGACATGTCGGGCCGAAGGGCCTGTTCAATGCTGACTCTATGACTCTAACATGGCTACCAGACAGTGACATTTAGGATATAGGTCAATAGACACTAGACAATAGGTGCAGGAGTAGGCCATTCGGCCCTTCGGGCCAGCACCGCCATTCAATGTGCTCTTGGCTGATCATCCACAATCAGTACCCCGTTCCTGCCTTCTCCCCATATCCCCTGGCTCCGCTATCTTTAAGAGCTCTATCTAGGTCTCTCTTGAAAGTATCCAGAGAACCGGCCTCCACCGCCCTCTGAGGCAGAGAATTCCACAGACTCACAACTCTCTGTGTGAAAAAGTGTTTCCTCGTTTCCTCGTCTCTAAATGGCTCACCCCTTATTCTTAAACTGTGGGCCCTGGTTCTGGACTCCAACATCGGAAACATGTTTCCTGCCTCTAGTGTGTCCAAACCCTTAACAATCAAAGATCTGCCAGGCACCTGATTATGAATTACACATGCCAATGCCAACTGCCTCTAGTACGTTCGTGAGTTGTGGGATCTGGGGACTTTGATGAGAATGTGGAAAGAACATTAAAATGGATCTTATGGATCCAAATGTGAAATTATGGATATTTTTACGGCAGAGATTGACACATTTTTGATTAGCAATGGTGTCTGGGGTAATGGGGAGAAGGCAGGAGAATGGGGTTGAGGGGAAAGATTGATGGGGAGCAGACTTGATAGACAATAGACAATAGGTGCAGGAGTAGGCCATTCGGCCCATCGAGCCAGCACTCAATATGATCATGGCTGATTATCCACAATCAGTATCCCGTTCCAGCCTTCTCACCATCTCCCGTGACTCCGCTATCTTTAAGAGCTCTATCTAAAATAGGTTGCTTTGCTGTGTTGCTCTCTATATCTTTGAGGAGGCAAATGAAAAATGAATTCAAACACTCTGTGCTCATTGCACGAAAGCTAACACACGGCTGGATGGTGCTAAGACAAGAACTGGAGGCAGGCAACCTCCTGCCAAAAACATGTCCAAGAGTCACGATGCCTCCTGAGCTATACTGTTACTGTCACACTGTGACTGATACCTGCAGGCGGACACTAAATGCCGGAGTAACTCAGCGGGTCAGGCTGCGTAGAGTCATGGAGTGTGGAAAAAGGCCCCTCAGCCCAACTTGCCCACATCCGGAGAATTGGCCTCCACTGCCTTCTGAGGCAGAGAATTCCACAGATTCACAACCCTCTGTGTTAAAAAGCTTTTCCTCATCTCCGTTCTAAATGGCTTACCCCTTATCCTTAAACTGTGGCCCCTGGTTCTGGACTCGGGAACATGTTTCCTGCCTCTCGCGTGTCCAAACTCTTAATAATCTTATATTTCAATAAGATCCCATGTTATCCTTCTAAACTCCAGAGTATCCAACGCCTCTGCGCTCCATTCTCTCAGCATATGACAGTCTCGCCATCCCTGGAATTAACCTTGTACTCCCTCAATAGCAAGAATGTCCTTCCTCAAATTAGGCGCAGGAGAAAAACACCTGGTCACTTGAAAAACATTTAAAGCAAACTGTTTGTCAAAAATGTAAGGATCAAGCACCACAATCGAATCACTGACATTCTCTTTGACAAGGTCACTTTATATGTTACAGGGCATTTAAAGAGCCAACCACAAAAGATGCTGATGGTAAGATATGAATACTGAATATGGTCTTTCAAAGCAAGATTAAAATTGCTATTGTCAATGTGACAACAATGTTCAAGGATAATACAGGGTTACTTGATCAGCTTGGAGAAAAAGAGGTGAGCAAATGATATAATTTAAAATATGAAATTGAGATACCATTTAATTCCACGTTCTTGGGTTTCATTGTTGGCATAAGAAAATAGCTCCCAAATATTAATTTTTAATTAAAAAATAAATAAAAAATTGAAATCTAAGGGTGACACAGTGGTAGAGTTGCTGCCTTACAGTGCCAGAGACCCGAGTTTGATCCTAACAGGTGCTGTCTGTACAGAGTTTGCACGCTCTCCCTGCGACCGTGGGTTTTCCCCGGGTGCTCCGGTTTCCTCCCACACTCCAAAAGACGTGCAGATTTGTAGGTTAATTGGATTCTGTAAAGAGTCCCTAGTGTGTAGGTTAGTTAATGTACAGGGAGATCACTGGTCGGCCAAATGGAATTCTATGCTGCATCTCGAAAGAAATCCAAAGCTTTTACTTCCTTTAGTTAAAATTATTTAAAATTCAGTATTTTCCAGTACCTTGGACATTATGAAATCTTTTATGGACTTTTAAAGATCAGATGTTTAACTTTGACCTTCGTAAAATTTATTTTCTAAGGCTACAACGTTTACTGCAAAATAAACTCTGATTAAAGATGGGCCGCATTTCCAATGAGGTGGGTGGTAGTTCAAGACCGCTCTCTAGTTGGTGGTAGGATGATTCAGTTGCCTGATAACAGCTGGGAAGATACTGTCCCTGAATCTGGAGGTGTGTATTTTCATACTACTGTACCTCTTGCCTGATGGGAGAGAGGAGTGAAACTAGACGTTGATTATGCTGCTGGCCTTGCCAAGGCAACGTGTAGTGCAGATGGAGTCAATGGAAGGGAGGTTGGCTTGTGCGATGATCTGGGCTGCGTCCATAATTTCCATCAGTATTTAAAAAGAGGTACGAGAGATTATCAGCCCTAGGTTATCAAGTACTCACTCAAATATTAAGCTCCTCTATTTCATTGCTGGCAGCCTGTGGTGCTCTTCCCTTTCTGTTCGAGAATGCTAATGGATGGATTCACACAGACCTGCTCACAGACAGCATTTAACAGATGTAAAGGTGAGAAAGACAACATAGTTATTTTATCTTAAATGATTTGTTAGTTACCCGTCACCTGCAGAGGAGTCCAAACAAAAAGCACTAACATTGAGTAATCTGTTCAAGTGTTTAAGGACAGTGATTCTGCCCGTTCAACAGGATTTGCATCAGAGGGGGATTTAAACAAAATGAATTAAATTAGTTCAGACAGCTACAGTGTATTTCCCCCGAGGAAATTTGTGCAGAACATAAAAGCAATGGGAGAAGGGGTCCTTCAAGCATGCTGTCAGAAATCGGTATCTAATCCCTGCCACATGTGACCTTGGAGTGTTTGATTTCCCAGTAGATGCTAACAAATGAAAATTTAGGAATGTTATTTTCACACGCGCACACACACATACACACACCCGCACACGCACTCACATGCGCACTCACTCACTCACACACGCGCACTCACTCACACACACACATCTAAATGGTGTCAAGGGAAAAGGGAAAGTACAACGGGATCTAGGGGTCCTTGTTCATCAGTCTATGAAAGTAAGCATGCAGGCACAGCAGGCAGTGAAGAAAGCGAATGGCATGTTGGCCTTTATAACAAGACGAATCGAACATAGGAGCAAAGAGGTCCTTCTGCAGTTGCACAGAGCCCTAGTGAGACCACACCTCGAGTAATGTGTGCAGTTTTGGTCCCCTAATTTAAGGAAGAACATTCTTGCTATTGAGGGAGTGCAGCATAGGTTTACAAGGTTAATTCCCGGGATGGCGGGACTGTCAAATGCTGAGAGAATGGAGCAGCTGGGCTTGTACACTCTGGAGTTTAGAAGGATGAGAAGGGATCTCATTGAAACATAAGATTGGTAAGGGTTTGGACACGCTAGAGGCAGGAAACGTGTTCCCGATGTTGGGGGAGTCCAGAACCAGGGGCCACAGTTTATTTAAAAATAAGGTGTAAGCCATTTAGAACAGAGACAAGGAAACACTTTTTCCTCACAGAGTGGTGAGTCTGTGGAATTCTCTGCCTCAGAGGATGGTGGAGGCAGTTTCTCTGGATGCTTTCTAGAGAGAGCTAAATCAGGCTCTTAAAAATAGCGGAGTCAGGGGATATGGGGAGAAGGCAGGAACGGGGTACTGATTGGGGATAATCAGCCGTGATCACTTTGAATGGCGGTGCTGGCTCGAAGGGCCAAATGGCCTACTCCTGCACCTATTGTCTATTGTCACACACGCATACACAGGATTACAGATAGCTTGGAAATACAGTGCAAAATGATGCACGCATCCCCATGTCTTCAGCAAGATGCTTTTAACATCAAGACAGAAATAAGTAATGAAACCACAGGCAAGATTCACAAAATCCATCAAACCAAATAACACTGGAGTCTCTGCCATGTCGTTGAGTACTGGTTACAAATTGCAGTTGTTCATTTGTAACCATTACTTTTAAAGGTCTCACTTAAATGAGCATTTCAGCATTTGTCTTCAGCTTCCATCGCCTCAGAAATAACAAAAATCACAACAGATACCAAGTTGCATTCATAATGGGCTGGATGTCCCAAACTATTCGACATGCAATTCAGCATGTTTCACTTGGTTACTGTTGCAATACAAGTTAGTTAGTTTAGTTTATTGTCACGGCACAGTGAAAAGCAGTGTATCAAGGTACAGTGAAAAGTGATACACGGTACAGTGTATCAAGGTACAGTGAAGTGATACACGGTACAGTGTATCAAGGTACAGTGAAAAGCCTTTGTTGCGTGCTGACCAGTCAGCTGAAAGACAAAACATGATTACAATTGAGCCATTTACAGGATATGGGAATAATGTTAAGTGCAAGGAATAGCCTGCAAAGTCCGATCAAGGATAGTCCGAGGGTCACCAAAAAGGTAGATAGTAGTTCAGCACTGCTCTCTGGTTGTGGTACGATGATTCAGTTGCCTGATAACAGCTGGGAGAAATGGCCCCGAAACTGGAGGTGTGCGTTTTCACACTTCTATATCTTTCGCCTGATGGGAGAGGGGAGAAGAGGGAGTGGCCAGGGTGTGACTTGTCCTTGATTATGCTGCTGGCCTTGCCAAGACAGCGTGAGGTGTAAATGGAGTCAATGGAGGGGAGGTTGGTTTGTGTGATGGTCTGGGCTGCGCCCACAATTCGCTGCAACTTCATGCGGTCTTGGATGGAGCTGTTTCCAAACCAAGCTGCGATGCATCCTGATAAAATGCTCATAGTGCATCTGTAGAAGCTGGTGAGAGTTGTTGGGGACGTGCCAAACTTCCTAAGCCTTCGAAGGAAGTAGAGGCGTTGGTGTGCTTTCTTGATCGTTGCTCCAAATGGGTGGTCCAGGAGAAGTTGTTGGTGATATTGACTCCAAGGAATTAGAAGTTTTCAACCATCTCTACTTTAGCACCGTCAACACAAACTGTGGCATGTGTGCCGCCTCATTCCCTGCAGTCGATCACTATCTTTAGCTGACATTGAGGAATAATATACGGAACGTGACCCAGAAAAAGCAACGTGATAATGTTCAGAATATCTGCTTTCCACAAATTGGTTAAAAACTAACTATCAGTCAGAACATTAGTGTAGTTCACACAAAACATAAATGTGTTCTTTAATTTGCAAACGTTCAAAATTTGTACTCTAATGCCATTGACTTATTGGGAATTTGGGTCTTTGATTTACAAATACAGAAAACCCTAGTTATAATGGACCATAGTGGGAGAATAGTGTCCGTTTTAGCCGATTGTCCACTATAACCGAGTAAGAGATTACCGAGGATGGAACACCGATTTTCTGACAACTGATGGTGTCCCCTCCCCCCCCCCCCCCCCCATATAATCCAAAGATTATAGAGTTAATAGGTTTAATTACGTGAGTTCATTTGAAATTCCCTGAGCGGCCACAAATGGCATTGTAAACTGAATGTGAATGGAATGACGTGCCAGCGTCTCCCCGGCTGTTTAGAGCCCTGGCTTCCGACCCCACTCCCAACTCGCAAGGTGCACCAGCGAGCCCCTCTCACCTGCTGCTGTCTCTTGCTGTCGGCAGTGGCTTTACCCGCTCCCCGCTCAACCCCCTCACCTGCTTCTCCCATCGCTCTGTCCAGTCGGCCTCTCCCCCCCCCCCCCCCCCCCCCCCCCCCCCCCCCCCCCCCCCCCCACCTCCACAACCACCCTCCACCGCCACCACTGCCTCCAGCTCCTTCTCCCCCCGAGTCACCGGCATACTCCACCTTGGAAGCGACAGCATGTGAGAGGGGAGGGAGCCCCACCGTGACCAAGAGCGCCCTGTAGAAAGCGCATCCTATCAGGGGCTACAACCACAGCCGTGTCAACCGGTGAAGAAGGGCGCATTGGTGCAGAGCAGCTGGATCGGCGCCTAGTATTCAGGTGAAACGACACGATGTGCTGGAGTAACTCAACCGACTGAACCAGTCTTAGGTATGATCTCGACGTCACCAATCCATGTCCTCCATCCTCACCCGCTGAATTACTCCAGCACTTTGTGTCCTTTTGTCTAATAATCATCGTCTGCAGTCATCGACGATAACAGACACCACTCCCTCCGGTTTAGTCCATTACAACAAGGGTTTACTGTAAACAGACCAACATTAACTTGTAAAAACATTAAAAGATACTGAAGAGATTCTGTATTTACACGTCAACATCTTCTTCAGGAGGAATTCAAGGATTAGAACCATATCATCAATGGCGGTCACTCGAAACGAGTATGACTGTCCTCTCCTCCCCGTACGGTCGTCTACTTGTGGGTCTGCAGATGTCTGTAGAGGCCGATCCGTGACCCACACACCATGGTGCAACGTGGGCAGTGGAGACTGGCGGTGGTTGGTAGTCGTCGAGCCCCCTTCTCTCTCTCCTCACGGTGCTGTCGCCTTGTCTCTGCAGCATGGCGTGGTTCCATTTCGTGACGTGCAGCTCCTTCCTGCACGGATTTCCTCCAGGAGCGCCTGTCCAGTGCAATGTGCTCCCAGTTGCTCGATGTGATGTGGAATTTCTTCAACTGTTCTTGATGTTATCCTTGAAATGTTTGGCCTGATTTGTTTAGGGAGACTTGTGGTGGAGATGCTGGTCATGTTGCCTTCTTCCAGGGCTCTCAGGTGCCTGCTGTAGGTGGTCCATGTCTCGGCTCCATACAACAGGGTGCAGAGGACAACAGCTCTGGAGACCAGCAGTTTTGTTTGCGCCTTTAGGTCACCCATAGACTTGAACTTACACAGACCCTTGACAGTATAGACACATTCTCATTTCTGCAGGTTTTCTCTGCTATATTGCAAGCCGTAGCTGAATGAGCAAACTCTAGCGATCACAGCAAGAGAGGGGGATTTGGAATGGCAGCTGTCACTTGTGGAATCACATCGCAACAAGAGTTAAAGTCTTCAAAGATAGACAAATGTAAATTTAGTGTCGTGGTTTAGTCATTCACTTAGCATCTACATATAAAGGCAATGCAATGCAGCATCAACAGAGGCTTGTAGAAACAAGGAACTGCAGGTTTATCAAGGACAGACACAAAGTGCTGGATTAACTCAGTGGGTCAGGCAGCATCCTTTTGTACCTTTTCACACCTTGAGTTTCCCTCTACCCTGACTCTCAGTCCGAAGAAGTATCTCGATCCGAAATGTCATCTATTGCTTTTCTCGAAAGATGCCCATGGATAGGACAAGTTTGAAGGGATATGGACCAAACGCAGGCAGGTGGGACTTGTGTAGCTGGGACATGTGAGCAAGCAGGGCCGAAGGACCAGTTTCCACACTGTATCACTCTGTGACTCTATACTGCCAGACCCGTTGAGTTACTTCAGCATCTTGTATCCATCTTTGGTGTAAAACAGCATCTGCAGTTCCTTCCTACACATCCCTGGGGCACATGGATAGGTGACGTTTCGGGTCGAGAACCTTCTTCAACAGGGGTTTGAACATGTTACTGGATTTGACTCTCAACTGGAGAAAGAAAGCACTTTGAAAGAATGCACTATATCCAGGCAATGCAGAAATAGAGGACATTTCAAGATAAATTTGGAAACAAAAATGTAGGTTACATTTTTATAGCTAAATTATGACCCAGTAAATTCAATTAAAACAGTAATATTTTAAGAAACAATATTTGGTATTAAATTTACTTTGACTGAGGCTTGTTTTCTTTGTGTCCTTTTATAGATTTAACATATCCGAAGGATGTCATTATAGAATGGAATAGATTGGGGATGATCAGCCATGATCACATCAAATGGCGGTGCTGGCTCGAAGGGCCGAATGGCCTACTCCTGCACCTATTGTCTATTGAAACGTCTTCATTTTTTTAAAAAAGGTCCCTAAACGGCTGTTTGGGAAAAGACAGAAACAAATGATTATGAAATTCCCATTACCACCATCTGACAAAGAGATTTACCCACATTGAAAATAATTAATAGCTTCACTAAAATGGACAAAAAAAAGGCTAAGAATGTATTTAAGATCATTTTATCCCTAGAGAAATGTATGTGTTAGGAATATAATATGTCAAGAGGCTTTTTAATCAGAATTGCCTGAGAAATCCCTGCTAAATATGAACAAATCTGTTTAATTATCCCGTGTTTTACTATAATGGACAGCATTCGTTCAATGCAGAAAATGATGAGCCAATTACACAGATCAAATGATCCAGCTGATGTGGACAAGAGGCCAATGTGTGGCCTCCAACAATTAAATAGAACTATTCTTTAAACAATTAGACGGCTCTTAAAATGAAAATAAAACATTAAGCAATTTTGACATCTTGTGACATGAGATAATAGGAAATAGTCATCCGTTTTAGAAACCGAGGGGGAACCAACCTTCGAGTAAGTTATCCACAAACATAATCAGGTAATAAAATCCTGCTCTTTAATAAGCACGCTTAATCCATTAGTTGTAAGCACTTTCCTGGCTGCTTGATGATTCTATTCCAAGGGTTTATTTAATTACAGGAATGCCAGTTACAGATGATATCAAATACATCTTTGCTGTTAACAAAGATAGGAAAATATTCCACCCCTGACTGCTCTCTACTTTCTTTGGTTGAAAAAGGGTTAAATGTGCAAGTTTAGCACATACGTGATTAGATATCAATGTTTCTGTGGTAGAATAACTTGCTGAACCACATCCTCTATCCTCATGTGAAGATTTAATACCTGGCAAGAATAATGGAAAGGAGAGATGTCAATGGCCAGGGTGATAAATGGGAAGGTCTAGTACCACGCTGGGCACAGATTCACGCAGTTTTTCAGTCAGCAATATATCTTGAGAATCAGAGCATTGAGGCCAAACCAGCTGAAGATTTGTTCTTCCAATTTCCATACTACCTGCACCATTTGATATGTTGCTGCAAAGATATGATCTTGTATGTGTTGTTTTACACTACCCGTGATATATTGGGGGAAGAAACCAGAACTCTGGTAAATAGGTTATACACAAAACACTCAAGAATTAACAGCAGGACGACCAAGTTAAAATCTTTCCGAGTCAGTATTCAAATCACAAAGTGTTCAAATAATTAAAAATGAAAGCAGAGTAAAAATACTCACGAGACTCAAAGATAACAAACCAAAATGGCTGCAGTTCAAATCTCAAACATAAATCAGACCAGTTCTACAATGCAATGAGGAAAGGAACTATTATCATTTCAGGCAGGTAACAGGAAGATGCATGGACCAAAAGCTCCACAGTCACAGTTCCCTCAAGCGGCAGTTCATTATACACAATTCAGCTGAATCAGTCCAACAAATCTCCACTCAAAGACATTCTCCCTTGGGCAGGACAGCAGTATGCAAGAAATCATTGCTTCCCCTTCTCACACGGAGATTCACATTACTTCAAAGTAACAGGCTAAAGTACACAAATCAAAAGCTTTTGGAATATCACCTCGAGTGAAAGCTGAAGGAAGTCAGGAATCTCCAATGAATGTCATAACCCATCTGTTACCAGAACTCCTTTTAACTTAATTTTGGATATATGTTTACCATTTTTGAGTTTCTTTCTTTTCTTTCCACTCCTTTCAACATCAGCTTCTTCTGTCTTGAAGCGTCCATAACCCTCCAGAGTTTCATCAGCAAATTCAGTTTGTTCCAGCTCTTTTTCCAGAACTCGGCACTTCTGTTTGGATTTTCTCGTTGCAACTGCATCCACATCCTCTTTACCATCGTCCCCACCTTCAGTGCCCAGCTTCCTCTTTTTCCTCTTCTTCTTTTTCCCTTTGCCTTTGTTCTCAACGGGACCTTCCTCCTGATTTGTCTCTGGCTGATTGCTGACGATGGAACTTTGCCAAAGTAAGTCGTCGCCTGAAACCACTGCCTCCTTCAACCGATCCCATTCACTGTCCGACTCACTGTAATATTGAACACACCATGATTAATGATAGGCTGCATACTCAGCTGTAATAGAAATGTAATGAACCTGTGAGACTGCATCGGTATACGTATTCAGTATCATCCCCTATTCCTGGAAGGTATAACTGAGAAGGGTCTCAACCCGAAACGTCACCCATTCCTTCTCTCCAGAGATTCTGCCTGTCCCGTTGAGTTACTCCAGCATTTTGTGTCTCTCTTAGGTATAACTTATACATCCAATTCATCTCCGAACATCAAAGAATAAACTATATATTAATAATCCTTTTTTGGGGAGGAAATCTGATGGTTTAGAGATACAGAGTAGAAACATACCCTTCAGTTCAACAAGTCCATGCCGTCCACCGATCACCCTTACACTAGTTTGGTTTAGAGATACAGCGTGGAAACAGGCCCTTCGGCCCACCAAATCCATGCTGGCCATTAATCATCCGTATACTCATTTAGTTTAGTTTAGAGATGCAGCGTGGAAACAGGCCCATCATTCCACGGCAACCAGCTATCACCCATACACTTGTTCTATCCTACACACGAGGGACAATTTACACAGGCCAATTAACCTACAAACCTGTCTTTGGACTGTTGGAGCACCTGGAGCAAACCCACTGTCACAAGGAGAATGTACATACTCCGTACAGACAACGCCAGTAGTTAGGATTGAACTTGGGTCTCTAGCGCTGTAAGGCAGCAACTTTACCACTGCGCCACCGTGCCGCCCCTAGTTCCATGTCCTACACACTAGGGGTAATTTACAGAAGCCGATTAACCTACAAACCTGCCGTCTTTGTTATAGGGGTACACCGGGAGAAAACCCACTGTCAGCACCTGTAGTCAAGCTCGAACCCAGGGTCTCTGCTGCTGTGCCGCCCTAATATTACCTAATAGATATTAGGGCTAGAGGAAAGGAACATTGTAATTGTGCTTTCTATAAGGCCTTCAATTGTTCAATTCTTAGCCAATAATGAAATAAAATGGAATTCAAACGGGGACACAACATAGAAATATTCAATGTGAAATGTAACTTCAGGGTTCCCATAAACTCAGAGAAGGTACCAAAAATGATATCCAAATATACTGATCTTTCACTGATGCTTGTCAAAGTTAAAGGATTCATAAGTGCACAAGTTCCACGCGCAGAATTAGGCCATTTGGACAATCAAGCCTACTCCACCATCATTCAGTCATGGCTGATCTATCTTTCCCTCTCAATTCCATTCTGCTGCCTTCTCCCCACAACCCCGGACACCTGTACTAATCAAGAATCTATCAATCTCCTCCTTAAAAATACCCACTGAATGGGCCTCCACAGCCTTCTGTGGCAATTAATTTCACAGATTTACCATCCTCTGACTAAAGAATTTCCGCCTCATCTTCTTTCTAAAGATACGTCCTTTTATTCTAAGGCGATGGCCTCTGGTCCTGGACTTGCTGGCCTTGGCTCAGTGGCAAATCTTGACCTGCTGACTCAGATGGCCCACTCTTCAGACTTGAAACACATTAGGGATACAGTGCGGAAACAGGCCCTTCGGCCCACTGTGTCCGTGCCAACCAGCGAACACCCCCTATGCTAGTTCTATGCCCGACATACCAGGAGCAATTTACAGAAACCAATTAACCTACAAACCTGCAGGTCTTTGGGATATGGGGGGAAACTGGAGTATGGGGGGAAACTGGAGTGAAATTTGAGTTGCCATTTGCAGCACACCAATAAAAGTAAAACACAACATTAAAGAGTTTAACATTGAACATAAAACAGCACCCGTATCGAACAGCACCCAGGATCGAACCCGGGTCTCTAGCGCTGTAAGGCAGCAGCTCTACTGCTGCACCACTGTGCTGCTCCCAAGGCTTCAACAAACAACTGAGGCTGTCACTTCAATGCAGCATGGAGGAAGAGTTGTGTTCCAGGCGATGCTGGCTGCCAGATAAGGTGTTCTTCCAGCCAAGGCTCCCTTTTCACTCAGATTCCCTCGAGTTGGAAGTTGTACTAGTCTCTCGGACACCATTTATGCCCCAGTAAGAATCACCAATCACCAGCCATCCAAGTCATTTTAAGTGCTCTCAGCAGGTTTCCCTCTGTGTCAACAGCAACTATTTCTTTGACACTCATTATCCATCAGGTCACAAATGGTGCTAATATAAACCCTGGTCCTGTTTATTTCTTGGTAGGTTTCCTAAACTGCACCCAAAACCACAAGAGTCCTCTGAGTGATTTGCTACCAGCAATTAAAGATGTTTGCCTCAAAAAACCCTGGAAAATCACTTCCTCTAGCTTCTCCAAACCAGCATTGCTCACTTTGTAGGGCAGGAAACAAGACAACACTTGGTTACGATTTGCGCATGTTTGCAGTATAATGTACTATAACATGTATCATTTAGATTGCAAGCATTGTGTGTAAAATGCCCGACAAATTTCCAACAAGGTGCTTTCACAACAATTCACACTTGATGTGAATCTGAAAATTATAGCACAGTCAGAGGCACAGTGACCTCAAATGTGGTCATCATTTACATAGTTCTTCCTCTGAAAATCCATTCCGTGATTTCACTGTGAATGCAAGAATTGGAGTGAGGAATTGCAGTTATTCGTGTAGTGTACATTGCCATCTATGTGTGAGGCACGCCCAATGCAGCAAGTTCCAATTGCCGCCGCAACATACTTGTGTTCTTGCACTTCTAAGGCAAGAAAAAGCCCCAGGCCACTTTATGATTGCATTACCAACAGGGACTTTAGGATTGCTGACGAAAAGCTAAAAGAGGTAGCTTTTGAGGTTTTATGTGAGATAGAGGCACAAATGAGACTTGGGGAAGGAAGGGAGTTAAGGTAAGGCATCTGAGGTGGCGCAGCGGTAGAGCTGCTGCCTCACAGCACCCAGATTCCATCCAAATTACAAGTGCTGCCTGTACAGAGTTTGTACGTTCTTTCCATGACTGCGTGGGTTTTCCCTGGGTGCTCCGGTTTCCTCCCACATTCCAAAGACGTACAGGTTTGTAGGTTAATTGGCTTCGGTTTGTCCCCAGTGTGTAGGATTGTATACGGGGATCGCTGGTCGGCACGGATTCAGTGGGCCGAAGGGCCTGTTTCCACAATGTATCTTTAAACTAAACTTAAAAAAAAGAGAAAGGAATAGGTCACCCAGTCCTTGTCATCTGCTCCATCGTTCACTAAGAACATAGTAAATTTTCTATCTCAGCTCCCTTTTCCAGCACTATCACCAAGTCCAGAAGGTGGTGACAAGGTCATCAACTTTCTCACGTAAGAAAGTGGGGGCTCGTGAATATCTCAGCGTTACATACGTCTGGAGAGCAGCAAGAACATGAGGAATGGGAATTATAAAATTGAAGCACTGTTTTATTGGGAGTTGGTATAAGCCACCCAGAAAGCAGACTTATGAAACCAATTTTGAATCTTTTGATAATAAAGTAGTTCAGATAAATACAGGTCCATCGCCAATATTCCGGCAACTCCTTTAATCCGGACAATATTATGAGAGCGCACTTGAAATCCCCCCGGAAGTCCCCCTGAAAACGTAGTGCCTAGGCCGAGTGAGGCGGCCGATCTCTACCTCATTGGAACATTTTCATCTGCACATTTTCAGTGGAACCACATATGCGCTTTAAAAATGTTGTCCGCATTAAAGGAGGTGTCAGACCACCAGTGGCCAGAATATCTTTTTTGTAGTGTGGTGGGAACCTCATTTCTAAGAAGGACATTATTGTTGCTCACGGTCTGCAAATGCACACAATTATGAACGTGAACACCAAAGGACAAAAATATTTGCCTCTCCCTCATTCCAATTCACACTGATGAATTTGCACATTAAATCTTAATTATAATTTTGATCCAACTGAATTGATTTTATTCATCACCACAGGGTAACTCTGGGCTAACATGCTGCCCTTATTATCTGTCACTTTGTGCAGTGCTTGATATGAATGTGGAGCAAGTATTTCAAGACTGACTGATTCTTCTGGTGCTTTGAAGTGATGCTTGGATTCATTGACCTTGCTTTAAATGCCCAGGAAACCTCCAGACGTTAGTTCTATAATGCCTAGCTGATGCTTCAGTAGCAATCCTCCACAGGGAAAAATACTTAAGCAAACATGCTAAAATAACAACATTCTGATGCAATTTGTGATAAATCTATCACTCCACATGGTCCACGCACCAGTGAATGTCTGCATGTTATCCTAACTTTAGAAAGTTTAAGATGTATTTTCCATACAAAAGCTTAGGGTTCCCATTAAAAAAACGTAGGTTTGGTGAGCTCATTGAGAATGATGAACTGATTGCCGTTTGAAGACATAGATTTTGATCATTTAACATCCACATTGACAACATACGTCGACAGAGAATAAGCATTTAAAAAAAATCCAAGTTCTCACAAAACAAAATTAAAATTACGCGGTGGCTTTGTCCACTACACAAGCTTTTATCACATAATTCAAGAAGACATATTGAATTAACCTATATAAAGATCATGTCCCAAATCTTTGCCTTTGCAACCACAACCAAGGATAAAACTCTGGTATTCTGACTGCTCCCCAGCATAAACTGTCCATTAGGCCATTCACTATTTTGCTCATTGGAATTTTTACGTTCTTCCTGCAACCACGTGGGTTTTCTCCAGGTGCTCCGGTTTCATCCCCCATTCCCAAGATGTACAGGTTTGTAGGCTTCGGTAAAATTGTAAGCTGTCCCTAGTGTGTAGCATAGAGTTAGTGTACGGGGTGATCGCTGGTCGGCACGGACTCTGTAGTCCGAAGGGCCTGTTTCCATGCTGAATATCTAAAGTCTAAAGTCTAATTGATGCAACATCTATTTAATGCTTATTCTTCAATTTGATAGGTAACTACTGATAGAACAACTCTAGAAAGTGCATTGATTGTCAATCATTTTAACCTCACGAATTAAACTATTCAAAGTTAACTCCCTAAATCCAGTCCTGAACACACAATCAAAGCTATTGCAACCGGATGTTGACATTTCCAGTTTCTTCTGCCATAAACGTTCAGACTCAAAGAAGGGCCTTGACTCAAAATGTCAGGACTTTGCGTTTCACTATTAACGGCCAGGGGATCTCAAAACCCAATATTTTCTGGATTTGCTTTCTCAGTCGGAAGCTGACAGCCTGGGGTGGAAAAGAACCACCTCCTCCCCACTCTCCTCTCTTTCCTCCAAGAAATGGCTTCTGTACCTTAGAGTCAGAATTGTGGGCCCAACTATGTTTTTATTCACACAACGTGCTTGTCAAAGAATCAATATTATAATGAATCCTCAGATGAATTCGACATTCCCTGTAAAATAGGACATTACCTTGAACTAGGCGGGGGCTTCCATTTAACTGGAGATGAAGGTTCGACTTTCCTATGATCCTCGGGTATGCTTGTGGTAAATAATCGAAAACCTGGACAACATTGTTAATGCGTCAAATCATGAGACAATCAAAATAATTCGAAAGAAACAATGGAATTCCATGGGTTTTCTCCGGGTGCTCCAGATTCCACCCACATTCCAAAGACGTATAGGTTTGTAGATTAATTGGCTTCGGTAAAATTGTAACTTATAGCTAGTGTGTAGGATAATGCCAATATACAGGGACGGCATGGATTCCTGTTTCCACGCTGCATTTCTAAACTTAACTAAACTAAGCTGGAATAGCCCACTGGAAGCAGCATCTATGGAGGACATGGATCGGGGATGATTCAGAGTCTGAAGAAGGGTCCTGAAACACCGCCTATCCATAAATGGTATCAGCAGTACATTTCTAAGTGTGCCATTTGGAAAGAAACCCAATCGTGGTGGTGTGTCCATTCACCTGATGCCCTTGCCCACCAGGGTGGCACAGGTCACAGGATCGGCATGTGCTATTGAGGTAATCTAAGCAAGTAACTGCAATGCATTTTGTAGCTGGTACTCACGGAAGTCATTCTGTGCCAGTGGCTGAGGGAATAAATGCTTAAGGTATGTGTAGGAAGGAACTGTAAATGTTGGTTTACACCAAAGGTAGACACAAAATGCTGGAGTAACTCAGCGGGTCAGGCAGCATCTCTGGAGAAAAGGAATAGATGACGTTTCAGGTCGAGACCCTTTCGCAGACTAAGAGTCAGGCGAGAGAGAAATAGAGGAACAAAATGATACAGCACAACAGAAATGCTTAAGGTTGAATGCTAACTATGCATGATTCTGTATATTGGATGATGTCAAGCTTCATGGGAGTTGGTGGCATTACACTGATGAAGACAAATGAAGAATATTCCAACACAATCTTGATATGTGCCTTATAGATGGTGGAAAGGCTTTAAGAAGACAGGAAGGGAGTCATATGCTGCAGATGCAGTTTCTAAAATGCTCTTGTAGCCATGGGATACATGGCTAGTCCAGCTGAATTATTAATTAGTGGTAGCACATAGTGGCATGGGACCTGGCAGTGATAATTCCTTTCAATGTTAAGGGTGGGTGAGAATACTCCCTCTTGTTGGAGGTGGTTATTGGTGGCATTTTGCAACACAAATGTTAATTGCCACTTATCAAAGCATGCCTGAATGTTGTCCAAACATGTCACATATGAGATGCCCCAATGATGGGGGTGGGGCATTGTTAGACAAACAGAAGGGGCTTTCTTCTGCTAAACTCTATCTGCAGTTGCTGATCTTCAGTAACTTAAAAAACATTTTTTTTTTTAATCTGACCATCTTCCAGTCTATCTGTAATAATATTTCTAAATGTATAATAGAGTCATAGTCTTACAGAGTGGAAATAGACCCAGCAGCCCAGATTGCCCACACTGACCAAGCATCTACACAAGTCTCACCTGCCTGCCTTTGACCCATATCCCTCTAACCATACGCCTGTCCATATACCTGCCTAAATATTTCTTAAATGTTGCTATAGTATCTGTTAATAACAAAATTATGAACAAAAGATGCACATTTTACACTGACAACAAGCTGCATTAATAAAAAGCTTTTAGTCCTGAAAAATAAATTAGTCATTATAGCCATAATATTTATTTACCTTCATCATCACCACTATCTTCTGCTGGCTGCTTTAGAAGGGGCCCAGAATTGTCAACAGCAATGATACTGAAAAGTAAAAAAAGACACTTCAATTATATATTTTATCCACACATTCGCAATGGAACTACCTTCCACCATGTGCACGATAATGCCCAATCAACGACAGAATATGAAGATGGTGGTGAATCTGTGGAATTAATTGCCATGGCATTGGAGGCCAAGTCATTGGGTATTTTGGAGACTTTTATCTCTAGAGCGTAGAGACTGAAAAGTGACTTAGAAAAGATACATAAAATAATGATGGAAACAGGTAAGGTGAATGGTCACACTTCTTTTCCCAGTTTAGGGGAGACAAAAATAGTTTAGTTTAGATACAGTATGGAAACAGGCCCTTCGGCCCATAGCATCCACCATAACCATTGATCACTTATTCACACTAGTTCCATGTTATCCCATTTTCTCATCCACTTCCGACACATCAGGGACAATTTACAGAGACCAATTAGCCCATAAACCCACACGTTTTGGGAAGAAACATAGAAACATAGAAAATAGGTGCAGGAGGAGACCATTCGGCCCTTTGAGCCAGCACCACCATTCATTGTGATCATGGCTCATCGTCCCCAATCAATAACTGGAGCACACAAAGAAAACCCACACAGTCACAGGGGGGAAGTGCAAACTCTACGCAGACAGCACCCAAGGTCAGGATCGAACGCAGGTCTCTGGCGCTGTGAGGCAGCAGCTGTATCAGCTGCACTACTGTGCCGTGCTACGCCACTGTGCCACCTCAAAGACTATAGATTTAAGGAGAAAAGGATTTAAAGGAGACCCGAGGGGCAACATTTTTACAGTGTTGTGGGTACGCAGACAGGGCTACCAGAGGAAGTGGCCCAAATGGGACTAGCTCATGTAGGCAACTGTGTTGGCATGGACAAGCTGGGCCATAGGACCAGTTTCCCTGCTGTATCACTCTATGACTGTTGATAAATGCTGGTCTTGCCAGCAACGCACAGATCACAAAAATAATCTATTTGTAGGCACATTCACAGCTTCCTCTGATAAATCCATGGGCATAAGCAGGAATAAAGGCTGGAATATTAAATATACATCTGATATTTACTGATGCTACATGCGAGTGATCTGGTACTTATTCTCTTACTGCCTTACACCCGAGAGGTATCAGTTACAGTTGGACAGATTATGTTCATGTATTGAATGAAAAAATCCAAAAAGCAAGGACTTTAAACCTTCAGGGTACTGCCCCAAACCATTTTGAATTGATTCTGCTATTCAGGTGCTTTGGAGGTTAAAGAATCGTTTTGTTTTTCTCTCAGATCTGGGTTATTCGTTTTAAGATCTTGGTTTTGCAGTGGCTTTCCTGATGGATTGATGCATAGTGATGTGGGCTTTGCTAAGAAGAGCAGCTCTGATTGCCTCTTCTGAACTGTCTCTGTTGCAGTACACAGCCTTACTGATTAGCTGAAGTCCTCTGAAGAACCTTCCTTCCCCCTGTGGGTAGGTATTTACAGGATTTAAACCCAGCAACAAAGAAAGCACAGAGATGTATTTCCAATTTGGGAGAGCTTGTCACTTAGAGGGGAATCTGAAAGTAATGGCATTCCTATGCATTTGTTGTCTCTGTACTATCGTTGAAAGTAGTCTTTTGATCATCAAGGAATTGCTGAACATTGGCGCAGAGGTTGAGTGGCTGCCTTACAGCGCCCGAGACCTGGATTCGATCCTGACTACGGGTGCTGCCTGCCTGGAGTTTATAAGATATCCTTGTCACCACGCGGGTATTCTCCAGGTGCTCCGGTTACCACCCACACTCCAAAGACGTACATGTTTGCAGGTTAATTGGCTGCAGTAAAATTGTAAGTTGTCCCTACTGTGTAGGATAGTGTTAGTGTACGGGGCGATCGTTGATCGGCACTTACTTGGTGAGCCGATGGGCCTGCTTCCGCACTGTCAAAAGTCTACAAGTCTAATGTATAAAAGAAACAAATAAATGCAGTGCGTTTATGGATATGTACTAATGGCATGATATGGTGGAGGGAATTATTGTTTAGATTGCAGTTTAAATGCCAATCCAGCATATCACTTTGCTATGAATATCATCAAGCTTTGAGTGTGTAACACACATTCAGGCAAGTGGCCAAGATATTAGCACACATCCAACTAGTACCGATAAGAGAAGTAGTTTGGTGATCCAAGTGAAGTGCCATTAACCAAAATGACCAAAGTGGCATGTCATTCACCACAGGGTAAGAGTGTAGAATGCTGGGAATACAATGGTGGTCACACACATCCCAAGAGCTCAGTGCAAGATCATTCATTTTTTCCTACCCATCTAGCAAGACGCCAAGCCTTTTAGCAACGTGACTTCTGAATTCTGGCGTCGTCTGTAGTTCATTTCTGTCGTGCTGCTGATTATCTCTGTTTTGCCTGCAGGGGAGGACAAATCAAGCTTAACATTCATCAAAGCGAGAGAAAATTCACGACAAATTCTCTCTCTGAAGAACATTGTTACAACTGTGAACTCACAGTATGGCTTTGATCATAACTGTATAACAATTATCAAAATGTATACCTAATCATACAATCAATAGTACATTTGTCAACTTCCATTTAATAAAAACTCTTTGAACATAAACAACCTAATTAACTCCTAATAATTATTTGACAATTTGTTAACAAAGTAATTTTCATGTTAGCTTTAACTTTGACCAGACACCATTATCAGGCAAAGATGTACTCGGTGATATAAGAGCAGAGGGTGCACAGTGGTGCAGCAGTAGAGTTGCTGCCTTACAGCGCCAGAGATCCGGGTTCGATCCTGACTACAGGTACTGTCTGTACAGAATCTGTACGTTCTCCCCGTGACCTATGTGGGTTTTGTCCAGTTTGTCTCGTTTCCTCCCACACTCCAAAGACGTACAGGTTTCTAGGTTAATTGGCTTGATTAAATTGCAAATTGGCCCTAGTGTGTAGGATAGTGTTAGTGTGCTGGAATTGCTGGTCGGCGCGGACTTGGTGGGCAAAAGGGCCTTTTCCACGCTGTATCTCTAAATTAAATTAAAATATTAAACTACACAGATAATAGGAAAGATCTAGCTGTTAATAACATCTGAAAGCTCAAAAGGAGAAGTTCCAGAACTCAGATCGTACATGGCTGATACCAAAGATAGACAGAAAATACTGGAGTACCTCAGTGGGATTGGCAGCGTCTTTGGAGAGAAGGTATGGGTGACGTTTTGGGGTGAGACCCTTCTTCAGACTGGCTCTCCCTCAATGGATGAGAATACTGGACCAGAATATTGGCAGTTGTATAAATGACAGGCAATATAATGCTAGTGGCCTCTGACACTGTCCTTAGCAACCAGGAATCAATAATAAAGACAGGCTTGTGGAGATCGCTCGAATACCAGGAATAATTCATTAGAACAATAGGCTCCTGTCATGGCCTATACAGTTGTTTGGAAGTCACTATTCATAGGTCTTCTATATCATGCATACATTATTGGAAAATTCGGTAAATTTGGTGAACATGTTCCGCTGAAATGTATTAAAAATGAATTAACTTTTTAAGAACTACTTTATTGCTTCTGTGATAACAAACAGTAAAACAAATAAGCACAACTCCTGCAGCAATTAAAGATTCAAAAATCCCACTTACCGTGAATATTGAGTGAAAAATAACATTACAGAATACAGACAAACGGAAACCTTACGTTTATATACCTGAGGCTTGGTTTTATTGACACTGAAGTCGTCTTATCTTCACTGGTCCCAGCTAGTGACAAAAAATATTTTTTAAAGGATAATTATTATAATTATGAAAAGGAAGCTTCCCCCATTTCAAAAGTATCTGACATGCTTTTGGGATTGAGACCAAATATTAAAATGGAACGATTCAAAGCAAAACAATTGAGACTAAAATGTTTTATGATTTTGAAAGTTACTGAAGAATTATCTGAAACTAAAGTTTGCAGACAGCACCAAGGCAGGTGGAGTCGTAGATAATTAAGGTTGTCTGAGGACACTGTGGAACATTGGCTCGGCTGGGAATTTGAATGTACAGTGCAGATGGAATTTAATCTAGACAGGAGTGAGGTAATGCACTTTGGGAGTTAAATTATGGCAAAACATACACAGGAAACGCATGAAAATAAGAGATCTGTGTACAGAAAGATCTTGTTTAGTTTATTGTCATGTGTGCCAATTCCACAGACCCACAACTCTCTGTGTGAAAAAGTGTTTCCTTATCTCCGTACTAAATGGCTTACCCCTTATTCTTAAACTGTGGCTCCTGGTCCTGGACTCCCCCAACATTGGGAACATGTTTCCTGCTTCTAGCGTATCCAAACCCTTTATAATCTTATATATTTCAATAAGAAATCCTCTCATCCTACTAAATTCCAGAAAAGATTTTGGAATAACCATCCACAGTGTACATGAGTAAGGGAATAACGTGAATAACATTTTGTGCAAGATTGTCCAGTAAAGTCCGATCAAACATAGCCCAAGGTTCTCCGATGAGCTAGATTGTATCATTACTAAACGTCAATAAACATGCAGTTCATTTTAAGGCTAGGACGCAGCAGCTTTTATACGGGATTTTAATAAATAATGCAAAAACAAGGAGGTCCTTTTACTTCTCACATATTACACAGATTGCAAAGTAGGCCAAGATGGGACTATGCGATAAATCCAAGTAGAGTTTTTATTTAGAGGTCATATATACCTATAGTTCTCTGAGATCCGAGATCCCAAGCCGCCTCTCTGAGGCGGGACCATTCCTCCGCGCTGTCAGAGTCTGAACTCCGCGCCTCCACGGCCGCCGCCATTTCAATCTGCCCGCTCACGCCGGCCCGACCTGCTCGCGCGGCCCCATGGGAGATGTAGTTACGTGGGCTTCGGCACTGCGGAAAGGCATGCGCTCTGACGTCACTGCGAAACTACAACACCCACAATGCACGGCGGCAGGTTGGAGACGCGGGGGTCCATGTTACGCTGGGTGCCGCCTCATCCTCCTCCTCCTCCTCCATAGCAACGGATTCCAGTATCCTGAGCAGCACTTGTCCACCTCCAAATATGTACTCAAAAAGCTGGAGTAGCTCAGCAACACAGGCAGCGTCTCTGGAGAGAAGGAATTGGGGGACGTCTGGGGTCGAGACCCTTCTTCAGTGTGCCAACACCAATGTGCGTTTGTCCTTTTAGTGTGTTCTTTATCATTGTACCACTGCTGGCAAATTCATTTCACTTGCACTTTATGTGCAATGTGACCAATAAAACTGTATTGTATTGTATTGTCCTCATTGACAGCGGAGGAGGCCCAGGACAGAAAGGTCGGTGTGGGAATGGGACGGGGCAGAGTGAATCCAAACGCAAATTGGAGGAACGGCACCTCATATTTCGCTTGGGCAGCTTACAACCCAGTGGTATGAGTATTGAAGATGGACACAAAAAGCTGGAGTAACTCAGCGGGTCAGGCAGCATCTCTGGAGAAAAGGAATAGGTGACTTTTCGGGTCGAGACCCTTCTTGATTTCTATAACTTCAAGTAACTCTTGCATCCCCTCCCCTTCCATCCCTCTCCCACCCTAGTCGTGGTACTAGTTTCACTGTCCTCCTGGTGAGTTTCATTGTCTGTTTAACTCGTTAACACTTAGCCCAAGCCAACAATGGACCGTTTCCTTGATCAGCGTTACTTTGTTGCATATCTTTCATTCATTTGTTCTATATCTCTTCATGTCATCGTCTATTCTCTCATTTCGCTTTCCCCTGACTCTCAGTTTGAAAAAGATCTTGATCTGAAAAGTCACATATTCCTTTTCTCCAGAGATACTGCCTGACCTGCTGAGTTACTCCAGCTTTTTGTGTCTATCTTTGGTTTAAACCAGCATCTGCAGTTCCTTACTGCACATTTTATTTTCGTATTGGATATCGTCAGGGAGTCATACAGTGTGGAAACAGGCTCATCGGCCCAACTTGCCGACAATGTCCTCCTCAACTGGAAATTAATATCCCAACTATACTTAATTCCCTGACTGATGAAAGCCAGCATGCCAAAATCCTTCATCATCCTATCTACATGCGATGCCACTATTTATTTGTACTCCTAGATCCCTCTGCTCTACATCACTCCCCAGGGCCCTACCTTTCACTGTGAAAGTCCTGGTTTGACTTTCAAAAATGCAATACTTTGCACTTTGAATGAAATTCATTTAGCCATTCCTTGGTCCACATGCCTAGTTAATCAAGATCACGCTGTAATTCTTGGTAACCATCTTCACTATCTACGATAGTGCCTATTTTAGTGTCAGCTTGTTGTGCCTCAGAGCCAGGAGTGGCACCACAGATCTGTGTTCTTCTACTGCTCTCGCTCCCATCTGTATCCAGAAAGGTTTACATGTTTTCAAGGAGAATGGTCACATGGGGATTCTTGCACTCTCTGCCTACTAATAAAGAACAGAGAACAGGGAAGAGATAAGACTTTTGCGTTCCATCACAGTGAGGAGGCGTTTGGAGATTCACTGTGATGGATGTTTGGTTTGGAATTGTGTTAATTGTGTGTTTTGGTTCTTTTGCTGTTATGACTGCAGTAACGAAATTTCATTTGAACCTTGTTTGTTTAAATGACAATAAATGGCATTATATTCTATTCTATTCTACTCCTTCCCTTTCCTGATGTTCATTCATCTACTTTTCCCTGCACCTTAGGTGTGACCACCTCTCCGTAACTCCTATCTATGATGCTCTCATTCTTCCAGATGATCCTGAGGTCGTCCAGTTCCCTCATGAAATCAGTCAAGAGGAAGTGAAGGGATTTTCCATGTTGAAGGTTCCTTTGTGAGGGTGCAGCTCCCTCTGCTGAGCAAACAAAGTGTAAATGGAGAATGCTCACAGTAAGTAAATATGATTACCATATGTAACTTCTCTTTAGTAACCTTTACCATTGCCTTAATCTGTAACTACATGTAAAATGTGCTTCATTGGCTGTAACCAGTTTTAGGATATCATGAATATTTGACAGGGTCAGAACAAGTAACTGAGAATTCTTTCTACTTTATTACCAATCATGACATATTTAATTTTGATCAAAATTATTGAGGCCTAGAGGGGCTGGAAATCAACATATTTTTGGTTGACTGATTGAATCAACACAGTGCATGTATGAAATATGGTAACATGGTTTTAGTATAATGAATGCATGAATTTGGTTGGTGGATTTGGAGGATTCTGTCGAGGCAAAATACTAGTTACTTGAAGATACATCTAGAAGATACTTCTAAAAAGACAGGGATCGTGGCTGCCTGGTGGAATTCTTTGTCTGGTGGAATTCAGTGAAATTCCTTGTTTTTTGCATATAATACACAAAGTATTCAAAGAGTCACCAGGTTTCAGGCACCGACAATGTTATAAATGTACTCATGAGAGTCATGTTGGTCCCTCTTTGTTCTCGGTTGCCCCATCGCATGGATGGGAATAAATCATTCTTTATCGTGTGAGAGTGCTGAAGAAAAGAGTAACAGCTGGAGATGCAAGATCCTATTTGCCTTCATATGTTGCATGTCTGCATTGTGATTTTAATAGAGTGAGAACTGATGTAGAATGGTATAACTAGTGGAACTCTGAATCTACAGATTTTCTGTTAATATCATCAGCCGAGAGTTTGGTTTGATCCTGCCAGAGCAAATCCAAAGTCCACCTGATATTGAGCTGTGGACCTCATCGATATCAGGCCAGAAAGACACATTCTCGCATCACCAGAAATCTGGTGGCACACTGGCGCAGCCGGTAGAGCTGCTGCTTCACAGTGCCAGAGACCTGGGTTTGATCCCAACCTTGGGAGCTGTCTGTGTGGAGTTTGCACATTCTCCCTATGACCATGTAGATTTCCTCTGAGTGTTCTGGTTTCATAGAAACATAGACAATAGGTGCAGGAGGAGGCCATTCGGCCCTTCGAGCCAGCACTGCCATTCATTGTGACCATGGCTGATTGTCCCCTATCAATAACCCATGCCTGCCTTCTCCCCATATCCCTTGACTCCACTAGCCCCTAGAGCTCTATCTAACTCTCTCTTAAATCCATCCAGTGATTTGGCCTCCACTGCCCTCTGTGGCAGGGAATTCCTGCCAAACCAAATCCAAAAGACTGGGTTAATTGGCCTCTGTAAATTGCTCCAAGTGTGTCAGGAGTGGATGTAAAAGTGGGATAAAGCAGACCTCGTGTGAATGGGTGATCCATAGTTGGCGTGGACTCGGTGGGCCAATGGCCTGTTTCCATGCTGTATCTTTCAATCAAGTCTTTGTTCATAGCTGCAAGCTGATTTGATGGAAAGCGGTGGGAAACCCAAAATGTGAGAACGGGAGGTGACTGGAATAGGATTTAGTGAGGTCAGGAAACATTTACACTCCCTCCCCTCAACCTGCACTATTTAAGAAGATTTCCAATTGTTTTACAGGGTATTGGGGTCTGGGTTGGTTTTACCGATCCACCAGTAGTTTAAATTTTGGCTGTGGGAGCAAAATTATTTCCTGGAGTCTTCAGACAACATGTAACCATAAGAGGTGGGAACCTTCATGATATTTGAAAGAATGCTTGACGGGGAGACTGAGTATCGGTGCCTGTAAGCCTGTCAAACTGTCTCTCATTGGTTTGCTGATGCTGCCTACAACTGTGCGGCTCCTTCACCTACAAGAGGGGTGAGTGTGTTGGATGTGACGTATGTGCCATTTGTGAGTAGCTGACGATAGATGGAAGCTCTGAGATGTGGGTTATTCGCGTTGGGGAGATCAAATATGCGAAGGCTTAGAGGGACAATGAGACTGTTCAATTCAAAATTATGGCAGTGGTGTCTAAGGTCATGAGGGGAGTAGATAGTCTTTTACACAATGGGGAATCAAGAACCAGGGGACATAGGTTTAAGGTGAGAGGGGAAAGATTTAATAGGAATCTGAGAGGAATCTGAGTTGAGTATATGGAACAAACTGCCAGAGGAGGTAGTTTAACTAGCTACAATAATAACATTTAAAAGACATTTGGACAGGGACATGGACAGGAAAGATTTAGAGGGATATAGGCCATACGTGAGCTGATGGGATTAGTGCAGATGGGGCACAGTGCTTGGCATGGGCAGGTTGGGCCAAAGGCACTGTTTCTGTGCTGTACGACTATCTGACTAAGTTAAAGCTTGGAATCAGTTATCGCTGGCTCACTCAAAGCTGTGTGAGTCATTGCAGGTATAGATGAGTATGTAGCAGTGTTGAACGGAGCTAGTCACTGCAGTCATGGTAAAGAACTTTGAACATGGATTTTGCATATGACATCCACTGGTTCAGATGGATGCCAGCAAACCTCCCTTTTTCTCACATACTCCCATTTTCTCTTTCGAGGCCCACTCTACACTGAAAAACTGCAAGTGGTGACATTAAATTCTGGGCCTATAATTTCAACAAGAATGTTTGTTTTATATTGCATTGCAACTATCACACATTTCTTCAAAATAATCACTTTTTACTTAGGGAAAGGAAGCAAGTCTTTTTTTTGCCTTTGTTTCCAATAAGGATTGATAGGCCCCGACCAAGAAGATAAGCTGGAGATATGAAAGCAGCTGCTTTCTGTAGAGAGTTCCTGGGAAATCCTCTCTTGTTTAGGCCATTTCCATCAGAGGATTGCTATGTAATAGCCTGTCTGAAGAAGTGTCTCGACCCAAAACGTCACCCATTCCTTCTCTCCAGAGACGCTGCCAGTCCCGCTGAGTCACTCCAGCATTTTCTGTCTATTTTCAGCATATAATAGAGGCAATAATGAGTTCAAGTTGATCTTATGCTTTGCAGCTAACCACCTTGTGAGTAATTTATGACATCGCATGCAGGTTTAGCCATCCTCCACGTTGTGAGTGGAGTTATCGGTTTTATGCAAAGTTCAGTGCAGGAACTGCTTAAAGCATTGGAGCTTAAGTTCGGAAAGAAGATGAAAGCCACTTAAAATGTCAATTTGTACCCAAATACCTAGAGTGAGTTTGTGGCTAACCCTTTATCCCTTAATTTATCCCCTGACTCTCAGTCTGAAGCAGGGTCTTGACCTGAAACATCACCTATTCCTTTTCTCCAGAGATCCTGCCTCACCCGCTGAGTTACTCCAGCTTTTTGCGTCTATCTTTGACATAAACAATATTGTCATCTCTTAGAAGAAGGCCACGTCTATTCCAGTTGCCTTGCTCAAACCATTGCATGGTGGGGCAGCGTTAGAGTTGCTGTCTTACAGCGCCAGAGACCTGGGTTTGATCCCGACTACGGGTGCTTGTCATTATGGAGTTTGTACGTTCCCCCCGTGATTGTGGGGTTTTCTCTGAGATCTTCGGTTTCCTCCCACACGCCAAAGACGTACAGGTTTGTAGGTTAATTGGCTTGGTATAAATGTAAAATTGTCCCAAGTGTGTGTAGGATAGTGTTAATGTGCGAGGATTGAGTTAATGTACCGACTGAGTTGGCATACTGGGCTAGTCCCATTTGCCCATAGCCCGCTGAGCCCTTCCTATTCCTTTATCAATCCAAATGTCTTTTTAAAATCGTAATTGTATCCATTGTATCTTGTCCCGCTGAGTTACTCCAGCATTTTGTGTCTATCTTCGGTGCAAACCAGCATCTGCAGTTCCTTCCTACACACTTTGTCTGCTCCACTGCAAAATCTCCTCAAGGTATGCCTACTTTACAGAAGTTTTCCTCCTCTCTCCGACGGGAATTCTGCAACTCCCTCTCTTGCTGCTTCCTGTCTGTGATTCTCCTTGGCCATCGGCACCGGCTCTGATTTGTTCTATACCTTTCCATACCTCTAGTTTCCCTCTCCCCGACTCAGTCTGAAGAAGGGTCATGACCAAAACGTCACCTATTTCTTTTCTCCAGAGATGCTGCCTCAACCGCTGAGTTACTCTAGCATTTTGGGTATATCTTCGGTATAAACCAGCATCTGCAGTTCCTTCCTACACACTCCCCTAACTCTTCTTTACAAATAAGAAAACTGTTTGGAGGTAAATGCTATATTGATGCAAAAATAAATTAAACGTGTTTTTACTTCTGTAAAAAAAAATTTTTAAATGATGAAGAACCCTGCACAAACTTCACCAAGACTCCAGTAACAATTTAATTTTCCTTGAAATTCCGTGAGGAGTTCCACAAAGGAGTAGATGATTCACTATTTGTTTAAGACGCCTTGACATGATCGCCTGGGTGCTTGTTCAATGAAATTTTGTCAAGAGTTCCCCCCGTCATAGAGTCATAGAGCCTTTGGCCCATATCTTTCTAAACCTATCCTATCCACGTACCTGCCTAAATGTTTCTTAAAAGTTGTCATAGCACCTGCCTCAATTACCTCCTCCGGCAGATCGGTGCATATACCTACTAACCATTGTGTAAAAAAAAAAGTTGATCCTTTTCCCCCTCACCTTAAACCTATGTTCTGGATTTGCCTACTTTGGTGAAAATACTCTGCATTTACCCCATCTGTTCCTCTCATGATCTTGTCTGGACGAAGAGCGGAAGAAGACAAGAAGCCAGTCCCACCAGCTGTCATTCCCCTCCATCTGACCATTGGACTTCCCTCCTCCAGCAGGTACCGGTGCCCTCTAACACTGAGCACCTCGAGCCCAGCTCAGCGGCTTATTGCATGCATAGCAAGTATGAAGTCCTGGGTTCGGTCCCTGGAGAAATTCCTGGAGAGGTCCGACCAAAGGTTTGAAAGGATTTGGAGTGTAAGACTAATGTTACCCCCACTCCCAGAGAGCAAAGTTAGTGACAACTGAGAGGGATACACGACGGCCAAGATATAAACTGCAGCCCTCAGTGGACATGGGTCACTGATGATGCTGCTTTACAATAACCTGCAGCTGAAACCAAAATTGTGTTCTAACGGCAAACATTCAAATAATTAGGTCTTTTTGGGGACTATAAAATAACCTCCAATCAGCAGACAGCAATTCAGTTCATGGATCATCGAACAGTACAGGACAGGCACTTTGTCCCATAATGTCTGCACTGAACATGATGCCAAGTTGAAGTAATCGCCTCTGCCTGCACGTGACCCATCTCCTTCCATTCCCTGCATTACCGTGTCCCTACCTAAAAGCTTCTTAAATCCCTCTTTTGTAACTGCCTCCACCACGAACCTGGCAGCACATTCCAGGCACTCGCCATATATATATATATATATATATATATATTTTTTTTTTTTTAAGTTTTCAAAAAACCAAAAAAACTTGCCCTGCACTTGTCCTTTACATTTTGCCCCTCTCACCTTAAAGCGACATCCTCTAGTGTTTGACATTTCAACCCTGGGATGCAGGGTGCAAAATATGAATTTCACTCTACCAAAGTTCATGTGACAATGAAATACCATTGAACCATTGGAAAAATGGTTCTGACTGTCTACCCTATCTATGCCTATCATAATTTTATATACTTCTATCCGGTCTCCCCTCAATCTCCAATCTTCTAGAGAAAACAATCCAAGTTTGTCCAATCTCTCCTGAAAATGAATACCCTAGAGAATGAGTAGCAGGGTGGTGCCTGATTAAGAATTATTGTATATAAAATGATGGTTGTGGATTACAGGATGAAATATAGGCTTATAAACTGTCTTAATAGGTAGCAGGAGAGACTGCAATCTAGTAAATGGGTCCCAGCCTGAAGGAGGGACTGTGAGCATTCTAATATTCAGCGTTTCTTTGGAACATCTTCTACCTTGACCCAGTCTTTGTTCAATTGTACTGTGTTATAAACTATTTTCTGAAATATATCATACAGAATAGGTTTGGTCGCTAGTGTGAACTCAAACCAATTAGTCATTTTCTCGCCTTTGCAGTGGTATTCTGATAGCTCTTTCAACACATTGGCTTCAATGCACTCAGCTAAATCCTTCAACTTGAAGAAGGCTCCTCGCTTATTCTTTACGAGTCTGAGTTTCATAATGCTTTTGTAGATGAGTTTCCGCGGATTTCCGGCCTGGATTTTAGCGTGTTGCAATTGCGGGCAGAGCGTGTGGCCGACTCTATAAAAGGACGTCTGTGCCTCCCCAATGATGTACATGTAAATGGTCGCTCCATTCTGTTCCAGGAACTCCTCCTCGTCTAACTCGAGTGAAGACGCCGAGACATCGCGGATGAGACGACTCTCCCCGTCACTGAAGTCAAACTCGTCAAAGTCACTGAAGTTGTCACTGACGTTGTTGCCCATCGTCAACCCAATTTACTTCCCTTGGCGTTGACTCCAATTTAGCACTTGAATCTAGCGAGGAAAAGAAAAGTTATTTAATTTATGTTCACTTGCTGTTTCACGTCAGTTAACCCACTCTGAATCTTCCCTTTATCCCTTTCTCCCATGGTCAGAAACCTTGCTCAAAAGAACACAAAGTGCTGAAGTTACTCGGCGGGACAGGCAGCATCTGAGTTGAGTTTAGTTTATTGTCACGTGTACAATGAGGTGCAGTGAAAATCTTTTGTTGCGTGCTAACCAGTGAGCGGGAAGACAATACATAATTACAATTGAGCCATCCACAGTGGACAGATGCATGATAAAGAGAATAACATGAATAACGTCTAGTGCAAGATAAAGTCCAGTAAAGTCAAGGGTCTTCAATGATATAGATAGTAGCTCAGGACTGCTCGCTAGTTGTTGGTAGGATGGTTCATTGCCTGATAGCTGGGAGGAAACTGTCCCTGAATCGGGAGGTGTGCGTTTTCACACTTCTATACCTTTTGCCCGATGGGAGAGGGGAGAAGGGGGAGTGGCTGGGATGCGACTGGAAAACATGGATCGGTGACGACGTTTCTGGTCGGGACTGTTCTTCACACTGATTATGCGGGGGAGGGAAGAAAGCTGAAAGAAAGGAGAGGCAGGACAAAGCATGGCAGGTAGTAGTTCGATGCAGGTGAGTGGGGTTTTGAAAGGCAGATGGTTGAACCAAAGGCCAGGTATCAAAGAGGAAGGTGTGAGACAGGATTGAAGTGAAGCCAGAGGAAGGAATGTTGGAGGAGGGGGGAGGGGCAAAAATAGGTGGTAGTCCAGGTGGGGCTGAAGGGAGAGGAGAAAGGGGGGGGGGTGTAGGGGAGAAAGAGAAAGGTGATGGGGGAGGGACATTGAGTCAAACCTTGCTCAAAGTTGAATAGATTCACTCAAGTACTGTGATTGAATTGGTTTCAGTAATCATTCTGGTAAAGTAGTTCAACATCCAGCAAGACTTGGCATTACTAGAATCATCTAACCTCTACACTTAAAATATGTTTCAATATCTGCCTCAGTGTCACTGATCTTGCACTTTGTTTTAAACTTTGGTTTGTCAAACCAGGGCAGGATTTAGAGCATTGGACAGTGTTGCAGAATAGAGGGATCTGGGCGTACAGGGGTATGGTTCCCTGCACACTTACCTTTATGGGGAAAGGTATTGAGTACAAAATATGGGACAGCATAATGCGTCTGCCCAAGTCACAGATGCGACCACACTTCAAGTTAGAATGGGTGAAGAATGGATTCACCAGGATGTTACCTGGACTTGTAGGCTTGAGTTAAAGGAAGAGGTAGGGTAGGCTGAGGGGTGACTTTGTTGAGGTCTACAGGATCATGATGGACATGGATAAAGTGAACGTTCATAATCTTTTCCCCAGGGTAGAGGATTCTATAACTAGAGGGCGTAGTCATAAGGTGAGATGGGAGAGATTTAAGAAGGAACTCAGGGACAACTTTTTCTCTCAGGGTAGTCGGAATCTGGAATGAACTGCCTGGGGAAGCTATGGAAATGGATACAATCACGATTTTAAAAAGACATTTGGATTGATAAAGGAATAGGAAGGGCTCAGAGAGCTATGGTCAAATGGGACTACCCCAGTATGCCAACTCAGTTGGTACATTAACTCAATCCTTGCAAATTAACACTATACTGCACAAACTTGGGACAATTTTACATTTTACATTTTTACCAAGCCAATTAACCTACAAACCTGTGCGTCTTTGGAGTGTGGGAAGAAACCGAAGATCTCGGAGAAAACCCCACGCAGTCACGGGGAGAATGTACGAACTCCATAATGACAAGCACCCGTCGGGATCAAACCCAGGTCTCTGGCGCTGTAAGACAGCAACTCTACCGCTGCTCCACCTTGCCGCCCTTTGAGTGGTTTGAGCAAGGGAACTGGAATAGACCTGGCCTTCTTCTAAGAGATGACAATATTGTTTATGTCAAAGATAGACGCAAAAAGCTGGAGTAACTCAGCGGGACGGGCAGCATCTCTGGAGAAAAGGAATGGGTGACGTTTCGGGTCGAGATCAACTACAACATCGCTGCCTCAACAAGGCTGGAAGACCATGAAAGGACAGATTACTGCAACCATGTGGGCAATTTGGCCATAATTGTGCAGCTGAGCCAGTCTTCCTGGTTCCCCCAGTCATGACATTCAAGGGTCAAGAGAGTTTAATTGTCATATGTCCTAGGAATGATACAATGACATTCTTACTTGCTGCAGCTTTACAGCCACATTAATGCAGGTCAGGGGTGAACGTAATGCCTTGACCAAAGAGGATATATTGTCGACTAAGCTTAAAGGTTTCTGCTGTAATCACATATCCCATTCTGATTGTAGCTTAAGCTCATTGATGAACTTGCCTGTAGATCTAAACTAAAAACAGAAAATGCTGGGAAAATACTCAGCTGGTCAGGCGGCATCTGTAGAAAGAGGAACAAACTTAACATATCAGATCAAAGACTGATGGAAGACCGAATAAAGTTCTGACTTTGCTAAATCCTTCAAAGGATCATCGACTTCAAATATCGCCTCTGTTTCCTTTTCCTTAGGTGCTTCCTGACCTGTTGAGTTTTTCTAGCATAGTCTATTTTTATCGAAGACGTTCGGCATCAATGGTCTTTTAATTTTTCATTGTGGGGATCTAGATGTAGTAGAGGTATTTCCAATGAATTCAGTGTAGATCATGCATCCATTGAGCCTTCCTCGCATTGGTGAAAGGCTTGGTGTAGCCTGAAAAACAACTGCCTATGTACTGAGATGCCCAAAGCAAGAATGCGTACCTTGGGATGAACCAAAACTTTGACTAAAAGATTGACTAAAATTACTATCCCGAAATGCTATGGTGCCATTGTCAGAGCTGAGCCCATCATACAGATTAAAAAAGACTCAGTATGCTGGAGTAACTCAGCAGGTCAGGCAGCATCTCCGGAGAACATAGTTGAGTGACTTGTCGGGACAGGACCCTTCTTCAGACTGATTGTAGTAAGGGGGGAGGATGCTGCAAGGTGGGGGCAAGACAAAGCCAGGCGAGTGATAGGAACATACAGGTGAGAGGAGTTTGATTTGTAGATAGTTGGAGAAAGGACAGAGATGTAGAGTAAAAATGGCTGTGAGAAACGTGAGAAAAGGTGGAGTGGGGGCGCTGCCTTGGCAGCTACGGCTCGCCTGCAGTCCGTCTGTTTTTCTTTTTTTGTTGTTTTCTTGTCCTGTTTTAGCGTGTTAATTTGAGTTATTATGTTGTGTATGTGTGTGGGAGGGGTGGGAGAAACATTTTAGTCTCTTCCTTCGGGGGGGACGCGACTTTTCTTGTCGTATCCCCCGGCTCTGTATTGAGGCCTAATGGCGGAGCTGGCAGCCTCCAACTGCGACCGACCTCGAGGCTCCGGAGGCAGAGCGAGCCAGGACGTACCAGTGCAAGGCTGGCCGACTTCGGGGCTGCGGCGGGTTCCGGCATTCCGGCGGCGCGACTCGGAGCTGTGGCGGCTTTCCGGTGGCGGTGGCGCCGGCAGCGACTTCGGAGGCATGGCCGGGGGCCCAGTGGACGACATCGTCAGGAGCTCGCAGGTCACAGGTTGGTAACCTGTTTTTCCGGAGCTCCCGCGGCAACAGCTGCGTCCGCTGGACTGGAGGGCGGCAGCTTCGGCAGCTTCGAACACTCCGGGCCGCGGAGTTTGAACCGGCCCGTTCGTGGAGCACGGTTCAGCCGCGGGACTTACTTACATCACCCGGTGGGGTTACAACATCGGAGGCCTGGATCGCCTCAGCACAGAGGAAGAACAAGAAGGGAAGAGACAAAGACTTAAGACTTTTGCCTTCCATCACAGTGAGGAGGTGTCTGGTGAACTCACTGTGGTGGATGTTAAATTTGTGTTTATTGTGTGTTTTGTTATTTTATTATATGTATGACTGCAAGGCAACAAAATTTTGTTCAGACTGCAAGGTCTGAATGACAATAAAGTTTCCATGATTCCATGAGAAGGGGCTTGACATGTGAAGCCAGAGGAAGGGACATAACTGGTAGGGGACAGGGGAAGGGAGAGCGAATGGGACTTTGGGAGAAATGGGTATGCATCCAGGTGGAGCACAGGGAAGAGAGGGGGTAAAAGGAGTGTGGTTGGGTGAGGGGGGTGTTGGTTAGTTAACTAAATTCGGAAAATTCAAACCAAAATGTCACCTATTCAGAGAAGCCTTGTGACCCCCTGACTTTCTCCAGCATGTTGTGTCATTTTTTGTAAACCAACGTCTGCGGTCCCTTGTGTCTATCATACAGACTGTAAACTAGAGTGGAAATCCTGAAGTAATTTGTGCAAGATTTTGCTCCAGCACTTTGTATTTTTGGTGATGATTCCAGCATCTGCAGTGCCTTGTGTCTCTAAAAAAAGTTTTGAGTTGTGCTTTCCTGAATATTCTTGTTATCACAAAGGGGAAAACCAACCAACGCTAAAATCTCCATTACCCCAACAGAGAAAGATTTTTTTTGATGCACCACCAAATTTCCTGTTTGATAGTACTCACAATGCTCCAAAACAGTACATTACAGATCAAAAATGGACTGTTTTTCCACAGAAAAACATTCCTTTGTCCTCCTTACTTTTCTCCTGGACCCCATAATCCATGGGACCGTCATCTCCTTCAAATACAGCATCTGAATCTCTTGACCTCAAATTTCACTCAGGTAGTTTACAACCAAATGCGTATGAACATTGAATTATCCAATTCTTGGTAACAAATCTACAAACAACACCCCCCTCCCCCACTTCTTTTCACCCTCTCTTCCCTGTGTCCCACTGGACTCGTACCCAATTTTCCCCTTCCTCAGCCTGACCTGCTGAGTTACTCCAGCATTTTGTGTTTTTTTTCTTGGTTCATTTTGCCCCAGCTATTCCTGGCTTGTCTGTCCCCTCTTTTTTCACCCCCTTAAATCTGCACTCGGAAGCAGACCAGAATTTGTTTTTGATCCAGTGAAGCCTGCTGAAACTCCCTGAGGATCTGCTTCCTCATTCCTGTTTATCCCTGCAAATGGCTTGTGGATGAATGACGTCTCATGAGAAGATTCTCCAGGGACTGAGATGTTTGGGCCCATTTTTATCGCTGTAACTCACCTGCTCCAACTCTCTACCTAAATATAAGCTTATTCTACCGCAGCGCCACTGTGCCGCCCAAAAAATGAGTTGTAGGTGTTTAGTTTAGTTAAACAGCATGGAAACAGGCCCTTCGGCCCACCAGGTCCACGTCGACCATCTATCACCCATTCACTCTAGTTTGATGTTAGCCCACGTTCTCATTACTTCTTGCACACTAGGGGCAAGTCACAGAGGCAGATTAACATACAAACACACACGTCTTTAGTATGTGGGAGGAAACCGGAGCACCTAGACGAAACTCAAGCGGTCACGGGGAGAATGTGCAAACTCCACACAGCCAAAATCCCATGGTCAGGATCGAACCCGGGTTTCTGGCGCTATGAGGCAGCAGGTCTACCAGCTATACCATCATGCCGCCCTGTGTTATAGCTCTCCATGATTTACAATCAAATCAATGGACAATAGACAATAGGTGCAGGAGTAGGCCATTCGGCCCCTCGAGCCAGTACAGCCATTCAATGTGATCATGGCTGATCATCCCCAATCAGTACCCTGTTCCTGCCTTCTCCCCATATCCCCCGACTTCGCTATTTTTAAGAGCCCTATCTAACTCTCTCTTGAAAGCATCCAGTGAACCTGCCTCCACCGCCTCTCCACCGAGGCAGAGAATTCCACAGACAAATCAAAAATATTAATGAAGAAAAGGGCATTCAACAGTTTAGCATCCATTATGAAGCAACAAAAACAGCCAAGTGCAAAATATGATTGTCACATAGGTTTATGGGTGATGATGACGAAACACCACCCATTCCTTCTCTCCAGCGAAGCTGCCTGTCCCGCTGGGCTACTCCAGCATTTTGTGTCTACCATGCTATACTCCAATATTCATTACCCAGCCTAGTTTATGTTGTGGTGGCAAAGAAAAGGTAGTTATCTCTGAACAAGAAGCAGGAATAAACACTGGATAGGCTGTTGCGTCTGAAACAGAAAGGCACTGGACTGATGAGCTGATAATGTTCATCCAGCTTTTACAAAATACATCTAATGTGGTGATATGTAGGAAAACGTATATTGGTTCATTAGGAATAAACATTTGACCTTGAGCTTGTATTTGCCAATTTCATCAGACAATTATATTTGGAGAAATGTAAAGCCTTTCTGAAATTCAGAATAATCTGTTCCCCACTGGGCCACTGAGAGCCTGCCAAACTTTTTTTAATCAAAGTAAACTATATTCAGAATAAAAAATATATACAAAACAAGAACTGTGCAAACATTTTCCCACATTCTCAGAGGCTCTACATACATTCATTTGCATGGTATCGTAGTGTTCACAGAAATATCATTATACCTGGCACCCTTGCCACTAATGTAGCCCCATGGTGTCATCTCCACCACACCTTGCCCCGTCAATGTCCAGCAGCAGAAGAACCTTATGCTGTGATCCTCCCCCACTGAGCCTTGGTGTTGGATGCACCAAGCTTCAGTGCGTCCCTCAGCGAGTACTCCTGCTGTCTGGAGCGGGCCAGTTGGCAACAAAAACACTAAACATACTCACTCCAACTGTTGGACACACCTGCCCAGGTGAGAACGGGGGTCTGCAGAAGCCTTTCACATTCACTTTTCACACCGGCCGAGGGAAGTAGATGAATCCTCTGTTTCAGGGTCTCTGCTCTCAGTCCTGCTCCTCAAGCTTTCTCCCAGGTGAATAGTCTTCTCTCCGACTTTCATTTATTTCTCTCCTGGCCTCTCCGTTAAACGCTTCCCCTCCACTCACCACCTTTCCTGCGATGTCTGAGCAACTGATACCTAATTAGCTGACTCTATCAACTATTTTTATCATCCAATCAAATCCAAGCTGCGCGTGGATTTCAGTCGAAGTCCTCCGAGACTGTGTGGCATTTGGTGAAGCAGAACGATCTATTATGGATTTCAACTGGTTAACGACCACAAATATCTTGTTTAGTTTCAATGTTCAAATACTGATTGCCAATGTGCCCCTTCAAGACACCCAGGTCATGTGCACAGTAGCATCATGTTGTTTATTGAGTTTGTATAACTATACATTTGCAATAGAAAATAGATGCAGGAGTAGGCCATTCAGCCCTTTGAGCCAGCACCGCCATTCAATATGATGATGGCTGGTCATCCAAACCAGTACCCCTTTTGTGCTTTTTCCCCATAGCTCTTGATTCTGTTAGCCCTAAGAGCTAAATCTAACTCTCTCTTGAAAACATCCAGTGAATTGGCCTCCACTGCCTTCTGTGGTAGAGAATTGGCAGGTTTGCATTAAGGACTCCCATAGTGAATGGGATTTGATGGACGTTAGACTTTAGACACACAGTGTGGAAACAGGCCCTTCACCCCACCAAGTCCGCACCGAACCAGCGATCATCCTACACACTAGGGACTATTTACAATTTTTACCGAAGCTAATTAACCTACAAACCTGTATGTCTTTGGAGTGTGGGAGGAAACCGGAGCACCCGGAGGAAACCCACGCAGTCACAGGGAGAATGTGCAAATTCCGTACAGACAGCACCCGTAGTTGGGATTGAACCCGTGTCTCTGGCATTGTAAGTCAGCCACTCTACCACTGTGCTGCCCCGCATTGGGCATTGAGGTTGTTATTTTATGTGTTGTATTGGCTCTGTATTGTCCCCAGGGGTTCTGTTCTGATGGGATAAACAAGGGATCAACATCTGAGTAGCACCTGCTCCATGCTCTGCTCCCACCGCAATATGAAATATTTTCAGTTCTGTAACTGATGTATATTAATTTTGTTGTATCTCTTTACTTCAATTTTTAGTATTTAGAGTTACAGTGTGGAAACAGACCCTTTGGCCCACCAAGTCCACGTCTGCCTACGATCACCCATACACTACTTCTATATTATCCCACTTTCGCATCCACTCCCTACACACTGGGGGCAATTTACAGAAGCCAATTAACCTATGAACCTGCACATCTTTGAGGTGTGGAAGGAAACCGGCGTGCCCAGAGAAAACGCACAGAGAGAACGAACAAACTCCACAGAGACAGCACCAGTAGTCAGGATCGAACCCGGATTTCAGGCATTGTGAGGCAGCAGTTCTACCACTGTGCCACTGCATTCATGGATTTTGTTTTCCTCTTTAAATTTCACGCTTTTGAATTTGTCTCGTTTCCAGAATGCGTTCTAGATCAACAGAGTTCTGCTGGGTGTCTCAATGCTGAGTCAAATTCCACTTAAAGTCATAGAGCTATACAGCATGGAAATAGGCCCTTCACTCCACCTTGTCAATGCCGACCAGGTTGGCACATCTCTTTTAAATGTTGCCCCTCTCACCTTAAACCTATGGCCTCTAGTCTTTGACATTTCCACCCTTCGAAAAAGCTTCTGACTGTCGAGCCTATCTATGCCTCGCATATATTTTGTATACCTATCAGGTCACCCCTCAGCCTCAGCTCTCCGGAGAAAACAATCTGAGTATGTCTAACCTCTCCTTATGGTTAATACCCTCTAATTCTGGGAGCACCATGGTAAACCTCTTCTGCACCCTTCCCAAAGCTTCCACATCCTTCCTGGAATGGAGCGACCAGACTGCACACAGTACTCCAAATGTGACCTAACCAAAGTCCTATAAAGCTGCAACATAACCACCAGACTCTTGTACTCAATGCCCCAAATGATGAAGGCAAGCATACCGTCTGCCTTCTTTACCACTCTTATCCACATGTGTTGCCAGTTTCAGGGAGGCAACACATGTAGATGCATTACATGTTTTAAAATTATTTTCCATTGAGTTCAAAAATGAATTGATCATTGCAATACTACACTCATCAAAGAATCATGGAACGGCAATAGCACAGAAAAAGCCCATTCAGTCCACCGATCCCATATCAATATGAGAAATCAAGCTAGTCCCATTTTCATGTCCTCATCCCTTAAAATCCTTCAAATTCTTTATTTTCATATAATTATCCAACTCCCATGAAAAATACAATAGAATCCAATCTTACTGCTTGCCCTAACTGTACATTCCACATCCAAACTACTCATGTATACACCGAACATAGAACCGAACAGCACAAGAACAGACCCTTTGGCCCCCAATGTCTGTGCTGAACATCATGTCCAGACCAACTCTTATCTACCTGCACATACTCCAAATCCTTCCATTCCTTGCATACCCATGTGCCTATCCATTGTACAAAACAACGTTTACTCATATCACTATTTGTTCATTTGCTAATCAACGCCGCTATATATTCACACATTTCACAAGTCTTGACACTTTCCTGTCCTCCTAACAGCACGTCCAGTTTTCATTTCATCTCATCTCAAGATTACCAAGTCATTAACATATTTATCAAGGGAAGCTGCAATCCTTGTACTGACCACTTATCTAAAGGTCTTATCCATGCACTGCTAATCACTCTTTCCTGTACTTAGCCAATTTCCTATCAATGTTCCGCTACTAAGCTGATACCATTTACAAAAGTTCTCCAAGTGATTGTAAACCACACCAGCCACATTTCAATCACCATTACACTCTATTGCTTTGTCAGAAACTATCAGGTCAGTCAGATCCTGTTTGCTGTAACAAACCCCTGCTAGCTAATCAATCCGCACATATCCGAGTGACTTCTAATACTGTCCCTGATTATTGTTTCTAGAACAGACTCCAGCACCAGGGTGATCTCCGGCACGGAGGTGCAGCGGTAGAGTTGCTGCCTTACAGCGCTAGAGACCCGGGTTCCATCCTGACTGTGGAGTACTGTTGTCAGTACGGAGTTTGTACGTTCTCCCTGTGACCTGCGTGGGTTTTCTCCAGGAGCTCCAGTTTCCTCCCACACTCCAAAGACGTATAGGTTTGTAGGCTAATTGTACATTGTCCCCAGCTTGTGCAGGATAGTGTTAGTGTGCGGGGATCACTGGTCGATTAGCTCGGTGGGTCGAAGGGCCTGTTTCCACGCTGTATCTCTAAACTAAACTAGCCACGCTGTATCTTTAAACTAAACTAAACTAATTGAAAGATTGAGTGGAAACAGGCCCTTCGGCCCACCAAGTCCACACCAACCATCAGTCACCCGTTCATACGAGTTCTGTGTTATCCCACTTTCTCATCCACCCCCTAGGCACTAGGGGCAATTTTACAGAGGCCAATTAACCTACAAGCCCGCACGTCTTTGAGATGTGTGAAGAAATCGGAGTCGCCCGGAGGAAATCCACGCGGTCACGGGGCGAATGTGCAAACTCCACACAGACAGTAGCTGAGATCAGGATCAAACCCAGGTCTCTGCTGCTGTGAGGCAACGGCTCTACCAGCTGCGCCACTGTGCCCCACACTATTTCCTTTTCGGAACAATGGTGTAACTTTTGCAATTTTCCAGTTGTTAAACCATCATGTCAACCAACAGAAGTTTGGAGAAATATGACCAGGGCCTCTGCAATTACATAGCAATCTCAGATATGTTCCAGTTGGACCAGGTGATTTATCCACTCGATTTGCAGCTGGCCTTCTCCGCCTCTTCTTTAAGAATTATAGCCCCGCTCACCCTCAGTCTTGGTGTAAGGTCTTGACCGAAAACATCGAACATCTCTTTGACTCCACAGAATCTGTTTGTCTTCCTTTAGTATCATCTTCCATGACAAAGGCAAATTCATAATGTTTTAATTTAGTACCTCAATCATGTCCCCTGCCCATGGAACACCCGCCTTTTATCCGTAAAGACCATCCTGACCTCGTTGCATGCCATTTCAACTCGCCTTCCCATTTCCACGCCGACCCATCTGTCCTCCACAGCCAGGGTGAAGGAAAACTCAAACTGGAAGGATAACACCTCACATTCCACCGGCTTAGTCTGCAACCTATTGGGTTGAACATTCAGTTTTACAATTCCAGGTAACCCACACTCCCTGTCGTCCTTCCTCCCACCCCCACTCTCACCCAGCTTCATGCCCCCTCTCCCTCTTGTCTATCACCCACTCATACCCACTGGGTCCCCCCCACCCCCCCCCAAACACTTCCATCTGCCAACCACTCCTTATCTAATTCCACATACCACCTTGCCTATTATATTCCCATGTCCTCACCCTCTTGCGTCTCCACATCTCCTTTTCAGCCTCTGCCTTCACTCTCCCCCTCACCCTCCGTGCCTCTCAACTCTACCAATCACCCACCAGCCGCCCACTCCAAACTCTACCTTCACCCCTCTCTCCCACCTGACACCATCTGTCCATCCCATACCTACACACCTGGTTCAGCCAATTGCTTACCTGCCCCGACCCAACATGACCCTGCAAATGGGTGAAGTAAGTGACAAAAACACAAGTGTTCGTACAATTATATATTTATTAATGTGGAATGCTTTAGTTGCACAGTAGATTGGATTTTGCATCAACAGTACATTGCAAGGCATTTAGAATTCAAACTAACATGAAGACGGTAATTTTGAACCAATGATTTGCAGAGTGTGTGGAAGCATTTCTCAGCATTTCTGGGCTGTTGTTCTGTTTTATAGGTGATTTTTTTTTCCTGTATGGTGAAGTATTTCACATTATAGATTGGAGGATAGATCAGCTATCCTTTGGCCATAGAATAAGTGAGAAGCCAATTTGGTTCGTGAACTCGTAGGATTCAGATTCATCTGGACCACACCAGTTTACAGTGCACTCCTCTGAACCAAAGTCTGAAGAAGGGTCTCGACCCGAAACATCACCCATCCAGAGATGCTGCCTGTCCCGCTGAGTTACTCCAGCATTTTGTGTCTACAAAAGGTACAGAGTTGGATATGAAGGAATGTGTCAGATTTAAACAAACTGCATTTTTCTCAAGCTGAGAAGGCTGGAAAGTGGCCAGCTGATCCAACTTTGATCGGCTTTATTAATCCGAGATGATCACTCATCTGCGGCTATTTACAGCGCCGGAGACCTGGGTTTGATCCTGAATGCGGGTGCTGTCTATATGGAGTTTGTACGTTCTCCACATGACCTGCGAGGGTTTTCCCCGGGTGTTCCGGTTTCTGCCCATGTTCCAAATAGGTTTGTGGGTTAATTAATTAACTTCAGTAAAATTGTAAATTGTCCCTAGTGTGTGTAGGATAGCGTTAGCGTGCAGGGATCGTTGGCCGGCGCACTCAGTAGGCGGAAGGGCCTGCTTTCCCCCTGTATCTGTAGACATGACCAAATGAACCAGATAGGCAGCATAAACACTGAACAAATCGACTCATCTCTAGTCTCTTTTAAATTGAGCATTAGAAAATAGGAATGCAAAATATAATTAACAGTTTTAATCTAGTCCAGTCGAGGGCAAATTAACCCCCGCGCAGACGAAGCATGAGCTGGATGGTGGACTGAGACCTGATGTTGTAATCGGAGAGCAACCGGCCATCTTCCAGTTGTTTGCTCTCAAATACCAGGCGCTGTTGGTCGGGCGCGACCCCTTCCTGCCGTTGTACTTTCTGTCTAAACTCCCGCACGGACTCAGTAGGCAGCACGTCGTACGTCTTTGTTTGCCCCTTGTCGTTGAGGAGGAATATCTGCATGCGTTCCTCCTTCCTGATCAGCAGCATGACCGTGGGGTCGGGGGGGAGGTTGTAGTCACACAGCCGGCTGTTGTCCCGAAGCTCCACCTGCTGCCCGTTTTGCACCATCAGGCGCTGTTGGAAACCAGGCACCTGAGTTGCATTGTATATTTTCTCCTTGAGAGCCGACACCTGGATGTAAGGGTCGACATCCAGTTGCAAAGACTCACCGGTCAAAAACTTCAACTGGAGTCTCATCTTGCCAAATCACTGTGGAAAAATGAGAAGAGATTAGAATCCTTTATATCACTTGTGAACCAACAATTCTGCATTTATGTAATTACTTCTTGTTAAATCCACACGGTTACACTTAGTTCATTGTCCCGTGTGCTGGATATTTCACATTACTGGAGTACCAATGACAATAAACTAAACTTATTACGATGTGCCTTTTACTTTGAGTTGGGAGGAATGGTGGCAAATGATTTCTCCTGTTGAACCTCGGTTAACCTTACTGAATCCTTCACAAACTTTTACTGGGCTCAGCACATTGATGCAATCTTAAAGAAAGCACATCAATGCCTTTACTGCAGAGTGACACAGCTGTAGAGTTGCTGCCTTACAGTGCCAGAGACCCGAGTTCGATCCCGACTACGGGTGATGTCTATACAGAGTTTGTACGTTCTCCCACTGCCCTGCGTGGTTTTTCTTCAGGTGCTCTGGTTTCCTGCCACAATACAAAGGAGTACTGGATTGTAGGTTAATTGGCTTAGTTAAAATTGTGAATTGTCCCTAATGTGTAGGGTAGCATAGTGTGGTAGTGTGCGGGGATCGCTGGTTGTCGAGGACTCGGTGGGCTGAAGGGCCTGTTTTAGCGCTGTATCTCTAAACTGATACTACGATTGGAGAGACTCAGTATGTTGACGAATCCCCTCTTGCACTTCTGGAAGTAGGGGGTGAGGGGTAGGGAAGAGCTGAAGGTGAGAAAAGACCAGGAGAAATCAGGCCTGGCAACAAATGGCCTCAGACAGGATGGTGGCCCCATCGTTGGCTCGGGAAGGTGTGATCTCAAGACGGATACAATGTGGTGAACTGTGAACAGGTTAAACAATTAGGGTGGAGGAACGTGGCAAGGGGAAGGGGTGTGTGTAGAAGTTACTTAAAATTTTCACAAACATTAATTAAGCACTATTGATTCTAATTCAATCTTTTTGCACAGAAGTTGAATTCAATCTTTCAATTCCAAGATATTAGAAACATAGAAAATAGGTGCAGGAGTAGGCCATTTGGCCCTTCGAGTCAGGGCCACCATTCAATATGATCATCCAAAATAAGTAGCCCGTTCTGGCTTTTTCCCCATATCCCTCGATTCCATTAGCCCCAAGAGCTAAATGACTCTCCCCATCCAGTGAATCTCACATCCAGTGAATTGACCTCCACTGCCTTCTGTGGCAGAGAATTCCACAGATGCGCAACTCTCTGGGTGAGACTCCAAGGGCGGCTGAGCTGCAATACTGAGCTTCTGACAGAAGAGGTCCCCCGTGAGCTAAGTTTCGTTTAACACTGCGGTTGCACCGCTTCTCGGGAAACGAGAGCAGGCGTTCACAAGTGTTTTATTGTCATTTGTCCCAGATAAAACATTCACATGCTTTCTTTCAGCAGCACAACAGGATATGTAAACACAGTCCAATCTGTGAACAATGGAATAAACGAGAAAATGTTAATTGTGTGTGAGTATATATATATGTATACACACACACACACACAGACATAAAAACAAATAAGCAATAACAGGTGTCACTTAAACCCACGAAATGTGGGAAGACTTAAGCAGAAGGCCATTCGGGCCGCTTCACCATTGGGGATATCACGGCTGATAATTTATTTCACCCACAGGAAGACACAAAATGCTGGAGTAACTCAGCGGGACCAGGCAGCATCTCTGGAGAGAAGGGACGGGGACCCGTCTTCAGACTGAAGATGGAGGAGAGGGATCTGGAGGTAAGAAAAGGCCAGGACAAAAGTCAGGGCGTGCAACAGATGACAAAGGAAGGGTGGAGCCCACAATAGGCTATTTTTGGCTGGGGAAGAGGTTACAGCAGAGGGACACACACACAGGGATGCGAGAAGTGGAACTCATAGGACGGCTAGGGGGTGGGAGAGGGCGGAGAGAGAGAATGCATGGATTATTTGAAATGAGATAAATCGACGATTATACCGCTGGGTTGTAAACTGCCCAAGCGAAATATGTGGACACAAAAAGCTGGAGTATCTCAGCGGCAGCATCTCTGGAAGAGAATGGGTGAGATTTCGGGTCGAGACCCTTCTTCAGGTGAGGTGCTGTTCCTCCATCGCCCGACACTAACCCAGGATGACCTGATCCCAATATTTATCTGCTAAATCTTCACCTCTCTATGTTATCAGCTGGTAATAGCATTTACCACCCGATGCACAGAATGGTAGTCATTTATGTTTAAATTGTGAATTTGCCTGTGTTCAAAACTTTGAACTTACCAATCGAAGCGTCACAATCCTTGTCGGGTACGCAAGAAGTGGATGAGAGTCTGATTGCAGAATATTCTGTCTCTTTTCGCTTGGTTCGCTGGGACACGAGCTTCGATGCACACACCTCTCCTGGCGTCTAGCAGTCGTCTCCGCTCCCTCTGGCCGCTTCCCTTTGAATTTATCTCCTCTTCCAAGTTTCTGAACGTCAGCGCCACTCCCCCTCCCTCCGAGTACCCACAGGCTGGTTCATTGCTGCAAGCAAACACACGTCATCTCAGTTTCGTTTCCGAAAACAAAGTCAGCCGCTTTCGCAGCTGCCGGCTATTTCACTTTCGGTTTCCTTTCTGACCCCTTGAATCCGAAATACAATAACAGCCCAGGGAATCGAAGCTGCAATCAGCTGTTGACCCACCATCACTGCATGCATTTCTTGACTAAATGCAACATGACAAATAACCGCTCTTCGCATCTGTGGCAAGGAACTGCAGATGCTGGTTTAAACCGAAGATAGTCACAGAAAGTTGGAGTGACTCAGCGGTTCACACAGCATCTTTGGAGAAAAGGGATAGGTGACGTTTCGGGTCGAGAGCCTTCTTCAGACACTGTATTAAGGTTTCAAGGGGCGGAACCTTCAAGGGTCCCGGGGGATTTGGAGTGAAAATGACACCCATCACGTGCCAGGCTTTGTCCCACCCCCTCTGTTTTAAGGTCATAAGGGATAGTAGAATTAGGCCGTTCGGCCCATTAAGTCTACTCCGCCATTCAATCAAGGCTTATCTATCTCTCTGACTAAATACATTGCTCCACATCTCCTTCCTAAAAGATCGTCCTTTAATTGTGACGATATGACCTGTAGCCCTAGACTCTCCCACACGTGGAAACATCCTCTCCACATCCACTCTATCCAAGCCTTTCACTATTCTATAGGTTTCATAGAAATCATAGAAAATAGGTGCAGGAGTAGGCCATTCGGCCCTTCGAGCCTGCACCGCCATTCAATATGATCATGGCTGATCATCCAACTCAGTTTCAATGAGGTTCCCTCTCATTCTCCTAAACTCCAGCGAGTACAGGTCCAGGGCCAACAAATGCTCATCATAGGTTAACCCACTCATTCCTGGGATCATTCTTGTAAACCTCAGGACCCTCTCCAGAGCCAGCACATCCTTCCTCAGATATGGTGCCCGAAACTGCTCATAATATTTCAAATGCAGCCTGACCAGCGCCTGATAGAGCCTCATCATTACATCCTTGTTCTTGTATACAAGCCGTCTTTAAATAAATGGCAGCATTAAGTTTGCTTTCTTTACTACTGATTAGACTTTCAGATTAACTTTTTGGCAATCCTGTACCAGCACTCCCAAGTCCCTTTGCACCTCCGATTTCTGGATTCTCACCATTTAGAAAATAATTTCCCTGGGATTATAAGAGCCATAGAATAAATAAAAAACATTTATGTAAATCCAAAATAAATGGAGGTTTAGCATTACCAAATTTTATGTTTTATTACTGGGCAGTCAACATTAAAAATATGAATTTTTGGTTAGAAGAAACAGATAATCAACCAAATTGGTTAAATATGGAAAAAGAAGATTGTCCTCCTTTTGAAATTAGTTCTATAATATTTGCTAATATTAATTTAGCTAAGAAAATTTATAGGGAAAACCCGATAATAGAAAGTGGAATACGTATTTGGAAACAAATAAAGAAAACATTAAAACTAAAATCTATACCACTATCTCTTACCATTGTAAATAATGTTACGTTTAAACCTTCAATGATGGATAAAGCTTTTTTACAATGGAAAAATAAGGGAATTACTAAGATGGGTGATCTCTATAAGGAAAACTCTTTCCTTTCATTTCAAGAGTTACAACAAATTTATGGACTACACCCTAAAGATTATTTTAGATATTTACAAATCAGAGACTATGTTAAAGCAAATACACAGGAACTTAGAAATAGAAAGATAGAAATTTTAGATGAATGCTTAAATAAACATCCGAATACAGAAAAAATGATTTCATATATATACAACATCTTATTGGAAAGTGATGTTCCATCAACAGAAATATATAGACAGTCTTGGGAAAATGAACTAGGCCAAATTATAAGACCAGAAGTATGGGATGAAAGTTTACAACACACACATCATTGTTCGTTAAATGCTAAACACTCTCTTATACAGTTTAAAATACTACATAGATTACATTATTCAAAATCTAAATTACATAACATCTTTCCAAAAGTATCTCCCATATGTGATAAATGTCAACATTTAGAAGCTAATTTGTCACATTCATTTACAAACTGTATAAAAATTACAAAATTCTGGAGAGAAATATTTAGGATAATTTCAAATGTTGTCAATATAATTTTGACTCCTGATTCAAAGTTAATAATACTAGGAATACTGGAAACAGACCAATTAATAACAACAAATCAAAGAATCTTTATTGATTACGGTTTAATTATTGGGAAAAAATGAATATTAAAATTTTGGAAAGGCCCTACATCCCCCACAATCAAAATGTGGAACACAGAAATGTCGGAGACACTTCATCTGGAGAGATTGAGGCTTGTCCTAATGGACAGGTTAGATCTCTTCAGAGAGATATGGTCTCCATATATTGAATATTTACAGGGTCATAATGGCTCGGTACGAGGGCTTGACTGAGGCCTGAATATTAGAGTGGATGAAGAAGTATACATAATAAATCATGCCTATATCTCCAATGACGGATTAATGATTAACACTCCATTCGCTTTCATATTTTTTATACTATCTCTCTCTATCTTTTCTTACTTAAAAAAAAATTAGAAAAGTGTATAGAAACATATAGTCTTAAATTTTAATATTAATAATAATATTAATATTATTAATATCATGAAAGTATTATTAATATCATGTATTTTCATTTATGTAAAATAATGTATTTTTCATCAATATGTTTCTATAATAAAAATACTTAACAAAAAAAAAAAATTAAAATAAAAAAAATAATAATAATTTCCTACTACCAAAATGCATTACTCCATGCTTTGCTACACGATATCCCACCTGCCACTTCTCTGCCCACTCTCCCAGTCTGTCCAAGTCCTTCTGCAGAGTCCCCACTTTCTCTACACTACCTGCCCCTCCACCTATTTTCTACACCACCTGCCCCTCCCCCTATTTTCGTATTGTGAGATACGCTTTGTGCTCACAATTAATGCTCAAAGACTAAATCTTGGAAGCAAGAGTTCTTTATTCCTCTCGACTCTGCACCAGACCCGGGTGCCTCTCCAAATCGAGACACACCGAAGCCAAAGAAGTCATCCCCTTTTATACACAGAATTTTACATTCAACCTCCCCTCCGGACCCTTCTCCAATCAGGGTCTGAGGTGCACAATCTGTAGGTACATCCCACCGTACATCCCCTCGCACCTCCCATATCATACATCGCATGTTCAAACATGTTCATGGTAATGAGCAGTTTCTTGACCAGGGGTGTGTTGTAATATTCATTTATTCTATTAAGCATGCTCAGTTGCTCATGACCTACCCTAGTTTTACTCACATCCTAGTGAACCCTCTCAGTTCTCCTATATCAGTACTAAAGCTAAGCTATAGTGACAAGGGTCCCATCTATCACTCCCTTCCACTGATAGGGATCTCTCTACATCACTCCCTTCTACTGCTATACAATGCTATCACTTCTTACTCAAGGACTCAAGGATGGGTCTGGCAACCTTCAGACACAGCTGTGTCAGAATCCTCTCTCCAGCCCCTCTCAGTTCGGATTCTCTTTAAAACTCCTTACTTTAATGGGGTTTAATCACTTTATCCCTCACAATCCTCCCTTTTTCTTTTGCTACGCATACACTGATTAAACCCTCATTTCAAGTTCCCTCAACTCGAACTGACGTAACATTGTCCTAACCTTCTCTTCCTGTAAATCATGAACCTCCCCTGGCCGCATTATCATTATTCTCTGTATTTCCCCTCTCTCTCCCATAGGCATGACTACCGCCTGCATCTGACTTATACTTCTGGTAATAAGTTCCCTAAAACAAGGGATGCAACAGGGGATAAAGATCAGTCCAGCCCCTGCACATAGAAACACGAGTCCCACCGTTCTCCACCATGTTCCTCCGAGGATGGAATCCCACCATTGGGTTCCCATAATCGAATTCCACTTTTGTATTGGAACATGTGCCAACTTACGGATCCCTTCTGATATGTCCATCACTGCCTGTCCATTATCATCGATGTTCAAACAGCAATTAGAGAGGTTGAATTTCCCGCATACCCCTCCTTCTTCTGCCAGGAGGTAATCTAGGGCTAACCTGTTCTGGTATATCGCTGCTCTCATCTGCGTCTGCTGCTTTGCCAGCATTTCCAGCGCCCCCGCAGTTTTTCCCATATTTCTTAGTTAGATACCATTTAGGCTCCTCTGGCCACCACACTCGGGACTGATTTGGCCACTGGGTGACGATGCGCTGGCAGGGGCTGCTGCCTACTAGGACGGCATCCTTTGCCCAGGGCCTAGCGATACACTCAGTCCCGACCGGAGCGTCTGTCAGGACCCATACCTGGGGATCTCGGTCTTGTCCAACTGTCAGGTTCCACCCCATCAAGTCCCATACTTCAACAATGGATCCCCTCCACGGCCAACGTGAACTCATCAGTGGTCCTCCGCAGACCCAACAGTTAGTCACATTCAGGATTCCAGCTATCCGGAGGGCCAAGTCCACAAACAGGTTTTCTTTTTTTTTCCTTCAGGGATCTCGATCTGCTTCTTTATCTCTTCGTACAGTGTCTGGTGCACTTGAGGCTGAGTAGGTGGGGGAGGGGGAGGCTTAGTGACTACTACTTCTGTAACCTCTTTTATTACTTCCTCCTTCATCTTATCTATTGCCCATTTTACGATCTGAAAAGGGAAACCTAACTGTCCTGCCTTGGTTACACAAACCCATCTCTCTCCCCTTGGGCAGGTAACGGGCCCAAACTTCCCTATATACCCCCTATTGCCTACCATCAAATACTCCTTTCCCCCCTCTTCACAAATTGTTCTAGTCCTCACATTATAGCATGCACCGTTCACATGGGAATGATAGGTAAATGATCTGGTCGTCTGCCCTCCATATCTGATAGGATGATAACATTTATCACAATTATTAACACTTTTTTACCACAATTACATACAAAGCAAACAATACCACGACTGCTCCTTTCATACTGTCAGTTATACATTCAATGTTTTTTTTTTTTTAAATTACTGTTAGGGGTTTGCTTCCTGGCTTCACCATCCACTGTTCCTCCTCATCAGGAACGGGTGGATCAACGGGTCCCTTTAACCCGGATCGCGTGGGTCCACCCTTTTTCTTTTGTTCGTATTGCTGTCTCGGTTGTCAGTAATACTAGGTATGGGCCGGTCCACCTGGGCTGGAGTTTCTCCTCCTTCCAATTCTTGACCAGTACCCAGTCGCCGGCCTTTACAGCATGTATTGGAAAGTCGAGTGGTGGGCTTTGAACCAATAGTCCTTTAGCTTTTAATTCTGTAAGGGAACGAGATACTGCCAGTAAATAGTTCCTTAAGAATACATCACTGCCCTCTATGGTGGGTATTCCTTCTATCTTTCCCAAATAAGGTAACCCAAACAACATTTCATAGGGGGACACTGCTAATTTTGCATGGGGTCTCCGTTGCTTTTCTCAAAGCCTTTCTGTTTCCCTACTGCTCCAAACATGTGCCAGACTCCATGTACATATGCTGCTCTTAAAGCCTTAATTTCTGCCAATTGAGCTAAGTGTGATTGCAGGCAAGCTTCCAATTTGATCCTGCGCTATAGCTTTTACTTCTTTAGATATTACTCGTCCAAAATATTCTACCTGCTGCTGACAAAACAAAAACTTCTTCCTTGATACATCATGACCTCCTGTGCCATCTTTTCCAAGATAATTACAATGTCTCTCTCTCACATTGCTCCTCACTTGTGGAACAAACCAACAAATCATTCACATACTATATCAACACCTTCCAAATCTGCCTACAACATCTGATTAAAAACACGGCGCTAGTATTTAAAACGCTGCCGCATCCTAGCCTAGGTGTATTTAATACCTCTTCTTAATGTTCTTGCCATAGCAATGTTCACCATTATCTTATTATTATTATTATTATTATTATTATTATTATTATTATTATTTCCTGATTATCGTACCTGTTCACATCCCCAACACACCTTATCCATTACCTATCTCCTTACTAGCCTTGTCTGGGCTTAGATCCAGATTTATTTCACTCCCGATAGGGCATTTGTGAAAACACTCTCCCAAATATATTTATTATTGGCATGGAATCTCTGGCCCCTGTTTGGCTCTGTCATAAGACTCACTGTGTGTCGGTGCATCACTTATTTCAGACTTTTCAACCAGGTCTGTTGTTACTGACAACATTGTCTCTCCTTTTTCATGCTCCTTCTTTCTAAAGCACTCATCAATTTATCCGCTTCCCACTTTAATCCTTTCTGATCTGCCTTCTTTCTCATTCTAAACTCAATTTAGAATGAGAAAGGGTAACTTACTTCTCAGATAGTTTATCCTCCTTTGCAAATTTATTCACCTTCCTTTTAAAATCTTCCACTGACTTCTCGATCCTCATATTTTACCACCACCCCTTCTACCTCGGGTAATGTCATCACTTTCCCTTCTACCCCTGAGATTCTAACTTGTTTTTCACCCAATCTCATTCCTTCCGGTACCTTAGTTACACTCGATCTCTCTGCTCCCGAATCTACCATAAATACCATATCCTCTCCCTGGGGTCCTAATTTCAAGTTTACCAGAGGTTCCCGTGTGTATCCCATACACCCCAGGGAGCGGAACCCCTGACTCCCCTATTCTTCCTCCATGAGTGCGTACGACTGCACCTCCCGTCGTCGCTTGGGACATTCCTTCCTGAAATGACCCTCCTCTTTACAATAATAACACCGGGGTGGCCCCGTGTACCATCTTCTTGATCCTTGTTCCTTGTTTTCCCGGGGACCCCAACTTCGGTCCCCCCATTCACCTCTTCCTCGTCCTCCAATACTACCGCTTCCCCTTTCCCGGTCTCCATGAGCACCCGGCCTTCTATCACCTTCGATTCCCCCCTTCTGTACTCCTTGCTGTACTGCTTGCAACATCATTTTTGCCTTTCCCTTCTGTTTCTCCTCATCCCGTCTTACATATACCTTTTGAGCCTCTGTTAACAATTGATTCAATGGTTTTTCATTCCAATCTTCCAATTTTTCCAATTTCTTTCTAATATCCGGCCATGATTTTGTTACAAAATTAACCTTTAACAACTACTGACCTGCGGCCGTATCAGGGTCTATCCCCGAATACTGCTGGACATTCCTCCTTAACCTTTGTAAGAACACTGTCGGAGGTTCGTCCTTGTTCTGCTGATTTTCAAAAGCCCGTTCAAAATTTTGTCCCTTGGGAACGGCCTCTGATTCCCTTAATTATTATTTCCCTGAGATTTCTCATACTGTTTCTTCCTTCCCCTGTCTGTCTGACCATCTGTCTTTCTTCTGAAGTAAACAAACTTCCCATTATTGACATCATTGTCTGCCAACTCCTTTTTTTTTCCCTGGGCCCCATTAATTTATTACCCTTCTCCAACCAGAATGTTTATCTAAACAAACCATAAAAGCTGCTTGTTGTTCAGCAATTAACTTATTTCTAATTTTGTTCAAACCATTCCCCCTACAATTCCCAAATTCCAATTCCTAGTTTAAATACATACGACTAACAATTTTCCAAATTAACTTTACTGAAAAGAAATCTATAGAAGCCAAGCAACCTACATTTTCCAACTTCCCCTTTTTAAGTTGCGATGATACAAAGCGTTGTCCGTTACCTTACAATAACCTCCCCCATTGCTTACAATTTCTTAAAGGAACACACACACACACCCTTACAACATGTGGCCCACAGCAAACAAACCTATCACATATACAAACTTCTTCATTCATACAAAACCGGTTTTTACACACACATCACATTAGTTCCATTCTTACTTCAATGAGATTGTTTGAAACAACTCAATATTTTTCATAAAAACATTTTTGGCCCTAGGAACTGATCTATTTGTTCAGCCAGTCCCAAGGGGTCTTCCAATAAACTTTTCATCTCCTTTTTAAAGTTCCTCACCCCCATATTGGTAAGAGGCACATTTACAAATCCCATCCCCCCGGCATTTCCCCCTAACGGGACCTCCCTGAGGGGCTTCATTGAACAGATCTGTCTAATCTCTGTTCCGCTGCCCTCGTTTGAGATCGCGTCCTCCGACTACTGCCTGGGACACCCGTCCCATCCTTGCCCTCACTTTTTATTTTCTCTTCCTTATCTGACTGGCTCTCTCTCTCCTTCACATTCTACTTTCTGTAATTCTCTATTATCTGTCTCCTCTGAGACAGGAGCGGACAGGTTTACTGCCGAGCCGCTCTGAATTAGTGGGACCTCCTGGACAGATGCAGCCGGCGCTGATGGGGATATATTTGGGGGCTGGGATTCATATGGCGGGGGCAGTCGTCGTAGGTGATCATCACCAAGTGGGGGCCAGTCAGGTTCATCCTGCTCTCTCTCCGTCTTTAACGGAAACATCCCATTATTGGGTTTCCAGCACTGGGCATATTCCTTTTCTATTTGATTCGGCGTTTCTCTTTCATTCATAAAAACATCCAACGCCTGTCTCACCCAGTCCTCATTTGAACCCAACCGCGGCCACCACACTGCGCTCCCTCGAATAGGCTCCTTTGGCCACTCAAAGTAACAAAACTCTATCATAGTTTCCTTACTCTTACCCCGGGTGTTCCCTTCACCCCATCCAACATTCGCCCCAACGGACTATCGGGCGGAATGTTAGGCTCCATATCAGTATGAGCCTCATCCAGGTTCCCCGGACCCTTATATTTCCCGTTCCGGTTTCCCATCGTCTCGTCGGACTATTCCCGTCCGACAGACCCCGGTCGCCCAGGCAATACTTAATAGTCGCTTTTCTTACCTGGGTCCTGTGCACAAGAATCGCTCGACCGTCCCGTACGTATTTACCTTACACCCCCTCTTGCTTCCCGAGTCTTTTTACCCGAATATCACTCGCTCAAACTGCTGATGGCAAGCAAGGAGATCAGAGACTGCTGAAATCAGCAGGGTGCACCTTCCCCTCCTTCTTTGCCTCCACCAAGCAGCTGGAGTGGCGATCGCGGACGAGCCCCCAGTTTGTGAGATGCGCTTTGTGCTCACAATTAATGCTCAAAGACTAAATCTTGGAAGCAAGAGTTCTTTATTCCTCTCGACTCTGCACCAGACCCGGGTGCCTCTCCAAATCGAGACACACCGAAGCCAAAGAAGTCATCCCCCTTTATACACAGAATTTTACATTCAACCTCCCCTCCGGACCCTTCTCCAATCAGGGTCTGAGGTGCACAATCTGTAGGTACATCCCACCGTACATCCCCTCGCACCTCCCATATCATACATCGCATGTTCAAACATGTTCATGGTAATGAGCAGTTTCTTGACCAGGGGTGTGTTGTAATATTCATTTATTCTATTAAGCATGCTCAGTTGCTCATGACCTACCCTAGTTTTACTCACCTCCTAGTGAACCCTCTCAGTTCTCCTATATCAGTACTAAAGCTAAGCTATAGTGACAAGGGTCCCATCTATCACTACATTCCACTGATATGGATCTCTCTACATCACTCCCTTCTACTGCTATTACTTCTTACTCAAGGACTCAAGGATGGGTCTGGCAACCTTCAGACACAGCTGTGTCAGAATCCTCTCTCCAGCCCTTCTCAGTTCGGATTCTCTTTAAAACTCCTTACTTTAATGGGGTTTAATCACTTTATCCCTCACAGTATCATCTGCAAACTTTGCCACAAAGTCTTCAATCCCCTCGTCCAAATCATTAATATACAATGTGAAAAGTAGCGGCCCCAGCACCGACCCTTGCGGAACTCCACTAGTCACTGGCAGCCATCCAGAAAAAGCACCCTGATGCTGCCTGACCCGCTGAGTTCCACCGGCATCCTTGTCTTTTGAACACTTTCCCACAGCTGCCCATGCCCTTTGCCCCTCTCCCCAGCCGTAGTAACTAAGCAGGACAGGCAACATCTCTGCAGAGAAGGGATGGGTGATGTTTCGGATTGAGACCCTTCCTCAGACTGAGTGTCAGGGGAGAGCAAGTCTACAGATATGGAAGGGTAGGTGTGAAAATGACAGATCAAAGCTGATGAGTGTAAGGAAATGTTGAATGGTTCATTGTTAGCTGAGCGGAAGGTGACTGTGGAAGAAATTAATTTAGAGGGAAATTAAAGGAAAAACTGAAAGGTTAGCTTCAAGGGACTTTGTTGCATGAAATCATGGAGAGATGGCGGCAGGAAACTGCTCACCAGTTCTCTGACTTCATAGTAGAATTAGCCGACAGTTATACTGCGCAGTAAACAACTTTTGTTTTTTGTCAGATACAGCTATACGAAAATATACTCTCTGCTACATGGGTACCGATTATTTCATTAGTCATAACATACTTTTCACTTATGTTAATCTTATATATTTTGGTTAACCTTTCAGACAGCCCACGCCACCATCCCCTCTCCGAGCCAATCATAAGCCCCCCATTTACAGTAACATTTCTATGCTACCAGCGGTAGGTGGCGCGGGTGTAACTACTGTAACTTCTCACAAAGGAAAATAAACTTCCTTATCTCCTCTGCTATTTCATGTTTGCATTACCATCCACCCTCCAACACATTCCCAGAGAAGAGGTAATACGTCTAATCTTACTTTGCCGATTCCCACAACCTCTTCTGCAAGCGAGAGCTGCCAATTGTCACATCCAAAACACCCTTTCGTTACCTTGTCCAATTCCAATCAAAATTAAGTAAGGAGGGATATTAATTCTCCTTCCACAGTGACAACGCGGCATACATTCAGTAATATTTAACCAGGAGGACAGTAGAACTAGTGGGAGAACCAGGATGGGGGAGGGCCGGAGAGCGAGGGATAGCAAGGGTTACTTGGTTAGATAAATCAATATTTATACCTCTGGGTTGTAAGCTGCCCCAGCGAAATATGGAGGTGTTTATGAATTTAGAGATGCAGCACAGAAACTCCACCTTCACCCCTCTCTCCCACCTGACACCATCTGTCCATCCCATACCCACACACCAGGTTCAGCAAATTGCTTACCTGCCCCGCCCCAACATGACCCTGCAAATGGGTGAAGTAAGTGACAAAAACACAAGTGTTCGAACAATTATATATTTATTAATGTGGAATGCTTTAGTTGCACAGTAGATTGGATTTTGCATCAACAGTACATTGCAAGGCATTTAGAATGCAAACTAACAATAAGACGGTAATTTTGAACCAATGATTTGCAGAGTGTGTGGAAGCATTTCTCAGCATTTCTGGGCTGTTGTTCTGTTTTATAGGTGATTTTTTTTTTCCTGTATGGTGAAGTATTTCACATTATAGATTGGAGGATAGATCAGCTATCCTTTGGCCATAGAATAAGTGAGAAGCCAATTTGGTTCGTGAACTCGTAGGAATCAGATTCATCTGGACCACACCAGTTTACAGTGCACTCCTCTGAACCAAAGTCTGAAGAAGGGTCTCGACCCGAAACATCACCCATCCAGAGATGCTGCCTGTCCCGCTGAGTTACTCCAGCATTTAATGTCTACAAAAGGTACAGAGTTGGATATGAAGGAATGTGTCAGATTTAAACAAACTGCATTTTTCCCAAGCTGAGAAGGCTCGAAAGTGGCCAGCAGATCCAACTTTGATCGGCTTTATTAATCCGAGATGAACACTCATCTGCGGCTATTTACAGCGCAGCAGACCTGGGTTTGATCCTGACTGCGGGTGCTGTCTATATGGAGTTTGTACGTTCTCCACTTGACCTGTGTGGGTTTTCCCGGGTGTTCCGGTTACCGCCCACGTTCCAAATAGGTTTGTGGGTTAATTAATTGGCTTCAGTAAACTTGTAAATTGTCCCTAGTGTGTGTAGGATAGCGTTAGCGTGCAGGGATCGTTGGTCGGCGCACTCAGTAGGCGGAAGGGCCTGCTTTCCCCCTGTATCTGTAGACATAACCAAATGAACCAGATAGGCAGCATAAACACTGAACAAATCGACTCATCTCTAGTCTCTTTTAAATCGAGCATTAGAAAATAGGAATGCAAAATATAATTAACAGTTTTAATCTAGTCCAGTCGAGGGCAAATTAACCCCCGCGCAGACGAAGCATGAGCTGGATGGTGGACTGAGACCTGATGTTGTAATCGGAGAGCAACCGGCCATCTTCCAGTTGTTTGCTCTCAAATACCAGGCGCTGTTGGTCGGGCGCGACCCCTTCCTGCCGTTGTACTTTCTGTCTAAACTCCCGCACGGACTCAGTAGGCAGCACGTCGAACGTCTTTGTTTGCCCCTTGTCGTTGAGGAGGAATATCTGCATGCGTTCCTCCTTCCTGATCAGCAGCATGACCGTGGGGTCGGGGGGGAGGTTGTAGTCACACAGCCGGCTGTTGTCCCGAAGCTCCACCTGCTGCCCGTTTTGCACCATCAGGCGCTGTTGGGAACCAGGCACCTGAGTTGCATTGAATATTTTCTCCTTGAGAGCCGACACCTGGATGTAAGGGTCGACATCCAGTTGCAAAGACTCACCGGTCAAAAACTTCAACTGGAGTCTCATCTTGCCAAATCACTGTGGAAAAATGAGAAGAGATTAGAATCCTTTATATCACTTGTGAACCAACTATTCTGCATTTATGTAATGACTTCTTATTCAATCCACACAGTTACACTTAGTTCATTGTCCCGTGTGCTGGATATTTCACATTACTGGAGTACCAATGACAATAAACTAAACTTATTACGATGTGCCTTTTACTTTGAGGTGGGAGGAATGGTGGCAAATGATTTCTCCTGTTGAACCTCGGTTAACCTTACTGAATCCTTCACAAACTTTTACTGGGCTCAGCACATTGATGCAATCTTAAAGAAAGCACATCAATGCCTTTACTGCAGAGTGACACAGCTGTAGAGTTGCTGCCTTACAGTGCCAGAGACCCGAGTTCGATCCCGACTACGGGTGATGTCTGTACAGAGTTTGTACGTTCTCCCACTGACCTGCGTGGGTTTTCTCCAGGTGCTCTGGTTTCCTGCCACAATACAAAGGAGTACTGGATTGTAGGTTAATTGGCTTAGTTAAAATTGTGAATTGTCCCTAATGTGTAGGGTAGCATAGTGTGGTAGTGTGCGGGGATCGCGGGTTGTCGAGGACTCGGTGGGCTGAAGGGCCTGTTTTAGCGCTGTATCTCTAAACTGATACTACGATTGGAGAGACTCAGTATGTTGACGAATCCCCTCTTGCACTTCTGGAAGTAGGGGGTGAGGGGTAGGGAAGAGCTGAAGGTGAGAAAAGACCAGGAGAAATCAGGCCTGGCAACAAATGGCCTCAGACAGGATGGTGGCCCCATCGTTGGCTCGGGAAGGTGTGATCTCAAGGCGGATACAATGTGGTGAACTGTGAACAGGTTAAACAATTAGGGTGGAGGAACGTGGCAAGGGGAAGGGGTGTGTGTAGAAGTTACTTAAAATTAGAGAAATCCACATTCACAAACATTAATTAAGCACTATTGACTCTAATTCCATCTTTTTGCACAGAAGTTGAATTCAGTCTTTCAATTCCAAGATATTAGAAACATAGAAAATAGGTGCAGGAGTAGGCCATTTGGCCCTTCGAGTCAGGGCCACCATTCAATATGATCATCCAAAATAAGTAGCCCGTTCTGGCTTTTTCCCCATATCCCTCGATTCCATTAGCCCCAAGAGCTAAATGACTCTCCCCATCCAGTGAATCTCACATCCAGTGAATTGACCTCCACTGCCTTCTGTGGCAGAGAATTCCACAGATCCGCAACTCTCTGGGTGAGAGTCCAAATAAGCAATAATAGTAAATCCGTGGCAATAAAAAACAAACTGCTGGAGGAACTCAGCTGGTCAGACCGCCAGAAGGATGGTCCCAAATCAGAGTCGACTACCACAGATGCTGCCTGACCCGCTGACTTACTGGAAACAAAATACTGGAGTAACTCAGCGGGACAGGCAGCATCTCTGGAGGGGACACAAAAGGCTGGAGAAACTCAGCGGGACAAGCAGCATCTAAGGAGCGAAGGAGAGAAGCTTATCTATCGCTCCATAGATGCTGCTGCACCCGCTGAGTTTCTCCAGCATTTTGTGTCCCCTCGATTTTCCAGCATCTGCAGTTCCTTCTTTAACAACAATGATATCACCTACGCGGTTTACACCGAAGATAGACGAGAAATGTTGGAGTAAATCAGCGGGACAGGCAGCATCTCTAGAGAAAAGGAATAGGTGACGTTTCGGGTCGAGACCCTTCTTGGGGCTAGTAAAGATTATTTAACGCGCTATTCCAGTGAGATAATCGTCTCCTTTGAAAGTAGCGGAAACAGGTGTCACTTAAACCCACGAACATATGAATGTGGGAAGACTTAAGCAGAAGGCCATTCGGGCCGCTTCACTATTGGGGATATCACGGCTGATAATTTATTTCACCCGCAGGTAGACACAAAATGCTGGAGTAACTCAGCGGGACCAGGCAGCATCTCTGGAGAGAAGGGACGGGGACCCGTCTTCAGACTGAAGATGGAGGAGAGGGAACTGGAGGTAAGAAAAGGCCAGGACAAAAGTCAGGGCGTGCAACTGTGACAGAGGAAGGGTGGAGCCCACAATAGACTATTTTTGGCTGGGGAAGAGGTTACAGCAGAGGGACACACACACAGGGATGCGAGCAGTGGAACTCATAGGACGGCTAGGGGGTGGGAGAGGGCGGAGGGAGAGAATGCAGGGATTATTTGAAATGAGATAAATCGACGATTATACCGCTGGGTTGTAAACTGCCCAAGCGAAATATGTGGCCACAAAAACTGGAGTATCTCAGCGGCAGCATCTCTGGAAGAGAATGGGTGAGATTTCGGGTCGAGACCCTTCTTCAGGTGAGGTGCTGTTCCTCCATCGCCCGACACTAACCCAGGATCACCTGATCCCAATATTTATCTGCTAAATCTTCACCTCTCTATGTTATCAGCTGGTAATAGCATTTACCACCCGATGCACAGAATGGTAGTCATTTATGTTTAAATTGTGAATTTGCCTGTGTTCAAAACTTTGAACTTACCAATCGAAGCGTCACAATCCTTGTCGGGGACGCAAGAAGTGGATGAGAGTCTGATTGCAGAATATTCTCTGTCTCTTTTCGCTTGGTTCGCTGGGACACGAGCTTCGATGCACACACCTCTCCTGGCGTCTAGCAGTCGTCTCCGCTCCCTCTGGCCGCTTCCCTTTGAATTTATCTCCTCTTCCAAGATTCTGAACGTCAGCGCCACTCCCCCTCCCTCCGAGTACCCACAGGCTGGTTCATTGCTGCAAGCAAACACACGTCATCTCAGTTTCGTTTCCGAAAACAAAGTCAGCCGCTTTTGCAGCTGCCGGCTATTTCACTTTCGGTTTCCTTTCTGACCCCCTGAATCCGAAATACAATAACAGCCCAGGGAATCGAAGCTGCAATCAGCTGTCGACCCACCATCACTGCATGCAGTTCTTGACTAAATGCAACATGACAAATAACCGCTCTTCGCATCTGTGGCAAGGAACTGCAGATGCTGGTTTAAACCGAAGATAGTCACAGAAAGTAGGAGTGACTCAGCGGTTCACACAGCATCTTTGGAGAAAAGGGATAGGTGACGTTTCGGGTCGAGAGCCTTCTTCAGGACACTGTATTATGGTTTCAACTGATTGAGAAGCTTTAAGGGGCGGAACCTTCAAGGGTCCCGGGGGATTTGGAGTGAAAATGACACCCATCACGTGCCAGGCTTTGTCCCACCCCCTCTGTTTTAAGGTCATAAGGGATAGTAGAATTAGGCCGTTCGGCCCATTAAGTCTAATCCGCCATTCAATCAAGGCTTATTGACTATCTCTCCCTCCTAACCCCATTCTCCTGCCTTCTCCCCATAACCCCTGACACCTGTACTAATCAAGAATCTATCTATCGCTGCCTTAAAAATATCCACTGACTTGGCCTCCACAGCCCTCTGTAGCAAAGTATTCCACAGATTCACCACCCTCGGACTAAATACATTTCTCCTCATCTCCTTCCTAAAAGATCGTCCTTTAATTGTGACGATATGACCTCTAGTCCTAGACTCTCCCACACGTGGAAACATCCTCTCCACATCCACTCTATCCAAGCCTTTCACTATTCTATAGGTTTCAATGAGGTCCCCTCTCATTCTCCTAAACTCCAGCGAGTACAGGTCCAGGGCCAACAAATGCTCATCATAGGTTAACCCACTCATTCCTGGAATCATTCTTGTAAACCTCAGGACCCTCTCCAGAGCCAGCACATCCTTCCTCAGATATGGTGCCCAAAATTGCTCATAATATTTCAAATGCAGCCTGACCAGCGCCTGATAAAGCCTCAGCATTACATCCTTGTTTTTGTATACAAGCCCTCTTGAAATAAATGGCAGCATTAAGTTTGCTTTCTTTGCTGCTGATTAGACTTTCAGATTAACTTTTTGGCAATCCTGCACCAGCACTCCCCAGTCCCTTTGCACCTCCGATTTCTGGATTCTCACACCATTTAGAAAATAATTTCCTACTAACAATATGCATTACTCCCTCTTTCGCTACACTATATCCCACCTGCCACTTCTCTGCCCACTTTCACAGTCTGTCCAAGTCCTTCTGCAGAGTCATCACTTTCTCTACACTACCTGCCCCCCCACCTATTTTCTACACCACCTGCCCCTCCCCCTATTTTCGTATCATCTGCAAACTTTGCCACAAAGTCTTCAATCCCCTCGTCCAAATCATTAATATACAATGTGAAAAGTAGCGGCCCCAGCACCGACCCTTGCGGAACTCCACTAGTCACTGGCAGCCATCCAGAAAAAGCCCCCTTTATTGCCACTTTAGTGTCTTCTGCCATCCAGCCAACCTGCTTTCCTTGCTAGTATCTGCCCTTTGATGCCGTGGGCTCTCATCTTATTTAGCAGCTTAATCTGTGGCACCTTATCAAAGGCTTTCTGAAAATCTAAGTAAACAATATCTACTGACTCTCCTTAGACTGTCCTGCTATTTACTTCTTCAAAGAATTCCAGCAAACCTGTCAAGCAAGACCTCCCCTTCACAAAGCCGTACTGACTTTGGCCTATTTTATCGTGAACTTCGAAGTACTCCGTAACTGCATCCTTGATAATGGACTCTAAAATCTTACCAACCGCCGAAGTCAGGCTAACCAGCCTATAGTTCCCACTATTCTGCCTTGCTTCCTTTTTGTGCAGCAGGGTAATATTGGCAATTTTCCAATCATTTGGGACCACTCCTGTCAATATCACTGTCAATGCCTCCACAATCTCCACAGCCACCTCTTTCAGACCCCTAGGATGCAGTCCATCCTGTCCAGGTGACATCCACCTTCAGCCCTTTCAGCTTCCCAAGCACCTTCTCCCATCGTAATAACAACTCCATTAACTCCCACACCCTGAGTCTCTCGAATTTCAGGCACGTTGCTGGTGTATTCCACTGTGAAGACTGATGCAAGAAAGTTATTCAACTCCTCTGCCATTTCTTTATTCCCCATTATCACTTCTCCTGCATCAATCTCCAGTGGTCCAACGTCCACTCTTGCCTTTTGTTCTCTTTATATAACTGAAGAAACTCTCGCTGTCCTCTTTTATATTATTTTCCAACTTTTTTTCCACCCAACACCAATCAGTCTGAAAAAGGGCCCAGCCCCGCAACGTCGTCTGTCTATTCTCTCCACTGATGCTGCCTGACCCGCTGAGTTCCACCGGCATCCTTGTCTTTTGAACATTTTCCCACAGCTGCCCATGCCCTTTGCCCCTCTCCCCAGCCGTAGTAACTAAGCAGGACAGGCAACATCTCTGCAGAGAAGGGATGGGTGATGTTTCGGATTGAGACCCTTCCTCAGACTGAGTGTCAGGGGAGAGCAAGTCTAGAGATATGGAAGGGTAGGTGTGAAAATCAGATTCAGATTCAGATTCAGATTCCTTTATTGTCATTCAGACCTTTCGGTCTGAACGAAATTTGTTACCTTGCAGTCATAACATGTAATAAATTAAAACAAAACACACAATAAACACATATTTAACATCCACCACAGTGAGTTCACCAGGCACCTCCTCACTGTGGTGGAAGGCAAAAGTCTTAAAGTCTTTGTCTTTTTCCCCTACTTGTTCCCCCTCTGTACTGAGGCAATCCAGGCCTTCGATGTCATCGTCCACTAGGCCCGCGGCCGAGCCTCTGAAGCCAGGCCGTCACCGCCGCCGTTGCCGGAATGCCGGAACACCACCACAGCTCCCAATCAGGATCGACCACGGGAACGCTGGAGCCGCCGGAGCTCTGAAGCCGGGCCGCTGCTGGAGCACCGCTGGAGAGCCGCTGGAGCGCCGCAGCCGGGCCGCTGCTGGAGCACCGCTGGAGAGCCGCTGGAGCGCCGAAGCCCCGAAGCCGGGCCGCTGCCGCCGCTGGAACACTGGAGCTCTGAACGCTCACCACAGCTCCGAGGCCACCAGCTCCGCCATTAGGCCTCAGCACAGACGGAGACGGTGACGGGGGACACGACAAGAAAAGGTCGCATCCCCCCGAAGGGAGAGACTAAAACCTTGTTTCTCCCCCCCCCCCCCCCCCCCCCCCCCCCCCCCACACACACAAACACAGCCTAATAAACCAAAATTCTAACTAAAACAGACACAAAAAGACGAAAAAAAAGAAAAAAACAGACGGACTGCAGGTGAGCCGTAGCTGCCACGCAGCGCCGCCACTTCCGGAACTGACAGATCAAAGCTGATGAGTCTAATCTTACTTTGCCGATTCCCACAAGCTCTTCTGCAAGCGAGGGCTGCCAATGGTCACATCCAAAACACCCTTTCGTTACCTTGTCCAATTCCAATCAAAATTAAGTAAGGTGGGATATTAATTTTCCTTCCACAGTGACAATGCGGCATACATTCAGTAATATTTAACCAGGAGGACAGTAGAACTAGTGGGAGAACCAGGATGGGGGAGGATGGGGGAGGGACGGAGAGAGAGGGATAGCAAGGGTTACTTGGTTAGATAAATCAATATTCATACCGCTGGGTTGTAAGCTGCCCCAGCGAAATATGGAGGTGTTTATGAATTTAGAGATGCAGCACGGAAACTCCACCTTCACCCCTCTCTCCACCTGACACCATCTGTCCATCCCATACCCACACACCTGGTTCAGCCAATTGCTTACCTGCCCCGACCCACATGACCCTGCAAATGGATGAAGTAAGTGACAAAAACACAAGTGTTTGTACAATTATATATTTATTAATGTGGAATGCTTTAGTTGCACAGTAGATTGGATTTTGCATCAACAGTACATTGCAAGGCATTTAGAATTCAAACTAACATGAAGACGGTAATTTTGAAGCAATGATTTGCAGAGTGTGTGGAAGCATTTCTCAGCATTTCTGGGCGGTTGTTCTGTTTTATAGGTGATTTTTTTTCCTGTATGGTGAAGTATTTCACATTATAGATTGGAGGATAGATCAGCTATCCTTTGGCCATAGAATAAGTGAGAAGCCAATTTGGTTCGTGAACTCGTAGGAATCAGATTCATCTGGACCACACCAGTTTACAGTGCACTCCTCTGAACCAAAGTCTGAAGAAGGGTCTCGACCCGAAACATCACCCATCCAGAGATGCTGCCTGTCCCGCTGAGTTACTCCAGCATTTAATGTCCACAAAAGGTACAGAGTTGGATATGAAGGAATGTGTCAGATTTAAGCAAACTGCATTTTTCCCAAGCTGAGAAGGCTGGAAAGTGGCCAGCTGATCCAACTTTGATCGGCTTTATTAATCCGAGATGATCACTCATCTGCGGCTATTTACAGCGCCGGAGACCTGGGTTTGATCCTGACTGCGGGTGCTGTCTATATGGAGTTTGTACGTTCTCCACTTGACCTGCGTGGGTTTTTCCCGGGTGTTCCGGTTTCCGCCCACGTTCCAAATAGGTTTGTGGGTTAATTAATTGGCTTCAGTAAAATTGTAAATTGTCCCTAGTGTGTGTAGGATAGCGTTAGCGTGCAGGGATCGTTGGTTGGTGCACTCAGTAGGCGGAAGGGCCTGCTTTCCCCCTGTATCTCCAGACATAACCAAATGAACCAGATAGGCAGCATAAACACTGAACAAATCGACTCATCTCTAGTCTCTTTTAAATCGACCATTAGAAAATAGGAATGCAAAATATAATTAACAGTTTTAATCTAGTCCAGTCGAGGGCAAATTAACCCCCGCGCAGACGAAGCATGAGCTGGATGGTGGACTGAGACCTGATGTTGTAATCGGAGAGCAACCGGCCATCTTCCAGTTGTTTGCTCTCAAATACCAGGCGCTGTTGGTCGGGCGCGACCCCTTCCTGCCGTTGTACTTTCTGTCTAAACTCCCGCACGGACTCAGTAGGCAGCACGTCGTACGTCTTTGTTTGCCCCTTGTCGTTGAGGAGGAATATCTGCATGCGTTCCTCCTTCCTGATCAGCAGCATGACCGTGGGGTCGGGGGGGGAGGTTGTAGTCACACAGCCGGCTGTTGTCCGGAAGCTCCACCTGCTGCCCGTTTTGCACCATCAGGCGCTGTTGGGAACCAGGCACCTGAGTTGCATTGTATATTTTCTCCTTGAGAGCCGACACCTGGACGTAAGGGTCGACATCCAGTTGCAAAGACTCACCGGTCAAAAACTTCAACTGGAGTCTCATCTTGCCAAATCACTGTGGAAAAATGAGAAGAGATTAGAATCCTTTATATCACTTGTGAACCAACTATTCTGCATTTATGTAATTACTTCTTGTTAAATCCACACAGTTACACTTAGTTCATTGTCCCGTGTGCTGGATATTTCACATTACTGGAGTACCAATGACAATAAACTAAACTTATTACGATGTGCCTTTTACTTTGAGGTGGGAGGAATGGTGGCAAATTATTTCTCCTGTTGAACCTCGGTTAACCTTACTGAATCCTTCACAAACTTTTACTGGGCTCAGCACATTGATGCAATCTTAAAGAAAGCACATCAATGCCTTTACTGCATCGTGACACAGCTGTAGAGTTGCTGCCTTACAGTGCCAGAGACCAGAGTTCGATCCCGACTACGGGTGACGTCTGTACAGAGTTTGTACGTTCTCCCACTGCCCTGCGTGGGTTTTTCTCCAGGTGCTCTGGTTTCCTGCCACAATACAAAGGAGTACTGGATTGTAGGTTAATTGGCTTAGTTAAAATTGTGAATTGTCCCTAATGTGTAGGGTAGTATAGTGTGGTAGTGTGCGGGGATCGCTGGTTGTCGAGGACTCGGTGGGCTGAAGGGCCTGTTTTAGCGCTGTATCTCTAAACTGATACTACGATTGGAGAGACTCAGTATGTTGACGCATCCCCTCTTGCACTTCTGGAAGTAGGGGGTGAGGGGTAGGGAAGAGCTGAAGGTGAGAAAAGACCAGGAGAAATCAGGCCTGGCAACAAATGGCATCAGACAGGATGGTGGCCCCATCGTTGGCTCGGGAAGGTGTGATCTCAAGACGGATACAATGTGGTGAACTGTGAACAGGTTAAACAATTTGGTTGGAGGAACGGGGAAGGGGAAGGGGTTGTGTGTAGAAGAAATCCACATTCACAAACATTAATAGTAAGATTAAACAAGAACGTACCAGTTCGAAGTTTGATCGTTATTTTATGAGGAGTTACGATGAGGGATTACGTGAAGACCCCGCCTCACGCTGGCAACGGCATACTTCAAAGCAGCGGCATGAAAAACACAGAACACCAAAAGCCGGAGTAACATAGTAAGGCTCATAAAAGACTCAGAACTACCATTTGATCATTTATTTTATGAGGGTGGGAGCGGAGGGCACGTAATCCCTCATCGTAACTCCTCATAAAATAACGATCAAACTTCGAACTGGTAAGTTCTTGTTTAATCTTACTATTTTACTTCGGAGTCACGTGAGTGACTACGTGAAGATTTTAAAGCTTTCTGTGTTTTTTATGTCGTAGAATCAATCCGTACGACAGTCCGGCTAAGTAAACACATACATGAGAAACCAGACTAATGTTAGATCATTTCACAATTAACTTTTTAATGGTTTAAAGACCATATAATAACCCTCCTTATATCTGAGGGAAAATTATTACAAGTGATAAAAGATAGAAGTGACTACACCATTGATTATAGCAATTAATAGTAAACAAAGCAGGTGATTATAGTGCTCCCAACACCGCGTGTCCAAAGCTTGTCATAGTGTGAACAGGTTTATTGTAGAACTTTGAGAAAGTTTCTTCTTTACTCCACCCTGCGACTTTTAAAATATGCTCAAGAGGTACGTCCCGCCCCTTCGCCGCGGACGTAGCTGCCGCCCTGGTGGAGTGAGATTTGAACACATCAGTGTCTACTCCCGCTAAAACCAACACCTGTTTCAACCATTTTGAGATAGTTTGAACTGAAGCTTTTGTGTGTGGTTTTTTGTGTGCGTAACCATTAACGCTTTTTCATTTCCTCGAAGGGTGTCAGTAACTTTAATATATTCGTTCAAATGTTTAACCACACACAAAGTAGGATCAATATGATAAGCTTGAAAGGTTACCTTTGTTCCAGATCTCCCTGGTCTGCTTTGTTTGATTAACTCGTAAACATAGAACACAACATTATCTGTAGTCACATGCATATAGTCTAAACGCAACATTTGTAAAGTTTGCACTCTTTGAGCTGAGACCAGTGACATTAACATGACTAATTTCAATGTCAATCTTTCCAATGTCAACCCTTCAATTGGAGTCCATTGTCTAAGTAGCGTAAGTACAATGCTCACATCCCAAATCTCTGTGTATCTTGGTTTGGGTGGATTAATATTAAAGATTCCTTTCATGAATCTAGATATTAATGGATGCGACCCAATTGATCTCTGATCAGTCATAAGCCCTAAATAGGACGACAAAGCACTGCGTGCAGTGTTAATGGCACTGTAACTTAAATGTTGCTGAAAATGCAAATTGGCAAGGAATTCCAAAACATTTACAATATTTACAGTATCATAAGAAATATTTGACTGTGTGCAAAAGTCTTCCCATTTCTTAATATGTGTCATATATTGCTTTTGTGTGCTATTGCGCCATGATGCAACCATAACTTTCATAGTTTGGTCCGACAATCCCAGCTCCTGTAGTGGTCTGGTCAAAACCTGCAGATTAACAAATTCATATATGCATACAATGGGTAAATCTCTTTAGTTACCAGATTAGTCAAGATATCACTACAGTTAGGAATCGACATATATGGTTCTTTAATCATATTCAGCATTACTGGGAACCAAGGTTGAGTTGGCCAATTTGGAACTACCAACAATCCAGAAGCAGAATCTTGTTCTATCTTCTTCAAGCATCTCTGAATCAAAGCAAATGGTGGAAAAGCACAAAAGAACATCTTTCCCAGTGTAATGAAAAAGCATCTACTGCAACTGCATCTGGATCATGTTCCCAAGACACATAAGTAGGCAACTGATGATTAAGCCTAGATGCAAACAAATCTATTTCTGGCAACCCAAATTGGTTTACAATATTCTTAAATATTGCTGGCTTAAGCATCCATTCCGTATTATCTTTAAAAAATCCTGGACCTTTCATCTGCTACCACATTGTCCTTACCCGGAATGTAGCTTGCTGAAATCCATATTTGGCGACCAATACACCATTGCCATATCTCATTGGCCAGAGAATCACATGATACTGACCTAACTCCCCCATGTGATTAATGTATGCAACAGCCGTTTTATTGTCTAACTGTATTAACACATGTAGACCCTGTTTAGCACAACAATATGCTTTAAGTCCATAAAAAGCACCCAATAACTCCAAATAGTTAATACCATAAACTTGAAGAAACGCTTCTTCTTGAGCTTTCCATCTACCTCCACAACTGGAGGACGAATCTGTAGCCCCCCCATCCGAGAGCACTAGCATCCGTTTGTAAAACCATTTCAGGTTGTTTAATCATGATATTCTTAGCAGCTTGTGGGACATTTTCAACCCACCATTGTAATTCCAACACGGCTTCTTTTGTTAATTGCATAGGCCTGTCAAAGTGCCCTGCCTTCTCCTTAAGAGCCCTTGTTTTGTCCCTTTGAAGATTTTGATAATGTAATGGACCAAATTCCACTGCCGGAAATGCTGCTACCAGTTTCCCAATGGTTTTTGCCACTTCTCGGATGGAGGGATAAGGTTTGTGAATGAGGTAATTACAAGTCATCAAGATGTCATTGACCTTCTCTGTTGGCAAAGTAACTAACATAGTCACTGAGTTAATTACAAACCCCAAAAAGTTAATTGATTGTGCTGGCTGCAGCTGAGACTTAATTGGATGAATCAAAAACCCTAGCTTTTCAAACAAAGCTTTAGTAACTGAAACTGAGTGCTCAGCTGACTCTTGAGTATCACTAATGATCAGAATATCATCCAGATAAGCCATAACAATGTGTTTCTGTGCTCTTAATTGGGCTAAAACTGGTTTCAACAGTTTTGTAAAGAGTCTAGGAGCCGAACTCAATCCATTTGGTAAAGCTTTAAACTGCCATAATTGTCCCAGCCAATTAAATTTTAAATACCTCCTGAAGCATTGATGAATTGCTACAGAATAATAGGCATCCTTCAAATCAATCTTAGCCATATAACACCCTGCTGAAATAAGATATTTTGCAGTACTGAATGTCTCCATCTTAAAATGTTTGTATTCTACAAACTTATTCAGATCTGTAAGGTCCAGAATAATTCTGCAACCACCATCTTTTTTATCTCTTCGAAATATATTAGAGACAAATTGATGCTTATGTTCATAAGTCTTTTCAATTACGCCTTTTCCAGATAATTTGTCAATTTCCACATTAATCTCCATTCTTTCCTCTGCAGAAAACACATAAGCATAAGCAGGTCTATTCTGTACAGGAGGATTAACCCTTCTTTAAAAATAATAATGGCTCCCGAAACTGCTTGCAATACATATCGATCAGAAGTAATGTTAAGCCAGGCATTATAAAACTTTTGCAATCTCCCTCCAACTGGAGAGTCATCCACAGTTTCTTTAAGTACATAAGTCTTTAATACCTCTGCGTATGAGCGTGGTGGTCTCCTTCTTCCCGAATACAGGGAAGCACTTGCCTGCACAGCACGATAGTATTTTCGTGTCAAACTTCTGCTTCTATAACGGAAATCGAAACCCCTTCGGGTCGAAAAACCCCTTCTTTGTCCAAAAACAAAAGGTTTAACATTGCTAAAATATTTAGCTTCTTCATCCAACTCTTTCAGCTGTTTCGGCTTGCAATACATATCGATCAGAAGTAATGTTAAGCCAGGCATTATAAAACTTTTGCAATCTCCCTCCAACTGGAGAGTCATCCACAGTTTCTTTAAGTACATAAGTCTTTAATACCTCTGCGTATGAGCGTGGTGGTCTCCTTCTCCGGGACCGGTACAAACAGGACGGTTTGCACCTGGAATGGAATGGAACCAATGTTCTTGGGGGAGTGTTTGCTAGTGCTGTCGGGGAGGATTTAAACTAATGTGGCAGGGGGATGGGTACAAGAGCAGAGAGGCAGGAGGGTGTAAAATGAGGGTAGAAGCATTAGGTAGCAAGGTGAAAGGTAAAAGTGGCAGGCAGACAAAACCAGGGCTAAAATCAAAAAGGGCCACTTTTCAGCAAAATTGTATAAGGGGTAAATGCGTTGTAAAGACAAGCCTGAAGGCTTTGTGTCTCAATGCAAGGAGTATTCGTAATAAGGTGGACGAGTTGAACGTGCAGATAGATATTAATGATTATGATATAGTTGGGATCACGGAGACATGGCTCCCAGGGTGACGTAGGCTGGGAGCTGAACATCCAGGGATATTCAATATTCAGGAGGGATAGAGAGAAAGGAAAAGGAGGTGGAGTAGCGTTGCTGGTTAGAGAGGAGATTAAAGCAATGGAAAGGAAGGACATTAGCTTGGAGGATGTGGAATCGGTATGGGTAGAGCTACAAAACACTAAGGGGCAGAAAACGCTGGTGGGTGTTGTGTACAGGCCACCTAACAGTAGCAGAGAAGTTGGGGATGGTATCAAACAGGAAATTAGAAATGCGTGCGACAAAGGCAAAACAGTTATAATGGGTGACTTCAATCTACATATAGATTGGGTTAATCAAATTGGCAGGGGTGCTGAGGAAGAGGATTTTTTGGAATGTATGCGGGATAGTTATCTAAATCAACATGTAGAGGAACCAACGAGAGAGCAGGCTATTTTAGACTGGGTTTTGAGTAATGAGGAAGGGGTAATTAGCCGTCTTGTTGTACGTGCCCCCTTGGGCAAGAGTGACCATAATATGGTTGAGTTCTTCATTAGGATGGAGAGTGACATTGTTAATTCAGAAACAATGGTTCTGAACTTAAAGAAAGGTAACTTTGAGGGTATGAGACGTGAATTGGCCAAGATTGACTGGCAATTAATTCTAAAAGGGTTGACGGTGGATATACAATGGAAGACATTTAAAGACTGCATGGATGAACTACAAAAATTGTTCATCCCAGTTTGGCAAAAGAATAAATCGGGGAAGGTAGTGCATCCGTGGATAACAAGGGAAATCAGGGATAGTATCAAAGCAAAGGATGATGCGTACAAAGTAGCCAGAAAAAGCAGCATACCAGAGGACTGGGAGAAATTCAGAGACCAGCAGAGGAGGACAAAGGGCTTAATTAGGAAAGGAAAAATAGATTATGAAAGAAAACTGGCAGGGAACATAAAAACTGACTGCAAAAGTTTTTATAGATATGTGAAGAGAAAGAGGTTAGTTAAAACAAATGTAGGTCCCTTGCAGTCAGAAACAGGTGAGTTGATCATGGGGAACAAGGATATGGCGGACCAATTGAATAACTACTTTGGTTCCGTCTTCACTAAGGAAGACATAAATAATCTGCCTGAAATAGCAGGGGACTGTGGGTCAAAGGAGGAATTGAGTGAAATCCAGGTCAGTCGGGAAGTGGTGTTGGGTAAATTGAATAGATTAAAGGCCGATAAATCCCCAGGGCCAGATAGGCTGCATCCCAGAGTACTTAAGGAAGTAGCTCAGGAAATAGTGGATGCATTAGTGATAATCTTTCAAAACTCTTTAGATTCTGGAGTAGTTCCTGAGGATTGGCGGGTAGCAAATGTAACCCCTCTTTTTAAGAAGGGAGGGAGAGAGAAAACGGGGAATTACAGACCAGTTAGTCTAACATCGGTAGTGGGGAAACTGCTAGAGTCAGTTATTAAAGATGGGATAGCAGCACATTTGGAAAGTGGTGAAATCATTGGACAAAGTCAGCATGGATTTACAAAAGGTAAATCATGTCTGACGAATCTTGTGGAATTTTTCGAGGATGTAACTAGTAGTGTGGATAAGGGAGAACCAGTGGATGTGGTATATCTGGACTTCCAGAAGGCTTTCGACAAGGTCCCACATAAGAGATTAGTATACAAACTTAAAGCATACGGTATTAGGGGTTCAGTATTGATGTGGATAGAGAACTGGCTGGCAAACAGGAAGCAAAGAGTAGGAGTAAACGGGTCCTTTTCACAATGGCAGGCAGTAACTAGTGGGGTACCGCAGGGCTCAGTGCTGGGACCCCAGCTATTTACAATATATATTAATGATCTGGATGAGGGAATTGAAGGCAATATCTCCAAGTTTGCGGATGACACTAAGCTGGGGGGCAGTGTTCGCTGTGAGGAGGATGCTAGGAGACTGCAAGGTGACTTGGATAGGCTGGGTGAGTGGGCAAATGTTTGGCAGATGCAGTATAATGTGGATAAATGTGAGGTTATCCACTTTGGTGGCAAAAACAGGAAAGCAGACTATTATTTAAATGGTGGCCGATTAGGAAAAGGGGAGATGCAGCGAGACCTGGGTGTCATGGTACACCAGTCATTGAAAGTAGGCATGCAGGTGCAGCAGGCAGTGAAAAAGGCGAATGGTATGTTAGCTTTCATAGCAAAAGGATTTGAGTACAGGAGCAGGGAGGTTCTACTTCAGTTGTACAGGGTCTTGGTGAGACCACACCTGGAGTATTGCGTGCAGTTTTGGTCTCCAAATCTGAGGAAGGACATTATTGCCATAGAGGGAGTGCAGAGAAGGTTCACCAGACTGATTCCTGGGATGTCAGGACTGTCTTATGAAGAAAGACTGGATAGACTCGGTTTATACTCTCTGGAATTTAGGAGATTAAGAGGGGATCTTATAGAAACTTACAAAATTCTTAAGGGGTTGGACAGGCTAGATGCAGGAAGATTGTTCCCGATGTTGGGGAAGTCCAGGACAAGGGGTCACAGCTTAAGGATAAGGGGGAAATCCTTTAAGACCGAGATGAGAAAGACTTTCTTCACACAGAGAGTGGTGAGTCTCTGGAACTCTCTGCCACAGAGGGTAGTTGAGGCCAGTTCATTGGCTATATTTAAGAGTGAGTTGGATGTGGCCCTTGTGGCTAAGGGGATCAGAGGGTATGGAGAGAAGGCAGGTACGGGATACTGAGTTGGATGATCAGCCATGATCATATTGAATGGCGGTGCAGGCTCGAAGGGCTGAATGGCCTACTCCTGCACCTAATTTCTATGTTCTATGTTCTATGTTCTATGTTCTTCTTCCCGAATACAGGGAAGCACTTGCCTGCACAGCACGATAGTATTTTCGTGTCAAACTTCTGCTTCTATAACGGAAATCGAAAACCCCTTCGGGTCGAAAAACCCCTTCTTTGTCCTCTCCAAACAAATACCCAGGAGCTTGAACTCCACTTTCTTGACACAGGCTTGCAAATCTAGGGTGAAATATGGGCCGAATCGCCGTTTTCCTCATGCAATTAATTTCATAGAATGAATTACATAATAAGCCCAAAGTATCCTTTTGAATCTTTTCCATTTCCAGATTCTCCATTTGCCTGCCATAGGCCGTAATGGCGGCAGAAATTAATTTGAGCACCTTTTGAAACTTCACTTCTAGGGCTCTCATACTTGGAGTCATAGACGTCCATATCATCGGATTCACCGTAGGTACTTCCAATGAGGCACAATTTCTTGGAGCTTTATATAATTCTGATGTTTCATTCATCACAGAACTGTGAAGTTGGTGAGATACCATATAATTTATGTTTGCAGCTAGGATTTCTTCCATAGCCTCACCACTTCCTTCAGGTATAGCAAAATCTTGTGCTATCCCAGGCACATTAGGCCTTTTCTTTTTACTTTGTGGTGTGCTTTCAAAAGCCATATAGCCACCAGCAGGGACTGCCTTCTGCAGCCCTAAATCAATTGGGATATCATCCCATGAGACTTCTTCCAGCCCAAATCCTGGGTCCGGAGTATCATATTCCCAACTTGGCCCACAGCCATATTCATCATATTCAAACCCCTCAGGGATTTTTTGGGATTCATCTGGGTACTCTGACCCTTGTCTCATAATTGTTTGGAGAACTTTCTCCATATGCTCCATTTTTAGCCACATAGTTTTATTGTCTGGAGGTCTTTCAATATCAGAGTCATCAGAAACCACGGGCCTCTCAGATTTCTTTTTGCATTTTTTAGGAACATTTTCCTCCGTGGTCATTATTTCTGGAGAATCTGGAAACTCACTATCGGGTACATCAGCGGCCAACGGTATCGGAACCGGGTCCGCACTAACTTCGCGTCCCGTATTTTTACTTTCACCCCGGGAACATCTTTTTACCCGCGAAAACTTCTTTCCCGATTTCTCCATTTTTCTTTAATAATCAGTGCTCAATCAGCACGTTAACGTGGCTCTAAATTTTTCTTTTTAGTTTCGTTTTGCTGGAGCCACCCAGCGTAACCTAAAAAACGCCCCGGTGTAACTTCACTTACCTGCGGGCCGTTCCGACCGCTGCCGAGGAGCTGCTCCTTACTGCAGCTCCTCCTCGCGCCGTCAGCGTTGACGTCATGCCGTTGCCAGCGTGAGGCGGGTTCTTCACGTAGTCACTCACGTGACTCCGAAGTAAAATTAAGCACTACTGACTCTAATTCCATCTTTTTGCACAGAAGTTGAATTCAGTCTTTCAATTCCAAGATATTAGAAACATAGAAAATAGCTGCAGGAGTAGGCCATTTGGCCCTTCGAGTCAGGGCCACCATTCAATATGATCATCCAAAATAAGTAGCACGTTCTGGCTTTTCCCCCCATATCCCTCGATTCCATTAGCCCCAAGAGCTAAATGACTCTCCCCATCCAGTGAATCTCACATCCAGTGAATTGACCTCCACTGCCTTCTGTGGCAGAGAATTCCACAGATGTGCAACTCTCTGGGTGAGAGTCCAAGGGCGGCTGAGCTGCAATACTGAGCCTCTAACAGAAGAGGTCCCCCGTGAGCTAAGTTTCGTTTAACACTGCGGTTGCGCCGCTTCTCGGGAAACGAGAGCAGGCGTTCACAAGTGTTTTATTGTCATTTGTCCCAGATAAAACATTCACATGCTTTCTTTCAGCAGCACAACAGGATATGTAAACACAGTCCAATCTGTGAACAATGGAATAAACGAGAAAAAGTTAATTGTGTGTGAGTATATATATACACACACACACACACACACACATATAAAAACAAATAAGCAATAATAGTAAATCCGTGGCAATAAAAAACAAACTGCTGGAGGAACTCAGCTGGTCAGACCGCCAGAAGGATGGTCCCAAATCAGAGTCGACTACCACAGATGCTGCCTGACCCGCTGAGTTACTGGAAGCAAAAATACTGGAGTAACTCAGCGGGACAGGCAGCATCTCTGGAGGGGACACAAAAGGCTGGAGAAACTCAGCGGGACAAGCAGCATCTAAGGGGCGAAGGAGAGAAGCTTATCTATCGCTCCATAGATGCTGCTGCACCCGCTGAGTTTCTCCAGCATTTTGTGTCCCCTCGATTTTCCAGCATCTGCAGTTCCTTCTTTAACAACAAGGATATCACCTTCGCGGTTTACACCGAAGATAGACGCGAAATGTTGGAGTAAATCAGCGGGACAAGCAGCATCTCTAGAGAAAAGGAATAGGTGACGTTTCGGGTCGAGACCCTTCTTGGGGCTAGTAATGATTATTTAACGCGCTATTCCAGTGAGATAATCGTCTCCTTTGAAAGTAGCGGAAACAGGTGTCACTTAAACCCACGAACATATGAATGTGGGAAGACTTAAGCAGAAGGCCATTCGGGCCGCTTCACTATTGGGGATATCACGGCTGATAATTTATTTCACCCGCAGGTAGACACAAAATGCTGGAGTAACTCAGCGGGACCAGGCAGCATCTCTGGAGAGAAGGGACGGGGACCCGTCTTCAGACTGAAGATGGAGGAGAGGGATCTGGAGGTAAGAAAAGGCCAGGACAAAAGTCAGGGCGTGCAACTGTGGCAAAGGAAGGGTGGAGCCCACAATAGACTATTTTTGGCTGGGGAAGAGGTTACAGCAGAGGGACACACACACAGGGATGCGAGCAGTGGAACTCATAGGACGGCTAGGGGGTGGGAGAGGGCGGAGAGAGAGAATGCATGGATTATTTGAAATGAGATAAATCGACGATTATACAGCTGGGTTGTAAACTGCCCAAGCGAAATATGTGGCCACAAAAAGCTGGAGTATCTCAGCGGCAGCATCTCTGGAAGAGAATGGGTGAGATTTCGGGTCGAGACCCTTCTTCAGGTGAGGTGCTGTTCCTCCATCGCCCGACACTAACCCAGGATCACCTGATCCCAGTATTTATCTGCTAAATCTTCACCACTCTGTTATCAGCTGGTAATAGCATTTACCACCCGATGCACAGAATGGTAGTCATTTATGTTTAAATTGTGAATTTGCCTGTGTTCAAAACTTTGAACTTACCAATGGAAGCGTCACAATCCTTGTCGGGGACGCAAGAAGTTGATGAGAGTCTGATTGCAGAATATTCTGTCTCTTTTTCGCTTGGTTCGCTGGGACACGAGCTTCGATGCACACACCTCTCCTGGCGTCTAGCAGTCGTCTCCGCTCCCTCTGGCCGCTTCCCTTTGAATTTATCTCCTCTTCCAAGATTCTGAACGTCAGCGCCACTCCCCCTCCCTCCGAGTACTCACAGGCTGGTTCATTGCTGCTAGCAAACACTCGTCATCTCAGTTTTGTTTCCGAAAGCAAAGTCAGCCGCTTTCGCAGCCGCCGGCTATTTCACTTTCGGTTTCCTTTCTGACCCCCTGAATCCGAAATACAATAACAGCCCAGGGAATCGAAGCTGCAATCAGCTGTCGACCCACCATCACTGCATGCAGTTCTTGACTAAATGCAACATGACAAATAACCGCTCTTCGCATCTGTGGCAAGGAACTGCAGATGCTGGTTTAAACCGAAGATAGTCACAGAAAGTTGGAGTGACTCAGCGGTTCACACAGCATCTTTGGAGAAAAGGGATAGGTGACGTTTCGGGTCGAGAGCCTTCTTCAGGACACTGTATTATGGTTTCAACTGATTGAGAAGCTTTAAGGGGCGGAACCTTCAAGGGTCCCGGGGGATTTGGAGTGAAAATGACACCCATCACGTGCCAGGCTTTGTCCCACCCCCTCTGTTTTAAGGTCATAAGGGATAGTAGAATTAGGCCGTTCGGCCCATTATGTCTAATCTGCCATTGCTTATCTATCCCTCCTAACCCCATTCTCCTGCCTTCTCCCCATAACCCCTGACACCTGTACTAATCAAGAATCTATCTATCGCTGCCTTAAAAATATCCACTGACTTGGCCTCCACAACCTTCTGTAGCAAAGAATTCCACAGATTCACCACCCTCGGACTAAATACATTTCTCCTCATCTCCTTCCTAAAAGATCGTCCTTTAATTGTGACGATATGACCTGTAGTCCTAGACTCTCCCACACTGGAAACATCCTCTTCACATCCACTCTATCCAAGCCTTTCACTATTCTATAGGTTTCATAGAAATCATAGAAAATAGGTGCAGGAGTAGGCCATTCAGCCCTTCGAGCCTGCACCACCATTCAATATGATCATGGCTGATCATCCAACTCAGTTTCAATAAGGTTGCCTCTCATTCTCCTAAACTCCAGCGAGTACAGGTCCAGGGCCAACAAATGCTCATCATAGGTTAACCCACTCATTCCTGGGATCATTCTTGTAAACCTCTGGACCCTCTCCAGAGCCAGCACATCCTTCCTCAGATATCGTGCCCGAAATTGCTCATATTTCAAATGCAGCCTGACCAGCGCCTGATAGAGCCTCAGCATTACATCGCAGTGGAGACATTTGATTTTTCTCAATTCTGTTAACCCTTGCTGTCTCCTCCCCTTCCCACCTCTCCCTCAGTCCTCGGGCCCTGGCATTCCCTCTCTCTCTATCTCCCTCCCCCACCCTAGGCGCACTAGCTTCTCATTTTCACACCACAAACAGCTTACAATGGCTTGTTCCCTTTATCATCGATACTTTTTTTGCATATCTTTCATTCATTGTTCTTTATCTCTCCACATCACCGTCTATATCTCTCGTTTCCCTGATCCCTGACCAGTCTGAAGAAGGGTCTCGACCCGAAACGTCGCCTATCTCCTTCGCTCCTTAGATGCTGCTGCACCCGCTGAGTTTCTCCAGCCTTTTGTGTACCCTCAGCATTACATCCTTGTTTTTGTATACAAGCCCTCTTGAAATAAATGGCAGCATTAAGTTTGCTTTCTTTGCTGCTGATTAGACTTTCAGATTAACTTTTTGGCAATCCTGCACCAGCACTCCCCAGTCCCTTTGCACCTCCGATTTCTGGATTCTCACCCCATTTAGAAAATAATTTCCTACCACCAAAATGCATTACTCCATGCTTTGCTACACTATATCCCACCTGCCACTTCTCTGCCCACTCTAACAGCCTGTCCAAGTCCTTCTGCAGAGTCCCCACTTTCTCTACACTACCTGTCCCCCCCACCTATTTTCTACACCACCTGCCCCTCCCCCTATTTTCGTATCATCTGCAAACTTTGCCACAAAGTCTTCAATCCCCTCGTCCAAATCATTAATATACAATGTGAAAAGTAGCGGCCCCAGCACCGACCCTTGCGGAACTCCACTAGTCACTGGCAGCCATCCAGAAAAAGCCCCCTTTATTGCCACTTTAGTGTCTTCTGCCATCCAGCCAACCTGCTTTCCTTGCTAGTATCTGCCCTTTGATGCCGTGGGCTCTCATCTTATTTAGCAGCTTAATCTGTGGCACCTTATCAAAGGCTGAAAATCTAAGTAAACAATATCTACTGACTCTCCTTGGACTGTCCTGCTATTTACTTCTTCAAAGAATTCCAGCAAACTTGTCAAGCAAGACCTCCCCTTCACAAAGCCGTACTGACTTTGGCCTATTTTATCATGAACTTCGAAGTACTCTGTAACTGCATCCTTGATAATGGACTCTAAAATCTTACCAACCGCCGAAGTCAGGCTAACCAGCCTATAGTTCCCACTATTCTGCCTTGCTTCCTATTTGTGCAGCAGGGTAATATTGGCAATTTTCCAATCATTTGGGACCACTCCTGTCAATATCACTGTCAATGCCTCCACAATCTCCACAGCCACCTCTTTCAGACCCCTAGGATGCAGTCCATCCTGTCCAGGTGACATCCACCTTCAGCCCTTTCAGCTTCCCAAGCACCTTCTCCCATCGTAATAACAACTCCACTAACTCCCACACCCTGAGTCTCTCGAATTTCAGGCACGTTGCTGGTGTATTCCACTGTGAAGACTGATGCAAGAAAGTTATTCAGCTCCTCTGCCATTTCTTTATTCCCCATTATCACTTCTCCTGCTTCAATCTCCAGTAGTCCAACATCCACTCTTGCCGTTTGTTCTCTTTATATAACTGAATAAACTCTTGCTGTCTATTTTTATATTATTTTCCAACTTTTTTTCCACCCAACACCAATCAGTCTGAAAAAGGGCCCAGCCCCGCAACGTCGTCTGTCTATTCTCTCCACTGATGCTGCCTGACCCGCTGAGTTCCACCGGCATCCTTGTCTTTTGAACATTTTCCCACAGCTGCCCATGCCCTTTGCCCCTCTCCCCACCCGTAGTAACTAAGCAGGACAGGCAACATCTCTGCAGAGAAGGGACGGGTGATGTTTCGGATTGAGACCCTTTTCCTCAGACTGAGTGTCAGGGGAGAGCAAGTCTAGAGATATGGAAGGCTAGGTGTGAAAATGACAGATCAAAGCTGATGAGTGTAAGGAAATGTTGAATGGTTCATTGTTGGTTGAGCGGAAGGTGACTGTGGAAGAAATTAATTTAGAGGGAAATTAAAGGAAAAACTGAAAGGTTAGCTTCAAGGGACTTTGTTGCATGAAATCATGGAGAGATGGCGGCAGGAAACTGCTCACCAGTTCTCTGACTTCATAGTAGAATTAGCCGACAGTTATACTGCGCAGTAAACAACTTTTGTTTTTTGTCAGATACAGCTATACGAAAATATACTCTCTGCTACATGGGTACCGATTATTTCATTAGTCATAACATACTTTTCACTTATGTTAATCTTATATATTTGGTTAACCTTTCAGACAGCCCACGCCACCATCCCCTCTCCGAGCCAATCATAAGCCCCCCATTTACAGTAACATTTCTATGCTACCAGCGGTAGGTGGCGCGGGTGTAACTACTGTAACTTCTCACAAAGGAAAATAAACTTCCTTATCTCCTCTGCTATTTCACGTTTGCATTACCATCCACCCTCCAACACATTCCCAGACAAGAGGTATTACGTCTAATCTTACTTTGCCGATTCCCACAACCTCTTCTGCAAGCGAGAGCTGCCAATTGTCACATCCAAAACACCCTTTCGTTACCTTGTCCAATTCCAATCAAAATTAAGTAAGGAGGGATATTAATTCTCCTTCCACAGTGACAACGCGGCATACATTCAGTAATATTTAACCAGGAGGACAGCAGAACTAGTGGGAGAACCAGGATGGGGGAGGGACGGAGAGCGAGGGATAGCAAGGGTTACTTGGTTAGATAAATCAATATTTATACCTCTGGGTTATAAGCTGCCCCAGCGAAATATGGAGGTGTTTATGAATTTAGAGATGCAGCACAGAAACTCCACCTTCACCCCTCCCTCCCACCTGACACCATCTGTCCATCCCATACCCACACACCAGGTTCAGCCATTCGCTTACCTGCCCCGACCCAACATGACCCTGCAAATGGGTGAAGTAAGTGACAAAAACACAAGTGTTCGAACAATTATATATTTATTAAAGTGGAATGCTTTAGTTGCACAGTAGATTGGATTTTGCATCAACAGTACATTGCAAGGCATTTAGAATTCAAACTAACATGAAGACGGTAATTTTGAACCAATGATTTGCAGAGTGTGTGGAAGCATTTCTCAGCATTTCTGGGCTGTTGTTCTGTTTTATAGGTGATTTTTTTTCCTGTATGGTGAAGTATTTCACATTATAGATTGGAGGGTAGATCAGCTATCCTTTGGCCATAGAATAAGTGAGAAGCCAATTTGGTTCGGGAACTCGTAGGAATCAGATTCATCTGGACCACACCAGTTTACAGTGCACTCCTCTGAACCAAAGTCTGAAGAAGGGTCTCTACCCGAAACATCACCCATCCAGAGATGCTGCCTGTCCCGCTGAGTTACTCCAGCATTTTGTGTCTACAAAAGGTACAGAGTTGGATATGAAGGAATGTGTCAGATTTAAACAAACTGCATTTTTCCCAAGCTGAGAAGGCTCGAAAGTGGCCAGCAGATCCAACTTTGATCGGCTTTATTAATCCGAGATGAACACTCATCTGCGGCTATTTACAGCGCAGGAGACCTGGGTTTGATCCTGACTGCGGGTGCTGTCTATATGGAGTTTGTACGTTCTCCACTTGACCTGCGAGGGTTTTCCCCGGGTGTTCCGGTTACCGCCCACGTTCCAAATAGGTTTGTGGGTTAATTAATTGGCTTCAGTAAACTTGTAAATTGTCCCTAGTGTGTGTAGGATAGAGTTAGCGTGCAGGGATCGTTGGTCGGTGCACTCAGTAGGCGGAAGGGCCTGCTTTCCCCCTGTATCTGTAGACATAACCAAATGAACCAGATAGGCAGCATAAACACTGAACAAATCGACTCATCTCTAGTCTCTTTTAAATCGAGCATTAGAAAATAGGAATGCAAAATATAATTAACAGTTTTAATCTAGTCCAGTCGAGGGCAAATTAACCCCCGCGCAGACGAAGCATGAGCTGGATGGTGGACTGAGACCTGATGTTGTAATCGGAGAGCAACCGGCCATCTTCCAGTTGTTTGCTCTCAAATACCAGGCGCTGTTGGTCGGGCGCGACCCCTTCCTGCCGTTGTACTTTCTGTCTAAACTCCCGCACGGACTCAGTAGGCAGCACGTCGAACGTCTTCGTTTGCCCCTTGTCGTTGAGGAGGAATATCTGCATGCGTTCCTCCTTCCTGATCAGCAGCATGACCGTGGGGTCGGGGGGGAGGTTGTAGTCACACAGCCGGCTGTTGTCCCGAAGCTCCACCTGCTGCCCGTTTTGCACCATCAGGCGCTGTTGGGAACCAGGCACCTGAGTTGCATTGTATATTTTCTCCTTGAGAGCCGACACCTGGACGTAAGGGTCGACATCCAGTTGCAAAGACTCACCGTTCAAATACTTCAACTGGAGTCTCATCTTGCCAAATCACTGTGGAAAAATGAGAAGAGATTAGAATCCTTTATATCACTTGTGAACCAACAATTCTGCATTTATGTAATTACTTATTGTTAAATCCACACAGTTACACTTAGTTCATTGTCCCGTGTGCTGGATATTTCACATTACTGGAGTACCAATGACAATAAACTAAACTTATTACGAAGTGCCTTTTACTTTGAGGTGGGAGGAATGGTGGCAAATGATTTCTCCTGTTGAACCTCGGTTAACCTTACTGAATCCTTCACAAACGTTTACTGGGCTCAGCACATTGATGCAATCTTAAAGAAAGCACATCAATGCCTTTACTGCAGAGTGACACAGCTGTAGAGTTGCTGCCTTACAGTGCCAGAGACCCGAGTTTCGATCCCGACTACGGGTGATGTCTGTACAGAGTTTGTACGTTCTCCCACTGACCTGCGTGGGTTTTCTCCAGGTGCTCTGAAGCTGGAGAAAACCCCAAGAGCTAAATGACTCTCCCCATCCAGTGAATCTCACATCCAGTGAATTGACCTCCACTGCCTTCTGTGGCAGAGAATTCCACAGATGCGCAACTCTCTGGGTGAGACTCCAAGGGCGGCTGAGCTGCAATACTGAGCTTCTGACAGAAGAGGTCCCCCGTGAGCTAAGTTTCGTTTAACACTGCGGTTGCACCGCTTCTCGGGAAACGAGAGCAGGCGTTCACAAGTGTTGTATTGTCATTTGTCCCAGATAAAACATTCACATGCTTTCTTTCAGCAGCACAACAGGATATGTAAACACAGTCCAATCTGTGAACAATGTAATAAACGAGAAAAAGTTAATTGTGTGTGAGTATATATATACACACACACACACACATATAAAATCAAATAAGCAATAATAGTAAATCCGTGGCAATAAAAAACAAACTGCGGGAGGAACTCTGAAGAAGTCTGAAGAAGGGTCTCGACCCGAAACGTCGCCTATCTCCTTCGCTCCTTAGATGCTGCTGCACCCGCTGAGTTTCTCCAGCTTTTTGTGTACCGTGCGGGAGGAACTCAGCTGGTCAGACCGCCAGAAGGATGGTCCCAAATCAGAGTCGACTACCACAGATGCTGCCTGACCCGCTGACTTACTGGAAACAAAATACTGGAGTAACTCAGCGGGACAGGCAGCATCTCTGGAGGGTACACAAAAGGCTGGAGAAACTCAGCGGACAAGCAGCATCTAAGGAGCGAAGGAGAGAAGCTTATCTATCGCTCCATAGATGCTGCTGCACCCGCTGAGTTTCTCCAGCATTTTGTGTCCCCTCGATTTTCCAGCATCTGCAGTTCCTTCTTTAACAACAAGGATATCACCTTCGCGGTTTACACCGAAGATAGACGAGAAATGTTGTAGTAAATCAGCGGGACAAGCAGCACCTCTAGAGAAAAGGAATAGGTGACGTTTCGGGTCGAGACCCTTCTTGGGGCTAGTAATGATTATTTAACGCGCTATTCCAGTGAGATAATCGTCTCCTTTGAAAGTAGCGGAAACAGGTGTCACTTAAACCCACGAACATATGAATGTGGGAAGACTTAAGCAGAAGGCCATTCGGGCCGCTTCACCATTGGGGATGTCACGGCTGATAATTTATTTCACCCGCAGGTAGACACAAAATGCTGGAGTAACTCAGCGGGACCAGGCAGCATCTCTGGAGAGAAGGGACGGGGACCCGTCTTCAGACTGAAGATGGAGGAGAGGGAACTGGAGGTAAGAAAAGGCCAGGACAAAAGTCAGGGCGTGCAACTGTGACAGAGGAAGGGTGGAGCCCACAATAGACTATTTTTGGCTGGGGAAGAGGTTACAGCAGAGGGACACACACACAGGGATGCGAGAAGTGGAACTCATAGGACGGCTAGGGGGTGGGAGAGGGCGGAGAGAGAGAATGCAGGGATTATTTGGAATGAGATAAATCGACGATTATACCGCTGGGTTGTAAACTGCCCAAGCGGAATATGTGGCCACAAAAAGCTGGAGTATCTCAGCGGCAGCATCTCTGGAAGAGAATGGGTGAGATTTCGGGTCGAGACCCTTCTTCAGGTGAGGTGCTGTTCCTCCATCGCCCGACACTAACCCAGGATCACCTGATCCCAATATTTATCTAAATCTTCACCTCTCTATGTTATCAGCTGGTAATAGCATTTACCACCCGATGCACAGAATGGTAGTCATTTGTGTTTAAATTGTGAATTTGCCTGTGTTCAAAACTTTGAACTTACCAATCGAAGCGTCACAATCCTTGGTGGGTACGCAAAAAAGTGGATGAGAGTCTGATTGCAGAATATTCTGTCTCTTTTCGCTTGGTTCGCTGGGACACGAGCTTCGATGCACACACCTCTCCTGGCGTCTAGCAGTCGTCTCCGCTCCCTCTGGCCGCTTCCCTTTGAATTTATCTCCTCTTCCAAGTTTCTGAACGTCAGCGCCACTCCCCCTCCCTCCGAGTACCCACAGGCTGGTTCATTGCTGCAAGCAAACACACGTCATCTCAGTTTTCGTTTCCGAAAACAAAGTCAGCCGCTTTCGCAGCTGCCGGCTATTTCACTTTCGGTTTCCTTTCTGACCCCCTGAATCCGAAATACAATAACAGCCCAGGGAATCGAAGCTGCAATCAGCTGTCGACCCACCATCACTGCATGCAGTTCTTGACTAAATGCAACATGACAAATAACCGCTCTTCGCATCTGTGGCAAGGAACTGCAGATGCTGGTTTAAACCGAAGATAGTCACAGAAAGTTGGAGTGACTCAGCGGTTCACACAGCATCTTTGGAGAAAAGGGATAGGTGACGTTTCGGGTCGAGAGCCTTCTTCAGACACTGTATTATGGTTTCAACTGATTGAGAAGCTTTAAGGGGCGGAACCTTCAAGGGTCCCGGGGGATTTGGAGTGAAAATGACACCCATCACGTGCCACCCCCTCCGTTTTAAGGTCATAAGGGATAGTAGAATTAGGCCGTTCGGCCCATTATGTCTAATCTGCCATTCAATCAATGCTTATCTATCCCTCCTAACCCCATTCTCCTGCCTTCTCCCCATAACCCCTGACACTTGTACTAATCAAGAATCTATCTATCGCTGCCTTAAAAATATCCACTGACTTGGCCTCCACAACCTTCTGTAGCAAAGAATTCCACAGATTCACCACCCTCTGACTAAATACATTTCTCCTCAACTCCTTCCTAAAAGATCGTCCTTTAATTGTGACGATATGACCTGTAGTCCTAGACTCTCCCACACTGGAAACATCCTCTTCACATCCACTCTATCCAAGCCTTTCACTATTCTATAGGTTTCATAGAAATCATAGAATAGAGTAGGCCATTCAGCCCTTCGAGCCTGCACCACCATTCAATATGATCATGGCTGATCATCCAACTCAGTTTCAATAAGGTTGCCTCTCATTCTCCTAAACTCCAGCGAGTACAGGTCCAGGGCCAACAAATGCTCATCATAGGTTAACCCACTCATTCCTGGGATCATTCTTGTAAACCTCTGGACCCTCTCCAGAGCCAGCACATCCTTCCTCAGATATCGTGCCCGAAATTGCTCATATTTCAAATGCAGCCTGACCAGCGCCTGATAGAGCCTCAGCATTACATCGCAGTGGAGACATTTGAATTTTCTCAATTCTGTTAACCCTTGCTGTCTCCTCCCCTTCCCACCTCTCCCTCAGTCCTAGAGCATTCCCTCTCTCTCTATCTCCCTCCCCCACCCTAGGCGCACTAGCTTCTCATTTTCACACCACAAACAGCTTACAATGGCTTGTTCCCTTTATCATCGATACTTTTTTGCATATCTTTCATTCATTGTTCTTTATCTCTCCACATCACCGTCTATATCTCTCGTTTCCCTGATCCCTGACCAGTCTGAGGAAGGGTCTCGACCCGAAACGTCGCCTATCTCCTTCGCTCCTTAGATGCTGCTGCACCCGCTGAGTTTCTCCAGCCTTTTGTGTACCCTCAGCATTACATCCTTGTTTTTGTATACAAGCCCTCTTGAAATAAATGGCAGCATTAAGTTTGCTTTCTTTGCTGCTGATTAGACTTTCAGATTAACTTTTTGGCAATCCTGCACCAGCACTCCCCAGTCCCTTTGCACCTCCGATTTCTGGATTCTCACCCCATTTAGAAAATAATTTCCTACCACCAAAATGCATTACTCCATGCTTTGCTACACTATATCCCACCTGCCACTTCTCTGCCCACTCTAACAGCCTGTCCAAGTCCTTCTGCAGAGTCCCCACTTTCTCTACACTACCTGTCCCCCCACCTATTTTCTACACCACCTGCCCCTCCCCCTATTTTCGTATCATCTGCAAACTTTGCCACAAAGTCTTCAATCCCCTCGTCCAAATCATTAATATACAATGTGAAAAAGTAGAGGCCCCAGCACCGACCCTTGCGGAACTCCACTAGTCACTGGCAGCCATCCAGAAAAAGCACCCTGATGCTGCCTGACCCGCTGAGTTCCACCGGCATCCTTGTCTTTTGAACACTTTCCCACAGCTGCCCATGCCCTTTGCCCCTCTCCCCAGCCGTAGTAACTAAGCAGGACAGGCAACATCTCTGCAGAGAAGGGATGGGTGATGTTTCGGATTGAGACCCTTCCTCAGACTGAGTGTCAGGGGAGAGCAAGTCTAGAGATATGGAAGGGTAGGTGTGAAAATGACAGATCAAAGCTGATGAGTGTAAGGAAATGTTGAATGGTTCATTGTTAGCTGAGCGGAAGGTGACTGTGGAAGAAATTAATTTAGAGGGAAATTAAAGGAAAAACTGAAAGTTACAGGTTCGCTTCAAGGGACTTTGTTGCATGAAATCATGGAGAGATGGCGGCAGGAAACTGCTCACCAGTTCTCTGACTTCATAGTAGAATTAGCCGACAGTTATACTGTGCAGTAAACAACTTTTGTTTTTTGTCAGATACAGCTATACGAAAATATACTCTCTGCTACATGGGTACCGATTATTTCATTAGTCATAACATACTTTTCACTTATGTTAATCTTATATATTTGGTTAACCTTTCAGACAGCCCACGCCACCATCCCCTCTCCGAGCCAATCATAAGCCCCCCATTTACAGTAACATTTCTATGCTACCAGCGGTAGGTGGCGTGTGTGTAACTACTGTAACTTCTCACAAAGGAAAATAAAACTTCCTTATCTCCTCTGCTATTTCATGTTTGCATTACCATCCACCCTCCAACACATTCCCAGACAAGAGGTATTACGTCTAATCTTACTTTGCCGATTCCCACAACCTCTTCTGCAAGCGAGAGCTGCCAATTGTCACATCCAAAACACCCTTTCGTTACCTTGTCCAATTCCAATCAAAATTAAGTAAGGAGGGATATTAATTCTCCTTCCACAGTGACAACGCGGCATACATTCAGTAATATTTAACCAGGAGGACAGCAGAACTAGTGGGAGAACCAGGATGGGGGAGGGACGGAGAGCGAGGGATAGCAAGGGTTACTTGGTTAGATAAATCAATATTTATACCTCTGGGTTATAAGCTGCCCCAGCGAAATATGGAGGTGTTTATGAATTTAGAGATGCAGCACAGAAACTCCACCTTCACCCCTCCCTCCCACCTGACACCATCTGTCCATCCCATACCCACACACCAGGTTCAGCCAATCGCTTACCTGCCCCGACCCAACATGACCCTGCAAATGGGTGAAGTAAGTGACAAAAAACACAAGTGTTCGAACAATTATATATTTATTAAAGTGGAATGCTTTAGTTGCACAGTAGATTGGATTTTGCATCAACAGTACATTGCAAGGCATTTAGAATTCAAACTAACATGAAGACGGTAATTTTGAACCAATGATTTGCAGAGTGTGTGGAAGCATTTTCTCAGCATTTCTGGGCTGTTGTTCTGTTTTATAGGTGATTTTTTTTTCCTGTATGGTGAAGTATTTCACATTATAGATTGGAGGGTAGATCAGCTATCCTTTGGCCATAGAATAAGTGAGAAGCCAATTTGGTTCGGGAACTCGTAGGAATCAGATTCATCTGGACCACACCAGTTTACAGTGCACTCCTCTGAACCAAAGTCTGAAGAAGGGTCTCTACCCGAAACATCACCCATCCAGAGATGCTGCCTGTCCCGCTGAGTTACTCCAGCATTTTGTGTCTACAAAAGGTACAGAGTTGGATATGAAGGAATGTGTCAGATTTAAACAAACTGCATTTTTCCCAAGCTGAGAAGGCTCGAAAGTGGCCAGCAGATCCAACTTTGATCGGCTTTATTAATCCGAGATGAACACTCATCTGCGGCTATTTACAGCGCAGGAGACCTGGGTTTGATCCTGACTGCGGGTGCTGTCTATATGGAGTTTGTACGTTCTCCACTTGACCTGCGAGGGTTTTCCCCGGGTGTTCCGGTTACCGCCCACGTTCCAAATAGGTTTGTGGGTTAATTAATTGGCTTCAGTAAACTTGTAAATTGTCCCTAGTGTGTGTAGGATAGAGTTAGCGTTGCAGGGATCGTTGGTCGGTGCACTCAGTAGGCGGAAGGGCCTGCTTTCCCCCTGTATCTGTAGACATAACCAAATGAACCAGATAGGCAGCATAAACACTGAACAAATCGACTCATCTCTAGTCTCTTTTAAATCGAGCATTAGAAAATAGGAATGCAAAATATAATTAAACAGTTTTAATCTAGTCCAGTCGAGGGCAAATTAACCCCGCGCAGACGAAGCATGAGCTGGATGGTGGACTGAGACCTGATGTTGTAATCGGAGAGCAACCGGCCATCTTCCAGTTGTTTTGCTCTCAAATACCAGGCGCTGTTGGTCGGGCGCGACCCCTTCCTGCCGTTGTACTTTCTGTCTAAACTCCCGCACGGACTCAGTAGGCAGCACGTCGAACGTCTTCATTTGCCCCTTGTCGTTGAGGAGGAATATCTGCATGCGTTCCTCCTTCCTGATCAGCAGCATGACCGTGGGGTCGGGGGGGAGGTTGTAGTCACACAGCCGGCTGTTGTCCCGAAGCTCCACCTGCTGCCCGTTTTGCACCATCAGGCGCTGTTGGGAACCAGGCACCTGAGTTGCATTGTATATTTTCTCCTTGAGAGCCGACACCTGGACGTAAGGGTCGACATCCAGTTGCAAAGACTCACCGTTCAAATACTTCAACTGGAGTCTCATCTTGCCAAATCACTGTGGAAAAATGAGAAGAGATTAGAATCCTTTATATCACTTGTGAACCAACAATTCTGCATTTATGTAATTACTTATTGTTAAATCCACACAGTTACACTTAGTTCATTGTCCCGTGTGCTGGATATTTCACATTACTGGAGTACCAATGACAATAAACTAAACTTATTACGAAGTGCCTTTTACTTTGAGGTGGGAGGAATGGTGGCAAATGATTTCTCCTGTTGAACCTCGGTTAACCTTACTGAATCCTTCACAAACGTTTACTGGGCTCAGCACATTGATGCAATCTTAAAGAAAGCACATCAATGCCTTTACTGCAGAGTGACACAGCTGTAGAGTTGCTGCCTTACAGTGCCAGAGACCCGAGTTCGATCCCGACTACGGGTGATGTCTGTACAGAGTTTGTACGTTCTCCCACTGACCTGCGTGGGTTTTCTCCAGGTGCTCTGAAGCTGGAGAAAACCCCAAGAGCTAAATGACTCTCCCCATCCAGTGAATCTCACATCCAGTGAATTGACCTCCACTGCCTTCTGTGGCAGAGAATTCCACAGATGCGCAACTCTCTGGGTGAGACTCCAAGGGCGGCTGAGCTGCAATACTGAGCTTCTGACAGAAGAGGTCCCCCGTGAGCTAAGTTTCGTTTAACACTGCGGTTGCACCGCTTCTCGGGAAACGAGAGCAGGCGTTCACAAGTGTTGTATTGTCATTTGTCCCAGATAAAACATTCACATGCTTTCTTTCAGCAGCACAACAGGATATGTAAACACAGTCCAATCTGTGAACAATGTAATAAACGAGAAAAAGTTGAGTGTGTGAGTATATATATACACACACACACACACATATAAAAACAAATAAGCAATAATAGTAAATCCGTGGCAATAAAAAACAAACTGCGGGACGAACTCTGAAGAAGTCTGAAGAAGGGTCTCGACCCGAAACGTCGCCTATCTCCTTCGCTCCTTAGATGCTGCTGCACCCGCTGAGTTTCTCCAGCTTTTTGTGTACCGTGCGGGAGGAACTCAGCTGGTCAGACCGCCAGAAGGATGGTCCCAAATCAGAGTCGACTACCACAGATGCTGCCTGACCCGCTGACTTACTGGAAACAAAATACTGGAGTAACTCAGCGGGACAGGCAGCATCTCTGGAGGGGACACAAAAGGCTGGAGAAACTCAGCGGGACAAGCAGCATCTAAGGAGCGAAGGAGAGAAGCTTATCTATCGCTCCATAGATGCTGCTGCACCCGCTGAGTTTCTCCAGCATTTTGTGTCCCCTCGATTTTCCAGCATCTGCAGTTCCTTCTTTAACAACAAGGATATCACCTTCGCGGTTTACACCGAAGATAGACGAGAAATGTTGTAGTAAATCAGCGGGACAAGCAGCATCTCTAGAGAAAGGGAATAGGTGACGTTTCGGGTCGAGACCCTTCTTGGGGCTAGTAAAGATTATTTAACGCGCTATTCCAGTGAGATAATCGTCTCCTTTGAAAGTAGCGGAAACAGGTGTCACTTAAACCCACGAACATATGAATGTGGGAAGACTTAAGCAGAAGGCCATTCGGGCCGCTTCACCATTGGGGATGTCACGGCTGATAATTTATTTCACCCGCAGGTAGACACAAAATGCTGGAGTAACTCAGCGGGACCAGGCAGCATCTCTGGAGAGAAGGGACGGGGACCCGTCTTCAGACTGAAGATGGAGGAGAGGGATCTGGAGGTAAGAAAAGGCCAGGACAAAAGTCAGGGCGTGCAACTGTGACAGAGGAAGGGTGGAGCCCACAATAGACTATTTTTGGCTGGGGAAGAGGTTACAGCAGAGGGACACACACACAGGGATGCGAGAAGTGGAACTCATAGGACGGCTAGGGGTGGGAGAGGGCGGAGAGAGAGAATGCAGGGATTATTTGGAATGAGATAAATCGACGATTATACCGCTGGGTTGTAAACTGCCCAAGCGGAATATGTGGCCACAAAAAGCTGGAGTATCTCAGCGGCAGCATCTCTGGAAGAGAATGGGTGAGATTTCGGGTCGAGACCCTTCTTCAGGTGAGGTGCTGTTCCTCCATCGCCCGACACTAACCCAGGATCACCTGATCCCAATATTTATCTGCTAAATCTTCACCTCTCTATGTTATCAGCTGGTAATAGCATTTACCACCCGATGCACAGAATGGTAGTCATTTATGTTTAAATTGTGAATTTGCCTGTGTTCAAAACTTTGAACTTACCAATCGAAGCGTCACAATCCTTGTCGGGGACGCAAGAAGTGGATGAGAGTCTGATTGCAGAATATTCTGTCTCTTTTCGCTTGGTTCGCTGGGACACGAGCTTCGATGCACACACCTCTCCTGGCGTCTAGCAGTCGTCTCCGCTCCCTCTGGCCGCTTCCCTTTGAATTTATCTCCTCTTCCAAGTTTCTGAACGTCAGCGCCACTCCCCCTCCCTCCGAGTACCCACAGGCTGGTTCATTGCTGCAAGCAAACACACGTCATCTCAGTTTCGTTTCCGAAAACAAAGTCAGCCGCTTTCGCAGCTGCCGGCTATTTCACTTTCGGTTTCCTTTCTGACCCCCTGAATCCGAAATACAATAACAGCCCAGGGAATCGAAGCTGCAATCAGCTGTCGGCCCACCATCACTGCATGCAGTTCTTGACTAAATGCAACATGACAAATAACCGCTCTTCGCATCTGTGGCAAGGAACTGCAGATGCTGGTTTAAACCGAAGATAGTCACAGAAAGTTGGAGTGACTCAGCGGTTCACACAGCATCTTTGGAGAAAAGGGATAGGTGACGTTTCGGGTCGAGAGCCTTCTTCAGACACTGTATTATGGTTTCAACTGATTGAGAAGCTTTAAGGGGCGGAACCTTCAAGGGTCCCGGGGGATTTGGAGTGAAAATGACACCCATCACGTGCCACCCCCTCCGTTTTAAGGTCATAAGGGATAGTAGAATTAGGCCGTTCGGCCCATTATGTCTAATCTGCCATTCAATCAATGCTTATCTATCCCTCCTAACCCCATTCTCCTGCCTTCTCCCCATAACCCCTGACACTTGTACTAATCAAGAATCTATCTATCGCTGCCTTAAAAATATCCACTGACTTGGCCTCCACAACCTTCTGTAGCAAAGAATTCCACAGATTCACCACCCTCTGACTAAATACATTTCTCCTCAACTCCTTCCTAAAAGATCGTCCTTTAATTGTGACGATATGACCTGTAGTCCTAGACTCTCCCACACTGGAAACATCCTCTTCACATCCACTCTATCCAAGCCTTTCACTATTCTATAGGTTTCATAGAAATCATAGAATAGAGTAGGCCATTCAGCCCTTCGAGCCTGCACCACCATTCAATATGATCATGGCTGATCATCCAACTCAGTTTCAATAAGGTTGCCTCTCATTCTCCTAAACTCCAGCGAGTACAGGTCCAGGGCCAACAAATGCTCATCATAGGTTAACCCACTCATTCCTGGGATCATTCTTGTAAACCTCTGGACCCTCTCCAGAGCCAGCACATCCTTCCTCAGATATCGTGCCCGAAATTGCTCATATTTCAAATGCAGCCTGACCAGCGCCTGATAGAGCCTCAGCATTACATCGCAGTGGAGACATTTGAATTTTCTCAATTCTGTTAACCCTTGCTGTCTCCTCCCCTTCCCACCTCTCCCTCAGTCCTAGAGCATTCCCTCTCTCTCTATCTCCCTCCCCACCCTAGGCGCACTAGCTTCTCATTTTCACACCACAAACAGCTTACAATGGCTTGTTCCCTTTATCATCGATACTTTTTTGCATATCTTTCATTCATTGTTCTTTATCTCTCCACATCACCGTCTATATCTCTCGTTTCCCTGATCCCTGACCAGTCTGAGGAAGGGTCTCGACCCGAAACGTCGCCTATCTCCTTCGCTCCTTAGATGCTGCTGCACCCGCTGAGTTTCTCCAGCCTTTTGTGTACCTCAGCATTACATCCTTGTTTTTGTATACAAGCCCTCTTGAAATAAATGGCAGCATTAAGTTTGCTTTCTTTGCTGCTGATTAGACTTTCAGATTAACTTTTTGGCAATCCTGCACCAGCACTCCCCAGTCCCTTTGCACTCCGATTTCTGGATTCTCACCCCATTTAGAAAATAATTTCCTACCACCAAAATGCATTACTCCATGCTTTGCTACACTATATCCCACCTGCCACTTCTCTGCCCACTCTAACAGCCTGTCCAAGTCCTTCTGCAGAGTCCCCACTTTCTCTACACTACCTGTCCCCCCCACCTATTTTCTACACCACCTGCCCCTCCCCCTATTTTCGTATCATCTGCAAACTTTGCCACAAAGTCTTCAATCCCCTCGTCCAAATCATTAATATACAATGTGAAAAGTAGCGGCCCCAGCACCGACCCTTGCGGAACTCCACTAGTCACTGGCAGCCATCCAGAAAAAGCACCCTGATGCTGCCTGACCCGCTGAGTTCCACCGGCATCCTTGTCTTTTGAACACTTTCCCACAGCTGCCCATGCCCTTTGCCCCTCTCCCCAGCCGTAGTAACTAAGCAGGACAGGCAACATCTCTGCAGAGAAGGGATGGGTGATGTTTCGGATTGAGACCCTTCCTCAGACTGAGTGTCAGGGGAGAGCAAGTCTAGAGATATGGAAGGGTAGGTGTGAAAATGACAGATCAAAGCTGATGAGTGTAAGGAAATGTTGAATGGTTCATTGTTAGCTGAGCGGAAGGTGACTGTGGAAGAAATTAATTTAGAGGGAAATTAAAGGAAAAACTGAAAGTTACAGGTTCGCTTCAAGGGACTTTGTTGCATGAAATCATGGAGAGATGGCGGCAGGAAACTGCTCACCAGTTCTCTGACTTCATAGTAGAATTAGCCGACAGTTATACTGTGCAGTAAACAACTTTTGTTTTTTGTCAGATACAGCTATACGAAAATATACTCTCTGCTACATGGGTACCGATTATTTCATTAGTCATAACATACTTTTCACTTATGTTAATCTTATATATTTGGTTAACCTTTCAGACAGCCCACGCCACCATCCCCTCTCCGAGCCAATCATAAGCCCCCATTTACAGTAACATTTCTATGCTACCAGCGGTAGGTGGCGTGTGTGTAACTACTGTAACTTCTCACAAAGGAAAATAAACTTCCTTATCTCCTCTGCTATTTCATGTTTGCATTACCATCCACCCTCCAACACATTCCCAGAGAAGAGGTAATACGTCTAATCTTACTTTGCCGATTCCCACAACCTCTTCTGCAAGCGAGAGCTGCCAATTGTCACATCCAAAAACACCCTTTCGTTACCTTGTCCAATTCCAATCAAAATTAAGTAAGGAGGGATATTAATTCTCCTTCCACAGTGACAACGCGGCATACATTCAGTAATATTTAACCAGGAGGACAGCAGAACTAGTGGGAGAACCAGGATGGGGGAGGGACGGAGAGCGAGGGATAGCAAGGGTTACTTGGTTAGATAAATCAATATTTATACCTCTGGGTTATAAGCTGCCCCAGCGAAATATGGAGGTGTTTATGAATTTAGAGATGCAGCACAGAAACTCCACCTTCACCCCTCCCTCCCACCTGACACCATCTGTCCATCCCATACCCACACACCAGGTTCAGCCAATCGCTTACCTGCCCCGACCCAACATGACCCTGCAAATGGGTGAAGTAAGTGACAAAAACACAAGTGTTCGAACAATTATATATTTATTAAAGTGGAATGCTTTAGTTGCACAGTAGATTGGATTTTGCATCAACAGTACATTGCAAGGCATTTAGAATTCAAACTAACATGAAGACGGTAATTTTGAACCAATGATTTGCAGAGTGTGTGGAAGCATTTCTCAGCATTTCTGGGCTGTTGTTCTGTTTTATAGGTGATTTTTTTTCCTGTATGGTGAAGTATTTCACATTATAGATTGGAGGGTAGATCAGCTATCCTTTGGCCATAGAATAAGTGAGAAGCCAATTTGGTTCGGGAACTCGTAGGAATCAGATTCATCTGGACCACACCAGTTTACAGTGCACTCCTCTGAACCAAAGTCTGAAGAAGGGTCTCGACCCGAAACATCACCCATCCAGAGATGCTGCCTGTCCCGCTGAGTTACTCCAGCATTTTGTGTCTACAAAAGGTACAGAGTTGGATATGAAGGAATGTGTCAGATTTAAACAAACTGCATTTTTCCCAAGCTGAGAAGGCTCGAAAGTGGCCAGCAGATCCAACTTTGATCGGCTTTATTAATCCGAGATGAACACTCATCTGCGGCTATTTACAGCGCAGGAGACCTGGGTTTGATCCTGACTGCGGGTGCTGTCTATATGGAGTTTGTACGTTCTCCACTTGACCTGCGAGGGTTTTCCCCGGGTGTTCCGGTTACCGCCCACGTTCCAAATAGGTTTGTGGGTTAATTAATTGGCTTCAGTAAACTTGTAAATTGTCCCTAGTGTGTGTAGGATAGAGTTAGCGTGCAGGGATCGTTGGTCGGTGCACTCAGTAGGCGGAAGGGCCTGCTTTCCCCCTGTATCTGTAGACATAACCAAATGAACCAGATAGGCAGCATAAACACTGAACAAATCGACTCATCTCTAGTCTCTTTTAAATCGAGCATTAGAAAATAGGAATGCAAAATATAATTAACAGTTTTAATCTAGTCCAGTCGAGGGCAAATTAACCCCCGCGCAGACGAAGCATGAGCTGGATGGTGGACTGAGACCTGATGTTGTAATCGGAGAGCAACCGGCCATCTTCCAGTTGTTTGCTCTCAAATACCAGGCGCTGTTGGTCGGGCGCGACCCCTTCCTGCCGTTGTACTTTCTGTCTAAACTCCCGCACGGACTCAGTAGGCAGCACGTCGAACGTCTTCATTTGCCCCTTGTCGTTGAGGAGGAATATCTGCATGCGTTCCTCCTTCCTGATCAGCAGCATGACCGTGGGGTCGGGGGGGAGGTTTGTAGTCACACAGCCGGCTGTTGTCCCGAAGCTCCACCTGCTGCCCGTTTTGCACCATCAGGCGCTGTTGGGAACCAGGCACCTGAGTTGCATTGTATATTTTCTCCTTGAGAGCCGACACCTGGACGTAAGGGTCGACATCCAGTTGCAAAGACTCACCGTTCAAATACTTCAACTGGAGTCTCATCTTGCCAAATCACTGTGGAAAAATGAGAAGAGATTAGAATCCTTTATATCACTTGTGAACCAACTATTCTGCATTTATGTAATTACTTATTGTTAAATCCACACAGTTACACTTAGTTCATTGTCCCGTGTGCTGGATATTTCACATTACTGGAGTAGTACCAATGACAATAAACTAAACTTATTACGAAGTGCCTTTTACTTTGAGGTGGGAGGAATGGTGGCAAATGATTTCTCCTGTTGAACCTCGGTTAACCTTACTGAATCCTTCACAAACGTTTACTGGGCTCAGCACATTGATGCAATCTTAAAGAAAGCACATCAATGCCTTTACTGCAGAGTGACACAGCTGTAGAGTTGCTGCCTTACAGTGCCAGAGACCCGAGTTCGATCCCGACTACGGGTGATGTCTGTACAGAGTTTGTACGTTCTCCCACTGACCTGCGTGGGTTTTCTCCAGGTGCTCTGAAGCTGGAGAAAACCCCAAGAGCTAAATGACTCTCCCCATCCAGTGAATCTCACATCCAGTGAATTGACCTCCACTGCCTTCTGTGGCAGAGAATTCCACAGATGCGCAACTCTCTGGGTGAGACTCCAAGGGCGGCTGAGCTGCAATACTGAGCTTCTGACAGAAGAGGTCCCCCGTGAGCTAAGTTTCGTTTAACACTGCGGTTGCACCGCTTCTCGGGAAACGAGAGCAGGCGTTCACAAGTGTTGTATTGTCATTTGTCCCAGATAAAACATTCACATGCTTTCTTTCAGCAGCACAACAGGATATGTAAACACAGTCCAATCTGTGAACAATGTAATAAACGAGAAAAAGTTAATTGTGTGTGAGTATATATATACACACACACACACACATATAAAATCAAATAAGCAATAATAGTAAATCCGTGGCAATAAAAAACAAACTGCGGGAGGAACTCTGAAGAAGTCTGAAGAAGGGTCTCGACCCGAAACGTCGCCTATCTCCTTCGCTCCTTAGATGCTGCTGCACCCGCTGAGTTTCTCCAGCTTTTTGTGTACCGTGCGGGAGGAACTCAGCTGGTCAGACCGCCAGAAGGATGGTCCCAAATCAGAGTCGACTACCACAGATGCTGCCTGACCCGCTGACTTACTGGAAACAAAATACTGGAGTAACTCAGCGGGACAGGCAGCATCTCTGGAGGGTACACAAAAGGCTGGAGAAACTCAGCGGGACAAGCAGCATCTAAGGAGTGAAGGAGAGAAGCTTATCTATCGCTCCATAGATGCTGCTGCACCCGCTGAGTTTCTCCAGCATTTTGTGTCCCCTCGATTTTCCAGCATCTGCAGTTCCTTCTTTAACAACAAGGATATCACCTTCGCGGTTTACACCGAAGATAGACGAGAAATGTTGGAGTAAATCAGCGGGACAGGCAGCACCTCTAGAGAAAAGGAATAGGTGACGTTTCGGGTCGAGACCCTTCTTGGGGCTAGTAATGATTATTTAACGCGCTATTCCAGTGAGATAATCGTCTCCTTTGAAAGTAGCGGAAACAGGTGTCACTTAAACCCACGAACATATGAATGTGGGAAGACTTAAGCAGAAGGCCATTCGGGCCGCTTCACTATTGGGGATATCACGGCTGATAATTTATTTCACCCGCAGGAAGACACAAAATGCTGGAGTAACTCAGCGGGACCAGGCAGCATCTCTGGAGAGAAGGGACGGGGACCCGTCTTCAGACTGAAGATGGAGGAGAGGGAACTGGAGGTAAGAAAAGGCCAGGACAAAAGTCAGGGCGTGCAACTGTGACAGAGGAAGGGTGGAGCCCACAATAGACTATTTTTGGCTGGGGAAGAGGTTACAGCAGAGGGACACACACACAGGGATGCGAGCAGTGGAACTCATAGGACGGCTAGGGGGTGGGAGAGGGCGGAGAGAGAGAATGCAGGGATTATTTGGAATGAGATAAATCGACGATTATACCGCTGGGTTGTAAACTGCCCAAGCGGAATATGTGGCCACAAAAAGCTGGAGTATCTCAGCGGCAGCATCTCTGGAAGAGAATGGGTGAGATTTCGGGTCGAGACCCTTCTTCAGGTGAGGTGCTGTTCCTCCATCGCCCGACACTAACCCAGGATCACCTGATCCCAATATTTATCTGCTAAATCTTCACCTCTCTATGTTATCAGCTGGTAATAGCATTTACCACCCGATGCACAGAATGGTAGTCATTTATGTTTAAATTGTGAATTTGCCTGTGTTCAAAACTTTGAACTTACCAATGGAAGCGTCACAATCCTTGTCGGGGACGCAAGAAGTGGATGAGAGTCTGATTGCAGAATATTCTGTCTCTTTTCGCTTGGTTCGCTGGGACACGAGCTTCGATGCACACACCTCTCCTGGCGTCTAGCAGTCGTCTCCGCTCCCTCTGGCCGCTTCCCTTTGAATTTATCTCCTCTTCCAAGTTTCTGAACGTCAGCGCCACTCCCCCTCCCTCCGAGTACCCACAGGCTGGTTCATTGCTGCAAGCAAACACACGTCATCTCAGTTTCGTTTCCGAAAACAAAGTCAGCCGCTTTCGCAGCTGCCGGCTATTTCACTTTCGGTTTCCTTTCTGACCCCCTGAATCCGAAATACAATAACAGCCCAGGGAATCGAAGCTGCAATCAGCTGTCGACCCACCATCACTGCATGCAGTTCTTGACTAAATGCAACATGACAAATAACCGCTCTTCGCATCTGTGGCAAGGAACTGCAGATGCTGGTTTAAACCGAAGATAGTCACAGAAAGTTGGAGTGACTCAGCGGTTCACACAGCATCTTTGGAGAAAAGGGATAGGTGACGTTTCGGGTCGAGAGCCTTCTTCAGACACTGTATTATGGTTTCAACTGATTGAGAAGCTTTAAGGGGCGGAACCTTCAAGGGTCCCGGGGGATTTGGAGTGAAAATGACACCCATCACGTGCCACCCCCCCCTCTGTTTTAAGGTCATAAGGGATAGTAGAATTAGGCCGTTCGGCCCATTATGTCTAATCTGCCATTCAATCAATGCTTATCTATCCCTCCTAACCCCATTCTCCTGCCTTCTCCCCATAACCCCTGACACTTGTACTAATCAAGAATCTATCTATCGCTGCCTTAAAAATATCCACTGACTTGGCCTCCACAACCTTCTGTAGCAAAGTAATTCCACAGATTCACCACCCTCTGACTAAATACATTTCTCCTCAACTCCTTCCTAAAAGATCGTCCTTTAATTGTGACGATATGACCTGTAGTCCTAGACTCTCCCACACTGGAAACATCCTCTTCACATCCACTCTATCCAAGCCTTTCACTATTCTATAGGTTTCATAGAAATCATAGAATAGAGTAGGCCATTCAGCCCTTCGAGCCTGCACCACCATTCAATATGATCATGGCTGATCATCCAACTCAGTTTCAATAAGGTTGCCTCTCATTCTCCTAAACTCCAGCGAGTACAGGTCCAGGGCCAACAAATGCTCATCATAGGTTAACCCACTCATTCCTGGGATCATTCTTGTAAACCTCTGGACCCTCTCCAGAGCCAGCACATCCTTCCTCAGATATCGTGCCCGAAATTGCTCATATTTCAAATGCAGCCTGACCAGCGCCTGATAGAGCCTCAGCATTACATCGCAGTGCCGAGGCACATTTGAATTTGCTTTCTTTCTACTGTTAACTTCTTTTTGGCTCCTCCCACTCCCAAGTCCCACCTCTCCCCATCAGAAAAATCCCTGGGATTATAAGAGCATTAAAAAACATTTATGTAAATCCTCTCTCTCTATCTCCCTCCCCCACCCTAGGCGCACTAGCTTCTCAATTTTCACACCACAAACAGCTTACAATGGCTTTTTTCCTTTATCATCGATAACTTTTTTGCATATCTTTCATTCATTGAGTTACAACAAATTTATCTCTCCACATCACCGTCTATATCTCTTAGAATGGCGTTTCCCTGAAAAAATGATTTCATATATATACAACTCTTATTGGAAAGTCCATCAACAGAAATATATAGACAGTGAGGAAATTATAAGGGTCAACACACACATCGACCCGAAACGTCGCCTATCTCCTTCGTATCTCCTTGTGAGATGTCTGAAGCTAATTGCACCCGTATAAAAATTACAAAATTCTGAGAGAAATATTTAGGATACTCCAGCCTTTTGTGTACCCTCAGACCAATTAATAACATCAAAGAATCTTTATTGTTTTTTGGGAAAGATACAAGCCCTCTTGAAATAAATGGCACAGCATTAATTTGCTTCATCTGGAGAGATTGCTGCTGGATTAGACTTTCAGATTAACTTTTTGGCAATCCTGCACCAGCACTCCCCAGTCCCTTTGCACCTCCGATTTCTGGATTCTCACCCCAAAATTTAGAAAATAATTTCCTACCACCAAAATGCATTACTCCATGCTTTGCTACACTATATCCCACCTGCCACTTCTCTGCCCACTCTAACAGCCTGTCCAAGTCCTTCTGCAGAGTCCCCACTTTCTCTACACTACCTGCCCCCCCACCTATTTTCTACACCACCTGCCCCTCCCCCTATTTTCGTATCATCTGCAAACTTTGCCACAAAGTCTTCAATCCCCTCGTCCAAATCATTAATATACAATGTGAAAAGTAGAGGCCCCAGCACCGACCCTTGCGGAACTCCACTAGTCACTGGCAGCCATCCAGAAAAAGCACCCTGATGCTGCCTGACCCGCTGAGTTCCACCGGCATCCTTGTCTTTTGAACACTTTCCCACAGCTGCCCATGCCCTTTGCCCCTCTCCCCAGCCGTAGTAACTAAGCAGGACAGGCAACATCTCTGCAGAGAAGGGTGGGTGATGTTTCGGATTGAGACCCTTCCTCAGACTGAGTGTCAGGGGAGAGCAAGTCTAGAGATATGGAAGGGTAGGTGTGAAAATGACAGATCAAAGCTGATGAGTGTAAGGAAATGTTGAATGGTTCATTGTTGCTGAGCGGAAGGTGACTGTGGAAGAAATTAATTTAGAGGGAAATTAAAGGAAAAACTGAAAGTTACAGGTTCGCTTCAAGGGACTTTGTTGCATGAAATCATGGAGAGATGGCGGCAGGAAACTGCTCACCAGTTCTCTGACTTCATAGTAGAATTAGCCGACAGTTATACTGTGCAGTAAACAACTTTTGTTTTTTGTCAGATACAGCTATACGAAAATATACTCTCTGCTACATGGGTACCGATTATTTCATTAGTCATAACATACTTTTCACTTATGTTAATCTTATATATTTGGTTAACCTTTCAGACAGCCCACGCCACCATCCCCTCTCCGAGCCAATCATAAGCCCCCCATTTACAGTAACATTTCTATGCTACCAGCGGTAGGTGGCGCGGGTGTAACTACTGTAACTTCTCACAAAGGAAAATAAACTTCCTTATCTCCTCTGCTATTTCATGTTTGCATTACCATCCACCCTCCAACACATTCCCAGAGAAGAGGTAATACGTCTAATCTTACTTTGCCGATTCCCACAACCTCTTCTGCAAGCGAGAGCTGCCAATTGTCACATCCAAAACACCCTTTCGTTACCTTGTCCAATTCCAATCAAAATTAAGTAAGGAGGGATATTGATTCTCCTTCCACAGTGACAACGCGGCACACATTCAGTAATATTTAACCAGGAGGACAGTAGAACTAGTGGGAGAACCAGGATGGGGGAGGGCCGGAGAGCGAGGGATAGCAAGGGTTACTTGGTTAGATAAATCAATATTTATACCTCTGGGTTGTAAGCTGCCCCAGCGAAATATGGAGGTGTTTATGAATTTAGAGATGCAGCACAGAAACTCCACCTTCACCCCTCTCTCCCACCTGACACCATCTGTCCATCCCATACCCACACACCAGGTTCAGCAAATTGCTTACCTGCCCCGCCCCAACATGACCCTGCAAATGGGTGAAGTAAGTGACAAAAACACAAGTGTTCGAACAATTATATATTTATTAATGTGGAATGCTTTAGTTGCACAGTAGATTGGATTTTGCATCAACAGTACATTGCAAGGCATTTAGAATTCAAACTAACATGAAGACGGTAATTTTGAACCAATGATTTGCAGAGTGTGTGGAAGCATTTCTCAGCATTTCTGGGCTGTTGTTCTGTTTTATAGGTGATTTTTTTTCCTGTATGGTGAAGTATTTCACATTATAGATTGGAGGGTAGATCAGCTGTCCTTTGGCCATAGAATAAGTGAGAAGCCAATTTGGTTCGTGAACTCGTAGGAATCAGATTCATCTGGACCACACCAGTTTACAGTGCACTCCTCTGAACCAAAGTCTGAAGAAGGGTCTCGACCCGAAACATCACCCATCCAGAGATGCTGCCTGTCCCGCTGAGTTACTCCAGCATTTTGTGTCTACAAAAGGTACAGAGTTGGATATGAAGGAATGTGTCAGATTTAAACAAACTGCATTTTTCCCAAGCTGAGAAGGCTCGAAAGTGGCCAGCAGATCCAACTTTGATCGGCTTTATTAATCCGAGATGAACACTCATCTGCGGCTATTTACAGCGCAGCAGACCTGGGTTTGATCCTGACTGCGGGTGCTGTCTATATGGAGTTTGTACGTTCTCCACTTGACCTGTGTGGGTTTTCCCGGGTGTTCCGGTTACCGCCCACGTTCCAAATAGGTTTGTGGGTTAATTAATTGGCTTCAGTAAACTTGTAAATTGTCCCTAGTGTGTGTAGGATAGCGTTAGCGTGCAGGGATCGTTGGTCGGCGCACTCAGTAGGCGGAAGGGCCTGCTTTCCCCCTGTATCTGTAGACATAACCAAATGAACCAAATAGGCAGCATAAACACTGAACAAATCGACTCATCTCTAGTCTCTTTTAAATCGAGCATTAGAAAATAGGAATGCAAAATATAATTAACAGTTTTAATCTAGTCCAGTCGAGGGCAAATTAACCCCCCGCGCAGACGAAGCATGAGCTGGATGGTGGACTGAGACCTGATGTTGTAATCGGAGAGCAACCGGCCATCTTCCAGTTGTTTTGCTCTCAAATACCAGGCGCTGTTGGTCGGGCGCGACCCCTTCCTGCCGTTGTACTTTCTGTCTAAACTCCCGCACGGACTCAGTAGGCAGCACGTCGAACGTCTTTGTTTGCCCCTTGTCGTTGAGGAGGAATATCTGCATGCGTTCCTCCTTCCTGATCAGCAGCATGACCGTGGGGTCGGGGGGGAGGTTGTAGTCACACAGCCGGCTGTTGTCCCGAAGCTCCACCTGCTGCCCGTTTTGCACCATCAGGCGCTGTTGGAAACCAGGCACCTGAGTTGCATTGTATATTTTCTCCTTGAGAGCCGACACCTGGACGTAAGGGTCGACATCCAGTTGCAAAGACTCACCGTTCAAATACTTCAACTGGAGTCTCATCTTGCCAAATCACTGTGGAAAAATGAGAAGAGATTAGAATCCTTTATATCACTTGTGAACCAACTATTCTGCATTTATGTAATTACTTATTGTTAAATCCACACGTTACACTTAGTTCATTGTCCCGTGTGCTGGATATTTCACATTACTGGAGTACCAATGACAATAAACTAAACTTATTACGATGTGCCTTTTACTTTGAGGTGGGAGGAATGGTGGCAAATTATTTCTCCTGTTGAACCTCGGTTAACCTTACTGAATCCTTCACAAACTTTTACTGGGCTCAGCACATTGATGCAATCTTAAAGAAAGCACATCAATGCCTTTACTGCAGAGTGACACAGCTGTAGAGTTGCTGCCTTACAGTGCCAGAGACCCGAGTTCGATCCCGACTACGGGTGATGTCTGTACAGAGTTTGTACGTTCTCCCACTGACCTGCGTGGGTTTTCTCCAGGTGCTCTGAAGCTGGAGAAAACCCCAAGAGCTAAATGACTCTCCCCATCCAGTGAATCTCACATCCAGTGAATTGACCTCCACTGCCTTCTGTGGCAGAGAATTCCACAGATGCGCAACTCTCTGGGTGAGACTCCAAGGGCGGCTGAGCTGCAATACTGAGCTTCTGACAGAAGAGGTCCCCCGTGAGCTAAGTTTCGTTTAACACTGCGGTTGCGCCGCTTCTCGGGAAACGAGAGCAGGCGTTCACAAGTGTTGTATTGTCATTTGTCCCAGATAAAACATTCACATGCTTTCTTTCAGCAGCACAACAGGATATGTAAACACAGTCCAATCTGTGAACAATGTAATAAACGAGAAAAAGTTAATTGTGTGTGAGTATATATACACACACACACACACACATATAAAATCAAATAAGCAATAATAGTAAATCCGTGGCAATAAAAAACAAACTGCGGGAGGAACTCTGAAGAAGTCTGAAGAAGGGTCTCGACCCGAAACGTCGCCTATCTCCTTCGCTCCTTAGATGCTGCTGCACCCGCTGAGTTTCTCCAGCTTTTTGTGTACCGTGCGGGAGGAACTCAGCTGGTCAGACCGCCAGAAGGATGGTCCCAAATCAGAGTCGACTACCACAGATGCTGCCTGACCCGCTGACTTACTGGAAACAAAATACTGGAGTAACTCAGCGGGACAGGCAGCATCTCTGGAGGGGACACAAAAGGCTGGAGAAACTCAGCGGGACAAGCAGCATCTAAGGAGTGAAGGAGAGAAGCTTATCTATCGCTCCATAGATGCTGCTGCACCCGCTGAGTTTCTCCAGCATTTTGTGTCCCCTCGATTTTCCAGCATCTGCAGTTCCTTCTTTAACAACAAGGATATCACCTTCGCGGTTTACACCGAAGATAGACGAGAAATGTTGGAGTAAATCAGCGGGACAAGCAGCATCTCTAGAGAAAAGGAATAGGTGACGTTTCGGGTCGAGACCCTTCTTGGGGCTAGTAATGATTATTTAACGCGCTATTCCAGTGAGATAATCGTCTCCTTTGAAAGTAGCGGAAACAGGTGTCACTTAAACCCACGAACATATGAATGTGGGAAGACTTAAGCAGAAGGTCCATTCGGGCCGCTTCACTATTGGGGATATCACGGCTGATAATTTATTTCACCCGCAGGTAGACACAAAATGCTGGAGTAACTCAGCGGGACCAAGGCAGCATCTCTGGAGAGAAGGGACGGGGACCCGTCTTCAGACTGAAGATGGAGGAGAGGGAACTGGAGGTAAGAAAAGGCCAGGACAAAAGTCAGGGCGTGCAACTGTGACAAAGGAAGGGTGGAGCCCACAATAGGCTATTTTTGGCTGGGGAAGAGGTTACAGCAGAGGGACACACACACAGGGATGCGAGAAGTGGAACTCATAGGACGGCTAGGGGGTGGGAGAGGGCGGAGAGAGAGAATGCAGGGATTATTTGGAATGAGATAAATCGACGATTATACAGCTGGGTTGTAAACTGCCCAAGCGGAATATGTGGCCACAAAAAACTGGAGTATCTCAGCGGCAGCATCTCTGGAAGAGAATGGGTGAGATTTCGGGTCGAGACCCTTCTTCAGGTGAGGTGCTGTTCCTCCATCGCCCGACACTAACCCAGGGTGACCTGATCCCAATATTTATCTAAATCTTCACCTCTCTATGTTATCAGCTGGTAATAGCATTTACCACCCGATGCACAGAATGGTAGTCATTTGTGTTTAAATTGTGAATTTGCCTGTGTTCAAAACTTTGAACTTACCAATCGAAGCGTCACAATCCTTGTCGGGGACGCAAGAAGTGGATGAGAGTCTGATTGCAGAATATTCTGTCTCTTTTCGCTTGGTTCGCTGGGACACGAGCTTCGATGCACACACCTCTCCTGGCGTCTAGCAGTCGTCTCCGCTCCCTCTGGCCGCTTCCCTTTGAATTTATCTCCTCTTCCAAGATTCTGAACGTCAGCGCCACTCCCCCTCCCTCCGAGTACCCACAGGCTGGTTCATTGCTGCAAGCAAACACACGTCATCTCAGTTTCGTTTCCGAAAACAAAGTCAGCCGCTTTTGCAGCTGCCGGCTATTTCACTTTCGGTTTCCTTTCCTGAATCCGAAATACAATAACAGCCCAGGGAATCGAAGCTGCAATCAGCTGTCGACCCACCATCACTGCATGCAGTTCTTGACTAAATGCAACATGACAAATAACCGCTCTTCGCATCTGTGGCAAGGAACTGCAGATGCTGGTTTAAACCGAAGATAGTCACAGAAAGTTGGAGTGACTCAGCGGTTCACACAGCATCTTTGGAGAAAAGGGATATGTGACGTTTCAGGTCGAGAGCCTTCTTCAGACACTGTATTATGGTTTCAACTGATTGAGAAGCTTTAAGGGGCGGAACCTTCAAGGGTCCCGGGGGATTTGGAGTGAAAATGACACCCATCACGTGCCAGGCTTTGTCCCACCCCCTCTGTTTTAAGGTCATAAGGGATAGTAGAATTAGGCCGTTCGGCCCATTAAGTCTAATCCGCCATTCAATCAAGGCTTATCTATCTCTCCCTCCTAACCCCATTCTCCTGCCTTCTCCCCATAACCCCTGACACCTGTACTAATCAAGAATCTATCTATCGCTGCCTTAAAAATATCCACTGACTTGGCCTCCACAACCTTCTGTAGCAAAGAATTCCACAGATTCACCACCCTCTGACTAAATACATTTCTCCTCATCTCCTTCCTAAAAGATCGTCCTTTAATTGTGAGGATATGACCTCTAGTCCTAGACTCTCCCACACGTGGAAACATCCTCTCCACATCCACTCTATCCAAGCCTTTCACTATTCTATAGGTTTCATAGAAATCATAGAAAATAGGTGCAGGAGTAGGCCATTCGGCCCTTCGAGCCTGCACCGCCATTCAATATGATCATGGCTGATCATCCAACTCAGTTTCAATGAGGTTCCCTCTCATTCTCCTAAACTCCAGCGAGTACAGGTCCAGGGCCAACAAATGCTCATCATAGGTTAACCCACTCATTCCTGGAATCATTCTTGTAAACCTCAGGACCCTCTCCAGAGCCAGCACATCCTTCCTCAGATATGGTGCCCGAAATTGCTCATAATATTTCAAATGCAGCCTGACCAGCGCCTGATAGACCTCAGCATTACATCCTTGTTTTTGTATACAAGCCGTCTTGAAATAAATGGCAGCATTAAGTTTGCTTTCTTTACTACTGATTAGACTTTCAGATTAACTTTTTGGCAATCTTGCACCAGCACTCCCAAGTCCCTTTACACCTCCGATTTCTGGATTCTCACCATTTAGAAAATAATTTCCTACCACCAAAATGCATTACTCCATGCTTTGCTACACGATATCCCACCTGCCACTTCTCTGCCCACTCTCCCAGTCTGTCCAAGTCCTTCTGCAGAGTCCCCACTTTCTCTACACTACCTGCCCCCCCACCTATTTTCTACACCACCTGCCCCTCCCCCTATTTTCGTATCATCTGCATACTTTGCCACAAAGTCTTCAATCCCCACGTCCAAATCATTAATATACAATGTGAAAAGTAGCGGCCCCAGCACCGACCCTTGCGGAACTCCACTAGTCACTGGCAGCCATCCAGAAAAAGCCCCCTTTATTGCCACTTTAGTGTCTTCTGCCATCCAGCCAACCTGCTTTCCTTGCTAGTATCTGCCCCTTGATGCCGTGGGCTCTCATCTTATTTAGCAGCTTAATCTGTGGCACCTTATCAAAGGCTTTCTGAAAATCTAAGTAAATAATGTCTACTGACTCTCCTTAGACTGTCCTGCTATTTACTTCTTCAAAGAATTCCAGCAAACTTGTCAAGCAAGACCTCCCCTTCACAAAGCCGTACTGACTTTGGCCTATTTTATCGTGCACTTCGAAGTACTCTGTAACTGCATCCTTTATAATGGACTAAAATCTTACCAACCACCGAAGTCAGGCTAACCAGCCTATAGTTCCCACTATTCTGCCTTGCTTCCTTTATGTGCAGCAGGGTAATATTGGCAATTTTCCAATCATTTGGGACCACTCCTGTCAATATCACTGTCAATGCCTCCACAATCTCCACAGCCACCTCTTTCAGACCCCTAGGGTGCAGTCCATCCTGTCCAGGTGACATCCACCTTCAGCCCTTTCAGCTTCCCAAGCACCTTCTCCCATCGTAATAACAACTCCATTAACTCCCACACCCTGAGTCTCTCGAATTTCAGGCACATTACTGGTGTATTCCACTGTGATGACTCATGCAAAAAAGTTATTCAACTCCTCTGCCATTTCTTTATTCCCCATTATCACTTCTCCTGCATCAATCTCCAGTGGTCCAACGTCCACAATGCAAGGGCATCTTGACATTATTCTATCTCACCTTTCAGACAGCCCACGCCACCATCCCCTCTCCGAGCCAATCATAAGCCCCCCATTTACAGTAACATTTCTATGCTACCAGCGGTAGGTGGCGCGGGTGTAACTACTGTAACTTCTCACAAAGGAATATAAACTTCCTTATCTCCTCTGCTATTTCATGTTTGCATTACCATCCACCCTCCAACACATTCCCAGACAAGAGGTAATACGTCTAATCTTACTTTGCCGATTCCCACAACCTCTTCTGCAAGCGGGAGCTGCCAATTGTCACATCCAAAACACCCTTTCGTTACCTTGTCCAATTCCAATCAAAATTAAGTAAGGAGGGATATTCATTCTCCTTCCACAGTGACAACGCGGCATACATTCAGTAATATTTAACCAGGAGGACAGTAGAACTAGTGGGAGAACCAGGATGGGGGAGGGACGGAGAGCGAGGGATAGCAAGGGTTACTTGGTTAGATAAATCAATATTCATACCGCTGGGTTGTAAGCTGCCCCAGCGAAATATGGAGGTGTTTATGAATTTAGAGATGCAGCACGGAAACATGCCCTTCAGCCCACCGGGTCCGCGCCAATCAGCGACCCCCGCATATTAACACTACCCTACACACACACGGGACAATTAGTTTCTTACATTTACCAAGCTAATTTACCTACATACCATTACCTGTTTGGAGTGTGGGAGGGAACCGAAGATCTCGGAGAAAACCCACGCAGTCACGGGAAGAACGTACAAACTCCGTACAGACAGCACCTGTAGTCGGGATGGAACCCGGGTCTCCGGTGCTGCAAGCGCTGTAAAGCAGCAACTCTACCGCTGCGCCGCTGTGCCATCCTCCTCCAATGCTGTTCCTCTAATTTACGTTGGGCCTCACTCTGACAGTGGTCCAGGACAGAAAGGCCCAGGACTGAAATGCTACCTGGATTCGTGGAGTGTTAGCTAGAAGAAGAGGTTGGATAAACATGGATTGTTTTCTGTGGAAATTTGGTCGGTGTGGACAAGTTGGGCCAAAGAGCCTGTTTCCATGCTGTAAGACTCTATGACTATATACAGTACATATATAGACAGACAATCCAAGATGTTTAGGAAGGAACTGCAGATGCAGGTTTACACCAAAGATGGACATAAAATGCTGGAGTAATTCAGCGGGTCAGGCAGCATCTCTGGACAAATGGAATAGGTGACGTTTCGGGAAGAAGGGTCTCGATAGCAGTACAGTTGTGGCCTTACAGCGTCAGAGATCAGGGTTCGATCCTGACTACAGGTGCTTGTCTGTACGGAGTTTGTACATTCTCCCCGTGACCTGCGTGGGTTTTTTCCAAGACCTTCGATTTCCTCTTACACTCCAAAGACATACAGGTTTGCAGATTAAATGGCTTGGTGGAAATGTAAAATTGTCCCTAGTGTGTGTGGGATAGTGTTAATGTGCAGGGATCGCTGGTCTGTGTGGAATCACTGGGCCGTACTGTATCTCTAAACCAAACGACATTTTAATACTATCCCCAGCTTGGCTTCTCTCCTTTCCGATTCATAGAAACATAGAAAATAGGTGCAGGAGTAGGCCATTCGGCCCTTCGAGCCTGCACTGCCATTCGATATGATCATGGCTGATCATCCAACTCAGTATTCTACCTACAAGTTCCCATTCCCCTGCTAAGCCAGTTATTACTCCCCCAGTAATACGCCCCCAAACCTCCCGCCTCTCTGGCATGCCTAGTGCGGAGCACAGTAAAGGTTTTGTGGCTTACAAGCAATGATCAGCACTTGATCAGAGCCGGCTGGCTTTGCCTAAGAACACAGACCAGTCCCCTATTGTTGTCCCAAATGTACCATGTTAATCTCACTGTCTCCAAATGTTAGAACGTGAACTTCCTAATCCCCCAGCAGCAGATGGTGAGTTTGTGATGATAGAATCAATAGTTAGAAGTTCCTGTAGTGTCGTAGTTACCACGTTCGCCCAACACGCAAAAATGTTCCTAGTTCGAAACCAGGCAGGGACATTCCTGGGGGGGAGGCGGTAGAGCTGCTGCCAAAGACCCTGGTTTTATTCTGACTATGGGTGCTGTCTGTATGGAATTTGTACATTCTCACTGTGACCACATGGGTTTTCTCCGGGTGCTCAGTTTTCTTCCCACACTCCAAAGATGTGCAGGTTTTCCGGGTTAATTGGCTTCTGTAAATTGTCTCAAGTGTAGGATAGTGGCCAACAAGGTGATCAATGGTCAGCTCGGCCTCGGTGGGCTGAAGGGCCTGCTTCCACACTGTATCTCTTCAGTCTAAAGCAAAACATTTAAAGGAATGCCATGAATGAATAATGAACTGCATTAAAGGAACAGGAATATTATTTATGTCATTACACTGTGTTTAACTCTGTTAGTTCGTGAATGAATTGTTGCAGTTATTTCTAAATTGGGTTTAACATTGTTTCACTAAACGACAAAAAATGTTACCTATCTATGTTCTCCATGTAGAAACATAGAAACATAGAAATTAGGTGCAGGAGCAGGCCATTCGGCCCTTCAAGCCTGCACCGCCATTCAATATGATCATGGCTGATCATCCAACTCAGTATCCTGTACCTGCCTTCTCTCCATACCCCCTGATCCCTTCAGCCACAAGGGCCACATCCAACTCCCTCTTAAATATGGCCAACGAACTGGCCTCAACTACCTTCTGTGGCAGAGAATTCCACAGATTCACCACATGTGTCTCTAAAGTCTAAAAGACTTCCATGTCTACAATGTGATCTCCCAGGACACTGCACTCACAACAGTAGAGCTGTATTATTGTGCAGAGGTGAATCCCTGATGCTCAAGTGCTGTTTGCTAGCAGTGGGTTTCGAGTTTAGGCGTCTGTGGAAAGGCACGTATGGCTTTTTATTTAGTTTTGTTTTTTTAAATTTAGTATGGTTTTAGTTTAGAGATATAACGTGGAAACAGGCCGCTGACTCCATGCCGACCAGCACTCACCCAAACACTAATTCTAATTCTACAATTGAGCCACTGAGTTCCTCCAGCACTTTTTGCTCCAGCATCTGCAGTTTCTTGTATCTGCAGGTCACTGAAGATCTTGGAAAGGGGGGTAAATGAAAGGGAAACGCTATCATTACAGATAGAATTGACCAGCATTAGTGGGTCATGGGTTACTAGAACCCATAGGCACAAGGAACTGCAGATGCTGGAATCTTGAGCAAAACACAAAGTGCTGGGGGATCTAAGCGGGGTCAGTCAGCATCTGTGGAGGGAATGGATGGACATGATTTAGGGTCAGGTGATCGCCTGTCCTATTCCCTCAGCAGATGATGCCTGACCCGCTGGGTTCCCCCAGCACTCTGTTCAGATACCTGGAGATAGATACAAAATGTTGGAGTAACTCAGCGAGTCAGGCAGCATCTCTGCAGAAAAGGAATAGGTGACGTTTTGGGTCGCGACCTTTCCGCAGGCCAGAGTCAGGGGAGGGGAAAACGAGAGATACAGAAGGAACGTAGAACAAATGAATGAAAGATATGCAAAAAGCTACGATGATCAAGGAAAGGTGGAGCCCACAATAGTCCGTTGTTGGCTGCGGGGAAGGGGAACCTGGAGACCCAGTCTGAACAAAGATCCCGACCGGAAACGCCACCTATTCATGGTCTCCAGAGATTCTACCTTAGAGTCATAGACTGATACATCATGGAAACAGGCCCTTCGGCCCAACTTGCCCACACCAGCCAACATGTCCCAGTTACACTTGTCACCTCACTTAGATTTCTTCCAGTACGTTTTTGTTATTTTTTGTTTGTTTAGGGTCAGTATCCTTATTCAATTTGATTGTGGAAAGGGGAGGGAGGAGGGTGAACGCGAAATTCACAGCAACAGGAAAATGAAACCGAAAGTCAGGGAATTTCCACGGAAACTGATCATAGGGGGTGTGGTGCTGCACTGGCTGAAGGTTAGAGCCCAGATCAGGACGTGTCTAATATTGCGTTGCACTGAGATGTTTATCTTCGCGTATATTTTTGGATTATTTGAAGGAGGGGCCAGCAGCCGCAATATAAGGAGGTCGGTGTGACAGTTACTTCACAGTTTATTTGGAGCATCAGCGACTTCAGAATCCGCGGCGCCCGAGTTGAAGCCAGAAGCTGCTGCCTGCGACAAACAAGGATGGAAAACGGCGACAACCTGTACCGCACAGACGCGAGGAAGCTGGACGATTTCATTAAAAGAAACTTGGAGCCCAGCGGGTTCAATGTCGGCATGAAGGAAGCCGTGAACAGAATCTGCGAGTTTTTAAGGAACCAATGTTTCATGAAGCAACCCGACATTAGTGTCATCAGAGCCGTGAAGGTGAGTCGCTTAGATTGGAACCGCTGCTGACGACAATTAATTCTTGAAAATAATGTCTTTAGTTTATGAATGGGGGTGTGTTATTGACATGGGATGGCACATCCTTGCAAACATGTAGAGGATTTGGTGGAGACTGCTCTGGTGGCACTTTGGCGGCACGAGGAACTGCAGATGCTGGTTTACAAACAAAAAGGCACAAAGTGCTGGAGTAACTCTGATCCCTGTCCTTGTGAAAGAGTTGTAGGTTCATAAGTTTCAGGAGCAGAATTAGGCCATTCGGCCCATCGAGTCGTGGCTGATCTATCTTTCCCTCTCAACCCCATTCTCCAGCCTTCTCCCTGGAAGCTTCAACGTCGGGAGAACTGGTGAAGTTAGATCAAATAGATTAGAAAATAAGTGAAGTAGATACAATTGGAATCTCCCGCCCTCTGTGATCGCTGTTTAAATAGTTAAACCAGCTCCGACTTTTATGTGTAGAAACAAGGAACTGCAGATGCTGGTTTACAAACCAAAAAAGAACAATTGCTGGAATAACTCCGCGGGTCAGGCAGCATCTGTGGAGGACATGGATAGGCGATGTTTCAGGTCGGGACCCATCTTGAGACTGGAGAAAAGGTTCTGACTATACCTGCCCTGTCTATGCCTCTCATAGATAGTACTTCGATCAGGTCTGGGGATATGGGGAGAAGGCAGGCACGGGTTATTGATTGGGGACAATCAGCCATGATCACAATGAATGTCGAAGGGCCAAATGGCCTCCTCATAGCGTCAGGGACCCAGGTTTGATCTTGTCCTTGGGTGCTGTCTGTTTGGAGTTTGCATGTTCTCCCTGCAACCGCCCAGGTTGCTCCTGTTTCGTCCCACATCCCAAAAGCTGTGTGAATTTGTAAGTTAGTCAGCCTCTTTAAATTACCCCTAGTGTGTTGGAATTGGAGGAGCAAGTGGGATAACATAGAACTAGTATGAACGATGGTCAACGTGGAGGGCCAAAGGGCCTGTTTCCCTGCTATATCTTTAAACCAAACTAAAATAAGAAGGCATATGTGTACCTCCTGTGAGGACCAGGCTGGATGGTGATGCCAACCGTCGCCTTTGTTGCATAGTATTTCTACTTGGGGAATTTTGGAGGAGTGATTGTTGAACTGCTCTCAAGATTTTCTGGAAGAGAGGAAAATTCACAGGGAAAGTCGTAGAAATAAATTCCACCTTTGATAATTCTGCCCCAAATCCTTTTGCATAACTTTCATTGATTTATTCCATGTACCTTTCCATATCTCTTGATTCCCTCTCCCCTGACTCTCAGTCCGAAGAAGGGTCTCGACCCGAAACGTCACCTGTCCCTTTTCTCCGGAGATGCTAAGTTACTCCAGCTTTTTGTGTCTTATCTTTGGTATAAACCAGCATCTGCAGTTCCTACCTACACAGCAATGAAACAATTCTGAATTATGATGAAGAAGGAAAGGAATTGCATTTTTTATGTCATTCACCCAGAATGTGTAAGTTTGCAAATATTTTTAAAATGATGAATAATTTTTTCCTTTTTTTTGTTGTCAGGGTGGATCGTCGGGAAAAGGAACAGCTTTAAGAAATAGTTCGGATGCCGATCTTGTCGTCTTCCTCAGTTGCTTCAAAAGTTTCCAGGACCAGAGAGACAACAGGCAGGAAGTCCTGGAGGAAATTCAGAAAATGCTGGAAAAGTGCTCTGGAAGCCTTGCATATGAGATTCATGATATTCAAATCACGATAGGTTCAAGCAATAACCCACCCAAATCTATGAGCTTCAAATTGCAATCGAAAAAGAGTTCAGAGAGTGTGGAATTTGATGTTCTGCCAACCTATGATGCATTAAGTAAGAATTTATAGCAATCTCATGTGACATAGAATTAAAAGTATTATTACATGGAGTCAGGCGCTTCAGCCCAACTGGCCCACACTGACCAAGGTGCCCCATCTCCATTTGTCCCTCCTGCCTGCATTTGGCCCATATCCCTCTAAACCTTCCCTATCCATGTACCTGGTCAAATATTGTGATAGTACCTGCCTCAATGATCTCCTCTGGCAGCTCTTGCATCTTAAATGTAATTTGGAACCTTCTGTCAGCCTCCACTGTTCACCTTGAAAGATGGGAAGAGTGAAGCTAGTCTGATTTGGTCCCACCAATGTCTCATTGTTAGTTAAGGTATTGCTAGTGTTCAGTTCCTTGGCATCTGGAATTAACTTTTGATTGGAAGACTTGACAAAATGATATATTTTTTAATGTCTAGGCAGAATGATTTGCACAGCTGGTAGAGCTGCTGCCTCATAGCGCCACAGACCTGACCTCTGGTGCTGTCGGTATGGAGTTTGCACGTTCTCCCTGGACCGTGTGGGTTTTCACCAGGTGTTCCGGTTTCCTTCCGCATGTTTATAGGTTAATTAGCCTCTGTAAATTCTCCTTAGTGAGTACGGAGTGACTGAGAAAGTGGGGTAACATAAAACTATCGTGAACGGCATAGTCTCGGTGGGCCGAAGGTCCTGGTCCCATGCAGTATCTCTAAACTAAACTAAGTGACAATTAGGAGGTATTCTCCTTGCATCTAATGGCCACAGAAGGTTCATCTTCCAGATGAAATCTCAGGCTGCAATCTTCTGTCAATATGCCGTCGCACTCCACTAAGACACTGAGCTGATCCATAGTCATACACTGACCCTATGGCTGAACCGCACTGACCCTCAGCACTGAAATCTGCGACCCTCTTCCTCTACTTTGTTCATATATCATAGTTCTCGTAATTTGATGCATGAACATCAACTGATTCATATTAACATGAATTAGATGATCCTATCATTCACCATAGAAAGTAGACTGATCAGTTTGGGAACAGCTCTGCCCAAGACCGCAATGAATTGCAGAGAGTTGTAGATGTAGCCTATTCCACCACATAGACCGGAGACCCCACCATTGACTTCATCCACACCTCATGCTGTCTCAGAAAAACAGCAGACATAATCAAAGACTTGAACCACCCCGGTCATTCCTTCAACTCCGTGCTCCTGTCGGGCAAAAAGGTGCAGAAGCTTGAAAGCGCGCACCACCAGACTCCACGCCGGCTTCATCCCTCTCTGTTGTCAGGCTTCCAAACGGTTCTTCTATAAGCTGGGATGTCCGATTAATCTCTAACCCGTTGTGGACATTGGACTTTGTCTGTAGAACTAATGGGCTACTATGCTGAGAGTGGGCGCAGCACGAGAGTTGCTGCCTTACAGGGCCAGAGACCCGGGCTCGATCCTGACCACTGGTGCTGTCTGTATGGAGTTTGTACGTTCTCCATGTGACCTGCGTGGGTTTACCCGCGAGCTCCGGTTTCCTCCCATATTCCAAAAACGTACAGGTTTGTAGGCCAATCGGCTGGGTAAAATAGTAAATTGTCCCTTGTGTTATAGGATAGTGTTAGTGTGCGGGGATTGTTGGTCAGGCATGGACTCGATGGGCCGAAAGGCCTGTTTCTGTACTGTGTCTATTTTGTTTGAATTTATTTGAATCTATTATACTTGAATTTGACTTTTGTTAAGGAATTGTCTTTTGACCATCTCCTGTTAATCATTTAATTTCTTCCAGCACCACAGTGCAATTTCAGTGATGCGCATCTCAATTTAATCAATTTTGTAAATGGAAATGAGGTCATGGATGGAGAATTCTCTCCCTGCTTCACTGAACTTCAGAGAAAATTTGTGAAACGGCATCCGTCAAAAGTTAAAGACTTGATTCGTCTGCTGAAATATTGGTACAAGGAGGTGAGTGACTTGAGAACAGGATCATCGTTAATCATTGAGAGGATGGATGGATGAAGTCAGAGGATGATACAGCGCGGAAACAGACCTTTCGGCCCAACTTGCCCACACCGGCCAACAAGTCCCAGCTACAGTAGTCCCACCTGCCCGCATTTGGTCCATATCCCTCCAACCCTATCCTATCCATGTACCTGTCCAACTGTTTCTTCAACGTTGGGATAGTCACAGCCTCAACTACCTCCTCTGGCAGTTGTTCCATACACCCACCACCATTTGTGTAAAAATGTTACCCCTCAGATTCCTATTAAATCTTTTCCCCTTCACCTTTAAACTATTTCCTCTGGTTCTCGATTCCCCTAAGAGATTCTGTGCATCTACCCGATCTATTCCTCTCATGATCTTAGACACCTCTATAAGATCACCCCCCATCCTTCTGCACTCCAAGGAATAGAGACCCAGCCTAAATCTCTCCAGTAGATGTTGGTCCAAAACTAAAATGAGACCTTGCTTCAACATCTCAGTTTCCACCTTCTTTGGCACTTGCATTTTGGTGAGAGGGGCATCGTTTGAAGGACATTTGCGGGGCATATTTTTTACACTGGTGGGGTTGGTGGTGGAGACAAATGCACTTGACCGATTCTTGATTAGTAACGGTGTCAGGGGTTATGGGGCGAAGGCAGGAGAATGGGAAAGATAGATCAACCACGATTGAATGGCAGAGTAGATCTGATGGGCCGAATGGCCTTATTTTGCTCCGAGAGGAGGTATTTGAGGCAGGGACTATTACAACATTTAAGAAACATTTAGACAGGTACATGGATAGATTTAGAGGGATATGAGTCAAATGCATGCAGATGGGACAGATGCAGATGGGACATATTGGCTAGTATGGTCAAATTGGGCCGAAGGGCCTGTTTCCATACTGTAAGACTCTATGATTCTCAAACTCATGAAGCATAGTGGCATTTAAGAGACTGTTGGATTAGGGATCATGGATATTCAGGGAATGGAGGGATAGGATAATGTGCAGGCAGAGAAGAATTGGTCTTCTCATTATAGCACAGACATTCCAGTGCTGCACAGTTCCATATTCTGTGATCCATCATCTTTGCTTATTTAGATTTGTCACTAATTTTCTCCAGCATGTCAAGCCACGGAAATCGGAGTTGAGTGGTGGAGCACGGCTCCCTGCAAAATATGCGGTGGAGCTATTGACTGTCTATGCCTGGGAACAAGGTAATCATCAGGAGAGGTTTGATACTGCCCAAGGGTTCCGCACAGTCCTGGACTTGATCTGCCGCTATCAGGAAATCTGCATCTACTGGACAGAGTTCTATGATGTCAACAATCCAACCTTGGCCAACTTTTTAATCAAGAAGCTCCAGGGCAAGGGGTAAGACACTGTAGACTATTCCAATTACACTTACTCTTGTATTTTTAATTAACCTTCCCCTTCCGGCTTCCTGGTCCATGATCAGTTCTTCAGATATCTTCATGAAACACATTGGATTGATAAAAATGCTAATTTCTGAATGTCTAGAGATACAGCATGGAAACAGGCCCTTCAGCCCATCTAGTCGACATTGACCATCAATTCCCTTTTTCACACTAGTTCTATGCTATCCCACTTTCGCATCCACTCCCTGCACATTTGGGGCAATATTTTGCAGAGGCCAATTAACCGACAAACCTGCACGACTTTGGAATGTGGGAGGAAACCAGAGCCCCCGGAGGAAACCCACGCGGTCACAGGGAGAATGTGCAAAGTCCACTCAGACGGCATCCGAGGTCAGGATCGAACCCGGGTCACTGGCGCTGTGAGGCAGCAGCTCTACCAGCTGCGTCACCGTGCCGTCCTTAATTGAAATACAAATTTCTGCACAGAACCACAAGATGATCCTTTGTAATTGCAGGATTGATACACCATGGCATACTGGCATATTGTCAGCAAACACCGGCTTAAAGTTTAGTGTTGTTATTTAAATGGTTTTATTTTTCAGAGCATTCATTCTTGACCCAGCCGATCCAACTGGAAACGTGGCTTCATCAGATGGTTGGAATGTGATGCAGGATGAAGCCAGGAAATGTCTAAGGATGCCTTGTGTCATGAGCATCCAATCTTGGGATGTCCAGGTAAAGTGGTTTATTGGAATGATGGTGTTTTGCTGAGGGGGTACGGGATACTGTTATACTTCACCACTGTCACACTGTATGGACCAGACCTCCCACCATGGACTCCATCTACACTTGCCCTGCCTCGGAAAAGCAGTCAACGTAATCAAAGACCTGTCCCACCCCGGTCATTCCGTCTTCTCCCCACTCCCCTCAGGCAGAAGATACAGAAGGTTGAAAGCGCACACCACCAGACTCAGGAGCAGCTTCTTCCCCTCTGTTATCAGGCTTGTGAACAGTCGTTCACTCTGTTCACCTCCACCTCATTGTAGACACTGTCTATGGACTTTGCCAGGGGAGTTGAGGCAGGTATAATCATAACATTTAAAAGATACTAGACTAAGTGGGACCCGTTGGGTCCCAGCACCACACGGGAGGGCTGGTCCCCCAATGCAATATTCCATCTCTCCACCAATTCCGATATTGCTGGGCGGGGGGGGGGGGGGGGGGGGCTAGTATGTGTGTTGTGGGTCAAAGGGACCGGTTTCCAGTGGGCTAGTATGGACATTGTGGGCCGAATGGATTCTTGGGCTGGCAGCTCAGTCACTGGCCAGGCAGCATTTTAGAACCAATAGAGTCACTTTTTGCAAGCATTTTAGAACCAATAGAGACACTTTTTGCAAGCATTTTAGAACCAATAGAGACACTTTTTGCAAGCATTTTAGAACCAATAGAGACACTTTCTGCAAGCATTTTAGAACCATAGAGACACTTTTTGCAACCATTTTAGAACCAATAGAGATAATTTTTTGCAAGCATTTTAGAACAAATAAACACTTTTTGCAAGCATTTTAGAACCGATAGATATTTTTTGCAATGATTTCAGAACCAGTACAGACACTGTTTGCAAGCATTTATAGAACCACATTAAGGGCACTCACAGTTGAGTAGACGTGTTCAGTGCTATTTAGAGCTCAGAGAGACGTGACCCTCTGGCTTCCTCCATCTTGCAGAGACTGAGTGAGGCACACCACTTCCTGGTTTGATAGTCCTTCCCCCTCCCTCCAGCAGGGTCAGCAGAGAGAATGGCCATTTTTTAAAAAACATTAATATCTCTCTAATTTTACATCGATGGGAAAAATCCTCTGGTCCAGGAAGGCGGAGGGGGGTTCTGAGCGAGCTGGCCAAAAATGATGGCCGTAGGTGGCAGTGTTCTCTCGGATATCACACCACAGTGAGCCAAAAGCGGGCAAGATCAGACTTTTAGTAATATAGGATTTGGAGAATTGCATGGATCGCAAAAGTTTAGAGAAATATGGGCCAAACACAGGCTGGTGGGACTAGCGTAAATGGGGCATATTCAATGGTCTGGGCTTTTAATGAATGGTGAATTGAGGCCACATCCATTACCATCGCTCCCTGATTAATCCAGGCGGAAAGGTGCCATTTAAGTTGGCTCCTACTCTGTGCACCTTCCCAATCTATTCCTCTCTGATTTTGTGCACGTCTATAAGATCTCCCGTCATCCTCCTGCGCTCCAAATAATAAATCTCGTGTTCCAAGTGCACCCGATGTAGCCCAAAAGAATGGGTGTCCACAATCTCACTCTCTTGTTCTGTGTCTTGTCCAAAATGAAAAAGGAACTACATTTTATTTATTTCCATTTTTGCTTGTGTTCCACAGCCAGTGAAGACATTTGAAATCACTGTGACCGGCCTGGGTGGTAAATCGTTACAACTAAAGGCCAACATTTATCTCAAGGTCTCTGAGATCAAACGCAACATTCAGCAAAATTGGACCATTCCAGTCTACCAGCAACGCCTGGCATTCAATGGCACCATTTTGGCTAATGGCAAAACCTTGTTGGATTCCAGGATCTTCTTTGATGCAACGATCCAGCTACTCATGCTAAACACAATGGATATATTTGTCAATTCCAATGGGCGTAATCTGACAATTCAGGTTTCACCAAGCGACAAGGTTTCAAGTTTAAAAAATAAAATTGAATCTCTGGAGCGCCTCCAACGAAGCCAGTACTACTTGACCTTTCAATCTCAACCAATTGAAGATGAACATACACTGGAATCTTACGGCATTAAGCAACATTCTACCATCCATGTCAACCTGCGACTGCGTGGTGGCAGCAAACTCCAATGTTTTAATGCAGAGGATCATAGTTAAACAGTCTGAAAATCAATAGCAATGCGAAAGACTTTAAATTATCTTATTATTGAGAGTAATTATCTGGGTTGAATCGCAATTAACTATCACTGGCGACAGACAAGCGCCGGACACTGCTTTCGACGGGCACATGTTCTGTATTGTGTTCGTTCTACTGGAACATTTTCCCACCGCCTGTTCATGCAGGCGATCTTATGTGACCAATATCCGCAAATGGAACTGGGGTGATGCAGCAAGTTCATCCCACACGAGGGGCAGCAGATAAGGTTGTTCGGGGATTTGTAACTATCGGCGACAGATAGGTGGGAACACGCGTGTACAGCCTAGGTTGTGTGCAGAACAAAGCATTTGACTGTACCTAGGCACCCTACCCTAGATAGGTACATGTGACACTAAAGTATCATTCATTCATTCATTCATGCAGTCTCAGTGCACATTCCCCACACCCCTCAGACCTCAACAAACATGCTCAATAGTCAGCGCTCTATCTGGGCAGTTTAAACTCCATTTACAACTTTCACCTTGTGCACACACTTACAATGTTCAACTGACAAGGTGAACGCTCATAGCTACTGATTTTCAAACTATTTGATAATTAATGCTGATTTTTCAGTGGATTGCGCTCTAAAGATCATAAAGGAATTCACTTGATTGGACTAAATTATTTTTCTGGATGCGTTGAAAATCCGCATGAGTACAGTATAGAAGGTGGCAGCAACAAGGAACTGCAGATGCCCGTTTACCAAAGAAAGACACCAAATGCTGGAGTAACTCAGCAGGACAGGCAGCATCTCTGAGGAACACGGATAGGTGACGGTTTGGGACGGGACCCTTCTTCAGACTCTTTATACCATACTTTTACATTGACTTTCTATTATAGAAGACGGCAGCCTAGCTGCCAGGAAAGTAGCTCTACTTTAATTCAATTAAATGCTAATCATTTACACTTAATTTGCTTTTAATTCTTTGTAAATTCAGCATGGATAAATAAAGCTGTAACAATGTTTGAAAGATTACCTGGTTAATTTCTTCAATCAGAGTTCTTATATTAACTTGTGTCCTTTATCTATTATGAGTTACTTGGTGCCGAATACTTGTCCGTTAAGTTCTGCACTTCCACTGCAGTTAATATGGAAGGGGGATTCATACATGATGGGAGTTGATTCAGCTCATCATGTTGGTGGAACAAGAAGCGAGAGAAGTTGACAACAGGGAAACCACTGAGATCACGTGTATTGAACTGATAATCACCCAACAATCCCTGTGTACGGTCCCCAAGTCTGCATTCTGAACATTGCTCACAGGTGCATTGGCTTCTGTAAGTGGCCCTTTAGTGTGTAGGATGTGAAAGTGGGATAACATAGAGCTAATATACGGATGAACGTTGGTCGGCACGGATGCAATGGGCCAAAGGGCCCGTTTCAACACTGTATTGCTAAAACTAAACTAAAGCCCATAAGAGAGGGTGTAACAGCTGTGACTTGTTCGTATGTATTTCGTTACGAGGTAAATGCTATTTTACCTTTTGTCGCTATCTGAAAATGAGTCAATTTATTGACATTTTGGCAAAGTCTAAGAGCCTACACAGTTATTTTTACAACTTTTCCACATCGCAGTAAAACCATGTAAAACCATCCATCACACATTCACACAAGCACGACCAGGGCGTCTACGATTCGAACAGCTACTTAAGGACCATGAGAGGTCAAGGGATCTGGAATCCCCAAATCTTTTGAAATAGCTCCCTCACATTGAAGCAGACAGACTGGAGTGGAAAAGGATAACCTTCTCCCCTTTCCTCCCAAGATGAGCTTCTGTCCTGCAAAATTGGTGTTGTGGGCCCAACTATGTATTTATTCCCATGAGGACTCAAAGCACTGGAGTAACCCAACAGGTCAGCATCTCTGGAGAACATGGATAGGAGATGTTTCAGGTCGAGACCCTTCTGGTCTCATTATTCCCATGGTTTGGGTGTGAACGACTAGATCAACATTTAAGCACTATTCAAGATTGCTCTTGTACTGAGGGGTTTGTAGAACAATCACAGTGCACAGCTGGAAGTCAAAACTAGAACATTATTGGAGGCATAGAGAGGGTAGACAGTCAAAACCATTTTTCCAGGATGAAACTAGGGAAAGATGGAAATCTAGGATGCAATGGTCCTTCACAGAGTTCATCCTGAGCAACTGTAACTAAATTGTCAGAGGTTGAGAGACAGTCAGAGGACTGTCAGATCAGTGGACTATTCAGAGAGAAACATTCTGATCCATAGCCTCAGTATAACAGGATGTATCTTTAGAAATTTGATGAGGAGGAATTTCTTTAGTCAGGAGGTGGGGAACCTGGAATTCATTGCCAAAGACGGCTGTGGAGGCCAAGTCAATGGGGATTATTTTAAGGTGGAGATTGTCAGATTCTTGAACAGTACGGGGTGTCAAGGGTCATGCGGTAAAGGCAGGAACATGGGGCTGGGAGGGAAAGATAGATCAGCCATGATTGAATGTTGGAGTAGACTTGATGACAGACACAAAATGCTGGAGTATCTCAGCGGGACAGGCGGCATCTACGGAGAGAAAGAATGGGTGACGTTTTGGGTGGAGACCCTTCTTCAGACTGACAAACGCTTTAACTTGATGACTATGTCTTTGTCCTGCCCCCACCGTTCTTCCAGTTTTTTATCCCCCCACCCCACCACAATCAGTTTGAAGAAGGCTCCCAACATAAAAAACATCAATCCATGATCTCCAGAGAACCTGGCATCCTGAGTTACTCCAGCACATTGTGACTTTTTATAATTTGCAGTTCATTGCGTCTCCATTTGTGGGGAGAATGTACAGGCGACGTTTCAGGTCGGGACACTTCTTTAGGCCGGTAGTTGCAGGGGACAGAAGGGGGAGGGGAGGGGGACAAAGGCTGGTAAGTGATAGGTGTTTACAGATGAGGGGGGTTTAAACACAGACATCCCCACACAGCGGGATCAAAGTTTCCCACTGTGAGGGAAGGCTACCAAATTCAGTCATCCTCTGTTGTCCTCCCGTGGTCAGGGGGCTCCCGAACCCCCCGCTGTCGCTGCTACGGGCGGCCCGATGTTCAGGCCCGCTCGCCGGGGTGATGGAAGTCCGACGTCGGGACTGGAGGACATCCTCAGCGGCTTGGACATCCGAATCGGCCACCTCCTACCGGAGTCCGCGGCTCCCGAAGTCCACAGGCCCCGCTGGGCGGAGGGAGATTCAACGCTGGTGGCCCTCGGCAAAGGGCCCCAGGACTCAGTGATGTTGAAGTCAACGCTGCGCGCGCTGGAGGCTCTACAAACCACAGCTCCGATGTTGGAGCAGCAGGCCCAACATTCCAGAGCCTCAACGGCGATCCAGGTAAGGCCTCGCCCGCTCCGCGATGTATCCAGCGCTGCGCCGCCGCTGCTGAAGCTCTGGTCCGGGTCCCCGGCAGGAAAGGCCGCTCCAATCCAGCTGGTAGGCCGCGAGGAGGGGTGCGCAGACGCGACTCGGAGATTAGTCGCATCCACGCCAGGAAGTGACTGGGAAACGGTTTCCCCCTTACCCTACCCCCCTCCCCCACTTAGAAAAGCTAAAGAAATCTCCAAAACAAACCTTTAAAACTGACTAAAAATGAACAAAATACAGAAGAAAAGACAGACTACAGGCAGAGGCTGCCATTAATGCGGCGCCCCTAGTGGTACACATTGTACAAAATAGGTACACATTGGGAGAAGGGGGCACTGTAAAAAGAGGGGAGTATCTAAAATTGGAGAATTTAATGTTCATCCTGTGTCGGAAGGAACTGCAGATGCTGCTTTCTACCAAAGATAGGTACAAAGTGCTGGAGTAACTCAGCAGCATCTCTGGAGAGAAGGAGTAGGTGACGTTTCAGGTTGAGACCCTTCTTCAGACAGAGGGATCCATCTACAACAGCTGGGGTGAAGCCACAGTTAGTGGGGAAAGAAGAGTCAAAGAGCGTGTACGTGCACCTGTCCAAATGCTTCTTAAACATTGCGATAGTATCTGCCTCAACTACTGTACCTCCTCTGGCAGCTCGTTCCATGTACCCACCACCCTCTGTGTGAAAACATTACCCCCTCAGGTTCCTATTAAATCTTTCCCTTCTCATCTTCAACCTATATGCCCTGGTTCTCGATTCCCCTGCTCTGGGTAAAAGACTCTGTGCAACTACTATATCTATACATGGTCCTATACACCTCTGTAAGATCACCCCTCATCCTCCTGCGATAGGGAGGTTGCACATAAGGTAATATTGTCAAAGGGCTTGACTCACGGAGTAGCTTAATCATTCTGGAGTACAAGGCAGCTTCCGGCATACACGAGTAACACAGGAAACGCGTACTTTCTTACATGTTTAAAACCGCCAAAATGGTCAATGTTTGCGCTGTAAAAAATTGTGGAAATCAGGGTAACCGTGAGAGATATTTATCCTACTTCAGAATTCCAAAAGTGAGGAGAAATGATGGTAGAGAGAAGCGAGAGCTGAAGGGACAACAACAGCTAAAGTGGTTGGCGAACATTGGCCGTGTAGATATCAAGATTGAAAATATTGGGAATTATCACGTTTGCTCACTGCATTTCATCATCAGTAAGGAACCCCTGGTGGCATTCTTTGTGTTCTTTCTTCATTCCTTTGGTATCTAAAAAAGTGTGAGAGTGGCCCTGTGCGAGTGATAAATCTGGCTGTAAAGATTAGTGCTGGAGTAAAGCTCGCCCATGGTTCTCAAGTGGGTTTTTTACATGCAAAAAGAAAAAGCTTCTGATGCTAAATTTATCATTTAAAAAATCTGGAGTAACTCGTCGGGAAACTCATACGTGGGGTTTTGAATTACTCCTCCCTCTCTGTCTATTTTACTCAGATGCAAGGAAGGAATGGCTCGGTCCCGGCGGCCGCTCATTCAGTTAGTTGTTAATTGGACCATGTGAGTGCTATGTCATTTTTATCTGCAGAGCATGGGGGAGGTGGGGGGGGGGGTGGGGGGGGGTGGGGGGGGCAGAGGCACAGATAAAGCAATTACACTTACATCTAACTTTGTTGACAACCTGCTCCCTGGAGGTGTCATTTTAGCTGATCGCGGTTTTGACATAAAAGTTGAAGCCGGATTTTACACTGGTGAAGCAGAAATTCCTGCATTTACAAGAGGGAAAACACAACTATCTGCACTGGATGTGGAAAAAACTTGTGAATTAGCACATTTACGCATTCATGTAGAGCGTGTGATTGGTGGTGTCAGGCAAAAATTCCTAATTCTGTCATATTGCACCACTGGAGGACATGATGAGCAACTTTGAAAGTGGAGTACCCAAAATTGATAAAATTGCAAGGATCTGTTGTGCATTTTTCAACTTAAATGAATCCATAGTCTCACAATAGGTGCAGATAGTTCTGCTTTCGTAAAGGGGAATATACGAACAATAAAAACTTTGAAAAAAATTACTTGGCTCATCAGCATTTATTATGGAAGAAATTGCAAGTAATTGTCAAATCATTGACATATAAACACAGCAGTTAAAGTGCACTTCAATATCTTTAACAATAAACATAAATTTCACAGTTTGAAAAGGAGACTGTTGTGTTAAAATGACCACAAAATGTCCTATTATGTGGTTTTATGCGGTGCAAGGCTAACGTGGAATGCAAATGCTAGACTTGGTATTTATGAGAAACATGTTCAGCACAACACTTGCAGTTCATTTCTTTTTGGGAACTTTTCTTTTTGATTTTGGGAGGAGACTACAATCTGGGCAAAACTATTTTTTTTCTAGATTGGAAGCATACTGCAACAATTGAACAGATGCTGGGACAGAAAAATGGGCCCGCTGCACTGGAAGCCAGAGTAAGTGTTTACTGTTTGTACTCCAGAAGGCGTTGCATGGGTCACGGGTCGTGAGTCACGGGTCATAGGGAGATTGCACAGAAGGTCAGAAGGTCAAAGGGCATGACGCACAGAGTCGCTCAAGCCTTCTGGAGTACAATGCAACTTCTGGCATACGCTAGTAACACACACAACACGTACGTTTTTACCTGGAAAAATCCGCCAAAATCACTGCTGCTCACTGACTTGCGAAAGAGCAGCGTGCCGGCGGATTGAGGACAAGTCCCGGCCCACGACCGACCGGGGCTGGAGGGTGACTGAGCGGTCTGAACCCGAGCACCAAGCTGTAAGCGGCCGAAGGAATGGATCCCTCGGGACAGCCCCCACTCCAGGGGTTGCTCCACAACAGGCTGGGTCACCCATTCCTTCTCTCCAGAGATGCTGCCTGTCCCACAAAGTTACTCCAGCTTTGTTGTGTCTATCTTCAGTTTAAACCAGCATCTGTAGTTCCTTCCTACACATTTCACTGTGGCATGTCACATGTGATAATGAAGTACTATTCATTCCTTCATTCATTCATTCATTCATTCATTCAACTTAAATAACTGCATACACTGCTTCGTAGAACAATTTCAGCAACAGTCTCCGAATATACCTCAGTATACCAATACATCACAAGTCGGATAAGGCTTTTAAGTTTATCATCTGAAACTTTACAAAGTTCCTTTGAAAATTATTGGAGAGAGTTCTAGAGGATATGATTTATGTTCAATTGGAAAGGCAGGAGCTGATCAGAGATATGGTGTAGGAAGAAGCTGTATGGGGGTGGGGAGAGCTTGGAGAAAAGACGGGGGAAGAGACATGAGGGAGAGGAGTGTTTCACGGGGGAGGGGGGCAGGCGCCAGCGAGGGGGAACAGAGGGGAAGGGGCTGGAGCTGCGGGGCGTTGCCATGGCGGTGCGGTGGAGACTCACAGCGGGCGCTGGTAGCTCCCCTCCACCGGGATCAGATTCTCCGCTTTCCGTTTGGTGACATCTCCGACACCGCGCTGCACCGCTTCCGGTCCGTCCGAAAATTGTGTCCGTTTGGAGACCTCCGCCGGCCACCCGCAGCGTCGCCCAACTCCAGTAAAGACGCGATGGCGCAGGAAGGGGTGGGCCGTCACGGGGAGTGACAGGAGAAGAGACCAATTCGCACGGCGCTGACTGACAGGAGAGGAGACCAATCTGCATATGCGCGGTTTTTAAGATTTTAAACCGCGCTGACTTTTCAAAAATACCACCGATCAGAACAAAACCTGATGCACTCGCAGCACAGGAGAACGGTGAGTGAGCTGGCAAAACAATTGTAGCGCTGTCGGGTACCGTCTTTGCGCAAATAAAAACACCGCACAAATCGAAAGAGCACAAGATCAGAGCTTTAGTTCGGTACAGATAGAAGGTAGATAGATATAGATAGTTAGATGCTGACCATTGATCACCCGTTCACACACAACTGGGAGAAAGACATTTTTTAAGCAATTCTAGTCTTTAATTGAAAATTGCAGAACTCAGACTTGCACCAATGATCCTGGGACCCTCTTTGTTTACAACTTAGTAACATGGTGTATTTCCGTTCAGTGTACAATTCTGTCATCTCACCTTCACAGCTTTACTGATTTTATAGTGACATTGTCCCTTTTAGAAAGTACAAATCTTGACAATGTTCTCACCCACTTGGTTCAAAAATCTTTCATCAGGTTGGAGATATTTGTAAATAAATGTGTCCAGATCGCGGGGATGTGTTTGATGCAAATCCATAATTCTTTTCTGTAATAAAAGAAAAGGTAGACTTCAGCAAAGTTAACTTTTGATAGGAGCTCTGAATATAATCACAAAATCCTTAAGATATGAAAAGAGAGCACAGTATACAGAGTCAATGCCAAGTCTGAGTATAGCAGATCATAAAGTGCTGGAAGAACTCAACAGGTCAGGCAGCATCTGCGGATAGAATGGATTGGCGATGTTTTCAGTCACAGAGTGATACAGCGTGGAACCAGGCCCCTCAGCCCAGCTTGCCCACACCGACCAGCATGTCCCACCTACACTAGTCCCACCTGTCTGCATTTGGCCCATATCCATCTAAACCTGCCCTATCCATGTACCTGTCTAAAAGTTTCTTAAACGTAGTGACAGTGCCTGCCTCAACTACCTCCTCCGGCAGCTTGTTCCAAACACCCACCTGGGAGAAAGACATTTTTTGTGTGACAAAGTTACCCCTTAGATTCCTATTAAATCTTTCATGTGGCAGCGGTGGGCGCTGGACAAGGGACTGTAGCAAGAACCAGAGGCCACAGCCTCCGAATAATGGGGAAAAGATTCATGAGGAATCCGAGGGGTAACTTTGTTCACACAGAGGGTGGTGGTGTATGGAACAAACTGCCAGAGGAGGTAGTTTAGGCTGAGACTCAAATCCTCTCGTTATGAAGGCCAATATGCCATTAGCTATCTTCACTGCCTGCTGTACCTGCATGTTTACTTCCAGTGCCTGATGTACAAGGACACTCATGTCTCGTTGTACTTCCCCTTTTCCTAATCTGACACCATTCAGATAATATTCTGCCTTCCGTTTTTGCCACCAAAGTGGATAACTTCACATTTATCCACATTATACTGCATCTGCCATGCATCTGCCCACTCACCCAACAGGTTGGGTCAGTGGACAAATGCTTGGTATAGACGGGATATATATAAACGGGATTGGTATAAAAGGGATATATAACGTTGATATAGACGGGATTGTGGGTCCCTATCCCACCCCTCCCAAAGTCCACAATCAGTTCCTTGGTTTTGCTGGTGTTGAGAGCCAGGTTATTGTGCTGGAACCATTTGGTTAATCGGTCGATCTCACTTCGATACTCTGACTCGTCACCATCTGTGATTTGTCCCACAACAGTGGTGTCGTCGGCGAACTTGATGATGGAGTTATCCCTCCGTAGGCAGTCAGACAACGCAATACAGGCAAGAAAAACAATCCTTTCACTATCTATCTACCTCTATCTGTCTCTATCTATCTCTATTTATCTATCTTCTATCTTTTATCTATCTATCTACAATCCCTCCACAAATGGAGACGCAATGAACTGACGATTTAAAAAAATCACAATGTGCTGGAGTAACTCAGGGTGTCAGGTTCTCTGGAGATCATGGATCGAACTTTTAGGACAGGAGCCTTCTTCAAATTGATTGTGGTGGGGTGGGGGGTAAAAAACTGGAAGAAAGGTGGGGGCAGGACAATGTCAATAGTCATCAAGTTAAAGTGTTTGCCAGTTAGAAGAAGGGTCTCCACCCAAAATGTCACCCATTCCTTCTCTCCAAAGATGCTGCCTGTCCCGCTGAGTTACTCCAGCATTTTGTGTCTTTCATCAAGTCTACTCCACCATTCAATCATGGCTGATCTATCTTTCCCTCTCAACCCCATGTTCCTGCCTTTACCGCATGACCCTTGACACCCCGTACTGCTCAAAAATCTGACAATCTCCTCCTTAAAATAATCCCCATTGACTTGGCCTCCACAGCCGTCTTTGGCAATGAATTCCAGATTCCCCACCTCCTGACTAAAGAAATTCCTCCTCATCAAATTTCTAAAGATACATCCTTTTATACTGAGGCAATGGCTCAGAATGTTTGTCTCTGAATATTCCACTGATCTGTCAGTCCTCTGACTGTCTCTCAATCTCTGACAATTTAGTTACAGTTGCTCAGGATGAACCCTGTGAAGGACCATTGCATCCTAGATTTCCATCTTTCCCTAGTTTCATCCTGGAAAAATGGTTTTGACTGTCTACCCTCTCTATGCCTCAAATAATGGTCTAGTTTTGACTTCCAGCTGTGCACTGTGGCAGTTCTACAAACCCCTCAGTACAAGAGCAATCTTGAATAGTGCTTAAATGTTGATCTAGTCGTTCACACCCAAACCATGGAAATAATGAGACCAGAAGGGTCTCGACCCGAAACATCTCCTATCCATGTTCTCCAGAGATCCTGACCTGTTGGGTTACCCCAGTGCTTTGAGTCCTCATGGGAATAAATACATAGTTGGGCCCACAACACCAATTTTGCAGGACAGAAGCTCATCTTGGGAGGAAAGGGGAGAAGGTTATCCTTTTCCACTCCAGTCTGTCTGCTTCAATGTGCGGGAGCTAATCCAAGATATTTTGGGATTCCAGATCCCTTGACCTCTCATGGTCTTTAAGTAGCTGTTCTAATCAGAGACGCCCTGGTCGTGCTTGTGTGAATGTGTGATGGATGGTTTTACATGGTTTTACTGCGATGTGGAAAAGTTGTAAAAATAACTGTGTAGGCTTAAACTTTGCCAAAATGTCAATAAATGGACTGATTTTCAGATGGTGACAAAAGGTAAAATAGCATTTACCTTGTTACGAAATACATGCAAGCAAGTCTCAGCTGTTACAACCTCTCTTATAGGTTTTGGTTTAATTTTAGCAATACAGTGTTGAAACGGGCCCTTTGGCCCACTGCATCCGCGCCGACCAACGATCACCCATATACTAGCTCTATGTTATCCCACTTTCACATTCTGCACACTAGGGGCAATTTACAGAAGCCAATGAACCTACAAACCTGCGCCTGTCTTTGGAATGTGGGAGGAAACTGGAGCACCCAGAGAAAACCCACGCGGCCACAGGGAGAACGTACCAACTCTGTACAGCACCTGCCGTTAGGATCGAGCCCTGGTCTCTGGCGCTGTAAGGCAGCGACTCTACTGCTGCGCCACCGTGCAGCCCCAACTGCATTGTGCCTGGAAGCAATTGGAAGCAATGTTCAGAATGCAGACTTGGGGACCGTACGCAGGGATTGTTGGGTGATTATCAGTTCAATACATGAGATCTCAGTGGTTTCCCTGTTGTCAACTTCTCTTGCTTCTTGTTCCACCAACATGATGAGCTGAATCAACTCCCATCAAGTATGAATCCCCCTTCCATATTAACTGCAGTGGAAGTGCAGAACTTAACGGGCAAGTAATCGGCACCAAGTAACTCATAACAGATAAAGGACACAAGTTAATATAAGAACTCTGATTGAAGAAATTAACCAGATAATCTGTCAAACATTGTTACAGCTTTATTTATCCATGCTGAATTTCACAAAGAGCAAAAAGCAAATTAAGTGTAAATAATTGGCATTTAATTGAATTAAAGTAGGGCTACTTTCCTGGCAGCTAGGCAAGACTTTCTAAAGTATAAAGTCAACATTAAAATATATGAAGTAGAAAGAGTCTGAAGAAGGGTCCCGTCCCAAAACGTCACATTTCCCTGTTCTTCAGAGATGCTGCCAGTCCTGCTGAGTTACTCCAGCATTTGGTGTCTTTCTTTGGTAAACGGGCATCTGCTGTTCCTTGTTGCTGCCACCTTCTATACTGTACTCGTGAGGATTTTCAACGCATCCAGAAAAAATAATTTAGTCCAATCAAGTGAATTCCTTTGTGATCCTTAGAACACAGTCCACTGAAAAATCTGCATTAATTATCAAATAGTTTTTGTGGAAGAAATTAACTTTGAGAGAAATTAAAGGAAAAACAGAGACTTTGCAGGTTTGCTTCAAGAGACTTTATTGCATGATATCATGGAGAGATGGCGGCAGTTAACTGCTCACCACTTCTCCGACTTCACAGCAGAATTAGCTGACAGTTATACTGTGCAGTAAATAACTTGTTTTTGTTAGATACAACTATACGAAAATATACTTCATCCTTGGCTATATGTTTTCGCTATATCTACAATCTACTACATGGGTATTAATTATTTCATTAATCATAATATACCTTTTATTTATGTTAATCTTATTCAACAACAGATGGTTAATACAAGTCATAATATAACGGCATCTGGACATTATTCTATCTTATCTTTCAAGCAGACTGCTCCACTGCCCCCTCTCTGAGCCAATCATAAGCCCCCATTTACGGTAACATCTCTATACTACTAGCGGTAGGTGGTCTACTGTAACTTCCCACAGAGAAACAGGCTTCCTTATCTCTGTCCTAATTTGGTTATGTTTACATTCACCATTCCACGCATTCCCAGACAAGAGGTAATGCATCTAAATCTTATTTTGCCAATTCTCACGATCCTATTCGGCACCTGGTCAACGAGATATGCCAATTGCCACATCCACACACCCTTTCATTCCAATCAAAATTAAGTAAGAAAGGATTTTAATTTTTTCTTCCACAGTTTGAAAATCAGTAGCTATGGGCATCCACATTGTCATTTGAACATTGTAAGTGTGTGCACAATATGAAGGTTGTAAATAGAGTTTAAACTGCCTAGATAGAGATCTGTCAAAAACAGTCCGCCGTTTGGCTGTCGCCAGTGATAGTTAATTCCGATTCAACCATACAGTCGCACGTTGACTTGGATGGTAGAACGTTGCTTAATGCCGTAAGATTCCAGTGTACATTCATCTTCCAGTGGTTGAGATTGAAAGATCAAGTAGTACTGGCTTCGTGGGAGGCGCTCCAGAGATTCAATTTTATTTTTTAAACTTGAAACCTTGTCGCTTGGTGAAACCTGAATTGTCAGATTACGCCCATTGGAATTGACAAATATATCCATTGTGTTTAGCATGAGTAGCTGGATCGTTGCATCAAAGAAGATCCTGGAATCCAACAAGGTTTTGCCATCATCCAAACTGGTGCCATTGAATGCCAGGCGTTGCTGGGAGACTGGAATGGTCCACTTTTGCTGGATGTTGCGTTTGAGCTCAGAGAAATTGAGATAAATGTTTGCCTTTAGTTGTAACGAGTTACCACCAGGCCGGTCACAGTGAATGTTTTCAATTGCCTTCACTGGCTGTGGAACACAAGCAAAAAGATGGAAAATAAATAAAATGTAGTTCCTTTTCATTTTGGACAAGACACAGAACAAGAGAGTGAGATTGTGGACACCCATTCTTTTGGGCTACATCGGGTGCACTTGGAACACTTGAAATAGATTGGGTAGATGAACAGAATAGGACGCAACTTAAATGGCACATTTCCGCCTGGATTAATGGTAATGGATGTGGCCTCAATTCACCATTCATTAAAAGCCCAGACCAATGAATATAGTCATAGAGTCATACAGCATGGAAATAGGCCCTTCAGCCCAACTTGTCCGCCATGCCGACCAAAATGCCCCATTTACGCTAGTCCCACCAGCCTGCCTTTGGCCCATATTCCTCTGAACCTTTCCTATCCATGCAATTCTCCAAATGTCTTTTAAATGTTGTGATCGTACCAGCCTCAACAACTCCTTTGGCAAAGTCCATGGACAGTGTCAACAATGGGGTGGAAGTGGGAGAGTACTCTAGCTAATGGAACGACTGGCGACAGAAGGGAAGAAGCTGCTCCTGAGTCTGGTGGTGCGCGCTTTCAACCTTCTGTATCATCTGCCTGAGAGGAGCAGGGAGAAGAAGGAATGACCGGGGTGGGACAAGTCCTTGATTACGTTGACTGCTTTTCCGAGGCAGCACATTGAGAGGTAACCTGTTCACACAAAGGGTGGTGGGTGTATGCATTGAGCTGCTGGAGGAGGTAGTTGAGGTAGATACCATCACAATGCAAAATTCCTGAATTTTGGAGTCTGGTCTGTCCATCACACAGACCAGACTCCCCACCATTGCCTGCATCTAACTTCATGCTTTATCGGGTGGGCAGCCAACAGGGTCAAGGACCTTTCTCACCCCAGTCATTCCCACTTCTCCCTGCTCTCATCGGGCAGAAGACACAAAAATATTGAAAGCATGTACCACCATACTCAGAAACAGCTTCCTCTCCTCTGTTGTCAGAATTCTGAACATTCCTCCCATAAGCTAGGGTGCAGTCCCAATCTTCCAACCTCTTTGCAGACATTGAATGTTGTCTATGGAACTGTAATGCTACAGTATTCTGCTCGTTGGTATTTTTCTCTTTGCCCTACTTGTTGCACTTGTGCATGGTTTAATTGTTATCATAGATTCATAGAGTCTTACAGCGTGGAAACAGGCCCTTCGGCCCAACTTGCCCACACCGGCCAACATGTACCATCTACACTAGTCCCCCCCTCCCCCCGCCTGCATTTGGCCCATATCCCACTAAACCTGTCCTATCTATGTACCTGTCTAAATGTTTCGTTCCAAACTTAACTCCTCAGTTTCCTATTAAATCATTCCCCCTTCACTTTAAACCTATATCTTCTGGTTCTAGATTCCCCTACTCTGGGCAAGCGACTCTGTGCATCTACCCGATCTAATCCTCTCATGATTTTGTACGTGAGAGGAATAGATCACCCCTCATCCTCCTGCGCTCCAAGGAATAGAGTCCCAGGCTACCCAACCTCTCCCTATTGCTCAGGCCCTCGAGTCCTGGCAACATTGTCGTAAACCTTCTCTGCATCCATTTCAGCCTGACAACATCATTCCCATAACATGGTGGCCAAAACTGAACACAATACTCGAAATGCGGCCTCACCAAAGTCTTTTACAACTGCAACATGACCTCCCAACTTTGAAATTCAATACTCTGACTGTTGAAGGCCAATGTGCAAAAAAACATGGATGGTGTTGTCTGATCTAATTTGGAAAGCATGCAAACAAAAGCTTTTCACCATTATCTCGATACATGTGGCAATACTAAACCAATACCAATGTCATTGCATGTTCCCTGTGATATTTTACCTCAACATCCCAGGAGTTGACATTTGCACACAGTTCTGCTGTAAACTGTACTCGGCCACTTCTGCCACTAGATCCCATCTCGCTGCAGCAGCAACGTTACCTGTTGGATCTGCGGGGTCGAGGATCATTGGCCTAAGGGTTCAAACACATAAGAATCAGCAGCCAAACACAGTTTTACTAGCTCATTCTGTACACCACAGAATCCTTTGGGAATTATCCTTGAGCAAACCTTTAAGGCTGCTTATCCTTTCATCGATTCCTTGTTGCCTCCTGACCTTCTGTACCCTAGTAGACTAAATATTGAGAACACCTGGTAGCAATGTTACAATACGTTGAGATTTTAAAAATCAAGTCTGCAATTTATCCCATCAGATAAAGCATAAAAAGAAGTTTAATTTGACATCTAATTCACTTTCATATCTTCAGTATTAAAAAGGTTATGGCCATTTTCATACTCGGAAATTAGCATCTTGTTCCCTATTGCTTTTGCATTGATTTAACACAAAAACTGTGATCAAGGACAGTCAAAAGCCCAGAACTTTCTTAAAAATTAAGAGAACTGAATGAAATTTTCAGTTATTATAGATTGAAACATTCTCAAACAAAAATGAAACAATCTTACTTAGATGACCTGAAATTAAAGCATATAATTAGTTAGTTACCTAATTGTAGCTAATTACAAAACTCAATTACTAGATCTAAACATCTATCCATTAAATCGTAAACGTAAAAGGTTAACATTTTTTCAAAAGCCTAAGTGTCCAAATAACATTCACACAAGAATTAACATGATTTTCAAATCTCATTGTCATGACTTTATAGGCCAAATGGAAGGAATTTAGTGTTTAATTCCCTGTAAATTAATGGCCATTTTAATTCATCTTGCGAGCAGGTTTTTGTGGAACGCGATCGTTTGGAACGTTGCGGTTGTGGGAGTGAATTTAAGGACCATATCGGCAGGAAAAATACTGGGTCCTAAGTCCGTTGTCGCAACGTAAAATTTTGATTAAAGGCATCCAAAGAAGCAAGTTTATATGAAAAAATAAACGGTGTACCTTGCCTTGTCCCCTACGTGAGATCCGTCCCGTTGTCGGCGTTGACGGCATTAGAAGATGATTTTAATTTTACTCTTGCTGTTAAATTATCCAGCGCTAATTTTAATAAACTTAATAAAACGGCAGTCGAAGCGATTTTTCATCAGCAACTAAACAGCCTGTTCAAAATCGATTTGAATAGTCTGAAGAAAAAACGCATTTTAAACCCGCCCTCCTCTCAAAGGCGCCAAAGTCGCGCACACGGCCAGTGACAGAACTGCAGCGCCGCTGAAGGTAAGTTTTGTAACATACCTACACCTGGTGGTGCAGCGGTAGAGTTGCTGCTTTACAGCGCCAGAGACTCAGGTTTGATCCCGACTACGGGTACCGTGTGTACAGTTTGTACGATCTCCCCGTGACCTGCGTGACTTTTCTCCGGGTGCTCTGGTTTCTATCTGTGATATAAACCAGCCTCTGCAGTTCCTTCCCATTTCAAATAACCTCTCACTGTGCTGTGTTGATTCTAGAATCACAGAAAGGACAAATATGGTTTGAACGTAACTTACTTAGGTTCTTTAAGTTTGTTTTTCAGAAATCCGCCAATGCTGTCAGAGTCAAAGTTGTAGTTTGTGGTCCAAAATATCCAAAGGTGTTCGTACTGGACAATCAGTTCCAGGACGGTGTGAAATCCTTCCGCGGTGCTGAAATCTTCTCCCTTCTCAGCGCTCTCCCATGCATAGATAATCAGCAGCTCTAGAGCATACTTCGGTGGTAAAGACTCTCCAGGTCTCAGTTGGCATTTATATGGGCGACAGACTTTCTGTTAGATAAAAATAAATCAACATTTGAATCTTCCGCCCTTGAACTGTCTCTTTCTTGTTTGAATAACTTCAGGTAGCTCAGTCGGTAGAGAATCAGACTTTTAATCTGAGGGTCCAGGGTTCGAGTCCCTGTTCGGGCGGTTACTTCAGAAGCGGCAAAGTGGTGCAGCAGTTGAGTTGCTGCCTTACAACGCCAGAGACCGGGTTTGAGCCTGACTATGGATGCTGTCTGTACGGAGTTTGCTCATTCTCCCTGTGACAGCGTGGGTTTTCTCCGGTTCGCCGGATTCCTCCCACATGTAGGTCATTTGGCATCTGTAAATTGTCCATAGTGTGTCGGGCCTGTTTCCACGCTGTATCTTTAAACTACACCCGTAACACCACACATTAAAGAACATAATCCCCAAATTGAAGAACCATTCGCTGTCTGTTTCCTCTGGTGGAAAAGTAAACTTTAACATAATTAACATAATTTAACATAATTAACAAAAATATTAGCAAAGGGATGAGAATATTTTTTGCAATGAATTATTAAGGTCTTGATTGCATTGTTTAGTTGAGTTTAGTTATACAGCACTGAAACTGGTTGGTTCGAGGACCAGGGACAGAGATTCAACCAAAGATACAAGAGATTGCAAGGAAAAACCTTCTATACAAAGATTTGTTACATTCTGGAACTCACTGCTTGTAGGGGTGGCTGACACAGAATGAATCCGTTTCTACTAAAGGAAGGCACAAGGAACTGCAAATGCTAATTTACCACAAAAAAAACCCAACACAAAATGCTGCAGTAACTCAGCAGGTCAGGCAGCTTCTCTGGAGAATGTGGATCGGAATCTACTCCAGCCCATTGTATCCTTTTTAAGTAAACCAGCATCTGCAGTTCCCTGTGTGCCTAGGAACAGATGTGCCGTAGAGAGCATGTTATTGGGATGCTTCACAGCATGCTCCCAACAGTCCTGAGAAAACAAACCACGTTTACCCGATTAAAGACACAAAGTGCTGGAGTAACTCAATGGGTCAAGCAGCATGTTTGAAGACCATGGATAGGTGACGTTTTGGGTTGGGACCCTTCTTCAGACTGATTAGAGTACAGGGGACAAGCCTGGTAAGTGATAGGTGGAGATAAACACAGATAAACAGGTGTGAGCGTGGTGGGGCTGGATGGGCACTTGAGAGAGAATCACTTCCACAGCTATAGGGAACAGCAGAGTATGGGTCTAACAAGACTAATTTACTGGTACCTGACATGGACTTGATTGACCAAATGTTGAACAACAATATGATTTGATGTGCACTTGCTCTTCCAAAAGCAATTAAAGTCGCCAAGAACAAAAGGGTACCTGACATGAGAACTAAGGGGGACCCAGTGGAGTGGGGGAGGGGGGGTCAGTGGAAGGGTCCCAACTTGAAACATCGGAGGGTCTACAGTGGGTGTTGACGGTCGGTCAATGACGCACCACCGAGAGAACAAAGAAGGGCCCGGTGTGGGGGCCGGTGTGGGGGCCGGCGATAACGAAGAGGAACCATTGGGCCCTACAAAGAACACTTTGTAACTTTGTCAGCACCCTATACCTGGCGGCTCTTTGTGTATGGTATGTAAAACAAATACTTTCACTGTGACAAGATAGACACAAAAAGCTGGAGAAACTCAGTGGGACAGGCAGCATCTCTGGAGAGAAGGAATGGGAGACGTTTTGGGTCGAGACTCTTCGTCAGTCTCGATCCGAAACGTCACCCATTCCTTCTCTCCAGAGATGCTGCCTGTCCCGCTAAGTTACTCCAGCTTTTTGTGTCTATCTTCGGTTTAAACCAGCATCTGCAGTTCCTTCCCACACATTTCACTGTGGCATGTCACATGTGATAATGAAATACTATCCATTCATTCATTCATTCATTCATTCATTCAACTTAAATAACTGCATACACCCCTTCATAGAACAATTTCAGCAACGGTCTCTGTATATACCTCAGTATACCAATACTTCACAAGTCGGATAAGGCTTTTAAGTTTAGTGGGACGGGCCTTTACAAAGTCCCTCTGAAGTTCTGTGAAGCATGTTGAGAATTCTCCCCCACGTTCTCCGGTAGCAATGAGAGCTTCATAGACTTGAGCACGAGTCCATGTTACTTGACCTTCAGGACAAAAAAGTAAAATTTTATTGCTTAGATACCAACAATGTATGTCATAGTAAACATAACAAGTTGTTTGCCATTGACAGAACATTTTACTTCGGAGTCACATATCGTCGCACGCATTTGCATCGACAAGGTGGGGGGGGGGGGGGGGGGGGAGTGCGCTCTTTCCACCAGCTCCTTCAACAAGACCGGCAAAGGTAAGTACACTAACCTTTTGTTGGTTGCAGGATGGAAGGCAACGGAGGGAAGGAAGACTTCCCAAGAGCCGCGGGACGCCGACAGGCCAGCGGCCACTTTCCCCAGAGCTGCGAGAACCGCCGACAGCATCCGGACGGCCGGGGGTAAAGGTGCGGGAGTCGGGCGCTTCAGTTACACCAGCGCCCGACTTATCTCCCGCATAGATGTCCGCACTGGAGCTGGAACTTCCAGACCCAGACTTTGTGCCCCCATCCCCCAGGAAGCGGGGCAGAAACCAGGTACGTGGGACAGTGCCTCGCTCACCGACTGCGGCTTCACCCCGTGTTGCAGTGGACCCAGGGGGGCCGGGCCGGGAACGGCTGCGCTACAGGGGAGCCCCGCAGCCGCAGCACGCCACGTACAGCTGCCGGGGATATCTGCCGTAGGGCAGTCTGGCAGAGCTACTGCTGCGTCGAGCAGCCCTGCAGGAGCAGGTGCTGCAGGCACAACACCTCATCAGGCTGCGGTCAAGGGCGTTGGTGGCAGCAGTAGACGGTCGGTTAAGCTTAGCTCTGGCAGCTGCCGACCATGCGCCTCCACGAAGAAGATTGGGCGATAGTGGAGGTAAGCCTGCACGGACTTCGGGGAGACAGGTACCAGGGGCCAGCGCCGACTCATCTCCACTGCCTTCCTACCAGGCAGGTGGACCGCCACAGTCCGCTCGAAGGCCGACTAGCGGTATGTCCGTGCGGGAGTCGTATGGGCCTGCAGGAGCGGTAGCCCACGACAACCTACCTTCGGACCCTAGTCTGCATCTTATGGAGGTGTGGTCCGCTGGTAGAAGCCCCAGAGAATTTGCAGAGCCTGGGGAAGTCGGCTTGTCCGCCGCGAGTAGCGGGGACGGTCGCATTGCCAGGTTGAAGCTCCTGGTGGAGCAACTAGTCCAACGGGATATGGACCGGGATGAACGGGAGCCTCGGGCCTCCACAAGCCACGCCAGGAGACCGCCCAGCATATCGTATTCTCCAGCCAGACGTACCAGAAGTTGCTGGACGCTGCCTTCGATGACGAACCAGGGATGCCGGAGGCCGTAGATCCAGTCCTAGGTGCGGACCTGCTGGATGTCGTGGGAAGATTTTGCCACAGCCACCCCACTGGGGAGCTGCTGCACCCCAAACTGGCGGGAACCATTGACTATCTGCCCACTCACCAGCTCCTGGGTCAGGTAGTCACTGACACCATGGACGCATTCAAACCGCCCGACAACTGCATCACTTTAAGTGTGCCCACGGGGAATGCTCACATTTGGGGGAATTTGAGTACTACCACCAAGATGCAGGACGTCCGCCTACAACGCATCCTCAAACTTCTATCGACGGGCATTACAGCATTTGCATGCACCCTCGATGCGGATGATGTGCCCAGCAAGCCGCAGGATGCCCTGGCACTTCTCTGCAATGCGCAGTTCAAAATTAACTGCCTTCGTAAGAGCACCATCCGGCCGACACTCAACCCGTCATTTGCAGGGTTGTGCCGTCCCTCCATCACTCCACCACCTCATCAGCTGTTTGGGGAAGGTCTCTCCAAGCAAGTCACAGAACTCGACGAGGAGGCCAAGACCGTGGGCCTTATGAAACCTCCACCGGCTAAAGTTCACCCATATCGGAAGATGCGGCCACCGACACGACAGCACCGCAACGTTCGCGTGGAACAGACCCTCCAATTGGCTCCGCTGGTAGTTACAGCGACCAAACCTTCATTCGAGACGTTAGGGTTTGTAACCCATCCAGACAAATCCAAACTGAACCCCTCTCAAGTTATGGATTACCTGGGTTTCACCATTGACACAAACTTACTGATGATCACTATCCCGACCAACAAAGCTTTAGACATAAAAGAAGCGTGCTACAGCCTTGCTTGCGCCAGGGTACCGACTATCCGACAAACGGCAAAAGAAATTGGGAACTTGGTAGCTATATTCTCAGCTGCGCAATTCGGACCGTTACATTACCAAAATTTACAAAGAGCAAAGATCGCAGCATTACAAGCAAATGCTGGGCACTTTGATAGACCAATACGGTTGCCAAATCCGGCTAGAGCTGAGCTACAATGGTGGATTGACATTATTAGCGAGTGTCACAGACCCATCATTGTTAACAACCCATCCGTCGTGCTACAGACTGACGCAAGCGCACAAGGTTGGGGTACAACTGACACCACGTCCAGTTGTGGTGGCAGATGGGACCCTCACGAGTCTACCCTCCTCCAGACACAAGGGATAAATTATCTGGAGATGTTAGGGGTTTTCCATGGACTGCGGGCTTACTGTCCTAACTCACGGCACTTATATGTCCGCCTCCAAACAGATATCACAACGGTGGTGGCTTATATCAATCATATGGGTGGTATCAGGTCGTTATCTTGTGACGAATTGGCAAATACAATCTGGCACTGGTGTATTGAGAGAAATATTTGGATCACAACGACCTATTTACCAGGGAAGTTCAATACAGTGACGGACACCAGGTCATGAGTGTTCAATGATAACATCGAGTAGATGTTGAATCCCCAAAATGTTTGCTGAAATTATAGCTCACTTTGGCACGCCAGATATTGACCTCTTTGCGTCCAGGTTGAACCATCAGATACCAACGTATGTGTCTTGGGTACCAGACCCTGGGGGAGTAGCTATGGATGCTTTTTCTCTCCATTTGGGGGAAATGGTTTTGCTACGTATTTCTCCCATTCTGCTTCATCAGTCGGGTATTGCAGAAAATTCAACTGGATTCTGCAACTGGCATTGATCATACCCGACTGGGCTACTCAGCCATGGTACCCGATGGCCCTCCAAATCTTGCAACGTCCGTGGATTAAGTTTGGTAAAAATCCCACATTGATTACTAACCCCATTACGGGGGACAGTCACCCGTGCCTTGGTCACCAAACATGTTGGCCTGCAGGTTCTAAAGAGGCCGCTCGTCAAGGCCGGCATATCACCAAGAGCCATGGACCTCATCTCAGCGTCATGCCGAGCATCAACCAGGAGGCAGTACCTCACACAGGTCAGGAAGGGGGAGGCATTCTGCTCCCGTACCAACACGACCTCCAACTCGGCTACGATCCCTGATGTCCTGGAATTCCTAGCGGGCCTTCATTACGATGCGGGCCTTAGCTCCAGTGCCATCAACAGCGCCAGGAGTGCACTGTCCTCATACCTAGACATCGGTATAGGCTCCATCCACCTGGTGTCTAAATTCATGAGGGGAGTGATTAACACCAACCCTCCATGGCTCAGATACAACATCACCTGGGACGTAGGGATCGTTCTGACCCTACTGAGGAGCTGGTCTCCTATGACAGAGTTACCACTCAAACAGCTCACCCTCAAAGTGGTGATGCTGATGGCACTGACTACAGCTCAACGGGTCCAGGCATTACAAAAGCTGCGGCTGGATAGCATGGTCTCCACCCCTGCAAAGGTGAATTTCTTGTCCAGGACCTATTGAAGCAGCACAGACCTGGGGGATTGTGGGCTGCAGTTGGAGTTTCGGGCATACCCCACTGATGCCACCCTCTGCATAGTCACCCATCTCCGCCTCTACATCCGCACTACAGGAACCATCCGGAAGATGGAGCAGGGGCTCCTCATCAGCCACAAATCTCCACATCACCGGGTGACTGTGTAGACTATCACAAGGTGGCTCAGGGCGGTGTTGGGTGCAGCAAGAATAGGTACTAACATTTTTAAATCTCACTCTACCAGGGCTGCATCCACATCAGCGGCGAGGGCCATGGAGGTGCCTATGGACCACATCCTCGCCACCGCGGGCTGGGCCAGTGAAGCAACTTTCCAGCGGTTCTACAATAAGCCGCTGGTTGCCCCCGCAACGTTCGCGGAAGCCGTGCTGGGAGCCGCTCCGTGACTGATTTGTCCCCGAATTAGGGGTCTTTTGCTTTGTTATTATTTGTGTTAATAACTGTGCATTATTTTTCAGCCTGTTCAGTCTGGAATGCATTAACTACCTTCCTCCATTAGTATTGCGGCAGTGTGATGGCATGGACAATGTCCAGGGCATGAAATCACAGAGCTTTGAAATCTTCACAAAGTCACTCACGTGACTCCGAAGTAAAATAGTAAGATTAAACGAGAACTTACCAAGTTCGAAGGTTGATCTTTATTTTATGAGGAGTTGCGGTGAGGGATTTCGTGCCCTCCGCTCCCACCCTCTATCATAAAGTCAACTGGTATGTTCTACGTTCTTAATCTTACTATTTCCAGTCATGGTGCGTTTTGTGATTCCACACCGCTGCTTTGAAGAATGTCGCGCATGCGTGCTGGCGGGGTCTTCACGAAATCCCTCACCGTGACTCCTCGTAAAATAAAGATCAACCTTCGAACTTGGTAAGTTCTCGTTTAATCTTACTATTATATAAGCGTTACGAAACTTAAGCAGGGTCCACCTATGTAATTTCTTCAGAGTTTCGGCAAAATTAAAGCAAGCGACACCTCCTGATGAAAGTTTTTTCCAAAAGTTTTTTGTTGGACAGCAGCAAAGATGGCAAAAAAAGATTACGCCACATGGAAATCCAGAGGTCAGACAATGTCAGCAAGATAATGTTCTAGATGCAGGACTTGTCTTTGGGGTGACCTTGAGCGGAGACTACATTTGCCCCAAAATATTTGCACGATGCAGGCCAAGGCCCAGTGAGGATTATGCAGCACATCACTGCAGGATGGTGCACTAATAATGTCTCCACCGCTTATGCACTTGCCCTTCCAATAACATTTCAACTTAAACAACTGCATTCGCCTCTTCATACAACAATTTCAGCAACAGTCTCCAAATATACCTCAGTATACCAATACTTCACAAGTCGGATAAGGCTTTTATGTTTAGCAGGGTGGAACATTACAAAGTTCCTTTGAAATTATTGAAGAGAGTCATAGGAGATATGATTTATGTTCATTTGGCAAGGCAAGAGCTGATCAGAGATATGGTGTAGGAAAGAGCTATAGATGCTGGTTTACGCTGAAGATAGACAAAAAAATCCTGCAGTAACTCACAGGGTCTGCCAACATCTCTGGAGAAAAGGAATTGGTGACGTTACGGGTTGAGACCCTTCTTCAGACAGTCTGAAGAAGGGTCTCAACCCAAAACATCGCCCATTCCTCTTCTCCAGAGATGCTGCCTGGCCTGCTGAGTTACTGCAGCATTTTGTGTCTCTCTTTGCTGATCAGAGATAGTCAGCTTTGTGGAAAGGAAATCCTGTACTAAATTGTCAGAGATTTTTTCAGTGGGTGACTAAGGATTGATGAAGGTAGGGCAATTGACATTGTCCATATATATTTCAGTAATGTATTTGACAAGGTCTCGCATTGCAGGCTGGTGCAGAAGTTTAAGATAGATGGGATCCAAGGTATGCCAGCCAAATGGATCCAAATTGACTCGGTGTTGGGAGGAAGAGAGTAGTGGTGGAAAGATGTTGTACTGATTTCTAAATCTGTGACCAGTGGAGTACCTTTGGTGGAAGAATGTTTTTTTTCCTGATTTCAAATCTTTGATCAGTGTGTACCATCGGTGCTGGGACCCTTGCTGGTTGTGATATATATTAATGCCTTGGATGCGAACATTGCAGGTATGATTAGTAAAGCATCCCATATTTTCAATTAAACCAGTTATTTTCAATGTGTTCAAAGCCTCATACCTAAGGCATCAAATGCAGGGAGAACATCGACCTCAACAAAATCAGACGATTCTGTGGATTTAAACTGGAAGTTGAGGGAGCGAGGAGGAGAAGAAACGGGAATTATTCTGGGCGGTGTCATTTTGATCTGATGTCCAATGTGTTTCTCATATTTCAACAACAGATCACGAATGTTGCTCAAAATATCAGCCCGGTTTCCCTTTTGGTCTTCATACGTCTTGAATTGGTTGAGAAAGACAACCATATCCGCATCAGAGCCGTTTTTTACAGCTGTTCCTTTTCCTAGGGAGCCACCCTAAAAGAAGAGGGAAAACAAAAATACAACCTTTTAAATAAATGATTTTTCTTTTTTTTAAGTTTAGAGATACAGCACCTAAACAGGCCCTTTTGCCCACTGAGTCCGCACTAACCAGCGATCCCCGCACACTAGCACTTTCCTACACACGAGGAACAATTTACAATCTTTTACTGAAGCCAATTAAACTACAAACCTGTGTGTCTTTGGAGCATGGGAGGAAACTGGAGCACCCGGAGAAAACCCATGTAGTCAAGGGGAGAACGTACAAACTCCATGCAGACAGCAACCGTAGTCAGGATCAAACCTGGGTCTCTGGCGCTGTAAGGCAGCAACTCTATCACTGCACCGTGCCACCCCTAATTTCATTTGTAAAATGCACTTGTCCTAAGGACAAAATCACCAATCTCGCAACTCACTTTTTTATCAGTTTGGGTGAGACACCACCAGGGGGCACCAGCAATGACTGCCTCACCAACAATCTCTGTCATTTCCTTCTTAGCGTTTAAATAGTATGTGTTAAATTATGTTTTTAGTGTTCTTTAGATTGTTTTATGGGGGGGGGGAAGGATTGGGGGAAACTTTTTCTAGTCTCTTACCGCGAAGGAGATGCAATTTTTTTCCCTTATCGTATCTCCGTCCGCACTGCGGCCTAACATCGAGGAGTTGGCGGACTCTGCTGGAGACGGACTTTTGAGAGCTCCACTTCGGTCGCCCACGGGACTTTAACATCGCGGAACGCACAATCCCTTTGCCAGGGGTCGACCTCTGAGCTCCAACGGTGGATGCTTGCGGACTTAGCATCACAGAGCCCGCAGTCTCTGGTCATAGACCGAATTCGGGAACTCCAAGCTGTGGGAGTTTCGACCGCACCGACGTGGGGGCTTCGACCGCCGGCTGCAGGAGCTTCGACCGCCCTGACGGGGGAGCTTTGATTGCCCTGACTGCGGTTGGTTCGATTGCCCCCACCGTGGGCGAATAAAGAGAAAGAAAATTTGACTTTTTGCCTTCCATCGCGGTGAGGAATGTGGGGCATCCGCTGTGCTGGATGTTGATGTTAACTTTTATGTAGTTGTGTGTCTTGGTGCTTTTTTTTTTTCATATGGCTATATGGTAATTGGTATATCACTGTACCTTAATTCAAGGTCAGTTTATCGTCACATGTGCCAATTAAGGTACAGTGAAATTCAAATCACCATACAGCTATACTAAAAAAAGCAACAAGACACACAACTACATTAAAGTCACCATAAACATCCACCGCTGCGATACCCCCACGCTCCTCACTGTGATGGAAGGCAATAAAGTCCAATCTCCTTCCTCTTTATTCTCCCGCAGTCGGGGCAGTCGAACCATCTGCAGCCGGCGGTCGAAGCCTCCGCGTCGGGACGATCGAAACTCCCATGTAGGGGCGATCGAAAGTCCCGCATCGGGGCAATGGAAGCTCCCGTAGTCGGGACGGACGAACCTCCTGCGGCTTGTAGTTCCCGATGTCGGTCTCTAACCAGAGACGGCGGGCTCCGCCATGTTAAAGTCCCATAGTCTTCCACGGTTGGAGCCCCAAAGATGACCCCCAACAGGGATCGCGAGCTCCATGATGGTAAGTCCGCAGGCTCCCGCAATTGATCTCCCGGTCGATCTCCAGCAAAGGCCGCCAACTCCACGATGTTAGGCCGCAGTGCGGACAGAGATATGATACGGTAAAAAAATTGCATCTCCGTCAAGGTAAGAGATTAGAAAAAGTTTCCCCCAATTCCCCACCCCCCACATAAAACAAGCTAAAGAACACTAAAAATCATACATTTAACACAAACATAACAGACACAAAGAAGGAAAGGACAGACAGACTCTTGACGAGGCAGCCATTGCTGGCGCCACCCGGTACATGTGACAATAAAGACCTTTGGAACTTTTGAAATGCGATTGCCGATGGGAGCAGATGAAATGGGTGAGATCATATCTTGACAACTGTGTTTCACTTTGCTACAGACTTACAAGACTGAGAGATAACCTGATCTAGATGTTTCATGGGATGTAGCACATTCATTCAATCACAGTCACAATAATACTTTATTAGCCAAGTATGATTTGCAACATATGAGGAATTTAATTTGCCAAGTCAGTCATACAAATAGAAAGCAACAGAACACACAAAACACATTTTAACATAAACATTCACCACAGTGACTCCTCCACATTCCTAACTGTGATGGAAGGCAAAAAAAAGTTTAAATCTCTTCCCTTCTTTGCTCTCCCGCAGTCGGGGGCCTCGAGCCCTTGGTTGATGGGAGGATCTTGACTCCCATAGCCGGCAGCATTTGGGCCCTCTGCATTGGGGCGATCAGCTCTTGCATGGGGTGGAAGATTGCAACCTTCACGTGGTCCGCCCTATTTCGACTAATGCAATCAACTCAAAGTGCACAAACTGAAGATCAAATAGAACAAGTTGTCCTACAACTTTAGGCTGTGCACGCCACACGAAAGAAGAAGAAGCTCCTGCATCGGGGCGATCAGCTCCTGCATCGGGGGTTGTCAGCTCCTCCGTGCTGGCGATTGGACCCCGCGCTGGGGCTGGTCGAACCTTCCGGGATGTTGGAGCTTCCCGACGCGGCCTCTCCCGAGACTGCGAGCTCACGATGGTACAGTCCACAGGTCGTGGTCTGATGTTAAGTCCACGTCCTGCGGTGGGGCCCAAAGTTAGTCTGAGGAGACCTCCAGCTCCATCGATGGTAGGCTGCAGAGCGACCGGAGAATGCGATCTGGAAAATAATCGCATCTCCGGCAAGGTAAGAAACTGAAAAAAATGTTTCCCCCTCCCCCACATAAAACAAACCGGAGAACATTTACACAAACGTTTAACACACACTAAAAATAAATTAAAAAGACAAAAAAACAGACAGACTGTTGGCGGGGCTGCCAATTGTGCGGCGCCTCTGGTGGTCTCAATAAGGGAGATGCAGAAAATCTATCATATCTGGTGGGGACAATTTACAACTAAGTATGCCAATCAGAAGCAAATTTAAGATGTTTCCTTTTTATTTATTTGGCGCCAGTTTCCTCCCACATTCCAAAGATGTACAGGTTTGTAGGTTAATTGGCTTCTGTAAATTATAAATTGCCCCGGTGTGTCGGATAGTGCTAGTGTACAGGGTGATTGCTGGTTCAAATTACTAGAAAATACAAAGCATTATTTAATGCTATTTTGATGTCTTTATAAACTGTTGATTAACGTGTCGATTAAGGTCTGGAAAACACTTCCGTTATCATTAATAGGCAGAATAAATGCTATAAAAATTATCTTTTTACCACAAATATTATACCTATTTCAATCTATACCATTATATATACCAAAAAACATCTTAAAAAAATTACTCTAATATTACTAATTTTATCTGCGATTATAGATCACATAGAATCCAAAGAAAACATTTGTGCAAACCAAAAGACATTGGGGGACTTTCACTTCCGAACTTTTTGTATTATTATTGGGCAGTGCATATGAAGAATATAATTTACTGGTTGGACAGTTCTACCCAACAGACAGAATGGATAAGAATGGAGAAAGAGGACTGTTCTCCTTGTAATATAGGAGCGATCCTCTACTCCCCGATAAAACTGAACAACACAATATATAAGAATAACCCAATTATACATGACAATAAGAATTTGGAAACAAATAAAATTATCCTTAAAACTAAGAAACCTATCATTGTTAATGCCAATAGTGAATAATAGTAAGATTAAATGAGAACTTACCAGTTTGAAGTTTGATCTTTATTTTATGAGGAGTTACGATGAGGAATTACGTGAAGACCCCACCAGGACGCATGCGCGACATTCTTCAAAGCAGTGGTGTGAAATCACAGATACCAGAGTAGACTAATATAGTAAGATAAGAGAGAACTTCCATACCAGTTGAACTTTATAATAGAGGGTTTTGGGAGCGGAGGGCACGTAATCCCTCATCGTAACTCCTCATAAAATAAAGATCAAACCTCAAACTGGTAAGTTCTCATTTAATCTTACTATTTTACTTCGGAGTCAGTGAGTGACTACGTTGAAGATTTCAAAGCTCTGTGATTTCATGCCCTGGAACGAGACCATGCTCACACACTGCCATTCTGGGACGGAGGATGAACGTATTTCACACACGACACTGTGCTGAAAAACAATAAAGGTATTATTCATACCTAAATAAAATGCCACATTGGGTAAATTTATTTTACAGAACTTAATTTTTCCCTGCAAACATCTCAGGATCGGCCACGGGTTTATTATAAAGCATTGAATGCGTTCATTGCTCCACCCCGCTGTGGCAAGGATGTGGTCCATAGGAACTCCCATCATCCTAGCGTCCGATGTAGATGCAGCCCTGTTGGAGTGAGATTTGAAACATTAGTATTCACCACTGCACGTAATACCACCCGAACCATCTGGATATGGTTTGCACTGTGACCTTAGGTGAGGCATTTATGGCCAATGAGAAAGCTCTCTCGTGCCCATAAGTGTCTTGGTGACTATATATTGGAAAATATGTGTCACTATGCAGGGCCGACTATCTGCAGGATAGGCCAGAGAACTCTAATATTGGCCAAAGGAACCGGGTCAGTCTTGTTTAAGTACCCCTGTATGTAGCAGGTTATCTGCCATTTGTGACAGACATGACGTCCTATCTAGCTTGTGTAAGGACTGGACCCGTTGTGCTGATCCAAGTGCCATAATCATTCCCATCTAGGATATTAGTTTGTCCAGAGTGAGCCCCGATATTGGTGTCCATCCTCGTAACATGGTGTACTACCTATGTCCCATATATAGGTGTATCTGGACCTGGGGGGAATAGAGTACAAATACCCCTCATTCGTTTAGGTACTAGTGGGTGTGATCCTATAGCCAGGTGATCACTCCCTCTGCCCAGATATTAGCTAGGGCACTCCTTGCACAATAATGGCACTGTAACTCAATCCTTCATCGAAATGAAGGGTGGCCAGAACTCAGCACTTCAGTGTTGGTGGCTGAGTCATATGTAGAGTTCGTCCTGGTGCAGAACACTTCCCATTTCCTGACATATGTCAGGTACTGTCTTCTCGTGGACTCCCTGCACGACGCTGAGATGGCATTGATCGTCCTGTCGGAGAGTCCGTATCCCAGAAATGGCCTGTTCAGAAACTGCAAATCAACAAGTTCATACAGTCATGGCACGGATACTTTCCCGCACGGGGTGTGCCAACCTCCTTGGCCGTTGTTGATCCAGATGCAGGGTTCTGAGACCATCTTTGTACTGTTGGGAACCATGGTACCTGTTGCGGCGTCTTGTTTAATTATTGTAAGACTCGCCTGATGAGGCAGAAGGGGAAAATGCATAGCAAAACAAATCCCCCCCCCCCCCAATGCAGCGAGAAATCGTCCATCGCTGCTGCCCCTGGGTCTGGTTTCCAAGCAACATATGTTGGTAGTTGGTGAATTAGTCTGGATGGAAAAAAGGTCGATATCTGGTGTCCCATACCGGTCTATAATATCTGTAAACACTTTCCGATCCAACATCCGTTTAATGTTGTCGTTGAATTTACGTGACCTGGTAATGCTTTATAATAAACGTGTCTAATTTGAAATGGGCATACTGAACGGAAGTATTTAGTTCGGTCAAATCTGTAATGATACGGCAACCACCATCTTTTTAGTTTTTTATAAATATATTTGATACGAACTCTTGAAATTCTCTGATTGTTTTCTCAATCCCTTTTGTGTTTAGTCTTAACAGTTCAGCATGGCCTGCTGTTCTCTCTTTTTGTGAAGTATGAACTTCCTGCTAGGCGTATGCTGAACTGGGACGGTAGTTCGTATACAAATTCAATTTTGTAATTCTGAATACTTCCGAGTATGTAAAAGTTCAGAGGTAAAAGTGCAGCACACATGATGAAACAAGTGCAACCGTCCCCCAACTTTAATGAATCGGACATGCAATGTTTTTTAAGACAACCAGACCCACCTACCTCCATGGTTACCGGTGTTGTGTGGGTTGTCTCCGCAGTTGTTTCTTCTGGTATTGTGTTGCTGCGTTGTGGGGTTGGCGCGTTTTCCATGAAGGCCGGGCTGGGCCATGGTCTGAAAGACCGCTGTGCAGGTGGGCCGGCCTTCGAGCTTTCACCACCAGATGGTCTTCCATAGCACCGATGTCTGGTGGGTGTGTAGGGGTGCTGCCGCTGTTGATAGTGGGTTTTAGAGGTGCTTGGCACCTTGATCAGGCCTATAGCCTTGGCTTCCTCATGCAGGTCTTTCACCTGCTTCGGGAGGTCCCCCAACAGCAATTTTGGCGCCTGTGTGCTACTTGTCTTGCATAATTCCGCACTTCTTGATGATGCTCTTCCTGTAACTGTAAATCTCCACTGAGTATTACACAGTCTGCTAGAGCATCACGTAACTCTTCAGGCAAATCAACCCCATCAGTTGTCCTGGTACTGCTGTGATTTTAGCAGCCAGCAGTTTCCTCTGGAGCTTCACCTCCTGGCTCCTTATAGATGGGCTCCTGTTGCCCCAGATGGGGTCATAGACTGCTGGTACTTTAAGAGAAATGGAGTTTCTCTGGAGAAATGTACTTCCCAGCCATAAAGTTAATGGCTTGCTCCTGTAGCTGGTTTGTAGCCATGTATTTTTTACTGGCTTGCAGCTTTGTATAGGCAGTCCTTCTTGAGTTGATACAGCATGTGTCCCACAATCTTCTGCTGCTCTCTCTTCTGGCACCCCTCACAGTTGACTGTTCAGCCATTTGCCCCTTCTTTCAGGGTCAGCCCAGCTCTGACCCCTAATGCTCCCCTGCGAAGAGGGTGAGACATTTGGCAGTCCTTGAAAGGATGCTGCCGTGGGTCTGCGAAGAGACCCACTGTGACTCTGCCCCTGCATAAGCAGGTCACGCTGGAGCACTGCTCCCCACCCGCTCCCGCGGGAAAAGACGCCCGCCGTCGCTATCTGTGAACGGGGTGTCTTCAGGTCCGGACCCAGCCGAGTTCACGGACCTGTCCGACTTCCGGGTGGTTTTGCCGCCGACCGCGGCGCACCTGCGGTCTGTAGCGGCGAGAAGCCGGCAGCTGCTGGCAGCACCTGCAGCTCTGGAGAGACGGCACGCTGCTGGCTGCTTCCACAGCAGCGGTATCAGCTGCTGCTCTCCCTTGGCGACTCCATGGTGCTTCCTTCGTTCTGAAAAAGAAATTACACCGAGTCGCCACGCTCACCAGAAAAGGTAAGACTTACCTTCAGTAATTTTTCAAAATTCGCGCTGGAGGAGCGGCGCTCCTCCCGACTGTCGCTTCCGCAATGCTTTCGACGATATGTCGCGCATGCGTCCTGGCGGGGTCTTCACGTAGTCACTCACGTGACTCCGAAGTAAAATTTAGTAATTAATGGTGGAAAATTTGTTTGAAATAGAGAGGTGTATTTTCTAGTCGCATAAACTCCAAGGTGTCTAAATTTTTCAGTAACAATTCTAAAGGTAAGTTTTTGGAGTTGTGAAGGGTCTTGAGCTTTTATTGGCATAATTTCACTTTTATTCCAGTTTATTCTATACCCTGAAAAGGCACCAAATTGTTCTATAAGATTTAATACATTTGGGATACTAATTTGGGAGTTGGTGATGTATAAGAGTACATCATCTGCATATAAGAAATCTTGTTATTGGTATGTTTAGTGTTGTATCCATGAACACCCGAATGTACTCTGATGCTTTCTGCTGAAGGTTTTATGGCTAAGGCAAATAACATTGGTGAAAGGGCGCATCCTTGTCTATTACCCCTGGATAAATGAAATTTAGGTGACAGAATTTGATTTGTTGATATTCTGGCTGTCGGGTTGTTATATAACAGCTTCACCCAGAAGTTTTCTCCTAATTGGAATTTTTCCAACACTGTAAAGAGATAGGCCCATTCTACTTGGTCGAAAGCTTTTTCTGCGTCTAAAGAAATAATTGTTAAGTCTTCATTTATCGTTCTGTGTGAATATTAAACAAGCGTCTCAAATTATAAAACGAATGACGCTTAGGTATAAACCTAGTTTGGTCTGGATGTATTAATTTACTGATGTACAGACTTAGTCTTCTGGCCAAAGTCCAAAGAAAATATTTTCTGATCTGTATTTAGAAGAGCTATTGCCCTCCATGATCCAGGCTCTTCAAGATTTTTATCTTTTTTAGATATCAATGTAATAGTTGATTCAGCAAGGGTTTGTGGTAAGGTCTGTTCTTTAAAAGCATGTATATAAAGGGCACGTAAACGTGGGGAAATTAAATCATTGATTTTTTTTGTAGAATTCATTGCTAAACCCATCTGGACCTGGCGTTTTCCCACTTTTCAGTGATTTGGTAGTCTCTTCAATATCTTTTATTGTAGTCTCAGCACCTAATTCTTCTCGTTCCTCCTCATTAAGTGATGGGAGGTTGCAAATTTAAAGAATTTTTTTCATCTTTACAGAGTCGGCTGATGTTTTTGATGAATATAGATTTTGATAGAATTTTAGGGATCTTTCATTAATGTCTTTGGGAAATGTGAGCAGCTCTCCTTTTTCTGATCTAATTTTTTGAATAGTATGATCTTTTTCCGTTTTTCTCAGTTGGCGTGCCAGATGTTTGTGTGGTTTTTCACCAAATTCGAAAATGTTTTGCTTAGTATATTGAAATATCTTAATAGCTTTTGCAGAGAGTATCTGATTTCAGCATAAATTGTAATGCTGCTATCTCATTATGTTTAGCAGTGGTTGGATCAATCGCATTTTCTGAGTCAAGCTACTTAATTTGTTTTTCTAATTCCAATTGTTCTGACCTGTTTTTTTTAAATTTGAAAAGCTTGGTACCAGATAATGCAGCCTCTGATAAAGGCCTTGAAAGATTCCCACAATAATGTAGCCAAGATACCGGGTGTGTCGTTTGTCTCATAGAATAATTCCATCTGTTGCTTCAGATAGTCACAACAACTTGGCTCAGTTAGTATTTGTGGATTAAATCTCCAGAACGTCTTTTTTATTATACATTCCTTCTAGTTTTAAAGAGACGGTTAATGGACAATGGTCAGAAATGATGTTATTATGGTATTTGGGATTGAAGGTAAAAGGGATAAGTTTTGCATCCACCAGAAAATAATCAAATCATGTATACGTTTTGTGAACACCTGAATAAAAAGAGTATTCTCTTCCGGATGGGTTGGCAATCCTCCATACATCGGTTATGTTTGTGCTTTTATGTAGGTATTTAAAAGTTCACTGGATTTTGAATTTGAAGTATTTCTCCTTTGCTGTGAAGATTGATCCAAATATAGATCTAATACACAATTTAGGTCTCCTCCAATTATCAGATTCTGCTGACAGGAGTCTGAAATTGTATTAAATATTTTATTAAAAATTTGTGGGTTATCGAAATTAGGAGCATAAATGTCCACCATAGTCAGTGGGGTTGAGTGTGGTTCCCCAGATATTATAATGTACCTACCTTCATTATCGGCTATAGTGGATTTGTGTTTAAATGGTATACCTTTGCGAATTAAGATTGCAGTGCCTCTTGCTTTGGAAGAAAAAGTAGAGTGATATAATTGACCAATGCAGCTAGCCTTCAGCCTGTTATGAGCTCCATTTTTGAGATGCGTCTCCTGCAAAAATATTATGTCAGTATTAATAGATTTTAAATGGGCTAAAACCTTGCCCTTTTAATTTGCTCATTAACGCCCCTGACGTTCCAACTACAAAATGAAATTCCTCCAATTTTCCTAACAGTGTCATCTTGCATTTTAAAGCTTACATGGTTTCCTTTGATTCAAATGGTCCAACACAATATTTGAAATTAATCTTTTAGTTGCTGGGTGGGTGAGCCCTGTTCCAATTACCCCTATCCCATGGAGGTATCTCCCAGAAAAAAAGTGCATTAACAAGAATAGCTTGGCTATTTTGTCGAAAAGATAGAAAGTGAAAAAGAAAAATAATGGAAATTGCAGCATAAAGAAATGCTGCTAGTGAATACCACCCGCTGGTGGTGTAATTCATGATAACTTCCTTAAGGAGTTAAAAGACACTAAACAGAACAGAGCACAAAAAAGTGTATAAGTCCGTCAAGGGATCAGTATTCCCAAGAGGTTAAGTATCTTTTTGTACACTAAACATGTAGTTAAATATTGGATATTTAGATTAATATATGGGCCTTATTACATAACTTTCTGATATTAGTATGTTAAGCTATTGACCGATTCAAAGTCGGTGAACATGGCAACTTGTTGATTACAAATGCAGTTTACATAGACAAAGCAGCCTCCCTCTCTCCCTCTCACCACCTTTCCCACACATTCCAATTCAATCTCTAAACTTCCCCAAAACTTACCACAACTTGCTCAATACTTCCCAACCCCTCTCTCTCTCTCTCTCTCTTTACCTCTCCCTGCCCCTCTAGCTTTCCCCCATCCCTCCCTGCTCTCCACAAGAAGCTTTCCACAACTTCCTCTAACTAGCTCTCACTTGCATTGACTCACGCGAGCGCTCCCTCGCTCCCTCTCCTGCTCTACCCCTACCCCTCCCCTTCTCTGCCTTGCTCCCTCCCTCTCTGTCATGCGATCTCTCAAATTCGCTGTTTGATGTATTAACCGACGGTGTCGGCAACTTTATAACAGCATATTAAGTATAAACACAATATAAATGCATACAATATGAATGAATTATAAACCCGGTATAAACCCTAACCCAGATTATAACCACTGTGTAACTGAATACGCTGTAAATCAATTAAAGTCATAGTATAAATTCAGTATAAATACAGTGTAGCACTCTTGGTTGGCATCATGACATAAACTCGGTAGGACAGTTACTTATCCTTGACAGAATCTGCAGTATCTTGGGCAAACTTGAATGCTCTATCCGGATCGGTAAAGAAGTGTTCAGTCGCGTTATATGTAACTCGCAGTTTGGCTGGATACAGTAGACCGAATCTGAGATCTGGTATGTCCCTCAGAATGGCTCTCGACTTGTTAAAGAGTGCTCTTTTCTTGACGCTGGATAATCTCTGAAGATTCGTATGTTATCCCCTTCAAAGGTTACGTTTCTGTTGTTGGCAACTTTCTTCATGATGTCTTCTAAAACGCACCAATGATGTATCTTCAGAATCAGCTGCCTTGGTTGAGCTGTGAGTCCTGGCCGGGCTCTCAGAGCTCTATGTGCCCGATCCAGTTTGGGTTTTTCATCCCGGCTAAGTACATCTTGGGTTCCAACTTACGGCTGATATCAGTTTCGAGCCTTTGAATTTCCCCCTTCAAAGAGGAATTCGCCTCTATGTGGACATCTATCTTGTCAATCTTATCACAGATTTCTGCACTCCCAGCAGCAATATCCGACTTTACAACCGCAAGTTGCTCACCCAATAAAGCTTTGATATCTTCCACCAAAGGTTGTCTTGCTGCTTTCTCTTGGGGGTGCTCCATACTCGAAGTCAAGGCTTCTTCTTCAAAGACTTCCTCACTTTCCACTAGGTGTTTTTTCCGTGGTACTTTAGGTCCTTTCGGCAGTCTTCTGGGGTAACGTCCACCGGTCATTTAAAATACCGGAGTCGATTTCTGATGACGTCACTTACGCGACAACAAGCGTCTGCCGGTAAGCGATTTTCTTCTGTCCGTTTGCGATTTTCGGCCGTTTTCCCGATTTTAGTGGAGCGGAGCTAAATGGCGCACGTCTTAAGTCGCCATAGTACCACTGGAAGTCTCCGGGCGTTCACGTTGTCATTTGAACATTGTAAGTGTGTGCACAAGGTGAAGGTTGTAAATAGAGTTTAAACTGCCCAGATAGAGAGCTGACTATTGAGCATGTTTGTTGAGGTCTGAAGGGTGTGGGGAATGTGCACTGAGACTGCATGAATGAATGAATGAACGATACTTTATTGTCACATGTACCTATCTAGGGTAGGGTGCCTAGGTACAGTCAAATGCTTTGTTCTGCACACAACCTAGGCTGTACACAAGTGTTCGCACCTATCTGTCACCGATAAAGTTACAAATCACGAACAACCTTATCTGCTGCCCTTCATGTGGGATGAACATGCTGCATCACCCCAGTTCCATTTGCAGATATTGGTCACATAAGATCGCCTGCATGAACAGGTGGTGGGAAAAGGTTCCAGTAGAAAGAACACAATACAGAACATGTGCCCGTCAAAAGCAGTGTCCGGCACTTGTCTGTCGCCAGTGATAGTTAATTCCGATTCAACTCAGATAATTACTCTCAATGATAAGATAATTTAAAGTCTTTCGCATTGTTATTGATTTTCAGACTGTTTAACTATGATCCTCTGCATTAAAACATTGGAGTTCGCTGCCACCACGCAGTCGCAGGTTGACTTGAATGGTAAAATGTTGCTTAATGCCATAAGATTCCAGTGTACGTTCATCTTCAAGTTGCTGAGATTGAAAGGTCAAGTAGTACTGCCTTGGTTGGAGGCGCTCCCGAGATTCAATTTTATGTTTTAAACTTGAAACCTTGTCGCTTGGTGAAACCTGAATTGTCAGATTACGCCCATTGGAATTGACAAATATATCCATTGTGTTTAGCATGAGTAGCTGGATCGTTGCATCAAAGAAGATCCTGGAATCCAACAAGGTTTTGCCATTAGCCAAAATGGTGCCATTAAATACCAGGCATTGCAGGGAGACAGGAATGGTCCAATTTTGCTGAATGTTGTGTTTGAGCTCAGCGACCTTGAGATAAATGTTGGCCTTTAGTTGTAACGATTTACCACCCAGGCCGGTCACAGTGATTTCAAATGTCTTCACTGGCTGTGGAACACAAGCAAAAATAGCAACAAATAAAATGTACTTATTTTTCATTTTGGACAAGACACAGAACAAGAGAGTGAGATTGTGGACACCCATTCTTTTGGGGGTCATCGGGTGCACTTGGAACAAGAGATTTGTTCTTTGGAGCGCAGGAGGATGACGGGAGATCTTATAGACCTGCACAAAATCAGAGAGGAATAGATTGGATTGATGAACAGAATAGGAGACAACTTAAATGGCACCTTTCCGCCTGGATTAACCAGGGAGCAATGGTAATGGATGTGGCCTCAATTCACCATTCATTAAAAGCCCAGACCATTGAATATGCCCCATTTACGCTAGTCCCACCAGCCTGTGTTTGGCCCATATTCCTCTAAACCTTTCCGATCCATGCAATACTCCAAATGTCTTTTAAATGTTGTGATTGTACCTGCCTCAACTCCCCTGGCAAAGTCCATAGACAGTGTCTACAATGGGGTGGAGATGAACAGAGTGAACGACTGTTCACAAGCCTGATAACAGAGGGGAAGAAGCTGCTCCTGAGTGGTGGTGCGAGCTTTCAACCTTCTGTATCTTCTGCCTGAGGGGAGTGGGGAGAAGAAGGAATGACCGGGGTGGGACAGGTCTTTGATTACGTTGACTGCTTTTCCGAGGCAGGGCAAGTGTAGATGGAGTCCATGGTGGGAGGTCTGGTCCATACAGTGTGACAGTGGTGAAGTATAACAGTATCCCGTCACCCCCTCAGCAAACACCATCATTCCAATAAACCAACTTTACCTGGACATCCAAGCTTGGGATGCCATTGACACAAGGCGTCCTTAGTGACATTTCCTGGCTTCATCCTGCATCACATTCCAAACCATCTGATGAAGCCACGTTTCCAGTTGGATCGGCTGGGTCAAGAATTAATGCTCTGAAAAATAAAACCATTTAAATAACAACACTTAACTTTAAGCCGGTGTTTGCTGACAATATGCCAGTGAATGCCATGGTATTTATTATTATTGTGTATCAATCCTGCAATTACAAAGGATCATCTTGTGATTCTGTGCAGAAAATTGTATTTCAATTAAGGACAGCACGGTGACGCAGCTGGTAGAGCTGCTGCCTCACAGCGCCAGTGACCCGGGTTCGATCCTGACCTCGGATGCCGTCTGAGTGGACTTTGCACATTCTCCCTGTGACCGCGTGGGTTTCCTCCGGGTGCTCTGGTTTCCTCCCACATTCCAAAGTCGTGCGGGTTTGTCGGTTAATTGGCCTCTGCAAAATATTGCCCCAAATGTGCAGGGAGTGCATGCGAAAGAGGGATAGCACAGAACTAGTGCGAAAAAGGGAATTGATGGTCAATGTCGACTAGATGGGCTGAAGGGCCTGTTTCCATGCTGTATCTCTAGACATTCAGAAATTAGTATTTTTATCAGTCCAATGTGTTTCATGAAGATATCTTCATGGACCAGAAAGCCGGAAGGGGAACGTTAATTAAAAGTACAAGAGTAAGTGTAATTGGAATAGTCTACAGTGTCTTACCCCTTGCCCTGGAGCTTCTTGATTAAAAAGTTGGCCAAGGTTGGATTGTTGACATCATAGAACTCTGTCCAGTAGATGCAGATTTCCTGATAGCGGCGGATCAAGTCCAGGACTGTGCGGAACCCTTGGGCAGTATCAAACCTCTCTTGATGATTACCTTGTTCCCAGGCATAGACGGTCAATAGCTCCACCGCATATTTTTCAGGGAGTCGTGCTCCACCACTCAACTCCGATTTCCGTGGCTTGACATGCTGGAGAAAATTAGTGACAAATCTAAATCGGCAAAGATGATGGATCACAGAATATGGAACGGCACAGCACTGGAATGTCTGTGCAAAAAGACCAATTCTTATCTGCCTGCACATAATCCTATCCCTCCATTCCCTGCGTATCCATATCCCAAATCCAACAGTCTCTTAAATGCCACTGTGGTTCATGAGTTTGAAAATCATAGAGTCTTACAGTGTGGAAACAGGCCCTTCAGCCCAACTTGCCCATACTGGCCAATATGTCCCACCTCCACCAGTCTCACCTGCCTGCATTTGACTCATATCCCTCTAAACCTGTCCTATCCATGTACCTGTTTAAATGTTTCTTAAACGTTGTAATAGTCCCTGCCTCAACTACCTCCTCTCGGAGCAGAATTAGGCCGTTCGGCCCATTAAGTCTACTACTCATTCATTCAATCATGGCTGATCTATCTTTCCCTCTCAACCCCATTCTCTTGCCTTCGCCCCATAACGGCTGACACCCTTAAGGGCCTGTCCCACTTTGCGAGTCATCCCGACTATTTTTTTACTCTATTACATTTTTCAATGGGATGAAAAAATGTCCCGACTTACCTGATGTCCCGAGTACCTACGGCCAGCGAAACGAGCCGCTACGATATATCTACGAACTCCTAAGGACCTGTTACGAACATTCTCCGAGTTTGAATCAAGGGGAAAACTCAGGAGAATTTGTGAGCAGCTCGGGAAAGTGGGACAGGCCCTTTACTAATGAAGAATCGGTCAGGACAGGTTTGGAGGGATATGGACCAAGTGCAGGCAGGTGGGACTACTGTTGCTGGGACACGTTGGCAGGTGTGGGCACGTTGGGCCGAAGGGTCTGTTTCCGTGCTGTATCATTTTCTGACTTCATCCTCCCGTGGTTTCAATGATTAACGATGATCCTGTTCTCAAATCACTCACCTCCTTGTACCAATATTTCAGCAGACGAATCAAGTCTTTAACTTTTGCCGGATGCCGTTTCACAAAGTTTCTCTGAAGTTCAGTGAAGCAGGGAGAGAATTCTCCATCCATGACCTCATTTTCATTTACAAAATTGATTAAATTGAGATGCGCTTCCCTGTAATTGCACTGTGTTGCTGGAAGAAATTAAATGATTAACGGGAGATGGTCAAAAGACAATTCCTTAACAAAAGCTGTCTTATAAACTCATCCAAGACTAAGCAGGCCATAAGTAATAGGAGCAGAATTAGGCCATTTGGCCCATGAAGTTTACTCCACCATTTAATCATGGCTGATCTATCTCTCCCTCCTGACCCCATTCTCCTGCCTTCTCCCCATAACCCCATACAGTGTTGCAATTAAACAGTCTCAGGGTAGGTTTTTGCCTTCAGAAAGTTTACCAAGCAACCTTCCAAGGGGTTATCTGTAAGTTTAACCCAAGGTGGCTTTAACCTGGATGACACACAAAGGTTCTGATGGTTAAACCAGCTGCCCTCTAACCCGTCCGTCCACAGTTTTGAATGGTATTTGTTCAGTGCCAGATAGCAATGATATAGATTTAAGTTTAATCAGTACTGTATACAATCAAATCAAACTCAAGTATAATAGATGGAGCAAAGAGGAAGACAGAGTGCAGAGCATAGTTTAGTTTCGAGACACAGTACAGAAACAGGCCTTTCGGCCCATCGAGTCCATGCCGACCAACAATCCCCGCACACTAACACTATCCTATAACACAAGGGACAATTTACAATTTTACCCAGCCAATTGGCCTACAAACCTGTATGTCTATGGAATATGGGAGGAAACCGGAGCACCCGGGGAAAACCCACGCGGGTCACACGGAGAACGTACAATACATACAGCACCAGTGGTCAGGATCGAGCCCGGGTCTCTGGCCCTGTAAGGCAGCAAATCTCGTGCTGCAACCCACTCTCAGTATAGCGCAGTTCTCGAGCATAGTAGCCCATTAGTTCTACAGACAAAGTCCAAAGTCCACAACGGGGTTAGAGATTAATCGGAACATCCCAGCTTATAGAAGAAACCTTTGGAAGCCTGACAACAGAGAGGGATGAGAAGCCGGCGTGAGTCTGGTGGTGCGCAGCTTTTCAAGCACTGCACCTTTTTGCCCGACAGGAGCAAGGAGGTTGAAGGAAGAGTCATGATCCGTGGTGTGGTTCAAGTCTTTGATTATGTCCGCTGTTTTTCTGAGACAGCATGAGGTGTGGATGAAGTCAATGGTGGGGTCTCCGGTCTATGGGGTGGAATAGGCTACATCTACAACTCTCTGCAATTCATTGCGGTCTTGGGCAGAGCTGTTCCCAAACCGATCAGTCTACTTTCTGTGGTGAATGATAGGATCATCTAATTCATGTTAATATGAATCAGTTGATGTTCATGCACCTAGATGAACCTTCTGTGGTCATTAGATGCAAGGAGAATACCTCCTAATTGTCACTTAGTTTAGTTTAGAGATATTCCATGGGACCAGGACCTTCAGCCCACCGAGTCTATGCCGTTCACAATAGTTCTATGTTATCCCACGTTTCTCATTCACATCCCTTACACATTAAGAGCAATTTATAGAGGCTAATTAACCTATAAACATGGGGAAGAAACCGGAACACCAGGTGAAAACCCACACGGTCCAGGGAGAACGTGCAAACTCCATACCAACAGCACCAGAGGTCAGGATTAAACCCAGGTCTCTGGCGCTATGAGGCAGCAGCTCTACCAGCTGTGCAACTCATCCTGCCTAGAGAGAAAAAAAAGATATAATATTGTAAATTTTTGTAAAGTCTTCCAAATCAAAAGTTAATGCCAGATGCCAAGGAACTGAACACTAGCAATACCTTAACTAACAATGAGACATTGGTGGGACCAAATCAGACCAGCTTCACTCTTCCCATCTTTCAAGGTGAACAGTGGAGGCTGACAGAAGGTTCCAAATTACATTTAAGATGCAAAGCTTTCAGAGGAGATCAGTGAGGCAGGGACTATCACAATATTTGACCAGGTACATGGATAGGAAGATTCAGAGGGATATGGGCCTAATGCAGGCAGGAGGGGTCAAAAGGAGATGGGGCACCCTTGGTCAGTGTGGGGCCAGTTGGACTGAAGGGCTTGACTCCATGAATAATACTTTAATTCTATGTCACATGAGATTTGCTTTAAATTCTTACTTAATGCATCATAGGTTGGCAGAACATAAATTAAAATTCCACACTTTCTGAACTCACACTCTCACTGAACTCTTTTTTTTCGATTCCAATATGAAGCTCAAAGATTTGGGTGGGATATTTGCTTGAACCTATCATTGATTTGAATCTCATGAATCTCATATGCAAGGCTTTCCAGAGCAACTTTTCCAGCATTTTCTGAATTTCCTCCGGAGGACATCCCTGCCTGTAGTCTCTCTGGTCCTGAAAAACTGAAGCAACTGAGGAAGACGACAAGATCGGCATCCGAAACTATTTCTTCCAGCAGTTCCTATTCCCGACATCCACCACTGACCAAACAAAAAAAAAAGGAAAAAAATATTCAATAATTTTATTAATGTTTCCCACAAATTTACACATTCTGGGTATGATATAAAAGTGATGGTGAAAAATGTGATTCCTTTCAATCTTCATCATAATTCAGAATTGTTTTATCGTTGTGTAGGAAGGAACTGCAGATGCTGGATACACCAAAGATAAGACACAAAAAGCTGTAGTAACTTAGCGGCTAACTTAGCATCTCTAACTTGGTACTTACTTGGTACTGTCCTCCAGGATGCACAGAGCCGCAGCTTGATCCATGCCGGACACCTGGGTGAATTCGGCACGGAGACTCTCCCGGCAGCGGCGCAACGCTTCCGACCCCTCCGATGGCCCGGGACCCTTGCACTGAGGCTGCACCATGGCCGGAGCTGCAGCGACGACTCGCCAGCCCCGGCTCTCCGTCCGCATCTGCCCCCGCCGCTGCTTCTGCTTCCATCCCTCCCTCCACCCCGGCTCTCCAACACTCGCGGCCCATGTAGTCGATATGAGTTTTGACATTTTCGTTGATCACAGAATTTCTCACGACAGAGCGTGAAAAATTTGTAATCAGCGTGAGAGCTTGAGAATTTGGGAAAATGCATGATTCTCACGCTCAATGCGTGAGAGTTGGCAGCCCCAAGTAAAAGTCACTTCAAATTGGAGAATGTAACATTCATTCCACTGGGTTGATGGCGGGTAGGATGTTTAAGGGGACAGGCTTCAGTCTGAAACATGACTAGAAACATAGAAAATAGGTGCAGGAGGAGGCCATTCGGCCCTTCGAGCCAGCACCGCCATTCATTGTGATCATGGCTGATCGTCCGTTATCAATAACCCGTGCCTGCCTTCTCCCCACATCCCTTGATCCACTAGCCCCTAGAGCTCTATCCAACTCTCTCTTAAATCCATCCAGTGATTTGGCCTCCACTGCCCTCTGTGGCAGGGAATTCCATAAATTCACAACTCTCTGGGTAAAAAAGTTTTTTCTCACCTCAGTCTTAAATGACCTACCCTTTATTCTAAGACTTGTGGCGCCCTGGTTCGGACTCACTTCAACATTGGGAACATTTTTCCTGCATCGAGCTTGTCCATCCGTTTATAATTTTATATGTTCTATAAGAACCCCTCACCTTCTAAATTCCAGTGAATACAAGCCCAGTACGTTTCAATCTTTCCTCATAATGGACAGTCCTGCCATCCCAGGGATCAATCTCATGAACCCTACGCTGCACTGCCATCAATCACACAAGGATGTCCCTTCCTTAAAATTAGGAGATCCAAAACTGTACCCATAGACTCCCGATGTGGTCCTCACCATAGCCTATACAACTGCAGAAGACCTCTTTACCACTCCTGTACTGAAATCCTCTTGTTATGAAGGCAACATTCCCTTAGCTTTCTTCAATGCCTGCCTGTATCTGCACGCAATTTTTCAGTGACTGGTGTACAAGGAACACCCAGGTCTCGCTGTACCTCCCCCTTACCTAACTAACCCCATTGAGATAATAATCTGCCCCCTTGTTTTTGCCGCCAAAGTGGATAACCTCACATTTATCTATATTATACTGGCATCACTGGCCACGCATCTGCCCCTCTCTCAACCTGTCCAGTCCCCCTGCAACCTCTAACAACCTTCTTCACAGTCACTACTGCCCACCCACTTTATGTGTCATCTTCAACTTGCTATGTTGGCTCCTACTTCCCTCTTCCAAATCCTTGATATATATGGAAAATCAGTTGCTGGGCCCCAACACACCGAGCCTTGCGGCACTCCACTCGCCACTGCCTGCCATTCTGAAAAGGACCCGTTCACTCCTACTCTTTGCTTCCGGTCTGCCAACCAATTTTCTATCCATGTCAACACCCTACCCCCAATACCATGTGCTCTAAGGTTAGACACTAAAGCATTTTTATCTACCTTCGATTTTCCAGCATCTGCAGTTCCTTCTTAAACACAAAATGCTGGAGTCACTCAGCAGTCAGGCTACACCTGCTGAGTGACTCAGACAAAAATAGGATTGACTTTTGGGTTCGAGACCCTTCTTCAGAAACTGCCTGTCCCACTGAGTTACCCCAGCACTCTGTGTCTGTTTGTGGGAGGTAAACTTGGATTGTTTTCCCTGCACTGTTGGAGGTTGAGGGGAGGCCTGATCGAAGAATTATGAGAGGCATAAATAGGGAAGGTCTAGTCTAGGGTATGTTACAAAACGTACCTTTAGTGGTGCTTGCCAGGTCTTCACTGGCTGTGTGCGCGACTTTGGCGACTTGAGGGGGCGGGGCGGGGTTAAAATGCGGTTTTTCCCTTGCCATCCGAGCTTTGTTTTTTCTCGGAGTGCGAGCTTTTTCTACAGATTCGTTCCGACTGCCGTAAGCCTTAAATTTTTTTTAAAATCAACCCACTATTTCAGCGCTGCAGTAAAAATAAAAATTAGCTCCAAATGCCGTGAACGCCGACAACGGGGACGGATTTTACGTTGGGGAAAGGTATATGAAAGTTGTTTATAATTACTATATAAACTTGTTTGTTTAGATGACCTAATCAACATTTCATATTGTGAAACGGAGATTTATTTTCCCATACGAACCGGCAGTATTTTCCTGCTGATAGGAGTTTAAATTCCCGCAACCGCAAGTTCCAATCCATCGCGTTCCAGAAAATCCCACTCGCAAGCTGATTTAAATGAAGCCATTAATCTACAGGCCTTAAACACTAAATTCCTCAATTTGCCCATAAAATACTGACAATTAGATTTAAAATGTTATATAGTGAAATCTTGTGTGAATGTTATTTGGACACTTAGGCCTTTTAAAAAAAAAATGTTAATTTTTTTTCTAAGAAAATGGATAGATGTTTAGATCTAGTAATTGAATTTTGTAATTAGGCTACATTGGCTAAACTAACTAATTAATGATGCTTTAATTCCAGGTCATTCAAGTAAATTGTTCCATAGTTTGTTTCTGAATGCTTCAAATCTATAATAAACTGAACATTTCTTTCAGTCTCATTAATTTTTTAAAGAGGTTTATGGCTTTTGACTGGCCTCGAACACTTTTGTTAAGTCAATAGAAAAAGCAATAGAAACAATTGCTATATTTCCTAGTATGGAAAGGCCTATAACCTCTTTAATTCTTAAGAATATGAAAGTGCATTCGGGTCAAATTAAACTTCTTTTTTATGCGTTCTCTGTTGGGATAAATTGAAGACATGATTTTTAAAATCTCAACATTTTGTAACATTGCTATAATCAGAACACTTTTCTTCCATCTCAAGATGGGTCCCCCCGACCTGACATTGCCTATCCATGTCCTATAGAGATGCTGTCTGACCCGCGAGTTAGTTCAGCAATTGTTCTTTTTTGTTTGTAAACGCCAGGCATCAGCATTCCTTGTTTCTCGCTAATAGTCAGAGCTGGTTTTAACTATTTAAACAGCGACCACGAGAGGGTGAGAGATTCCAATGTGTCAACTTTGCTAATTTTATCTAATCTATTTGATCTAATTTCTCAGTTCTCCCCGACGTTGAAGCTTCCAGGGAGACGGCTGGAGAATGGGGTTGATAGGGAAAGATTAGATCAGTCATGACTCGATTGTCAGAATGGCCTAAGTCTGCTCCTGAAACTTATGAACCTACAACTCTTTCGCAAGGACAGGGATCAGAGTTACTCCAGCACTTTGTGTCTTTTTGTTTGTAAACCAGCATCTGCAGTTCCTCGTGCCGCCAAAGTGCCACCAGAGCAGTCTCCACCAAATCTCTACATGTTTTTTCTTAAGAAAATGGAGAGATGTTTAGATCAAGTATTTGAATCTGTAATTAGCTACAATTGGGTAATTGTTTGTCTACATGTTTGGAAGGATGTGCCATCCCATGTCAATAAAACACCCCCATTCATAAACTAAATACATTACTTTCAATAATTCATTGTCGGCAACGGTTAGTATAGCTTTTTTTTTGTTTTTTTCGCCCCCCCCCCCCCCAAAACTTGGCCCGTCATTTGCGCATAATTTAAGCGAACGTCATTTACGCGTCACGACGCATGGTGCGCATTACGCGCGCATGGTGCGTGGTGACATAGGCAGTGACGCACGGTCCGCGCGCGGCTACCCAGGATTCAAAATCTTCGCGCGCCATCCGCGTGACGCGCAAATGCCGGCCAAGTGGGACAGGCCCTAAAGCGACTCACCGTCACGGCTCTGAGGACACTAATGTCGGGTTGCTGCATGAAACATTGGTTCCTTAAAAACGCGCAGATTCTCTTCACGGCTCCCTTCATGCCGACAATGAACCCGCTGGGCTCCAAGTTTATTTTAATGAAATCGTCCAGCTTCCTCGCGTCTGTGCGGTACAGGTTGTCGCCGTTTTCCATCCTTGTTTTTCGCAGGCAGCAGCTTCTGGCTTCAACTCGGGCGCCGCGGATTCTGAAGTCGCTGATGCTCCAAATGACAGACTCTCGATAACATGTGAAGTATCTCTGCCACACCCACTTCCTTATATTGCGGTCGCTGGCCCTACCCCTCCTTTCAAATAATTCAAAAAATATACGCGAAAACAACGTATCTCATGCAACACAATATTAGACAGGATCTTTGATAATTAGACACGTCCCTATCTGGGCGAGTAATCTTCAATCATGGTTAAACTGCAGCAACCACATCCTTGGTAATTCCCAGACTCTCGGTTTTATTTTCTGTTGCTGTGAATTTTCGAGTCCTCCCCTCCTCCCTCCCCTTTCCACAATCAATGAATAAGGTACTGACCCTAAAAAAACACAAAGACTCGAATAACACTACGTGAAAAAAACAAATAAACTGGAAATGTTGGCTGGAGTGGGCCAGTTGGGCCGAAGGGCCTGTTTTCCATGCGTATCAGTCTATACTCAGGTAGAATTTCGAGATCATGAATAGGGTGTTTTCGGGTCGGGAAATTTTGTTCAGACTGATTCTATATCCCCTTCCCCGCGGCAACAACGGACCATTGTGGGCTCCACCTTTCCTTGATCATCGTAGCTTTTTGCATATCTTTCATTCATTTGTGACTGATAGAATCTCTGGAGATCATGAATAGGGGTTTTCGGTCGGGACCTTTTGTCAGACTGGTCTCCAGGTTCTCACTTCAGTATCTCTCGTTTCCCCCTCCCCTGACTCTTGGTCTGCAGAAAGGTCGCGACCCAAAACGTATTCCTTTTTCCAGAGATGCTGCCTGACCCACTGAGTTACTCCAACATTTTGTGTCTATCTCCAGGTATCTGAACAGAGGGCTGGGGGAACTCAGCAGGTCAGGCATCATCTGCTGAGGGAATAGGACAAGCCTTAAACATTGTCCTTCCATTCCCTCCACAGTAGAGGTCAGCCCGCCAGACTACAACGGCACCTCCTTTGTCGGCGGGTTTAATGACAGTGATGGGATTGTCGCGAAGTCAATGGAGGGCCATGTGTTCAGAGGGGCAAGATTGGAGTGGGCAAGTGGGGTAGAAAAGCTGATAGGCCAGGGCTCTCACTTAACTTTTTTTCTCTTTTGCCAGCCGGGCAACCTAGGCAGCTTTTTAGGTTGCCAAATGACAGTTTAGGTGGTCGTTTAAGACGGCTTGCATGACACGTGCGATAATGTGCTTGGACCAAGTGCACAGTTACCGGTCAGAATTATTGTCAATGAAGCATTCACATATTATTTCTCCTTCAAATAAAGTCACAAACTAAACATATTCACCAATCAAGACATGATATATACCACAATGACATGCAGCAAAATTACAAAACAGTATCTCATCTCTTTTTACACGTTGCAATGAAAGCAATTTCAATTATTTCCTTTCCACTTCCCAAACAAAAAATCTGATTGATTATTCCAGCGTATATCAACCTTGGAGACCAAGCGCAGGCTTGGCGATCGGCTTCGCACAACACCTCCACTCAGGTTTCCGCAATAACCAACCGATCTCCCGGTGGCTCAGCACTTCAACTCCCCCTCCCATTCCGAATGCGACCTTTCTGCCCTGGGCTTCCTCCATAGCCAGAGTGAGACCCACCGCAAATTGGAGAAACAGCACCTTATATTTCGCTTGGGTAGCTTACACCCCAGAGGTATGAACATTGGATTCTCCAATTTCAGGTAGTCCTTGCTTTCTCCCTCCTTCCCCTTCCATTCCCAGCTCTCCCCACATCCTACTGTCCCATCTCTTCCTTTCTTCCCCCCCCCCCAAGCCCCGACAACAGTCTGAAGATGGTCTCGACCCGAAACATTTGCCTATTCCTTCGCTCCATAAATGCTGCTGCTCACCCACTGAGTTTCTCCAGCTTTTGTCTACCAACGGGATCCCACCACTGGCCCATCGTTCCCATCTCCTCCCCTGTACCCGCGTTCCGCAGAGACCGCTTCCCATCCGTACTCCCTGGTCAATTCGTCCCACCCACCCCAAACCACCCCCTTTCCTGCGCTTTCCCTTGCCAACTGACAGGAACTGCTACACTTTCCTTAAACCTCCCCCTCCCCCCCCCCTTGAGTCCATTCCAAGACCCAGCAGCCTTTCCAGGTGCGGCAGAGGTTCCCTGCACCTCCATCCAACCTCAATTTAATGCATTACACTGCTCTAACATCAGTGCGACCAAGTGTAGGCTTGGCGATCGTTTTTTGCCCAACACCTCTGCTCGGTTTCGCAATAACTTTTTATTTTTTTTTAATATTTCAAATATACTTTTATTTGAATGATAAAGATATTACAATACATTAACCTTGGCGAAATCCATCCGACATTTTCGAGGCTGTACAATAATCAATACAGTTAAGACCTTTTCTTTCCCCCAAATTTCCACAAATCAGTCCCCCCACACACACGTGCGACAGTGGGCGTGGATACCGTCCCTTATATTGAGGGGCGTCTCCACCATACCGTGCCCCCCATTCCAGCGGGCGAAGAACCAAGACTGTGGTCCTCCCCCACCGAGCCTTGGCGTTGGCTGCACCCGAGCTTCAGTGCGTCCCTCAGCACGTACTCCTGCAGTCTGCAGCGGGCCAGTCGGCAACGATCCTGAGACGGACATCTCGCTCTGCTGTGGTGAACAAGACCTCGGGCAGACCAAAGGGCCGTTTTTTTACCGATTGATGATCCTCCAGCAGCACTCGATGTCACCTCTGAATGTGTCCCCTGGAACAGTCCGTAAATCACAGAGTCCACTGGACGACTGTTCGGGATAAACCGTACCAGGGACCCTTGCATTTTCTCTCCAACTCTTGGGTAGGCAAACCCACACTCTGTAAAAGAGGTGGGCTACCGTCTCCTCGCCATATAGCAGCCGTCTCGAGGGCAGCGTGCGCTTGGCAGTGAGATATCCGACGGTACAAGAAGGATCTGACTGGGAGGGGCTCCCCTCACCGCAACCAAGCCAGGTCTTGGTCTTTTGGTGGGGAGGGGGGTTCTGGCGAGGAGGCAATTGCCAGACAAGCTCGCAGTCTGCTCAGGGAACCACGCCACCTCGGGTCCATAGAGAGTCCTTTCCTGCAGTGCCTGTCAGACATTCTGTGCTACCACTGCCCGATGGACATGTGGTTCAACAGGTGTGTCCTGGAAGACCCTTCCAAAGACGACAGATGTGGGGCGGCAATGTCCACTGACTGGCACATTGCTTGGCACCTGCGCCAGGCCCATCCTTCTCAACACCGGGGACAGGTAAAATCTTCGCAGGTAGTGACACTTGGTGGCCCACTGCCTTGGCTCTAACACTCCGCCTGATGCAGCCACAACACGAAGGTGGGCCATCAGAATGAGGGCGGACTTTGGCACGCTTTTACCCCCGATGTCTGCCGACAATGTACATTGTGGCCCGTCGCACCCGGTCCATCCTCGACATCCCCCAGAATGAGAACTTGAAGATCCGGGGTGATCCTGTGGCTATGAGGGAGGGACCGGCCACACTTGTGCCAAGTACACGCAGCTCCGAGAGCACCTCACACCTGAATGAACAAATTCTTCCCCGTTTGGAGAGGGATCATTGCCCCCACATCTCCAGCTTCACTCCCACCCTGGCTATCCGCACCAGCCAATTTTTGTTACATTGCCCAGCACCCCCAAACCAGATCCCCACACCTCAAGAATCAGGCTTGAAGGTGAAGGGGTCGGAAGATCTGTTTGGGCCAGTTGCCAAAGAGCATGGCCTCGCTCTTCCTGCGCGTTTCAACCCTGGCTCCCGTGGCCGACTCAAACTGGTCGCAGATACTAATCAGTCTGCTGCGATACCGACCCTGGATCCGAGCAGAAGACCAGCGACATCGTCCATGTACATGAGGGTCTTTACCGGAATGGCCCCACGCCTGGCAATGTCACTCCTCTTATGCCAGCATCCTTCTGATTGATTCACAAAAGGTTTCAAATACCAGCAGAACAAACAAGACAGGAGAGAGAGGGCAACCCTCCAACTCCAGACCTTACAGGAAACTGTATGATTCCCACCCATTGATCTTGGACTGACTACGATTTGGTTGTAGACAGTTTGATCAATTTTCTGATTCCCTCCACGTCCAAAACCCATTTGAGAGCACGTCCCTCATGTAACGTGTGCGCAATCCCTTCGAAGGCCTCTGCTGGCCAAGGCGACTAGACAGGCATCCACCCGTCTGTCTCACAAGCAATGGTATCTCTCAGCAGCGCTAGCTGTCCTGAGATTTTCCCTGCCAGGTACAGCACAGGTTTTGGTCCTCGGGTGGATCATCCTGTCCCAGAGCAGGACTTACCCCGTTGCAATGGCCTTGACAGGATCTTGTAGTCCTTCAAGAGTGTTTTGGGGTGCTCCATCGTTCTTTAGGTCCTTCATCTCCCCCCTTCTGCTTGTAGAGTAGGGTGATGTGACACCTTCCTCATGGAGTCTGACATGCTACCGAGCCAGAAGCCATGTCGTTGTACACTTCTAGCATGCAGTCCGGGCCCCATCCAGTCCCAAAGAGCCAAATACAACACGGGTCGTCTCGGCCGTAAGCCATCGCTTCGGAGTTTTATTCGCGCAAAGGACGGATGGAGCCAGTCAGCTCCTCTAGTAGTGGTTTGGTCCGACTCTCCCCGCTTGCTTCCTCCAAGACCTCCGTGATTGAGGACAGTAAGGTCTGGGAGGAGTACTGTCTGTGGTCCTTTTGGTCATACAAATCTGTGTAAAAGGATTTGCAGATCCTCAGCATGTCTGTCTGTGAAGGTGCCTTACCACCGTGGCCGTCCTCCTCCGAAGGCTGATCATCACAGAGCTTCCCCCCTGTTGAACCTTAAGGAAGAAGAAACGTGAGCACGTCCTCAATCCTCTCCACATTCGGACTCCTGGACGAAGATGATCTGGAAGAGTCAGAGGTGAAGACTGAAGCTTCCGTCCTTCAAACTCTCGTAAGTTTCCTCCCTTCACATCCACCCAGCCGACTGCGCAGAAGGACAGTTTGCGCAAATCTGTCTGGGAGTTAGGCACAATTCCCTCTGACACTGTCTTGCTCCTGAACCCCTTTAATTATGAAGAACCTCTTAATTTCTCCTTGTTTCTTCCCAACCATAGTGTGGGTGGTGGAGTCAAAGAGGGGCTTCACTGTTCTCCAACATGCTAGTCCCTCTTTTAAGCTCCTCGACATTTCCTGGGGTCAACAGGTTCGTGTTTAACTTCAACGTCCCTTGCCTGCTTCTGGTCCACCCGTAGTGACGAGTAAAGCCTGAAGAGGGCAGTGGTCGAGAAGAACATCTGGCGTGAGTCAGTGTGTCCCACCTGATAGCCTTCGTCGTGAAGACAAGTCTATCCGAGATTCCCGGGGGCTAAACCCGTCCGATCGCGAACCCAGTGAACTCGCTGGGACCCGCCTGCAAGGGTCGCTGAAGCGTCACACGCAGCTTTGCGTCTTTACCCATCTCCATCAGAACTTGGACTTGCAGTCCTTCTGCTGTCGGCACTCACGGATCTCCAGCCCATCAATGATGCTGTTGAAGTCACCGCCCAGAACGAGCTGGCCGGGACTGCCAGCACACTGGGAGCTGCAGGAGAACGGCCAGTCCGCTCGCTCTGCGTGGGAGGGCATACACTTTTATCAGCCGAGCGGAAGCCACGGGTACATAACGTCCACCACGAGGAGACTCCCCCAACCACTTCCTTACCTCAGTGATGGTGAAAGTTCCCTCCCAGCAAAAATCCCCAGCCGGAAGCACGACAGTCATTTCCCCCCGAACCACACAGACAGTCAGTGGGCCACCATCGCGACCACACTCCGATAGCGCGGAGGTGTGGCAAGCCCGCACTCCTGAAGAAAAGTCACATATGCCTTGACCTGGCCAAGGTACTTAAGGCATTATCACATCGCGCAGTCTCTTTATACTGCGCAGCGTTTAAAGAAATACCTGTTTGAGCTCCATTGTCTTTAGAGTCACTGACCCGATTTCCAGTCCCATCATCCCCACCGCTCGTGATTGCCTCAGCTTTCCTGGTCTCAGGAATCCATCGGTGAGGTGAGTATCAGGTGGCGGTTACCAAAGTTGTCGTGGCGGGGGGCCCTTCCTCGTATCCAACAACCCCCTTTTGGGCATGCTGCTTCCTTGTCTTCTGTACTGGTGCCCAATGGCCTCTTGCGCTGCTCCCACAGTCGCCCGGTGGGTAGCGTGCCCAATGCCTCTGCGCTGCTGCCCGGTCGCCCGGAGCTGGACCCATGGGCCGATGCAATGCTCTCCCCCCTTCGCCCGGAGCTGGGCCCATGGGCCGCTGCAAATGCGCCCGGTCGCCCGATCTGGGGCCCATCGCCCGTTGCAAAACTGGCTTCCCAGTCCCCTGAGCTGGTCCACAGCCGTATGAGAGCCTGTCTCCGGGCTGTAGCCACCTCAACCACTGCGCTGGCTCCCCGATGTCCGGGGCTGGAGCCCCTCGCCAAGTTCCTGCGTCTCGGTCTCCTTTTCTCCCCCGGTTTCTTCTCTCCTCCCTCGTTGGACTTCCCAGTCCCTCAACATCGGTTCGGCTATAAAACATCCTAGCTCCCGGTGATCAGCACGTCAAACGCTACTCCCCTCCCCATCCCAGTCCTATCGGTCCGTTCGGGCCTGCCCCCCTCCGCCTTGTCCGGTGTGAGGCCTGCTGTATATTGAGAAGGCGGCACCTTATATTTTGCTGAGTCCATGTTTCCCCCCCAGCGGTATGAACAATGACCACCAATCTCAGCACGCCCATGCTATCCTCCCTCCACTTCCCAGCACACCCATCAGCCCCACTGTCTCCGCCTTCTTCTTTCAATCATCCCATCCCACTCACTCATCATTCCCCTGAAGACGGGTCTCGTCCGAAAACATCTCCTAATTCCTTCGCTCCATAGATGCGGCATGGCCTGAGCTGGCAGCCTCACCATCGCTGAGTTTCCTCCAAGCCTTTTTGCCTACCCATACCACACAAGTTCCTGTATCCCAACTTTCCTCATCCACATCCCTACACATAACGGCAATTTTACAGAGTCAAGTTAAAGCTCAAAGCAAATCATCTTTGGGATGTGAGAGCAACCACACACGCTGCAGGAGAAATGTGCAAAATTCAACACAGACCGTGCCCAAGACAAGGTCGAAAACACAGATCTCTGGGCGTGTGAGGCAGCAAAAACCACAGCTGTATGCCACTATATTTTTATTTTTCCAACACACAAAAAATTATATGTTGATACCTTTGGTTACTAAAAAAAAAAGAAACTCTCCATTTTCAGTCTTAAATCACTAAGTGACGCTATGTCCCCCTTTGTTGCAGCTACTGTATTTTTTAAATTCAGTTCAAGACTATGACAGTACATTGGCCATACAGTTCTGCCTAAATTGCCAGAGACCCAGGATTGATCCAGAATATGAGTGTTGCCTGTATGGAGTTTGCTCCTTTTTCTTTTTTTTTTTCTCCTTTTTTTTTTTTTTTTTTTTTTTTTTTTTTTTTTTTTTTTTGTTATTTTTTTTTTGTTTTTTTTTTTTTTTTTTTTTTTTTGTTTTATTTTTTTTTTTTTTTGTTTTTTTTTTTTCCTAGTTTTTATTTTTTTTTTTTTTTTTGTTTTTTTTTTTTTTTTTTTTTTTTTTTTTTTTTTTTTTTTATTTTTTTTTTTATTTTTTTTTTTTTTTTTTTTTTTTTTTTTTTTTTTTTTTTTTTTTTTTGTTTTTTTTTTTTTTTTTTTTTTTTCTTTTTTTTTTTTGTTTTTTTTTTTTTTTTTCTTTCTTTTTTATTTTTTTTTTGTTTTTTTTTTTTTTTTTTTTTTTTATTTTTTTTTTTTTTTTTCCTTTCCCTTTGATCCCATGTCTTTTCTTCCGGTGCTCTTGGCTTCCTTTCCACATCCAAAAGTGTGCAGGATCTTTTTTCACACCCTTTTTATATACAAAAAGGCAAATGCGCACAACCACGGACACGGCCGATGAGTGCGGCCGTGGTTGTGCCTTGTGCATGGGGAGGATGTGCAGGCTACGGCAGTTTGCGCATGTGTAAGGCGGTGCCGGTCGTGTCGGGCGATGAGGAGCGAAACGGAGACCCGCCCACCGTTACGGATGGTGGCGGAAGACGGAGATGAAACAGATAGAGAGATAGAGAGGATGCCTCGCTCAGAATTAGAACAGGTAGGTGTGTCCTGTTTGCTTTCCAGCTGGCAAAATGGCATGGCATTTAAGGTCCATTTGGCACCCTGGCAACCCCTAATTTCGTGCCCCTGTAGCTGTGGCCAGGACTTTTTCGTTCAGGTACCGTGACACAACTCACTCACAGAACAACCTGAATTTTAACAATATTGTGAAAAAATTATATAAATCATACCTGAAACTCGTCAAGACCAAAACTTAACTTGCAAATTTTAAAAGAAATAGAGAAAAACCTCAAATTTTCTCATAGTAATTGTCCAATCAATGCCGTTTGACATTGAGTCGGTCACAAATTGTACAATCCCGCGCTTTGTTTTATGGTCACAAGGCAGAGCTAGGAACCCCTGGATCATGGCTGCCCTTCCCTCATTACCATCAACAGCAATAAACAAGAACCATGGATAAAGGTATTGCTCACCTTGCGATCAATTTAGCTTATAAAGTTACTATGACCTAAGTGGAACCCTCCTCTTCACACAATTCCAATTTATTTATTAGTTGGGGGGGTGGGGGCCACAGTGGGGGGGGGGGGCTTTCTGGAGCGCTGGATGGTGTGTTGTGGGCGGAAGGGACTGGTTTCCAGAGGGTAGTATGGACATTGTGGGCCAAATGGATTCTTGGGGAGGCAACTCAGTCACTCAAGCCTGATAAGCTGGTAGTTCACTCACAGCTGGTGGGCTGGCAATTGACTCATGACTATTCCTTGAAATGCCAGTTCAAGCAGTTCAAGGCCACCAAATTCAAATGCGTTTCCTACCATTTCAAGCAGGGTGCAAGGCCACCAAATTCAAGTGCAGTTTCTTACCACTTCAAGCAGGGTGCAAGGCCATCAAATTCAATTGCAGTTTCATACTGCTTCAAGCATGGATGCAAGGCCACCAAATTAGTGCAGTTCCTATCACTTTCAGCAGGGTGCAAAGAGCCACCAAATTCAAGTGCAGTTCATCCATTTCAAGCAGGGTGCAGGCCACAAATCAAGTGCAGTTTCATGTCATGCCATTTCAGCAGGTGCACAGACACCAAATGTCAAATGGCAGTTTTCCATGCCATTTCAAACAGAGTTGCAACAGCCCACCAAATTCAAGTATAGTTTTCATGCCACTTCAAAAGGTGCAAGGCCACCAATTCAGTGCCAGTTTCATGCCATTTCAAGCAGAGTGCAAGGCCACCAAATTCAAGTATAATTTTCATCCAATATCAATCAGGGTGCAAGGCCACCAAATTCTGAAGTGCAGTTTCATGCCAGTTCAGCAGGTGCAAGGCACCAAACTCCAAGTGCAGGTTCATTGCCAGACATCAAGGCAGGGGCTAGGCCTCCAAATTCAAGTGCAGTTTCTTGCCACTTCACAAGCTGAGGGAAACCAGCTCCAAATTCAAGTATAAATTTTTCATGCCGACTCAATGGCGATGGGGGGCGAAGGGCCACCAAATGCGAGTGCAGTTTCAAGCCCATTGTCAATGCAGTGTAGTCGCTAGGGGGGCGCTACTCAGCGACACAAATTCAAGTTAGAGCAGTCTTGACTTTTGCATTGGCGAGCTCTTGTTCACTCGCATGCTACAGATGAGACGCGGGATGCTTCATTGAGGGGCTCCGCGAAGGCACAGAGGTGAGTACATGGCATATAGATTGTTATTCAGAAGTCGGGCGGAGCGGGGGGGGCTAAGCAAGTGTGTTAATATGGTGGAGAGGGTGAAGGGGTTCTGAAAGTGGGTCGGCAAGGGCCCTAAATAAGGGGAGGGGAGGTGGGGGGTCACAAATACCGGATAGATAGTTTAGGTGAGGTAGGGGCATTATCATCTTAAAATCTTTCAAATAACTAAAGCAACCGCTAAGTTAACAAGATGGTAAATACAGACGAATCTTTAAAAAAAAAAATGAATAACAAACTAAATGGCCCACCCAAATTCAAATGGGGGATGCGGAAGGTGCAGGTTAACCTACCCCCAACCAGCAGGTTGCCAAGGCCACCAAATTCAAGTGCACATTTCGTACCACCTTCCAAGCAGGATGCAAGCCACAAAATGTCGTGCAGTTTCATACCACTTCAAGCAGGGTGCAAGGGCACCGAATGCAGTTTCATACCATTTCAAGCAGGGTGAAACCACCATAAAACCACCACCACCATACACACCAACACACACTCTCAGTTCAAGTAGACATTCCAAGTGTTACGGTTGAGTCACGCTCAGACAGAGTCGTGACCCCCCCTTCCTCGCCTCCCCCAACTTGCAGAGACTGAGCTACACCCACCCACAGACATAGATGATGGTGAAATGTTAAATAAAAATGATTAATAATAAATGTAGAGCTAGGGTTAGGATTAGGGTCAGTCGGTCAATCGGTCAGTGCTGGTGTCGGCCGGCTTGTCAGTATCGAAGGTGGTGGAAGAGTTGATCCGGGCCGGGCCTCCAGTGGGGTGGTGAGCATTTGGCCGGCCTCCATGGTTGGTGAGCGTTGGGCCGTGCCTCCGACCGGGTGTGAGGCGTTGGCCGGGGCTGGGCCTCCAACGGTGGTGAGAGTGTGGGTTTGGGCCTCTGGCGGTGATGAGTGTTGGGCCGGGCCTCCGGGGGGTGGTGAGCGTTTGGGCCGGGCCCCACGGGCGAGGGGTGGAGAGCGTTGGGCCGGGGGCCTCCGGCGGATGATGGGTTCGGGTCCGGGCTTCCAGCGAGTGGGTGAGAGCAGGACGGGCCCCCGTCGGCTGGTGAGAGCGGTGGATCACATTCAGGCTATCGTGTTGCTGCAGAGCGTGCGGGCGGAATGACGGAGCCGGCGCTATGGGGGGGGGTGGCGAAGGCGGCCACGGTGGCATGCAGGGAGTGCTGCTCCCCCACCATCACCATGACCCACAAGAGCATGGCCGGCTGAGGTGGACGTGGCTGCTGAAACAACAACGTTAAGGAGCCCACAGCCAGTCCCAGAAGCGGCTCTGTTCCAGCCTGGGCTGCTCTGGAAGGGAAGGCCGGGTTAGGGTTAGGCTGCTTAATTTTCTTTGTCAGTGGTAGATGCCTTTTGAGCCTTTTCCCCTTTCCCTCCCCCCTTCCTCCCCTCCGCTCCTCC